>OZ038418.1:2731018-3411577 GCA_964036255.1 Caenorhabditis virilis | reverse complement strand
TTCCGGAATTTTAATTTCTTTTGTGATTTTCAGACAAATGAGCACAAAAGTACTTTAATTCCGGAAAATCTGAAATTTTTTGGTACTAATAGAATCTACACGCTACGACGATTCTAACGACACTAATCATTGCCATGTTTCTGCTTTCTTTCCGGAATTTTAATTTCTTTTGTGATTTTCAGACAAATGAGCACAAAAGTACTTTAATTCCGGAAAATCTGAAATTTTTTGCTCTATTTAGAATCTACACGCTACGACGATTCTAACGACACTAATCATTGCCATGTTTCTGCTTTCTTTCCGGAATTTTAATTTCTTTTGTGATTTTCAGACAAATGAGCACAAAAGTACTTTAATTCCGGAAAATCTGAAATTGTTTGCTCTATTTAGAATCTACACGCTACGACGATTCTAACGACACTAATCATTGCCATGTTTCTGCTTTCTTTCCGGAATTTTAATTTCTTTTGTGATTTTCAGACAAATGAGCACAAAAGTACTTTAATTCCGGAAAATCTGAAATTTTTTGGTACTAATAGAATCTACACGCTACGACGATTCTAACGACACTAATCATTGCCATGTTTCTGCTTTCTTTCCGGAATTTTAATTTCTTTTGTGATTTTCAGACAAATGAGCACAAAAGTACTTTAATTCCGGAAAATCTGAAATTTTTTGCTCTATTTAGAATCTACACGCTACGACGATTCTAACGACACTAATCATTGCCATGTTTCTGCTTTCTTTCCGGAATTTTAATTTCTTTTGTGATTTTCAGACAAATGAGCACAAAAGTACTTTAATTCCGGAAAATCTGAAATTGTTTGCTCTATTTAGAATCTACACGCTACGACGATTCTAACGACACTAATCATTGCCATGTTTCTGCTTTCTTTCCGGAATTTTAATTTCTTTTGTGATTTTCAGACAAATGAGCACAAAAGTACTTTAATTCCGGAAAATCTGAAATTTTTTGCTCTATTTAGAATCTACACGCTACGACGATTCTAACGACACTAATCATTGCCATGTTTCTGCTTTCTTTCCGGAATTTTAATTTCTTTTGTGATTTTCAGACAAATGAGCACAAAAGTACTTTAATTCCGGAAAATCTGAAATTTTTTGCTCTATTTAGAATCTACACGCTACGACGATTCTAACGACACTAATCATTGCCATGTTTCTGCTTTCTTTCCGGAATTTTAATTTCTTTTGTGATTTTCAGACAAATGAGCACAAAAGTACTTTAATTCCGGAAAATCTGAAATTGTTTGCTCTATTTAGAATCTACACGCTACGACGATTCTAACGACACTAATCATTGCCATGTTTCTGCTTTCTTTCCGGAATTTTAATTTCTTTTGTGATTTTCAGACAAATGAGCACAAAAGTACTTTAATTCCGGAAAATCTGAAATTGTTTGCTCTATTTAGAATCTACACGCTACGACGATTCTAACGACACTAATCATTGCCATGTTTCTGCTTTCTTTCCGGAATTTTAATTTCTTTTGTGATTTTCAGACAAATGAGCACAAAAGTACTTTAATTCCGGAAAATCTGAAATTTTTTGCTCTATTTAGAATCTACACGCTACGACGATTCTAACGACACTAATCATTGCCATGTTTCTGCTTTCTTTCCGGAATTTTAATTTCTTTTGTGATTTTCAGACAAATGAGCACAAAAGTACTTTAATTCCGGAAAATCTGAAATTTTTTGGTACTAATAGAATCTACACGCTACGACGATTCTAACGACACTAATCATTGCCATGTTTCTGCTTTCTTTCCGGAATTTTAATTTCTTTTGTGATTTTCAGACAAATGAGCACAAAAGTACTTTAATTCCGGAAAATCTGAAATTTTTTGCTACTAATTAGAATCTACACGCTACGACGATTCTAACGACACTAATCATTGCCATGTTTCTGCTTTCTTTCCGGAATTTTAATTTCTTTTGTGATTTTCAGACAAATGAGCACAAAAGTACTTTAATTCCGGAAAATCTGAAATTGTTTGCTCTATTTAGAATCTACACGCTACGACGATTCTAACGACACTAATCATTGCCATGTTTCTGCTTTCTTTCCGGAATTTTAATTTCTTTTGTGATTTTCAGACAAATGAGCACAAAAGTACTTTAATTCCGGAAAATCTGAAATTGTTTGCTCTATTTAGAATCTACACGCTACGACGATTCTAACGACACTAATCATTGCCATGTTTCTGCTTTCTTTCCGGAATTTTAATTTCTTTTGTGATTTTCAGACAAATGAGCACAAAAGTACTTTAATTCCGGAAAATCTGAAATTGTTTGCTCTATTTAGAATCTACACGCTACGACGATTCTAACGACACTAATCATTGCCATGTTTCTGCTTTCTTTCCGGAATTTTAATTTCTTTTGTGATTTTCAGACAAATGAGCACAAAAGTACTTTAATTCCGGAAAATCTGAAATTTTTTGCTCTATTTAGAATCTACACGCTACGACGATTCTAACGACACTAATCATTGCCATGTTTCTGCTTTCTTTCCGGAATTTTAATTTCTTTTGTGATTTTCAGACAAATGAGCACAAAAGTACTTTAATTCCGGAAAATCTGAAATTTTTTGGTACTAATAGAATCTACACGCTACGACGATTCTAACGACACTAATCATTGCCATGTTTCTGCTTTCTTTCCGGAATTTTAATTTCTTTTGTGATTTTCAGACAAATGAGCACAAAAGTACTTTAATTCCGGAAAATCTGAAATTGTTTGCTCTATTTAGAATCTACACGCTACGACGATTCTAACGACACTAATCATTGCCATGTTTCTGCTTTCTTTCCGGAATTTTAATTTCTTTTGTGATTTTCAGACAAATGAGCACAAAAGTACTTTAATTCCGGAAAATCTGAAATTTTTTGCTCTATTTAGAATCTACACGCTACGACGATTCTAACGACACTAATCATTGCCATGTTTCTGCTTTCTTTCCGGAATTTTAATTTCTTTTGTGATTTTCAGACAAATGAGCACAAAAGTACTTTAATTCCGGAAAATCTGAAATTGTTTGCTCTATTTAGAATCTACACGCTACGACGATTCTAACGACACTAATCATTGCCATGTTTCTGCTTTCTTTCCGGAATTTTAATTTCTTTTGTGATTTTCAGACAAATGAGCACAAAAGTACTTTAATTCCGGAAAATCTGAAATTGTTTGCTCTATTTAGAATCTACACGCTACGACGATTCTAACGACACTAATCATTGCCATGTTTCTGCTTTCTTTCCGGAATTTTAATTTCTTTTGTGATTTTCAGACAAATGAGCACAAAAGTACTTTAATTCCGGAAAATCTGAAATTTTTTGCTCTATTTAGAATCTACACGCTACGACGATTCTAACGACACTAATCATTGCCATGTTTCTGCTTTCTTTCCGGAATTTTAATTTCTTTTGTGATTTTCAGACAAATGAGCACAAAAGTACTTTAATTCCGGAAAATCTGAAATTTTTTGGTACTAATAGAATCTACACGCTACGACGATTCTAACGACACTAATCATTGCCATGTTTCTGCTTTCTTTCCGGAATTTTAATTTCTTTTGTGATTTTCAGACAAATGAGCACAAAAGTACTTTAATTCCGGAAAATCTGAAATTTTTTGGTACTAATAGAATCTACACGCTACGACGATTCTAACGACACTAATCATTGCCATGTTTCTGCTTTCTTTCCGGAATTTTAATTTCTTTTGTGATTTTCAGACAAATGAGCACAAAAGTACTTTAATTCCGGAAAATCTGAAATTGTTTGCTCTATTTAGAATCTACACGCTACGACGATTCTAACGACACTAATCATTGCCATGTTTCTGCTTTCTTTCCGGAATTTTAATTTCTTTTGTGATTTTCAGACAAATGAGCACAAAAGTACTTTAATTCCGGAAAATCTGAAATTGTTTGCTCTATTTAGAATCTACACGCTACGACGATTCTAACGACACTAATCATTGCCATGTTTCTGCTTTCTTTCCGGAATTTTAATTTCTTTTGTGATTTTCAGACAAATGAGCACAAAAGTACTTTAATTCCGGAAAATCTGAAATTGTTTGCTCTATTTAGAATCTACACGCTACGACGATTCTAACGACACTAATCATTGCCATGTTTCTGCTTTCTTTCCGGAATTTTAATTTCTTTTGTGATTTTCAGACAAATGAGCACAAAAGTACTTTAATTCCGGAAAATCTGAAATTTTTTGCTCTATTTAGAATCTACACGCTACGACGATTCTAACGACACTAATCATTGCCATGTTTCTGCTTTCTTTCCGGAATTTTAATTTCTTTTGTGATTTTCAGACAAATGAGCACAAAAGTACTTTAATTCCGGAAAATCTGAAATTTTTTGGTACTAATAGAATCTACACGCTACGACGATTCTAACGACACTAATCATTGCCATGTTTCTGCTTTCTTTCCGGAATTTTAATTTCTTTTGTGATTTTCAGACAAATGAGCACAAAAGTACTTTAATTCCGGAAAATCTGAAATTTTTTGCTCTATTTAGAATCTACACGCTACGACGATTCTAACGACACTAATCATTGCCATGTTTCTGCTTTCTTTCCGGAATTTTAATTTCTTTTGTGATTTTCAGACAAATGAGCACAAAAGTACTTTAATTCCGGAAAATCTGAAATTTTTTGCTCTATTTAGAATCTACACGCTACGACGATTCTAACGACACTAATCATTGCCATGTTTCTGCTTTCTTTCCGGAATTTTAATTTCTTTTGTGATTTTCAGACAAATGAGCACAAAAGTACTTTAATTCCGGAAAATCTGAAATTGTTTGCTCTATTTAGAATCTACACGCTACGACGATTCTAACGACACTAATCATTGCCATGTTTCTGCTTTCTTTCCGGAATTTTAATTTCTTTTGTGATTTTCAGACAAATGAGCACAAAAGTACTTTAATTCCGGAAAATCTGAAATTTTTTTCTCTATTTAGAATCTACACGCTACGACGATTCTAACGACACTAATCATTGCCATGTTTCTGCTTTCTTTCCGGAATTTTAATTTCTTTTGTGATTTTCAGACAAATGAGCACAAAAGTACTTTAATTCCGGAAAATCTGAAATTTTTTGCTCTATTTAGAATCTACACGCTACGACGATTCTAACGACACTAATCATTGCCATGTTTCTGCTTTCTTTCCGGAATTTTAATTTCTTTTGTGATTTTCAGACAAATGAGCACAAAAGTACTTTAATTCCGGAAAATCTGAAATTGTTTGCTCTATTTAGAATCTACACGCTACGACGATTCTAACGACACTAATCATTGCCATGTTTCTGCTTTCTTTCCGGAATTTTAATTTCTTTTGTGATTTTCAGACAAATGAGCACAAAAGTACTTTAATTCCGGAAAATCTGAAATTGTTTGCTCTATTTAGAATCTACACGCTACGACGATTCTAACGACACTAATCATTGCCATGTTTCTGCTTTCTTTCCGGAATTTTAATTTCTTTTGTGATTTTCAGACAAATGAGCACAAAAGTACTTTAATTCCGGAAAATCTGAAATTTTTTGCTCTATTTAGAATCTACACGCTACGACGATTCTAACGACACTAATCATTGCCATGTTTCTGCTTTCTTTCCGGAATTTTAATTTCTTTTGTGATTTTCAGACAAATGAGCACAAAAGTACTTTAATTCCGGAAAATCTGAAATTTTTTGGTACTAATAGAATCTACACGCTACGACGATTCTAACGACACTAATCATTGCCATGTTTCTGCTTTCTTTCCGGAATTTTAATTTCTTTTGTGATTTTCAGACAAATGAGCACAAAAGTACTTTAATTCCGGAAAATCTGAAATTTTTTGCTCTATTTAGAATCTACACGCTACGACGATTCTAACGACACTAATCATTGCCATGTTTCTGCTTTCTTTCCGGAATTTTAATTTCTTTTGTGATTTTCAGACAAATGAGCACAAAAGTACTTTAATTCCGGAAAATCTGAAATTTTTTGGTACTAATAGAATCTACACGCTACGACGATTCTAACGACACTAATCATTGCCATGTTTCTGCTTTCTTTCCGGAATTTTAATTTCTTTTGTGATTTTCAGACAAATGAGCACAAAAGTACTTTAATTCCGGAAAATCTGAAATTTTTTGGTACTAATAGAATCTACACGCTACGACGATTCTAACGACACTAATCATTGCCATGTTTCTGCTTTCTTTCCGGAATTTTAATTTCTTTTGTGATTTTCAGACAAATGAGCACAAATGTACTTTAATTCCGGAAAATCTGAAATTGTTTGCTCTATTTAGAATCTACACGCTACGACGATTCTAACGACACTAATCATTGCCATGTTTCTGCTTTCTTTCCGGAATTTTAATTTCTTTTGTGATTTTCAGACAAATGAGCACAAAAGTACTTTAATTCCGGAAAATCTGAAATTGTTTGCTCTATTTAGAATCTACACGCTACGACGATTCTAACGACACTAATCATTGCCATGTTTCTGCTTTCTTTCCGGAATTTTAATTTCTTTTGTGATTTTCAGACAAATGAGCACAAATGTACTTTAATTCCGGAAAATCTGAAATTGTTTGCTCTATTTAGAATCTACACGCTACGACGATTCTAACGACACTAATCATTGCCATGTTTCTGCTTTCTTTCCGGAATTTTAATTTCTTTTGTGATTTTCAGACAAATGAGCACAAAAGTACTTTAATTCCGGAAAATCTGAAATTGTTTGCTCTATTTAGAATCTACACGCTACGACGATTCTAACGACACTAATCATTGCCATGTTTCTGCTTTCTTTCCGGAATTTTAATTTCTTTTGTGATTTTCAGACAAATGAGCACAAAAGTACTTTAATTCCGGAAAATCTGAAATTTTTTGGTACTAATAGAATCTACACGCTACGACGATTCTAACGACACTAATCATTGCCATGTTTCTGCTTTCTTTCCGGAATTTTAATTTCTTTTGTGATTTTCAGACAAATGAGCACAAATGTACTTTAATTCCGGAAAATCTGAAATTGTTTGCTCTATTTAGAATCTACACGCTACGACGATTCTAACGACACTAATCATTGCCATGTTTCTGCTTTCTTTCCGGAATTTTAATTTCTTTTGTGATTTTCAGACAAATGAGCACAAAAGTACTTTAATTCCGGAAAATCTGAAATTTTTTGCTCTATTTAGAATCTACACGCTACGACGATTCTAACGACACTAATCATTGCCATGTTTCTGCTTTCTTTCCGGAATTTTAATTTCTTTTGTGATTTTCAGACAAATGAGCACAAAAGTACTTTAATTCCGGAAAATCTGAAATTGTTTGCTCTATTTAGAATCTACACGCTACGACGATTCTAACGACACTAATCATTGCCATGTTTCTGCTTTCTTTCCGGAATTTTAATTTCTTTTGTGATTTTCAGACAAATGAGCACAAAAGTACTTTAATTCCGGAAAATCTGAAATTTTTTGCTCTATTTAGAATCTACACGCTACGACGATTCTAACGACACTAATCATTGCCATGTTTCTGCTTTCTTTCCGGAATTTTAATTTCTTTTGTGATTTTCAGACAAATGAGCACAAAAGTACTTTAATTCCGGAAAATCTGAAATTTTTTGCTCTATTTAGAATCTACACGCTACGACGATTCTAACGACACTAATCATTGCCATGTTTCTGCTTTCTTTCCTGAATTTTAATTTCTTTTGTGATTTTCAGACAAATGAGCACAAAAGTACTTTAATTCCGGAAAATCTGAAATTGTTTGCTCTATTTAGAATCTACACGCTACGACGATTCTAACGACACTAATCATTGCCATGTTTCTGCTTTCTTTCCGGAATTTTAATTTCTTTTGTGATTTTCAGACAAATGAGCACAAAAGTACTTTAATTCCGGAAAATCTGAAATTTTTTGGTACTAATAGAATCTACACGCTACGACGATTCAAAAAATAAGATGATTGATAATAAATATATCCTTAATATAGTGTTCCCTCAAATCCACTGAACCCACGACAGTGGAGCGCTATAAATTCTGGTATTTACCGTTCAAATTAACTGACAGCGTTTTCTCTTATTTCAAAAACTTTCAAAAAGCTAAAATATTATTCATATGTTTCAAGGAAAAGATAAAAAGGTTTCGAAAAAAATCGAGAATTCAAGAATTATGTCGTCCCATTTGATGTATTCGTCACAGATCTCGGAGTGATCGTTGCGGCTTGAATTTTCGAAGAATTCGTGCTTAATTGCTTCGAATTTTCAAGTGGCGCATTCCAATCGGCGTTCAATTGTGAGAAGTAGACGTTCGCATGTTTCTTGTCATCAACAAAACAATTTTTGCCAAAAGTGTCGGAGACTCGAGTGATTTGGTAATGTTGTTGTGGTGCGTTGATTCGAGGGGGTTTGCAGCAGAACTGGAAATTTTTTGAAAGCTTAAATTTATAAAAAAAACACTTTTATTCCATCAAATTTTAATTCTGCTTACTGTACCATAAATAAAACACAAAAGCGATCATTAAAAATTTCCACTGAAAATTCTCAAAAAAGTGGGCGTGGCCTAATTTCAAGGTTGCCCTTGCTCCCCTATTTTTTAGTATTTATCGGCCGTTTTTCGTCCTTAATTTTTTTCTTAGTACCTATCATTCGATAGAGAAACATTTTTTCTTTCATTTATAGTCAATTTATCATGTCCCCAGGAGGCTTTCCATAATTTGCGGCGCTGTTTATAATTTTCACCTATTTTTAAACTTTTAAATCAGTTATTTTTTAAATAAAAGTCCATGCTAGATATAGTTGATAATAAATGAAAGAAAAAAATGATTCTCTATCGAATGGTACCAAGAAAAAAATTTTAGGACGAAAAGTGGCCGAGAAACACTGAAAAATAGGTGCGAGCGGAAAATTGAAATTAGGCCACGCCCACTTTTTTGGAGAATTTTGTGTCAGTTTTTTTCACTGTTTTTAAAATTTTTATGATCCGTTTTTGTGGTGTAGTAAGGCAAAAATATGCATAAAAAATTTTAAAATTTATTTACAAACAGGTTGTTAAAACAGAAAACTAATCTAAAAAGTCAAAAGGGGGCGTGGCCTAATTTCTAGTTCCTATTTTTTGTTTTTTCTCAGTAATTTTTCGTCCTAAATTTTTTTCTTGACACTATTCGATAGAGAATTATTTTTTCTTTCATTTATGATAAATTTATCGCAATCTCGGAGCCCCTTTTTTGAGATATTCGAAAAAAAAACGAATTTCAGCGTAACATACCTTATTCTTCAGCCTTATCAACTCTCTCTGCCACTGAGCATTAGAAGCTAACATAAAAAATGGAACAGTTGTCCCATACGCCCAACAACTATAATTGAACGAAATATAAACCCAATTTCGAATGGTCTGACTCTCGGTATACTCGTCAACGTGGAGCATCGTTGTGCAAAGGGATGCGAAGAAGGCGATTGAGAAACACATCATTCGGAATGGCTGGAAAAAATTTGAAACTGTTTTGACAAAGTCCGATTTCTTGATGATATTCTTCTTACCCTAGTACTGCTAATATTTTCAGATAATTGGGTTCTGGTACTCAGGGAATACACTGCGTTCATATTTCTTCGAATCGATTGATATCTTTTCTTATTACATCTTTCGACAAGGAACGTCAGCTGAAATTTTAGTTTTTGAAGACGGAAAATGTGGTGACACATTTAAAATGAGATGAAAATATTTAATGTTAAAATATTTGGAAGCAAATCGAGACTAATTAGGAAAGGGGCAGGGGAACTTAAGCCCCGCCCACTTAACTACTATATTTATAGATTTTTCTCATTTTTCCATATCCTTCTGCAAAAACTCGATGAATTCTGAAGCATGTTGCTTCGGAAATATTGTAAATTGTCTACTGAATATGATTAAAACGTCAAAATTACAAATTGGAAGTGGGAAATTATCACAAATTAAAAAAAAAAGGATTTTTCGAAACAAATACTTGAAAAAATAAGAAAAATGGAATTTCCGCCATCCAACGTCCGTTTTTCGTAAGCCGAAAAGTTTAAAATTGTGATTTTTAAAAATTAAGTCCTTAAATTTCTAATTTAAAGTCCATTAATTTCTTTAAAGCAATTTTAATTTTAAAGCAATTAAAATTTAAAGTAATTTTAAAAATTGTAAAATTTTCGAAATTTTTCAAAAGCTCATTACTTCTTTATAAATTGCTCATTTTTTGTGATTTTTACATCATCCGGAAGCTGAAAAAATGAAAATGCAAGATTTCTGCTTCAAATAGCGCCAAAAAATAGAAAAATTCATTTATTTCTCGAAAATGATGAAGCGGTTTTTTGGCCTAGAAATGATCTTGACTTTTGTAGCTTGTATTTAGTTCATTTACACTCTCAAAATTTTCTCAATTTTTTGGGGCTTTAACTTAAAAGTGCATAGAAATATTTGAGAAAATATTCATACCACAAAGGCCACAAAATTGAACGCTGTTATCAGAAAAAGGTGAAGTTCCCTTCCAGTCCATCCGAACATGAACATTTGGGCAGAAGTGATCGAAAACAGGTACAAAATAATCGATAATAGATAGGAAATCCATCGACGTTTGTTTGTTTCATAATCCTGAAAAAAACGGGATTTTTGGAAATATTTTGTTGTAAAAACCTGCATAAAATACGTGGCAAAAACGCGTTCAAAAACCGGAAACGCTGAAAAATAGAAGGCGACGAAGAGCAGGGAGTTACGGAGCCAGACGGCGAATAGGAAGGATTCGTCTTTGATGAGGGAGTCTGGAAAAAAAATGGAAATTGAAGATTTAGGCTTCAAGTAAAGCCAAAAAGGTTGAAAAATCAGTTTATTTCTCGAGAAATTAAAGCAATTTTTTAAAAAATGTAAAAATTTTCGAAGTTTTTTAAATGCTCATAACTTTTTATAAAAAGCTCATTTTTTCAAATTTTTACATATTTTTAAAGCTGAAAAAATGAAAATTCAAGATTTTGGCATCAAATAGCGCCAAAGAACAGATAAATTCATATATTTCTCGAAAAATTGAAACAATTTTTAAAAACTGATGAATTTTTCAAATTTTTCAAAAGCTCGTAACGTTTTTTTAATAATTGCTCATTTTTTTGTTATTTTTACATACTTTTGAAGCTTGAAAAATGAAAATTCAAGATTTTGGCATCAAATAGCGCCAAAGAACAGATAAATTCATATATTTCTCGAAAAATTGAAACAATTTTTAAAAACTGATGAATTTTTCAAATTTTTCAAAAGCTCGTAACGTTTTTTTTAATAATTGCTCATTTTTTTGTTTTTTTACATACTTTTGAAGCTTGAAAAATGAAAATTCAAGATTTAAGCTTCAAATTGCGCTAAAAAAATGAAAAATTCGTTTATTTCTCGAAAAATTGAAGCAATTTTCGAAATTTTTCAAATGCTCATAACTTTTTTATAAAAAGCTCATTTTTTCAAATTTTTACATATTTTTGAAGCTGAAAAAATGAAAATTCAAGATTTTGGCATCAAAAAAAAGCGCCAAAGAACACACAAATTCATATATTTTTCGAAAAATTGAAAATTTTCAAAATTTTACAAAATCTAGTTTTTTTTTAAACTTTTTTTAAATAATTGCTCATTTTTTGAAAATTTTGCTAACCCTGAAAATTTATCGATTTTTCTAACCTGTATTTTAATTTTTACACACTTTTGAAGCTGAAAAAAATGAAAATTCAAGATTTTGGCTTCAAATAGCGCTAAAAAATTGAAAAATTCATTTATTTCTCGAAAAATTAAAGCAATTAACAAAATTTTGAAAATGTTCATTTATTTCTCGAAAAATTAAAAAAATTTTAAAAATCGGAAAATTTTCGAAATTTTTCAAATGCTTGTAACTTTTTTATAAAGTGTTACATAATTCTAATGCTAAAAACGTATCGATTTTTTCTTTTTTCTAACCTGTATTCTGAATCGTCAATTGTTTATAAATAATAAACATTCGCGCGAGCATCGACGGAAAATATTGATTTGGAAGCTGCTCAACAATCATTGATAAATTTCTGTGATATTGGGTGGTGTAACGAAGTAAATACCAGAGAAATGCGGTTTCAACTAAGCTGAAAATAAAGTGTAGTTTCCCCCCAAAACAGCGGTGGTTTCGAACCCGTAACAAAGTAGAACCCATTCGAAAATCAATGCACATTTAAACATCCCGTCCGTGTTTTCTATTGCAGCGGTTGTCATGTTGAGCACGGTGAGTTTGTACATTGTTTCGGAAGTCCAGAACATTTTTTGTTGACGAATCCTGGGATTAGTTTGAAATTTAAAAAAAACGATTTGTGTGCGAGGATAAAAGTACAAATTAATTAAAAAGCTTAAAATCCAAAGTTCTGTCGGCCGGCCCGAATTGAAATTCGTTAAAATGGGTCCAATATGAAATCCTCAAAGGGGGGGGGGGGGGGGGCTCAGTAACAGACCACCAAAGCGCTTAAAAAAGGTGAAATTCGTTCTCAGGGAAAAATGTTCTGCTAATCCACTGAAAGAAAATGTTAAATAATATTTTACAAATGCCAAAGTCCTAAAAAATTTACTGATTAATCATATTTTTTTAATCTCCACTTTCAATTTTACTGAAAAAATAACTGATGAGACTAACTTTGAGGTCATAATAGGTTAAAGACAGCGTGCCAGTATGGGAACGATCCTAATTCGAGATGAAACATCAAAACAAGAGCTTTAAAGGTCGGAAAAAATACAACCAATATTTACTGTTGAACTAACGATAGTATAGTGCGCTCCACTGACAATTCGGAAAAGGGGGAGGGATTTAAGCCCCGCCCACTACAATTTAATGATATTTTAAAATTTTTTTGATTACTAATGGCCTAAAAAGTACGAGAATGAAGATGGAAGATGTTGTGTCAGATCAAACGAAAGGAAAAATATGGAAAATTACGAATTTCTAACAAAAATTGATTTCCGTGGTGTCATCACTTCAAAGTTCAACAGATTTCGATAATTTTGGTACCAATCGATAGAAAATTTAATGTAGATTCTAAAAACACTTGAAATTTTGGATTTATATTAACTTAAGAAATTTTAGGCTCTTCAAAGTTTTTGAAATTTTCATTGTGGGGTCCAGAAACGTATGGAGTCGAAAAATCATATCTCAGGATTGAAATACTGGATTTTGGTAATTTGGGTACCAATCGATAGAAACAAATTTAACGTAGATTCTAAACACACTTCAAATTTTGAATTTATATCAATTTAAACATTTTTGGAGCTATATTCGAAATATTGTGTTTCGCGCCAATTTCGACAGCGTAGCGTGAGCCTTGATTGCGTCGCCTGAAATTGTAAAAATTAGAGCTTGTCCTCAAAATTGTCTAATGAAATCTATTCGAACTTTAATCGATAATTAACCGATTTATAGCAGCTGTCTAAAATAATAAAATTCGAATTTCCAGTCCCATGGCACTTGAAAAAATAGGCGCGAAACACAAAAATTTGAATTTTTCTTAATTTATTTCAAAAATTGTTATTCCCGCGAAACGCTGTGAGTCGATACGCAGTCAATACGCATAACGAGTTGATACGCAGTGCAATATCCACAGAAGCAGAAAAATTCCAATTAAAAAAACTGACAGCTAAATAATAATAATAGTCTATTTATCAAACCCCACCAAAAGCCATACGAAAATTCTATAATAATTTTCAGCAAAAGAACAAAAAAAGCAATTATATTAAACAAAAAGTGCAAGATAAAAATAGGATAGCTGCTCTATATTAGGAACTCTTCTCTCTTCATCTTTGATTAAAAAAAATAACGAATGTTTGAAAAAATGAATGAAAAAACAATTGAATGAAACTTATAAATCTAAGAATGACAAAAAAAAGTGAATAATACACTTGTGACATACGAGCACATTTCGTCTACAATTTTGAATACGTTTTTTTGTTCAAAAATTTTGTGGTCGGGCTTACGTCAATCTGGTACAAAAATGCGATGTTCTTTTCTTTTGGTGTTTGATCCAGGAACCTGGATCAGGACCCTGGATCAGTTTATGGTTCGTAACACTAATGAAATAGGCACACTATTAAATTAATTGCATTTAAAGACAGTGTGTCAGTTAATTTGACCTTGCCTGAAAGCTCCCTTTAAAAAAATGATTTATTTTTCTAAAATTCTGAAAATTAATTTTTTCAAAATGTTAAATTCTGAAAATGGGTACTTTCTACTTTATAACATCAAAAACCTCCCTTGTTTAAAACTTAATTTTCTGAAAAACGAATTTATCATTGAAAAGTGCAGAAATTGATGTTTGAAACCTAAGATCATTTAGGAAGTTTATTCTCTATTCTCATAACTGCGTGTTTATTTCATATAGCTAACTTTTTTTGTTGTTTTTACTTGAATAATCATGAGTGATTCACTACTTCAAAATAAATGCGTGGTTTTTGTTGTATTATTCGAATTATATTGTTTTGTTAAAGACAGGGTGCAACTTAATTAATTTGACGGAATTCGAATTAATTCTGTTAAAGGCGGTGTTCCACTTATTTATAAAATGTTTTTCAAAAAGTTGATATAAGTTCGAGGACTAAGATCTTTAAAAAAACAAGAAAATGCGCTCCAAATACGTTTTTCAAAAATTGTGGCTTGAAGGCAACCATCTTGCATTTATCTCTAGAAGATTTCAGACTTTAAAGATGTTCTAAAAATTAAATTGTTGGAAAAATTGTTAAATTATGCTTTCAAAATTTTTATAAATCCCGGAGTAACCGATTTTTTTGGAAAGGCATTCCAGGGTTTTGCGTTTTTTCTGTTGCTAAATTCTAATTGATCATAATTGGCAAATTTAAAAAGTTTGATTCTGCTGAAAATTTTTAAAATAGCGTACAAATTTTTAAATTGGCATAAACTCAACATTTCGAGTGTTTTTAGAATCCACGTCAAATTTCCAAGCTGTCCATCTTGAGAAATAGTAGTTCAACCCCTTATCCATACCTGGGTTAAGGCATAATCAACTGAAACTTTAAAAAATGCCTCAAAATTTAAAAAAATTGAGGAAAATTCAAAATTTAAAATATTTTTAGAATCTACATGAAAAAACGAATCTATTGATACCAAAAGCATCAAAATCCTGTGTGTCAATTTTGAGATATGATAGTTCAACTCCTATCCATACCCGATTTAAGCTATAATCAACTGAAATTTTAAAAATGCCTCAAAATTTTAAAAATTGAGGTAAATCAAAAATTTAAAATATTTTTAATATCTGCATTGAAAAACGAATCTATTGATACTAAAAACATCGAAATTCTGTGTGCCAATCTATGATAGTTTTTTTCCATTATTTTTGGCACTCACCTTTTTTCCATTATTTTGCCACCCGTTTAATGGAGCGCGATTGATTCTGAATTCCGCGTTACGATAAATTTTTTAAAAACCCCAATCCCTTAATTAAAAAATATCTTAATTTCCAGACCAATTTCAGAGATTGTTGGCTAAAAATTGATCCAAAAATTATAGTTTTCGTGCTCTTCAAGAGGATACACTTTTTTTTTCAAAATTCAAATTTTAAGATGCTCTCTTGGAGGTTTCAGCTTCTCATTGGGGATGATTTTTTCAATGACAATTACGAAAAAAAAGGTGTGTAAAAAATTCAATTAAGATTCTATTTTCAGCCAGTTACGCAGGTATTCGGCTGAAAATTTGAGGAATTTGAGGCAACATACAAAAATTTTTCAAAAAAAAATGTGTTAAAATAAATTTTTTTGGTTGTTCTTTCCAAGTATAAATGGAAGTACATTCGATAGAACACTATGAGGTTCTTTTCATTGAAAAAAACTGCAAAAATAACTGAATGAAGAACACTTTTTATATCTGATGAGACCTATTCAAGTGAATGAAAAGAAAACAACCCTTTTTTTTTAAATTTTTTTTACGCCGACTCTGTCAGAGTTTAAAGGATGACTTTACAGATACAATACATGTACCTATGATAAAAACAGACCACGTGCTCATTCCAAATATGTTTTTAAAATTTTCTAAAACCTCCTAGAAGCCGAGAAAACGCGCCTCAAAACAATGGCCTAGAAAAAGTTGGCCGAACTTTTTCTTTGATCTTATTGCGTGGGTTTAAAATAAAAATTAATGTAAAATCCCTAGAATAAATAATTCTAACTTATGTATTTGCACATTCTTTACGTAATAATGACCGCGGACTAGTTTTTGCCCCCTTTTTCTAGGCCATTGTTTTGAAGCTCGTTTTCTCGGCTTCTAGTTGGTTTTAGAAAATTTTAAAAACTAATTTGGAATGAGAATGAAGTCTATTTTCATTCCTGTTGAATTCATGAGCCCATAAATTCATCCTTTAAAATAAAGTCGCTCAAATTTAACACCAAATCGCTGAAAAAAACATCCATAGCTGAGATACAACATGCCCGCCTTTTCCCCAGTCTGGCTACAAGATATAGCTACAAATGTATCAACAACAGAAAAGATGTTTTATTCCTCTGTTCAGAAAAATATGTGAAAAAATGAAAGATTCAAAATTGGTCGCCAATAAAAAAGGGTGGGAAAATTGAAGAGAATCCAACAAAACATGCCGATTTGTATTCCTAAACAAAAGCCTGAAAAGCCCGTTGGTTGTTGATTTCGGACTTCTTCTTCTTTAGTAGTCGTAGATTGATGATCTCTGGAAATTTTAATATTTAAAAAAATTTTTTTGATTTTTTCCTCCGATTTTCAAAAAATATTCAAATTTTTGAACAAATCCGAATTCCGGACACTTCAAATTGTGTTTAATTTATAAAAAAGTATCTAATTAATTCGAAAAACCTTTGAAAAATGACAAAAAGTGTGAATTTTGCATTAAAAGAAATAAATGGCCGAACTTGGATTTCTAGTCCCCCTCGTTTGTGTTTCTAGGCCATTTGAGTAAAAAATTGTGAAATTTATTATTTTTTGGCATTTTATGAGTTATTTTCAATAAAAACAAACGTGAAATGAATTTTTTTTCACTAATTTTACAAAAAAAAAATTTTAATCCGAAAAAAAGGTCCAAAACGTCAAATCTGGTCACTTTTTAACAAAAAAAAAGGAAATGCAAAATGTTAGGCACCTTTTTGCAAAAATAATTAATTTTAAAAGTTAAATGGCCTAGAATAACCAATGTGGACTAGAAATCCAAGTTCGGCCATTTTTTACAACTAGAAACATTTGAAAAATCTACTTTTTTTGGTTTTTTGTCGAATTTAATTATTTTTTCGAATAAAAAAAATAAGAGAACTGTTTATTGATTGCGACGCAGACCGCGACGCGTTGAAAACAAAAAACCAAAAGCCATTTTTTTCCTTACCTTAACAAAGTTGGGTTCAGCCAAAATCCTTCTCCAGTCCTCGGGAAAAAATCCGGGTCGAAATCCGCCGCGTCCCGACACCAGACTACCACCAGACGGGCTCATTTTACTAACCCATTTCGCGCTTCGTAGAAAGAAATCACCTGAAAAATGGCAACTTTTTCAACAAAATCCCGCCGGAAAATTGGTGTTTTGACTTTTTTCTGGATGAGTTTCGCAGTTTGGAAAAAATCGCAGTAGGCCTGGAAATTTGGGGGTTTTTTGGTTGGGATTCAGGAAGAAACGAGGCTCGGACGCGGACATTTGGGGGATGGGACTTTTTTGAAAACATTTAGACGTAGCACACACACACATACACTGAAAACTTACTATCGGCTGCAGAGATACAGAACATTGCGACGAGAAAAAGGATCAGGGTTGAAATTGACGAAGTAGACATTTTCGGGGGGTTACCTGGAAAGAGTTTCTTTTTGATTTTGGTTAAAGACAAGGTGATAGTTGAAAAAATTTAGAAAAATTCCTTAAATTCTGATAAAAATGACATTTTTAAGCTGTTAAGCGAAAAAACTATCTAGTTTGGAAAAATCATGTTATTTTTTAAAAGACATGGTGTCACTTTTTTTTAGGTTCAAAAAATGCTCATTAGATTTTTTTTTATTTATCAATTCTTGTGAAAATTAGTACTTTTTTAAGCTGAAAATCTGAAAATTCAGTTTTTCAGCTTCAAAATGCACTAAAGATGATAAAAATTGACAAATTTTTTAAAAAGTTATGAAGAACTGAAATTTCAAAAATTTTCAATTCCGGATGCTTTTTTTTTGCTTAAAGACAGTGTACAACTTTAATTTTTAGCAGTATTTTTTAAATGTAACCTTGCTCATTCGATAGAGCTCACTCCGATGAGCAAGAAACTGTAGAAAATAGGCTTATGAGCATAATTTTTGTTGAGCTCAAAATCTGAAAATTTCCCAAAATTCGAACTTTGAGGAGCTATAACTTGGCTCAAAAATGATTAAAATGAATAATAATTTAAGAAACTTATAATGGGAATATTTTCAGCCGATTTGCAAAATTTGAGCAAATTTGGTTGAAAATTTTGAAAACGCTTTTTTTCCCGAAACCCCTTTTTCACACTAATGACGTATTCAAATTTTGTTTTTTTTTTCAACCAAATTTGCTCAAAATTTGAATATCGATTAAGAAAATTCCCATGATGATTTTCTCAAATTATTAACTATTTATATCGATATTGTGCAAAGTTATAGCCCCTCAAAGTACGAATTTCCAGATTTTCAGCCTATTTTTACATTTTCAAAAACTTTCAACCAAATTTGCTGAAATTTGGCACGTAAACTAAAATTGGTTTAGTTATGATGACCTGAAAGTTTGATCTAGAAATATTGAGCTTGAATCAAGTTATAGCTCATCTCTTTGAAGTCGTCGTATTTTTTACGGATTTTCAGATTGTTTCAGATTTTGAGCTCAAAAAATCATAAGCATTTTTAAAACAATTCCTTGCACTTCTACCTAAGCTCTATGGAAATTACTATGAAAAAAATTGCTTGAAATTTAACTAACACGCTGTCTTTAAGAAATTTTTTTTCAATTGGAGCACCAAGAAGTCATCTTCACAACTTTTCAAAAACTTTTCAAAAAAATGGAATTTTTTTAAACAAAATTTTGAATTGATAATTTCCCAAAAATGGAAACTTTACGAAAAAAAAATAGAGGAAACAAGCAAACAATCTAAAAATTAGGCGAACTTGAAAAAAGTGTATTTCAAGAACACACTTCAGGATTCGTCGGAAAAAGCTCACACTTTAAATACAACATATCCTAATTTGAATCACGTTTTTCTTCTTCTTCTTCCCCCCTTCAAAAAAAAAATAATGTGGGTGGGACCAATTCTTTCACATTCACAGACGTACGTAACATTTTGGGTGTTGAAATAAAAAAATAAATAAATTTCGAGAAACAACACGAAAAAAATAGTGTTGAAGGGATAAAGATAGGGGGTTTTTTACGAGTTTTGAATGCGTGCGTCGGTCCAATTGGGGGGAAACATTCTTTTTAAAAATTATTTTTTTCATGGATTTGCGTGGGGGGGGGGGGGGGGGTGCTAACTAACTAATTTTGGCACGATGCCAGGGAAGGAGAGAATTCGATTTTGGAAGAAAACCAAGTTTTGTTAATTTGATTTTGAAATCTGTGAAATTGAGTTTAAGACATTTTTGGACGGGAAAATGTGATCTATTTGAGATGGTTTCACAATTATGGCATGGTGAGTCGTTTAGAAAGGTCACTAGATTCATTTGGGGCCAAAATTTCGGAAAATCTGAAAAGTTTGAGCACAGTTATGAAATTTTGAAATTTCAGAGAGACCCGATTTTCAAAAATTCATAACTTTTTCCAAAATAATTGCATTTCAATGCTTTTTAATTCAAAATTTTGCATTTTTTCTATATTTTCAGAAAACATATACCGTTTCCTCCATTTTAAGCCAAAAATCTTGAAATTCTGAAAATTTTGAGCAAAGCTATGAATATTTGAAATTTCATAGAGACCTGATTTTCAAAAATTCATAACTTTTTCCAAACTTTAAGAATTTCTATGATTTTTAATGCAAAATTTTGCTATTTTTCTGAATTTTTAGAACATATGAACGATTTTCTCCATTTTAAGCCAAAAATCGTGAAATTCTGAAAATTTTGAGCAAAGTTATGAATATTTGAAATTTCTTAGACCCGATTTTAAAAATTCATAACCTTTTCCAAAATTTAAGAATTGTTATGCTTTTTAGTTCAAAATTTTGGAAATTTTCCATATTTTCAGAAAATATGAACAATTTCCTGTATTTTAAGCCAAAAATTGTAAAATTCTGAAATTTTTGAGCAAAGTTATGAAATTTCGCGATTCAGAGAGACCTGATTTTCAAAAATTCATAACTTTTTCCAAAATCAAAGAATTTGTATAGTTTTTAATTCAAAATTTTGCAATTTTTTTATATTTTCGGAAAATATAAACCATTTGCTGCATTTTAAGCCATAAATCGTGAAATTCTGAAAAGCCATAAATCGTGAAATTCTGAAAATTTTTTCACTTGCTTCAAGACCAAAACTATTAAATATGGCCGCATACAGTCTTTCTGGGGCCTGAATCGGGTTTTCTACTCTTTTCTGAAAAATGTAAACTTTTTATCATAATTCGGCACCAAGCTTTTCTTGAATTTCAAATTCAATACATTTTTGAATTCTCTAAAAACACGTACAATCCGAGAAAATGGGCTTCACAACAATTGCCTACAAAAAATTTCCACCTGGCCGATCTTTGATTTTTCAAGTTTATCATTAATATCCATAAAGTATGCTTAAATTGGTTCATTCTAACTTAAATTTGTCTTGATTCTTCGTATAATAATTCCCGCGGACTAGTTTTCGCAAGCCTTTTCTAGGTCATTGTTTTGAAGCCCGTTTTCTCGGCTTCTAGTTGGTTTTCGAAAATTTTAAAAACAGATTTGGAATGAGAACGAGGCTTATTTTCAGACTAGTTATAATTATAAGCTCCAGAAAGACCTATTTTGAAGAACGAGTGTTTCTAACGCGCCGCGGTCGCGTGGCGGTTTTTTGTCAGTTTTTAACAAAAAACAGTTAGAACGCATCAATTAATACTCCCAAAAGCGGAGTAAAACCAAAGAAAAAACAAAAATATGAAAGATGTTTTTCGATATTTATGTAATTTCATTTAAAAGCATCTCCTTCCCCCTTTTCCAGGTCCACAAAACCTTAGTGACGTCATATGTGCGTAAAAGTATCGAAAACAAAAAAAAATAAGAGTGTAGGCGGTTTGGTTTGGTTTTGGTCAAGGGCAAAAAGAAAAGCGTCCGTTGACGATTTTTAGGTGCGGACGTATAATTTGTAATTTATGCGTTTTTTCACTTTAATTTCGGTCCATATTTGGATCCTTTTTGAAGAATGAGCATAAAATTATAGGGGGGAGGCTTCATTTTCTCTTTTTTCGTTTTTGGAAGTGCGGTAAAGAAGAAGAATTGAAAGTTGGTAGAAATCCTGGAAAAATAATTAGTTTCGCAAAAAAAAATACACATGTGTCGAAAAAAGGCATTAAAAAGCTGCCATTTACAGAGAAATTGGGACACTCTCCCATTTTTTAAATGCTAAAAAAAAATGGAAGACAATGAAATTGCAAAACAAAAAAATTGGAACAAAGGGCAATTTCGTTTTTTTTTGGCGGATGTTAAAAAAAAAAGGATAAATATGAGTAATCAAAAGTATACATATGAAAAGAGACCGGATGCTAAAAACGGGCGGTACTCCCCCGCTAGAATATTTGTTGTGATTAGCTTGATTTGAGTTGACGAGTTGAAAAAGTTATATATATTTATATACTTTTTTAATAAAGGAAAGATAGAAAAAATGGGAAAATTGTATAAAATAATTTATTTTAAATTTTCCAAAAAATTTTTAAATTTTATTTTCCTAATTTTTTTAAATTTTAGGATAAAAATCCCAATTTCATATTTTCAGACAAACATTTGAAAAAATAGATTTTTGAAAAAATTTAATTAAAAAAATTTCAGACCGTTCAAAATTCAAAAAAAAAACCCCCCCCCCCCCATTTTAAATTGATTAAAAAATTTTCCGTTTACAATGTACTTAAAGGGATTCTTTACTGTTTTTGGGTTTCTATTCCATTTTCATATTCTTCTTGATATTTCAAAAACTATACAAGAAAAATATTTTTGCGAAATTTCCTTTTATAGTACACGAAAAAACACATTTACAGGGTAAGGCGGCGAAAGGCCTAACAATTGCAAACACTCTCACTTCCGCATGTTCTCTCGCGCGCGGCCGAACGGTTAGGCCATTCGCTGCCTTACCTTGTAAATGTGCTTTTTTCGTGTACTAAAAAAGGAGATTTCGATAAATTTTTGTGCCTCTATAGGTTTTAAAATACTGTGAAGAAGATGACAATGAAATTGAAACCCAAATTCAGTAAAGAGTCCCTTTAAATGATATTTTAAATTGATCTTAAAATTTTTCTAAATCTGGTTCAAAATCTGGTTGGTGAATCTTGAGATATGGTAGTTTGAAAAATTCCCAAACACCTTTTACGATGTATTCAGCTGATATTTTAAATTGCTCTTAAAATGTTTCTAATTAAGGAAATTTCAAAATTCAAAATGCTAAAAATATCTACATTTTTATGCGAATCAAATGAGACCAAAAGCATCAAAATCCGATTGGTGAATCTTGAGATATGGAAGTTTGAAAAATTCCCCAAACTGTTTACGATGTACTCAACTGATATTTTAAATTGCTCTTAAAATTGTTCTAATTAAGGAAATTTCAAAATATAACTAAATTTAAATTTTTGCAAGAGGAAGCTGTCTGGAAAAATTTTAAAAATACTCAATTTGGCTCAAAATTTAAAAATTTTAGGTCCATTCGAAAGAGAATCGCGAAAAAATGTCAAATATATTTTAACATTTGAATTTTTTTGATTTTCTAGGTTCTAAATGTTTGTTTCATTTTGTATCCATTATTTTTTTAAATTATAAAAATCTGCGTATCTGAAAGACGTTTTTTTAATTAAAAAAATATTTTTCATGGCGGTTTTCGATTTTTCTGATTACGAATTTTAATGCCCAAATGCTTGGGATCAAGCCCCAAAGTGATTTTGGGAGCGTTTCTCTAATTCAACCATAAATTAACTCCTAATTGGACCCTAAAAATCCTGAAAATCGGACAAAAACGAAATAAATTTTGAAACACACAAAAAATTGAAAAATTCAAATTTCCGCGCATACTGTTTAGTGGAGCGCACATGAAAATTCATAAAGCCCGGTAATTTAAAATCTTGTCGCTGCAACGGCGAAATCTTTAACTGTCACCTTGTCATTAAAGCTTTTAAAAAATTCGAATTCGTGTTGAACAACTGACAGTCTGTCTTTAACCCTTTTTCGAAAAATTCCAAATATTCTTGTGAATTCAGAAAAGATTTTGAAAATTTTGGATTAAGTCAAATTGTGGCAAAAAATATTTATTATGACACAATTGGAATTGTTTCCGTAGGATATAAACAAATAGAAAATATAATCCAAAAAAATCCTGTGTGCAACTTAAGAAGTGGGACATTGTCTTTAACAAATACAAGGCTTGCTCTTCTTCGATTCAAAATGAATTTGCATCTGAAGTGTCCCGCGCATTTGTCCATAATTGTTCTTGATCATAAAACAAAGACCTTCGTCGTCTTTTCGTGCCATTTTCTAGAATTTCAGAAAAGTTTCAGAAGAAAACAAACAAAAAAACTGGATCACCTTCACAAGAGTTGAAATTTCGAGAATTGCTCTCGTTCGAGCCACTGCTAGCTCATTCATATCTTCTTCGTTTAGGTTATAATTTTCTGGCGAGTTTTCGATAGTATTCTTGATGTATTGTGAGAGAATAGTACGGTATTTGTTACACATTGAGTGAATGAACTCGCAACCAGATGGGGTTAAAGACGGGAGGGAACCTGAAAAATGTTGTTTAATTTTGGAGACTGAAAATCAGATTTTTTTAAAGTTTTTTGTTTCCTTTCAGAAGAAAATCTAAAAATATGGAATTTTAGCTTCAAATTCCATCAAAAGTTAAAGAAATTGAACGATTTTTGAAAAAGTTATGTGCATTTGAAATTTTTAGGTTCAAAAAAATGTGCATTAGATTTTTTTTTCAAAAAATTTAATTTTTATGAAAACCAGTGCATTTTGAAGCTGAAAATTCAGTTTTTCAGCTTCAAAATGCACTAAAAATGATAGAAATTGACATATTTTTAAAAAGTTGTGAAAACCTGAAATTTTGGCGGAGAATTTCAGTTTATGTGACCAATTTCAGCAAATTTGGTTGAAAAATGCCATTTTTAACCCTAGGGCTGACAAAAGTGGCGTTTTCAAAAACTGTCCACCCAAATTTGCTAAAAATTGGCAAAATAATCTAAGAATGGTTCAGTATGATAAAATTTCAAAAATTTTCAATTCCGGATGCTCGAATAATGTTTTTGCTTAAAGACAGTGTACAACGTTAATTTTAAGCAGTTTTTTTTAAATATAACCTCGCTTTTTTGATAGAGTTCACTCAAATGAGTAAGAGTAAAATTCTCGAGCAAATTTGGTTAAAATTTTTGAAAACGATGTTTCTTCCACAAAAATTGCGTTTTCCAAAATTTCAACCAAATTTTTTCAAATTTTGAATTTCGATTTAAAAAATGCTCATGATGATTTGCACAAATTATTAACCATTTATGTCAATATTGAGCAAAGTTATAGCCCCTCAAAGTTAGAATTTGAGCCTATTTTCACATTTTCAAAAATTTTCAACCAAAGTTGCTGAAATTTGGCATATAAATTAATAACAGTTTTATTATAATAGCCTGAAAGTTTTATCCAGAAATATTGAGATTGGCCCAAGTTATAGATCTTCAAAGTTTGAAGTTTTGTAAATTTTCATATTTTGAGCTTTAAAAAATCGTGCTCAACCTGCTTTTTAGCAGTCTTTAAAAACAATCCCTTTACTGCGAAAAAAAGCGAAAAATGCTCTATCAAATGAGCTATATCTCATTAAAAACAGCCAGAAACGAGTCAGGTAGCTTCATTCACGGTTTCAATCGATATCCAAAAACTATACTTTAGATCGAAATTTCATTAAAAAAGATATTCAAAATGTTGAAAATATGTGCTAATTTTTAAAAGTTTAAAAAAAAACTCACTGCAATCAAAAAGAACAATAAGCTTTGACAACGCAAACTCCTCGAAAGTCATTCGAAGTTTCCGAACTTCTGGCATCACAATATTCGCAGTAAATGCCAATTCTCTACAGAATTCTTCCATCAGCTGGTCTGTCATTCGTACGGGATCCCAATAAAAACCCGAGCCGAAATAAAAGATTCCTTCTTCGTTTTTTCGATCCATTTGATAGTTTAAATAGACAACTGAGTAGCAGATTACTGTACAAAGTTGGGAAACTGCTATGCAAACCTGAAAGTACTATCGAATTGAATTTATTCGAAAATATTACAAATTTATACGCCCCGATGTGAATTCTTGCAAAATTGATTCAAAAATTAGTTTTACTACCTTAAATACCTTACCTTATCACGATCCGAAAGATACCTCATCTCGGGAACTCCCGCCAGCCATTCAAAATAGTGAGCAACGAGCCTCAGCCACATCGAATGCACCGAATGCTCTGTCATAATTGTCAACGCTTTAATTTTCATCTAAAGAGGAGAGTATATAAATTTCAAAGGACCCAACATACCGGTGTTCTTGGAGCAATGCTTCTCGGAAAAAAGAAAGCATTGAAAAGATCGTGCTCGTTGGGTCCAGCAGGTTCGGAAATAATATCAAAATGCTCGTCTACGGCGTCACAATAGGTCTCGAGACGAATTGAGCGTTGGACAACGATTTGAAAGTCTTCAAGGGTGAAAGGGTTCAAATTTTGGGTGAATGAGATGAATCGGCTGAATTGGGAGGTTGGCTGAAACAAGAGGGGTTTTTAAAGGCAAGGTGTCCGTGATGCAATAGAATTTTATTTTATTTAATTTTAAATATTAAAAAAGCACCTAAAAAATTAAGTGTCACCGTATCTTTAAGAAATTTTTCGACCTCCCGCCAAAACTTACAAATCTATTCTGATTTCCAACCGAAATCCTAAAACTCTTCTTCGCGAGAACAATCATCTCATCCTCTTCTCGAAATTCGTCAGCGTCTGAAATTTTTTCGCAAATTATCTGAAAATCCAACGAGAAATCTAATAATACCCAAAAACTCCTGTTCATACATCTCGAGAACGTGAAATGTTCTTGTGTTCTGAAAAAAAAAACAGAAATGACTATTTGAAGCTTTTTTTCGTGTACGCACGAGATTTTATAAAAACTAGGCGAAAACACATTGAATGGACTTTACTAGTAATATTAGTGAAGGGTAGAAAAAATGATGAATCGAAAATAATGGAAAAAACTGAAAAAAACAGCAAAAAATTACGAAAATTACAGTAATTTGTTTGCGTTACACGAGACGATTTCCATGCTGCGCCTTTAAAATTACGGTAATTTTTTAAAAATTTATATTTTCGTTTTTTTCGTTTTTTTTTCGATTTTTTTTTTAGTTTCCGCATACGTATATAATTTAATCCACGAAAATAAGATTAGACTCAAAACGAAGGTTTTTTTCCCGAATTGGAAATTTTCTTTTTCAAAATTTTTAAAAGCAATTTTCTGACTTTTTTCGTTTCAAATTCGATTTTTTGGGGTATCCTCCAACGGATAGTTCTTTTAAAAATATTCCCTCTAAAAAATTTCGACGAAAACGTACAGAAAAACACAAAAAACACGATTTTGCAATGCTTCAGAAATCGTACGATGCTACGCTAGAACGCAAAGTTTCTCAAGATGAATAGATTGGATTTTGATCGCATAAATTCGAAATTTTAAGTTTTTTTTAGAATCTACGTTGAATTTTCTATCGATTGGTACCAAAATCATCAAAATCATTTATGTCAATCTTGCTAAAATTTAAAACTGGCATAAAAAAATTTAAATAGTTATTTTTTCAAAATTTCAATTCTTTTTTAAATCTACGTCAAATTTCCAATCGAATGGTACTATTTTCAGCTAGATAGCTCTTGAAAATTGATTTTCGGCTCTGGCGCCATCAGAAATTTTTTTTAAAAAGGCATTAAAAATTTTGAAATTGTCATAAATTCAAAATTTCAAGTAATTTTTTAGAATCTACGTTGAATTTCCTATCGATTGATACCAAAAGCATCAAAATCCGTATCTTTTTGCAATGCTTCAGAAATCCTACGATGCTCCGCTAGAACGCTATCGTAAAACGGAGTGTCGTTAGATCGTTGTTTAGAAAATATCGAAAATAATTTATTTTTTAAAAAATTCGAAATTTTGTGTGTATTTCTGTTTATTTTAAAAAATGATCCTAAATTTAAACTGGTTAAAAAAATTTTTAAAAAATCTCTTGCAAAAATACTACATTTGGGAAAAACGACAACTCAAAACCAAAAAAAAGGAAGAAAATTCTCAGATATACTTTATTTATATTACACCTATATATGAGCTTATACGAAAACAAGAAAGCAGCACAAACTTCGTCACTAAGGGGGAGACGCACCAGACATCATATATCTTTAATTCAGCTTTTTTTTTGCTAAGGTGTGTGTTTCAGAGAAAAATACTAGAGTGTACTCGACGAAAGAAAAAAGAATGTGCTCTGTCTGTTTTTTTATTTTATTTCCGGTGATGGAAACATTTTCAGCACAGCGAAAAAAATGGAATGTAATGTACTCTAGAAAAAATGTGAATGGAGGCGGGCGGGGGGAACATTTATGGTACTCATGTGACATGTTGGAAGAGGAAATTTTGAACAAATCTTAATTTCGAGAGCAAAAGTGCAAAATGGGGGATTAGATGAGTAAGAGCAAAATATCAGAATTTCGTTTTTGAAAACGAAGAAAAAGAAAACGTTGAATGAATTATATGCTCTTTTTTTTAAACCTACCCCCGATTTCCTATCAAATCGACGCTTACCAACCTATTCTTAAAACAAAAAATGCATACCAACCTATTCTTAAAACAGAAAATTTTAAAAAAAGGATTAAGGTACATAAAAAGTGCAAAAACCAAGAATCAATGGGCGGAGGGACTAACTTCCCAAAAGTTAGTTCCTCGGCTTTACAAAGTTTCCACTAAGATCCACTGGTTGAAAAAAGCCATGAAATAGAAAAAAATATGAAATTTGGATCACCACAGAAGTTTTTACGTTCGAGGGACTAACTTCCCGATAGGGACTAACTTACCAAAACACTTCCGAAAGTTAGTCCCATCCCCAAAAAAAAGCCCATTTTTTGCAATTTTTTGAAAATTGTTCAATTTTTTGATTTTCTTGTTTTAATAATGGATTGGTATGATCAAAAAGAGTAGCGTTAATTGGAACTCAAGAATAATTAAGAATTCGTAATTTTAAAGTTGAAAAAAATAGGATTTTTCAGATTTCAATTTAAAAACCTGAGCTTTTTTAAAAAATCTACGGATGTACCGTTTCCAACAAACGTATTTTCTACCACTTTTGAAATGCGATTTAAAAAAGGGGAAAGGGCGTGGCCTTGGGAAAGGGGCGTGGTCTGACCAGTTTTTAAAAAAACCCCTTCAGTTTGAAAATAATTCAAAAACTCCGAGAAATTGGAATTTTTTGAATTAATTTTTCTCGTTTCGAGATCCAAACGAAACAATTTTAAGAAAAAACACTTTTTTTGCGGAAATTTTGCCAAAAGATTCGTAGTGCGTCCAAATGGCCCAATTTATGCCCATAAAGGCCGTATGGGACCGAAAAAATAAACATTTTGTATGAAATTTTCATTTTTTCGACCAAAATCGGCATTTTTTAGGAGGTTTCCGGTATTTCGGGCCTCCTGGGTTTACATGGGTCCTTTTCCAAAAATATAGACCATTTTTTCCCGAAATTGTTTAAAGGGACACCTATTTAATCGTTTGGGTCTTCAAGTGAAAACAGAAATTCTGAATTTCTGTTTTGAATTTCACGAATAGTCTTGCTGTTTGAAAAAAACTTTTTTTTTTGAATTATCAGGCATTCAAAAAACTTTGATTATCAAAAAAAAAGTAATATCGAAAACGTCGAATCGTGGCAAAAAATAAAACGTGACCTTTGTTTAAACAAAAAGTGTTCAGAATAGTGAACGATCCTACCATTTTGGATAATTAAACACTTATAAATTCGTCGCTTGTTAGATGAATTTGCAAATTGTGACCGGAGAGGTACATATGAACCATTCAATTCTGAGAATCATTTAATTGAAAACAATAATATTACAGATGAAACATTCTCGTTATTCAATCATAATGTTTGTATTGTTTTGCATTTCAAAAATTAATTATGAAGCAACATGCCCAACTAGAAATCCAAGTACAAAAGACCAGTGTGATGATCCTTGTCCATCGGGCTAAATAATTTTTTGTTGCGGCGAATAAAATAACTTAAAAATTTATATTTTTATTCTCGAACATCGTGTTTTGCTCAACGTCGCTCCACAGCGAGGACGCTCTGCACGCACGCACGCGACGCGGAATTTGGGGCGGGAAAAAATGAATTTTTAGAAAAAAAAAACACCTCGTTTTCACAACACACAGCAGAAGTCACTTTTTTGCAGTCGAATCACACGGGGCTAAACACAGACCGGCGGAATTGCGTAGCATCGGTGAGAGATAAAATTTATTGATTTTAATCAGTTTTTGGCGGCTCTTTCCGTTGAAATGTATGTATTGTAGTAAATTTTGATTTGAAAATTTAATTTAAAATAATCAGACTTTGTTCAAACTTCTTTTTTTTTAATTATCAATGCGTGCAATGCACATTTTATAATTATAAAATTTTTTTCGAAATTTCCAGAAATTTCTTGAATATTTTATGTTTTTTTATATTTAAAATTTATATTTATGATTTATATATACATATTTTTATATTTAAAATTTTTTAATTCATTTTTAAAACCAAAAAAAATTGAGGAACTGCTCAAATTTGAGAGATTTGCATTAGGGCGCACTTGCAAAACCGCACCCTAGCGTTAATTCAACGGTTGTTTAAAAATATCACTTTCTCTGAAAAATATGAATTTTTAGAACAAAAAGCACATAATCCGCTTCAAAAAAACCAGTTTTTATTCTTCAAGTATAAATAATCAAGTAAATCCTAATTTGATATAAAATTAATATGGTTTAAACCATAACCAAATGGATTCTGTGAGCCGACATAAGAAGCGATGGCGCTGAACGAAACAGTGTGCACACGAAACTCCCCGCCACTCTGATAATAGAACGATTCGCTGAACTTGAAATGAAGTTGGTTATTGCTTTCGATCACGTTGTCGTAACGTCGAACAGTGAACGAATCGCGAACCGCTTTGTCGTTATAAATTGGCGTGTAGCGGCGACGGAACCAGGCTGTAAAATTCGATTTTTTAAAGAATTTTATTCAAAGGAAAAGAACTCACCTTGGGAATCGAAATCATTTGTGCAAAATGTTGCAAAATAAGCGAGATTATTCGTCTTTACAGAAACTTCGATTCCGTTTAGAATTTGATCGATAATCGCATTGCTTTGCGCATTCGTGGAGACAACAACAAATGCCTGAAAATTATTTTTTATTGAAACTGTTTTTGAAGAATACATACCAACGACAAAAACAGAAGCAGTTGAGGTCTCATGGTGAACGATTAATGAAAAGCTGTATTTGTCAATAAAGGTCAATTTTGATTTCAGTGTCACGTTTTTTTAATATGATCAGTGTGAAAAATGAAAATTTTTAGACTTAGAATCAATTCTGGATCCAAATTGAATGTTGGTTTATCATTGGCTATATATGACTGACATGACGGGGGGTCTGATCCGAGTTATGAACATCGAAAGTTCTCAACTTCAGACATTTTTGAAATTTCAAAAAGACACATCGACTTAGAATGTTTGAATGTTTTTTTTTTCTCAATAAGCAGATATTGGTAATTTGTATTTCTAGTCCCCGTTTGTTTTTCTAGGCCATTTAAAATTTAAACATTACTTTTTACAGTCTTTTTTGATTTCGGAAGATAATTTTAAATTAAAAAATGGACGAAATCGAAAATAAAGCAATGTTGAATAATTTTTAGCAAATTTTTGAATAAATGTCTCAATTTTATAAATTGGCCTAGAAAAACAAAAGGGGACTAGAAATCCAAGTTCGGCCATTGAACAAACTTTTTTCTAAGTTGAATTTTTAATAAGTTGTTTCTAAATTCAAATTTCTATTAGAAAAGTTTTTTAAATGTTTTTTAAACCTTAGTCGGTAAAAATGCATGCCAATTTCGGCTCTAAAAAAAGTTTTTAAAATTTATTTTTGTAATTGTTTTCCAACCCCTTAAAATATTGCCTTCTCAGAAATATAAAATTCTTTAGCGCAGCTGCTTTTCAGGTATTTGTGGATATCATGCTTAATTCTACAAAATTGTGTGTTTCATTCCCAAGAGGCCGAATTTGAAAAATCATAAAATTTTGAATTTTGCAATTTCAAGATTTTCTAAATTTTAAACACCTATTTATTATACTGCCGGTTAAAAACGTTTGAATTTCTTTGCTTAAAATGCCGAATCGATAATTTCTACACAATTTTTAATCTGAAACTGAAAAGCCTTACAATTAATCAAGTAATAGGCCCGCGCTCAAATTTGCCGAGCTATGTAGCAGTCCATAACCATCAGTTTTCATGACAACTAATTTCGATCACAAGTATGTACATGTTTTTATTTTGCAGGCCGATTGACACCAATTTGTCAGAAATTCCAGTTTTAAAAAAATTTCCTCTTATTTCGTACGTTTCATAAAAACAGTACCTTTTTCGATTTTCACGTGAAAAAACAATGAGTATAATCTGTTAAAGCTCATTGGTGTACAGTGCAACTATGTTCCATTATGGAACAAACTTACTAACAATATAAATCCATTTTTATCTTTTCAATAGTTTAACATACTTCTAGCCACTTCGAAAATTAACCGTCATTCCTGAAAAAATTTGCAAAAAAGTCGATAAGAGCACCCGGAATCGAACTTGGCTACCTTTTTGAGACCAAAGTTCGATTCCGGATGCCTAATTCTACTTTTTTTGCATATTTTTTCACTCTAGGTATATAAAACTAAATTTCAAATTGATTTAGCAACATTTCTAACCAGTGTAAAGTCCTCCTTTAGTTTCCAGACCTCCAATAAAGTCAAAGTCAATAAAAGCCACACAATAAATGAGTCATCGCATCTTAAAGTCAACGACGACGTCACAGATTCATTCCTTCGATTATTCAAAACGTTTTTGACATTGACGAAAAGTTCAATTACAATACTGTTAACAACAATGAGAAAAAGCATGCTTTCACCATTCCGACCTTGAACATGTTCATTGTCTATTCCTTCGATTCCAAACTGTAATATTTTTTTTCATTCAAAATAATTCATTTCTTAAATTCAATTCAATTCTCAAACCGAAATAAGTAATTAATCCCCCTTCCACTTCCCTTTCACTAAATTCTAACCCGATTACTAATTTTACGTGATGATGAGTAATAAGCCCACACTAGGTGAAGCCGTGGAAGAAGTCTAGAAAACCAGTTTCCATCACATCTCGAAGGGGTCACAGGAGGGGCGGGGTCTCTCTGCCAATCGGTTCGAATCATCGCAGATATAAATAAGTGAAAATGCCAAAAAGTGTTTGTTCGATTTTCGTCTACCCATTTTTCTCATTCATCAATTGTTGATATCAAGAGTGGCAATAAGCATCGCTTTTTAGATGTTGATGTTAAGGGCGTCTCGAAAATATTTGACCTTGACGAACAATATTGTTTTTTTGCGACGACACCTTTTTTGTTTCTATTGTTTTTATTTATTTTGGTATGAAGGGCTGAAAATATTTATTTGAAGATTTAAAAAAAATTGTCATAGTGTTTTTTTGGATTTTATTAAAGGTTATATTCTTGATCATTGTGTACCGCACTGCCGCTCCGCACGCACGCCACGCGGTGACCTCCCACTGAAATATTGGCGGGAAAATGAATTTGCAAATTTTCCAGTGTCGGCAGCCGCGTGCGTGAGTCCGAAGCGTCTTTGAGGTTGAGCAGCCTTCAAAACACAATGATCAGGTCACAATTGGTCTCGTAGCGAAAAACTGATTTTTCCGAATTTTTAATTCTCTTACGCCTCTTACGCAGGTTATAAATGTTGCTAAATCGATCTCTGAAATTCAATACTAGTGAAAAAACTTGCAAAAAAATTAGAAACAGGCTCCCGGAATCGAACTTTGGTCTCAAAAACGTATGAAAGCTTACGCTTATGCCAATTATTTGAAAAATGTGAGAAAATTGGGTAAAAATTTGAATTTCCTAGAAAATGGGGTTGCAACAAACACGTGCCCTGTTCGCCCCGCCCACTTTTCTGAATTTTCGCGTCAGAAAAATGTGTCTTTAAATGCTCACTTAAATCGATTTTTGAAAAGTCTACCCATAATAATAATAAATCAGAATTTCCTGTTTATCAGCTCAAAATGGGACTAAAATGAAATTCCACAACTTCTTCGGTAGGGGACTAAATTTCTAGCCCGCTCGATTAGATCGCAGAAAAAATTATCTTGACAAAAATTTGAGCCTAGTTATGACCCTTCAAGGAATTGTAATTTCCTACTGTAGGGGTACTGTAGACAGAAAAGCGTTTTTTTTTCTCAAATTCTTTCTCAATTCTAATATTGATTGAAATTTTTTTTTTAATTTCCAGGAATGCTAAGATTCTCGATACTACTTATTTTCTTGGTAAATCAAGCGGAAGCCACATTCGGTATCTTTAAAGCTCAAAAATATTTATATTCACCACATCATTACAGGCGGCTGCTGCATGATGGGCCCTCCACCGTGTCCACCGCCACCAATGTGCGCACCAATGCCACCCCCATGCCCGCCACCACCAATCTGTCCACCACAATTCTGCCCTCCACCACCACCGTGCCCACCTCCACCACCACCGCCACCACCGCCGATGTGTCCGCCACCACCGCCACCAATGATGTCACCATGTCAGTCATATGCTCCGGCTCCGGTTTTCCAACAATACGCATCCTATCAACCGGCGAATGACTGCTGCTGTCGGTGTGGAAATCCGTGTAGTTATCGGGCGAGACATCGGACTCATGGATCGAAATTGTTCGCGATGGAAACTATTGAGGAAGAGGATCCAACGTGTAATAGCCGAAAATTGAAGAGAATCATGGAAAATGTGCGTTTTTTACAACTTTTTCAGGCCATTCTTGAAACCGTGACACTGTTTCAAGATTTCAGCTTTTAAATAGACCACCTTCCATGAAAATCTCTTAATTTTTTTGAAATTTTATCGTTTTTACGTATTGTCAGCAGAAATAGTTTTATTTTAAGATTACTGCTTTTAAATGGACCACTTTCCATGAAAATCCATTCATTTTTTGAAAAATTACAGAGAAATTTCGATATTTTTTTGAAATTTCATCATTTTTCAAAAGATCTTTCAGCATAAATAGTTTTTTTTAAAGATTTCAGCTTTCAAATTCTCCAAAAATTATGAAAATATATTATGTTTTGAAAATTTTCGAATTTTTTACTAATCTAAAAAATTACTTAATTTCAGAACATGAACCGGGATCCAACCATCTCCAAAAGAGCCATTCAAAAAGCAGCTGAAGAGAAATTATTCGGAAAATTCAATGTGAGTTTCGCTCTTTTTTACAAATTTTTCATCAACTTCCAATTTTAGGTCATTTGTGCCAAAGGAGACTTCTCCTACGTTGCCTACACTGAAACCTACTGCCAAACTGCCAATGATGATGTCACTTGTTATGCTTTCAAGCCAATGTAGACATTTTTTAGAAAATATTTCTGAAATAACAACTGTTCTCTGGAAATTTGTATATAATTGGAACGTTTATAATATTCGGCTATTGTTATTTTGGATCTCTTTTTTGTTTGTCTCTTCATATCAATAAAAACCATTTTATGATTTTGTTTCTGTTGAAGGTTGCAAATTGTCTTTAAGAATTTGTTTCAGGTTTTCGGAAAAAGGCCGTAATGGAAATTTGGAACTCGAATTCCTGAACAAAAACACGTATCTATTCATTTTTCAGAAACTAACGTTCCTCCTCTAACCGCTGAATTGCAATAAATAATCAAAAGCTAATCTTTTGTCGTTCTGTTCTTTAATTTAACACTTGAACCCCTCCTCTAGCTGGGAAAGCATCTTTCGGAACCAGATTCCTTCCATTAGTTACCGGAAACAATATTCTCATCATTCTCTTTAAATTGGATGCAAGTGAACCTATATAATTACACAACAATTTTTATTGGTACGTAACAAGAACAAGAAACAAGCAAAACATTTACTTGGCCTTCTTGGCACGAATTTTACGAAGGTAGAAGTCGAGTTCTCTTCCCTCAAGGATGTATCCGTTGGCTTGTCCGACTTGTCCTGGTGATGAAGCGATACGGGCTGAAAAAAATAAATAATTTAAAATCGGTTACTTATATTCATTATCTTACCAAGAAGACGTCCAGTGTTGAATTGCTCGGTGAGGAGGGCATCAACGGTAGCAGTCTTTTGACGGTCGGTGTACTTCTTGGTGGTCTTGCGAGATCTGAAAAAACGTTGTTTTAAAACAGTCCGACCAAAGGGTATGAAAATATTCAAAATTGGAGTTGATCGTGCAACAAAAATTTTGAAAAATGAACATTAAAAAACATTTTATGAAAGTTAATTCTAAATTTCATTTATCATGATAGCTGTTTACAAGCATCATGAACGTGGTAATCACCACGAAAGAGGAAAAATAAGAATAATGTTCAGTTCATTAACTTTTCAATGTTTTATTCTGAACATGTTCTTATTTAACTTATAAGTTCTAAGTATAACCATTCTCGGAAATAAAAATTACCTCTTGCGGTTCAAAACAGCGGCGTCTTCCTCGGAAATCTTAGCGTTCTTCTTTCTGGCCAATGGAATAGCGTAGTGAGCCTCATACCATTGACGGAATGGAGCAGCATCGACGGTGACAATAGCTCCTTTCACGAGGGTCTTGGTACGGACCAATTCGTTGTTGGTAGCGTTGTACATGGTGTCAACGATACGGGTTTTGCGGGTGGTTTCTGAAATTGATGAAATAAACTTTCGAAATTTAAGTTTCATGCCAACTTACGCTCAGAAGCCCATGAGAAGTTTCCGCTGTCAAGACGGAGAGCTCTGTACTTTTCATTTCCTCCACGAGTACGGATAAGACGAACACGGCGAGCTCCAATCTATAAAATACAGCCATAAGTTGTAGGTAATAAAAGAATTGGTTTAAACAACAGAAACATAAAAACCACATAATGCAATAGATTTAAAACAAAAATTACCTTAGTGTTGGCAGCTGGACGTCCAAGTTCGAACTTCCTCTTCTTGTGTGGGACTGGGCGAGTAGCTCCAGTCTTATAGCGCTTATGCCAAGAATCGCGCGAGATACCCATGCTGAAAATGAGGATTAGGTAAATTGTCCAAAAAACCTATTTGAGAACGAAAAAACGAAGAAGAAAAGTATTGAGAAAAGAAATAATAAATTTTGTAGCCTATTTTTCCGTTTTTATCATCAAAAACGTTCAAAATTTATGTAAAGCTCTATTCGAATATTTTAAGAATTTAAATATTGGTAAAAAATAAAAGAAAAATCCGCAAACAATTGAGAAAAGAAGGAGAAAATAGGAAAAAGAAAATAAAAAAATAAACGGGCCTAAAATTTAGAGCAGTGCGATGGGGCGCACAAGCTCAAACAGTCATTCGCTACGAGACCACTCACTCTCTCTACTAGACCTCCCTTTAATCGTTGAAGTAATTTCAAAGGTTTTGAATGTTTTCAGGCCATTTTTTCGCTCAAAATTAATGAAATTTCAAAATTATTGGTTTAAAAAATTCAAATAGGACAATTTGAAGATTTCTATCAACGCTAGATAGGGTACACGCTCCAAATATCACGTTTTTAATGTATTTTTTCTCGAAAAATAACTTTGTAGTGGAAAAACATTTTTAGAAAGGATACTGGTCAAATATTAATATTTATTAGTTCCAATAATACATATTTTCAAGCTAATTTAAAACGACGCCGATTGAATTTCTTGCAAAAATTTCGGTAAATTGGCAGCAGTGGTGCAGGAGTCTTCAAATGTTGAGGCAGAAGCAACAATCTGTAATTTTATGATTAATATATCAAAAAACTGATAAATCTCACCTGTGCCCCTAGATATGCAGCATTATACCTCCATGGTGAGATATTAACTTGTGTGTGAATCGTTGACGGTACTACTGATGATAATTCCTGTTCTAATTTTTCAGCTAGGCCGGGCATTAACGAAGCACCTCCAGCTAGGTAGATATTTCTGGAAGGTTATTTTTATTGATGTAGAATTAAATAAAAAGTTAATTCTACCTATACAAAGTCCTGCGACTATCAATAGGACACTGAAGAATAGATTCATGTATAAGTTGATGCAAGCCTTTGGTGTCGAGACCCCATTGTTTTGGCTTGAAGAGTCCTTCTGTGCATTGGAAGCGGGAGTTGTCTATCTGCAAAATTTCTGGTTAATTCCGCCAAAAAAAGCAGATAAGTGGGTCTTGCCGCGAAAAAGGGAAAAATTCAATTTCAAACTAGAAAAAATTAAGTTCTAACAAAGTTCCATTTTTTCGCTGTAAGACCTGAATGATAATCCAACTTACATCAAACTTAGTCTGCATCTCCTTTGTCGGCGCAAAAGTATCTAACGAAATTTGAACCGTCTTATTCTTCCCACTCTCCGTCTGATAGTCTTCCGGTACATATGTCGTCTGTTCCATAACATATCTCAATATTAACTTCTCCACCGGGCTTTTAAACGAATAAAGTCCCTTATTATTCTTCTCCAGTGATGTCCTCAACGAATCGCCCATTTGTGTCGACCCATAAGGAATTGTGAATATTGCCGACTCGACAACGTATCCATCAATGACTGGAACAATGTTGAGTCGATCTCCGATGTCAACAACAACTCCTGTCGTCACATCATAGGCGTAGAGAATTAATGAAGGTTGTCGGGTGATTGCGGCAGATTGGAATTTTGATTCTTGGAGGGAAATTTGTAACAGTTCACCAATTAGCACTGTTGGAATGTTTTGTGGGATTGAGAGTAGAACTTTGTATTTGAATGGTTCGATATGGAGATCTTTGACGACTTTATCGATTACCGCTTTCAAGACCTGTTTATCGATGACATATCTTTCAACCGACAAATCCTCTGCTTGAATCGGCCTCACAAATTCACCATTATGCCGAATCTCCGGACGATACGCTTCCTCACCAACAACAATTCGTCCATCATTCGTCCGAACCGCAATAGATGGGAAGAAACTCTGCGGCAAAGAGGGTTCCGTCGTCAAAACACCGGCACGAATCGAGCACGACCCCAACTCTAAAATCAATACTCTATCGGTCAAATGTTCAAATGCACGTGGAATCGGTTTGACATATGCGTCGATTTGTGAAGATGCACAGTGAGAGAGCAACGATTGCCGCCATTTATCGAATAGGGCTGATGGAACACGGCAATAGTATTTCACGTGATCCCTTCCACCGTGTATTGTGAGTGTTCGTTCCTCTTTCGATGCGTCGACGTCCGCTCCAGATAGGTTGAGTTCTTGAGCAGGTGCTTCACCAGCATAGTGGGACTGAAAACATTTTTTTTTCTCGGAGACCTGTTAGAATATTGAAAGGCCTATGTTGACAAGTTCGGCAAAATGGAAAATTTCACAAAAGGAGGTTTCCGAGACGTCAAACTCTATTTATAATCAATAAAATGGAACTCTTAAAGAATTCTAAAAATCCAAAATTGTTTTTTAAAAAAATGTTTATTTTCGAAAAAAATTTTGTTTTAAAAAATGGTTTTAATGTCCGAACTTGGATTTCTAGTCAATTTTGTTATTTTTTTCGATTTTTGGAATTTTTCAAAAAAAAAAGCCGCAGAAAATTATATAAATATATTTTCCAACATTTTTACAATTTATTATTGGCTAAAAATCACCAGAAAACCAAAAAAAGGTACCAAAATTTAATCTAGAAGTTTTTTCAGACCTTTCAGTTCGAAAAACGACGAAAAAATTTCAGTATTACTTTTTTCTTGAAAAATAGTCTAAAAAATATTTAATCTGGTAATTTCTGAATAGAAAAAACAAGCGAGGACTAAAATTTCATGTTAGCTCATTTAGGACAACTTCTTTTCAAAGAAAATCTAAAATAATATATTTTTTCTAAATTTTATTTCTCCTTTTTTAATTACGATAGGTTGCAGACACCGTGACGCAAAAATGCACAATCAATCGAATATATGCATTTTCGCTTTTGCAATAAAAATGAATAAACGCATTTTTAAAAGTTTTTTTTTCTAAAATAGTAACTCTTACCGCAAAAATCTGCAACCTTCCCTCTTTCGTCCGAATATACTGCTTAACCCATCCTTCATTGTCCAAACCGTCCGATTTTGTGACATCATCCGCCAACACTTCAACATGTCCCTCCATCGTGATGAATCGGTTTCTTTTGGTTTCAACCCTCGGCTCGTATGAAATCTCGTACAACGCATTGATCAGCTGTTTCGGATCCCAATCTTTCAAAGCGTTCGATTCGTCGGAAATCGGCCGGCTATTACCATTTTGGGTGTTATTTCCATTCTCTTGAAGATCAGGCATTTTTGCCCAATTGTCTTGTGAGATGTACCTAGAAAAATGGTTGTAAGGAGTCATTTTGTGAAAATTTTTGAAAAAAAAAGTTAGAAAGTAGGGAAACACGGGTCAAAATAGTGTGATTATGGGTTTCGCTGGAGTTCGAGAATTTTACAACTTTAACGTCGTTTTACCATACAATTTTTATTTTCTTTAAATTATTTCATTTAAAGGGGGGTGAAAAGCTCAGAAATGAATGTAACGTGAATAAAAATGTACCAATTGATAGAAAAATGAAAAAAAAACTAATATATTTTCCGAAGAAAATTAACCCATGCAAATTTTTGGGTTTCTAGGTCATATGTTATTTTTTTCTCTATATGGCCTAGAAACCTAAATTTTCGCGGACTAACTTTCTTCAGAAATCCTTATATTTTTAATTTCTGCAAAAACTTCACAATTTGCGGAAAATTTAATGACCAAACTGGAATAAATTGAAAAAATTAATAAAAAATATTTTATCAGCTTTTTTCTGCACTCCCATCAGATTTTTGTTTTCTAAAATTGTCAACTTAAAATTTTTTCTGAAAATAGCAAAAAATTACTGTGTTTTAAAGGCACAGCATGGAAATCGTCGCGGGCTTCGCAACGAAAATTAAGTTTATCGTAATGTTCAGAATTTTATTTATTTTTTAAAAGTTTCTGCACATTGCCATTAGAAATAGACAATTTAAAAGTATTTCTAGAAGCACCAACATTTAAAAAAAAGTTTTAATTTTTAGGAAAACAACTGAAATCTACAAAACCAGCCTCCGGAACCAACTTTTGAGCTATTTTTCTACTCAAGAGTTCGATTCCGTGCTCGTTTTCTGGATCTATGTTTTTCCTTCCCCCAAAATTCCAAATTCTCAAAAGTTTGTTTTTCGAAACTTCCGGCGTGAAATAAAAAAAACTTCTGAAGCCCATATCTAAACATGTCACATTTTTTTCCATCTCGAAAACCACACAAACACGCTAGAAATTCGATGCCCGTTTTCCCAGCTCCAAAAACGGCTCCAAAAATGCTTGTGAAACAAAAAAATCGATGAAAATAATGAAATTATATGTATAATAGTGAACAAGCAGTGGGGGGGGGGGGGGGGGGGGGGGGAGGAAATTCATAAACATTTTCTCAAGGCGCGGAACAATGTATTCTTCCCCCCTTTCATTTTTCTTCTCATCGACAGGAGAAAAACGAAATTTCACAAATCGGAGAAATTTGTTTTATTATTTGCATCTCAATGAGATACAGGTCGCAGATAAATGAGGGATAAAAATATATACATGGATTTATTTCAAAACAAAATTATGCAAAAAGAAAATAAACGTTTTATGGGCACCCGGAATCGAACTTTTGGGTAAAATTGCATAAAAACTTTGATTTTTAATTATTTTTAGTTGCTTTTAAGTATTTTTCATCCAAAAAAATATGCTCTAAACGAAAGGGTTCACCATCACGCAAAAATGCAGAAATTTCAAAAACCCTACTTTACTGAAAAGCGTTTCTGTGTTCACCACCACGTAAAAATGCAGAAAATTTAATTATTTTTAATTGATTTGTGATTTTTACGAGAAAAATGCAAAAATTCACGAATTTCAAAGAATCTTTTAAATAAAAAATATACCGTAACCAACTTTAAAGGGACATAGCATTTTTAAGCTATCGCATTTTATGAATTAATATTTTTTAAAGGTTGAAATTGCTGTTTTTTTTTTAATTTTGGTGCATTTTTAGGCAAAACTGATTGAAAAAAAATGAAGGCGTTATTTTTTAAAACGGGGCATCAATCACCAAAAGAAAATTCTTTAAAAAAAGCTCTCCCAAACAAAAAAAATAAACAAAATAGCATGAGAAAAAAGCCAAAATGTATGTAAACTGGAGATGAATTTTGGAGAATAAAAGATGACAACAAAACGAGCTAAACAAAGAGAGAAAAGAGCAGTGAAAACGAACGAGAAAAAAAAAACATAGCAAAATGTATTGGATATATACTCAATTCTCAAATGTACTCTCTGTTCTCTGGCTCGTCTTTCCTATGTTCCGTGCCCTCGGGCTGTTAGAGATGAAGCTGAGAATGGACGCGACAAAGATTTAAAGAGGAGTTTGTCGTTTTTTAGAGGCTACGCTTTTTGGGGGAGACCGCAGACGAGCGGGGGTTCGTCTGCGCAAAGTGGGGGGTGGGGAGTGTGGAAATGTTGGAGGGTGCTGAGAAGAATAGATATGTTGACGAGAAACGACAATAATGTGATGTTTTTAGTTTGATTTTGGAGGAAAAAAACTTTTAAAATTGCCTGAGAAAAAAAGTTTGTTTATGGTATATATGTTTGCGCTTGCCTTTGGATACGGTGTCATTTATTTCGCTAGAGCACATTTTCCTCATTTTATTAACTTTTTAAAAATAAATTTCGAAAGTCTGAAAAATCGTCTAAAATCGTCTTGACACCACCGTTATGCCGTATTTTTTACATTTTCGATGTTTTTTGTTCAATGTGCATTGTATTTATTTAAAAATGCGAAAAAATATTTCAAATTTTGATAACTATAAAATTATTACGCTAAAAAATGACCCTCGTCACTGCGTAGCATCGTAGTGGCGCGCAAAAGTGGTTCCGAATTTATGGAAACGTAATCTTCAGTATAACACTGTCTAGATTTAAAAAAATCTGCAGACACCGTTCTAATACACACTGTTACGCGCAAATGCACAGAAATTAATCGACAAGCTTATAAATAACGAATTCTATCCGAAAATGATAAAATACACCTGATTTTTAACAGTAAATAGACTAATAAACATCCAAATATTTAATTCTTGACTTTTCTAACGTTTTTCTGTCCGGAAACTACTCAAAATATCATAAAAATGCTGAAAAAACACTAGTATCTGTTTAAAATTACTGCCCCGCCCACTTTTCTGCATTTTTACGTCAATTTTGTCGAAAATCGAGAATAATTACTTACCTCTGGTACTGTGGAAATTGATGTGCCCAGTTTTTCACATATTTTCATTGACCATTTTTCTTCTAAGATTTTTGAATTAAAAAAAAACTAAAAATGACAATTTTATAAATGAAAGAAAAAAACTAAAATACGTGAGGATTGATAACAAAAATACACTTTTTTTTGTTGCGAATACTAAAAATCATAAAAACCGCGAAGAAAAAGTAAACAAATGAAGAATCTCTGTTAGATGGCATCAGTGGGTGTAGCATACAATGGTTCATGAGTTGGAAGTGATACTGGTGATAGGACGGACGTTGCATTCTCGCTGATAAATTCATTTTCGGGAGTATACAAAAAAGCGGCCAAAAGTGGCTTACCCATCGACGACGACGTTGTAGACTTGACGAACGCGGATGGTTGGTTCTTGTTCGGAAGTGAGGGTGTATACTGGAAAATATAATTTTCGAGGAGGACTTTGCGGAGCAAATAAATGTAACTGGGATTAAAATAGACCTAATACTCATTCCAAAACTGTTTTTAAAATTTTCTAAAACCGGGCTTACTTTAAAAAAATAGATCCTTAAAGACAGAGTGCCACTTTTTTTAGAAGTTGTTAATTAGGTAATTTTCAGACAGATTTGGTTAATAATGGGTATATATTTCCTTCTCAAAACTGTATACGTTTTTGAGGAAGCTAAAATTCCTAGGCCACGTTTTGGTTTTCTAGACCATATGTGTAAAATTGACCTACTTATGGATGATCCAGAATTTTTCAAACTATTCATTAAATGGATTTCATTTTTGTCAAAAGTTGCTTAAAGACAGGGGATCAGTTATTTTAACCCTATATGCATTTTATTGTAAAAATTCCTTCTTATTGGATAGAATACAACGTATGCCATAAAAAATCCGGGCGTCAAACGTTAAATTTAAGGCAGCCGACCAAAGTCGAAAAAATAAAAATTTGAACCCCCGCGCGTTCTGGAGCGTTCTCGCTCCACCGAAACGGCGCGAAGCAGAAATATTCAAATTTTCATTTATTTTATTTTTTATTATTTTTTGACGAGTTTTTTTCAATTTTTGAGGGTTTTTCCAATTTTTTTTCGTAAAAAAATGAAAAAAGAGTGATTCAGAGATAATGTTGCATCTCTTTTTTCAGGGTAAAACCATGAAAACCGTCTCACTGGAATGATTATTGAAGAACAACGTTTTTTATCGTTTTCCATTGTTTAATTTAGTTCAATCGTAAAATAGTTTTTTTTTCTGAAATTAAAATTGAAAAAACCTTCTAAAAACATCGGTTGAATTTCCATTTCACTACTGAGGAATAAAATCACAATTTTAACCATTTAAACAAGTTAATTTTATTAAACATCATTTTCTAAACCACGAAAAAAACGTGTTCGTACAAAAGAAAACAAAATCCGGGTAAATTCTGTAAAGAAATGATCAAAAGAGATTCCAAAACAAACAAAAAAAGGAATTTTAACAATATTCCGTTCATCGAAGGTAAATTGATCAATTCGTCAATGCTCCTGGTAGACTCGTGTTGGCTGACTCCTCCAATCGGTGTTTTATATCTCCTTGGTCTTCCTCCATAGAATGGTCCATTCATAGATGTTCGACGTGTTCGGTCTAGACAGGAATCAAAGAACCTCGATAAAGTTATTCTATTCGCTGATCCTTTGATGATTGTTTTCATTGTGTCAATGTGAAGTCTGCAAGGATTGAAGCTCTTTGTTTTTTTTTGAGATGAAGGGAAACTTATATTTGTTGAAAAAATGAACTAACCTATCGTAACTAACAGGTCCTCTATGAATTTCAAAATCAGCTTTCGTTCCGACAATCAAAGCTGGGTTATTACAACTTTCAATGTCAACACGAAGAGCAACCGCAGCCGGATCTTTTATCTTCTTGTTATGATTGCGCTCTTCCATCGAGCATTGTATTGTGAGCCTTGATGCGAAATTCTGAAAAATGTAAGCGTTTTGATTGCGATATTGATCATGGTTTCTTAGATTTTAAGAACCAACAGCACCTCTTCACTCCTTCTATTCGTCAAATCATGAACCAAGATAGCTCCAAAAGCTCTTTCGAAAAGTACATGTGAATTCTGTAGACGTGCTACCATTCCACCAATATCTCATAATTCTAGCAATTCAGTACTTTGTTCAGGTGTTCCAGCACGATATTCATGCCATGCCTCCCCAGGTCTGAAGATTCGAAATCTGCGAATTACAAATTCAAAAAATATATATAACTCACTCTCGTGCAACACAATGACAAGAAGACGTCAACTATCCCCAATCATCAGAATCTTCGTGCTTTTTTCATCAAGTTGATTTTGTGATCCCATTCCTTGAAATTTTTGAATATTGTGTGAATTAAAAGTGTACAAATAAGAAATTTAAAAATTAGAAATGTTTCTTACCTACTTTTTCGAATAATGTTTTATTTGAACCAGCTATCACGTCCCGTTTCCCATTTTTCGTCCCTTACCGTGTTCTGAAAAGAACATTTTTATTTATGGCATCCATAATTAAAAAAAAACCTTTACAAAACGTCTTCTTATCTTCTATGACGTCCATTGTTTGTATCTCGTGTGATTTTTTTGTTTTATTAATTTTAATGAATTCGTTTTTTGTTCAAAAGTAACTTATTTTTCAATTTTTGCTTCAAATATCAATTTTCAAAAAAAAATTAGCTTTTTCCTTTCGAATGAAGCTTTTTTAAACTTACTTTTAATTTATTAAATAATTGAGACGCCTTGGAATATGAAAAAACACACAAAAACTAAAAAAAACGGAAATAAAAACAAGGAAATTAATTAAAAAGGCCCTGAAAAGGCTTGAAAAGGCCCTGTGTGCGGTGGAGCGCACATGCGCACTAAGTAATGCGGAAAACGCGGGAGTTCAAAATTTTAACCCTAAAATTGGAAAATTGTTAACTGACACACTATCTTTAACTCAAGTGTTGCCCTATCTTTAATTCTCCTTACCATGTTGTTCATTCTCAAAACTGCTCTTGAGATTGTTTCCATTGATCTCCTCCGTGTGATGCTATAAATAAAAATTTGGTTGTGGCCTTACTTCATAATTTCAGAAAAACAACCAACCTTCTGGTGTACACCATGTTCATGAAGCTCAACCTCGTCCAATGGAATTCGGCGAAGAGATCTTGGTCGGGCTTTGAGATCTGGAATTCATTGTTAAACTAAGCGAGTATTAAGCGAGCAATAGCTTACTTGTCTCCAAAACATGACCCGGTGGAACATTTCTAACGCGATAAACCACCTGTTCCACAGTTATTGGTTTTGCATCTGGGGAGCTGAAAAATACCAGTTTTTGGAATTTTTCCAAAAAAAAAAAACAAATCTCACTTAAAACGCTTCGCCAAATTTTTCACATGTCCGACGTTCAGTGAGACTTCTTGTTGAGAATGTGCTTTTCTGATTGAATTTTCTGATGACTCATCTTTAAAAAAGTAGTATTATTTTTTTTGAAATCTGGGTACTTCATATATCTACCATGAGAAAGATTGGACATTGAAACCGCCGAGTTCTTGATATTCAGTGGTGATGGGATGTTTTCACGATTTAGTGTTGAACCTGGAAATTTTTGAAAAAATTGATTTTATTCAATTTCAAGCTAAAGAAATTCTTAAAAATTCATTGTTTCAGAAAAAAAATGGAATAACTCATCTGAAACATTAAATTTCATTGCTTAAAGACACGCTCCCAGTTATTTTAACTTTTTTCTATATTTTAGCCTGAATTCAGGATTCGAGAAATGTAATTTTTAATCTTTGGGTATCTTAAAATGTTCTTAATTTTCTAATTTTGTATGATGTTAAGCGTTCAGCTGGATAAGAGGATCTACTAAGCGCGAGTTAAGCGCGAACTGAGCGCGAGTATCAAAAAAAGGTCGCAAAAATTAATCAATTTTCATGAATTTAGTTTCAGTTTGTAGCTGAGAATCTCGTCTATCATTCAGATTAACAATTTTTAATTTTTCTAAAACTCTTACTATTCAGAACAGTCGAGGTGCTATAGTGCTGGGATGTGGTGGTCACTGTCCGTGTCGTAGATCTCGCAACATGATTCTCATCGTGACTGTGTCTGACGTTTGTCTGATGAATCTCCTTGTCCCATTCTGAAGTTTGTTTCAGATCATTTGGTCTAGTGACGTCAGCATCCGCTGGCACATCGTAAACGGGGTTCACATCTTCATAAACATTGAGTTTTCTTCTGGTTCCAGTATTTTTCTTCTCAATGGTCTGAGAATCTTCAGCTGAAAATTGAAATATTTTGAGCAAAGTGGTCCCATATCTCTCACCTTCATAAGCATTATACTGATGAACAATATGATTAACATGCCCCTCAATTTCATCCAACCCATCCGTCTGAACCCCTTCAACTCTCGGAAAATCAATACTCCGATGTTCCGGCCCAGGAGTTGTCGGTCGACTCTGAGCCCGACTAACCGGTCGATTCACCGGACGTGAGTTATGATGATGATGCTCCTCATCATACATTTGTCTCAGAATTCCTTGCTGGTAGATGAGCTCATGGAAAATTACTGGGCCGAGAGGTTCTGAAAATACTCTTTGAAATTAAGGTTCGTCTCTTAAAGACAATGTCTTACTATCTTCCTTTCCGATTTCATGGTGTTCAACCTTTGGCGGTGGAACCCACGTTCTTTTCGGTTTTTCAGGAACCACCTCGACAACTTCAGTGGTTTTTGTCTCAAAGATTGATGGCACCACGATTGGTGCAAGTGGCGCTGGGATGTATTTTCCTGGAACGAGAGAATTTGAAAAAGAAGTGAAGAAGTTTTCTGAAGTTTTCCTAATAAAAATGTTTTAAATAGCCTTCATCAATCCGAGGTCCTCAAAAAACCCACGTTTCTCCTCCAACTCCACTTCCTCGATCATTTTCAGCCGACTAATTCGAATCTCCTCCTCCAATTGCCGTCTCCTCTCCTCCTTCTCCTCTAGAATCCGTCTCGCTTCCTCATCCCCACTCATCGACTTCTCCAACTCTCTCACTCGATCATGAACACTCTTCTCAAGTCCCAAATTCTTCTGATCAGTCGATACGCCAAATGTTGGTGACAGTGAAATTGCCAACGCTTCTTGTCCCACGTAGATTTCATCGTAGTGTCGTTCAGCGGGGATTGGTGTTGCTGGTGGTGATGGTGGTGGTGGTGGGGAGGCTGGAACTGGTGGTGGTGGTAGAGGGGTTTGTGGGACTTCTGGTACAGAAATCGTTTGTTCAACATCATCGTAGACTCGTTCGTAAACCTTAAAAATATAATATTTTGTAAGATCACATGATTTTCAATAAAACTGTTGAGAAATAGCCGAATGCTAGGAACACAGTGTGGCTAGTTCGAACTTTACTAAACTCACTTCCTCGTAGACTGGTTCTTCCTCCAATACAGTGGTAACTTCTTGAACTTCGTAAGCATCATAGTATCCAGCATACTCTCTAGAATCGATATGGACATGTTCGATATCATGGCTTCTTTCCAAAACAATCTCCGGTTCTGGAATAACCTCTTGAACTGCATAAGCATCATAATACTCCACATATTCTCTAGATTCAATTTCGTGATGATCAATATCCTGGCTTCTTTCCAAAACAATTTCAGGTTCTGGAATCTCGTCGTAAACCGCAGAAGCATCATAATACTCCACATATTCTCTAGATTCAATTTCGTGATGAGAAACATCCTGGCTTCTTTCCAACACAATTTCCGGTTCTGGAATCTCTTCGTAAACTGCATAAGCATCATAATACTCCACATATTCTCTAGGTTCAATCTGATGAAAATCAATATCTTGGCTTCTTTCCAAAACAATTTCAGGTTCTGGAATAACCTCTGGCTCAGCCGCATAAGCATCATAATATTCCTGGTTATGTGAAGTATCGATTGATTCGCTCAAAACTCTATTTTCCTCCACGTTTCCTTCAACTGTTTCTACATTTCTACTCTCTCTACCAGACGACAAATAATCCGAATATTTCTCAAATGTGTCACGGGTTGAGTATGAGTAATGAAGTGGTCTGGTGCAGTTTCCCTGCAAAAATATTTTAAAAATTGAAATTTTTCTGCGTTCAGCATATTTATGTGGTGTTTTGCGCTCTATTGCGCTGCGTATCAACTAACTTTGCATATCCACTGCGTATCGACTCACACTGCGCGGGAATAACAATTTTTGAAATAAATTGAGAATTTTAAGTAACCAAAAGTCACCTTTATGATTAAAATTTTAGAAAATGAATTATATATTTAGAAAGAGAAAGACATTCTTCATTTTTTTGTTGCTTTTCAGCTAATTTTTTCAAAAATTGAGCAAGTTAAGCTGAGCAAGCAAAAATTGAGCAAGCGTTTTTGAAAACCACGCATCTTAAAAAAACCACAAACCCGAAAATATCCTTCAGTATCGTTAAACGCGTATCTACTCGGACTATAATAAGGATGATATCCTTCTGGAAGATCGACACTTGGCGGGAATCTCGTCCTGAAAAATTGAATTTCAAAATTTACGTTTTTTTTAAATCCATTACTTGAAGTCATATTTTCTCTGATAAATCTCGACATCAACCAGATCTTTTTTGGTAACAACTGGTTCAGCATAAACATGAGTCGATGTATCTTGTCCGAAGCCATAAATACCGTACCCACTAGTGTACCGCCCATATTTCGAATCATATGTATTTTGGGACTGTACTTGATACAAATCACCCAGTGAACTTGTTATCGACTTCGCGACACTCACTTCGTTTTGCTCATAAAGATTCCCAATCGATTTCGAGCGCGATGAAAATTCGTAGCTTCTCTCTTTCTCCTCTCTCTCCACCCCTTTCTCAATATTCAAAAACTCGGAAATCCTAGTCGAAATCTCCTCCGACACTTCATTTAAATGATTCAATCCCTCCGGATCGTCCCCAGCCTTCAGTATCAATTTCCGGTCCTCCAAACGTCCACTAACTCCATCTTCCTCGTAAACCGCGTGCTCATGATCCCAGTCTGGATGTCCACGTGGTAATCTTTCAAAAAGAACCTGCGAATGTGATCGATCATCTTTTATCAGCTCAGAGATTGGCGCGTTCATGGTTTCGGTAAATTCGAGACGTTCCTCGCCATGTGGGCTGCAAAAAACCCGTTTGTTAAAGGCAAGGTGCCAATTTATTCCAATTTTTTGAAATCGCTATAACTTTTTAAAAAATTCATGGATTTTTCTGATTTTTAGCACAATTTGAAGCTAAAATCTTGAATATTCATTTTTTAATCATTTCACTCCTTTTTCACCACATCCACTCACTGATACCTCTCCTTTAATAACCCCTTACCCATAATCTTGAACCACATCTTCCAATCGCTCAACTTGCTCCGGTGTTGGCACGGATTTCTGAATTTTTACATATTTTATTTTCTTTCTCAAGATATTTAAGGTTTTCTTCAAAATACCGATCGGTAAAACTTTTGTTCCATGTAGACCCGAGTCACCGATCGCCCCCGTTTGTGTGATGCATGCTGCAAAAGAAAATTGTATCATTTTTTTTCAAAAAAGTTTCAATTTGTCATTTTTATGACTCAAATCAATGGAATTTTATCATCACCATAATTTCCTATTCTTATCAATTTCCATTGTTCCAAAAATATAACAAAACGTACTTCGTTTGTCCGCGAAGTACGAGCATAAATATAACGTCGTACATTCAAATATCCTCTAGCCTGATTTTGAGGTTTCTGGAAAAAAGTTCAAGTTTTAAAAAAATCCAAAATCGAAACACCAACCGCATCTTCTCTAAGCACTCTTTCATCCAAATCAACACATTTGTTCTTGACTGCCAAAATTGCGGCATTCAAATCGATTTGAAGATTTTTGTCGCCCATAGTTTTCTGGAACAGTTATTACTCTTCAAATTTATTATAAATCAATAATTTTCAGGGTTTAAGTTCAGAATTTATTCATCTTTCAAATTAGATCGTAAAATTTCAAATATTCCAAAATTTATTTTTTCCGGCCCAAGAAACGGCCTAATTTCGGGCCTTCAGTCTTCCCAAAATCTCAAAATTGTCTTCGATATTATTAGGGAATTTCTCAAGCTTTCTAAAAATATATAAATTTGCCGGGAAATAATCAAAATTTGGCTGTAAAAACGGAATTTCAGATTTGCAAGACTTTTGGCGTGTGAGAGCGGACATTTGAACAGTTCAAATGTCCGTCATCAAGATTTTAATTTCAAAAATGTTAATTTACATCAAATTGGAAATAATTTTTTCAATAAGATGATATATTTTTGAAATGCTGGTAACCAGCGCTTACAATTAAACTTTAGGGTTTCAAGTTTTTTAGATTCTGAAGGCCGGAATTTCAGCTTTTTCACGGTCTGAAAAAATTAATTTTGAAAATTTTCAGAAAATGATGCATCATTCGAAAGCCCAGAAAATTCTGATTACAATCATATAAACATTTTTGAAATTTATTTACTTTGAAACGTAATTACAAACATTTTTCTCTCTTTCACCACACTCTTTCTTTTTCACCTCTTCAATTGTCTCAGTGTCTCGTTTTTAGAGAATATCTTAAACCGTCAGTAATTACACTTCATTTTTATCAAAAATAAATAATTTTTATGTTTTTAGATCTAAAATTTTCTGGGCTTTCAAATGAAAGTATAAACACTTGATTTTTTGGGAATTTATTTTTTTTCGGTCTAGAAAAAGCCCGATTATGGGCCTTCAGGCTTTTTAAAACCTGCAATTTTTTCCTTATCTTGTTAGCGCCGATTTTCCAGCTATCGAAAAACATATAACTTATTAGGAAAATATTCAGAGTAAATTAGTAAAAGTTCAATTTTTGAAGTTCTGTTTTTAGCGAACATTAGACCTGGGCGGGTGTCGCTCGTGCGCGCCCAGCGTAAGTTTCTCCGAAAAAACCCAGCATCTTAAAATCCGTTTTCACCGCTAAATTGGAACAGTTTTCATAGAAATTCATATATTTTTCAAAAGCTGACAGCTTTCGCTAATAAGTTGTAAAATAATTTTCAGATTAAAAAATATATTAAAGCCCAAAACTGGGCTTTTTCCGGGCCACAAAAAAATAAACTTCTTCAAAATCAAAGAGTTAACGCTACATTCGAAAGCAGAACATTTTCTAGATAGAATAATATAAAAATTATTGAATTTTATTCATTTTGAAATGTAATTACTGACGAGTTAAAACTTATTTTCTAGAATTAAAACACTGAAGTGATTGAAGAGGTGAAAAAGAGGGAGAGTGACGAGAGAGTGTGGTGAAGGTGTAGACAGATGAGTCAATAAAAATTTATTTAAAAGGTCAGTAATAGCTTTTCAAAATTTATAAAATTTGACAATTTTTATATATTTGGATTCAGAATTTTCTCGGCTTTTTAATAAACTCTATAATGTTTGAAAACTTCAACATTTTTTTTCAGACGGCCCAGAAAAAGCCTATTTTCAGGCCGTAAGAGTTGGAAAAAGGAAAAAGTCTATATTGATATTTTTTGCGCTTCTTTTTGGCTTTCTAAAAAGCTATATAAGTTCGGCAAAAACTTTTAAATTTGTTTGTAAAATCCGAATTTTCCAATTACAAATTTAACAACGAAGAACTCGCCCATGTGCGAGTCGACATGAGCAGTTCAAATGTCCGCCCGCAAAACGTTAATTTGAAAATTCTGGATTTTACAACCAGTTTTAGATATTTTCCAGAGAAATAATATATTTTTCGAAAGCTTGAAAAATGCGCTATCACATACTCAGACAATTTTCAGATTTTTTCAGGCCTACGGGCCCGAAAACAGGCTTTTTCTGGGCCTCAAAAAATAAAATTTTAGAAAAACCAAAATTATTCAATTTCATTCGAAAGTTCAGAAAATTCTGTATCTAAAAACAAATAAAATCTTCATTTTCATTCATTTTGAAAAGTAATTACTGGAAATTAAAAACTATTTTCTAGAAAAATCGAGATTCTTGAAACATTCCTAACATTCGGGAAAGCTAGCTTTTGTGATCACCTCATCGTAAAGTATATAAAAACAAAAATTCGAAGCTTAAAAATGACTCAAAAAGTATAAAATAAAGAGTGAAAATCAATTGCAGAAACATGCCCAAAAAAAACTGATAAAATGCCCAACGTTTCCATTTAAACATTGAAAACTTTTGGGTGTTTGTATCGTCTTATCAGAAGAAATGAAAATGGCAAAGTGGGCTGGAATGCACATACATAAATGTTTGGGTGAGAGACTTGCTTTTATGACCATGGGTAGACGAAAATTTAGAAATTAAAGAGAGGGGGGGGGGGGTGTACAAAAATGCGAAACTTTATTGGCAAGAACCCGTCCGACAAAGGAATAAATGATTAATTTGAAATAAAGGGATTTCTCTCGAGTGGGATTGGATTTATTTGCAGGTGTGGACCACGGCTTCTCTGGTGCAAGTTTTGCATTTCACTTCACAACACCACACAAATTTGCATTCACATTGTTCGTCTCGAACTTCTAATCTTGTGTTGTATCCTCGTCCACAGCATAAAAGATCACAACTTTCAGAGTTGTAGGAATTGTGAAGGCATTCGCGACCTGATGTACCGATGATTCCTGAAAAAATCGATATTGATGACCTTAAAGATAGTGTCCGAGTTTTTTTCAACGAAAAGTTGTATGAGACCTTATAAATGTAAATTAGATAAAAATAGACATTGTGCGCAATCCAAATCTGTTTTTAAAATTTTCTAAAACCACCTAGAAGCCGAGAAAATGAGCTTCAAAACAATGGCCTAGAAAAGGTTTACACGTGGCCGAACTTTGTTTTTCAAGTGTAATTCTTGTGACAATTCACGGATAATGCTTAAATTAGTTCAAGCTCCGAATTTTTAATGTTTCCTTATTCTTCATGTAATAATGCTTTAGTTTTCGCAAAAATTTTCTAGGCTATTGTTTTGAAGCTCGTTTTCTCGACTTCTAGGTGGTTGTTGAAAATCTTAAAAACATATTTGGAATGGGGAAGAGCTCTATTTTCATCTCAGCTAGATTTAATAATTTTAAAGGGGGTTACTACAAAGAGAGGCCACACCTTAAGGACAGGCGTTAACCTTTAAAAACAATGCCCTAGTTATAAAATAGCTTAAAGACAGTGTCCCAGTTGAAGAAAGCAAAACCATTTTAGCTGACATATTAGGCGTTAAAGGTAGAGTTCCAGTCTTTTGAAATACCTCTAAAAAAAGACAATGTCCCAGTTATAGAAGATCTTAATGACAATGTCCCAGTTATAGAAATTCTTAAAGACAATGTCCCACCAAAAAAATTGTTATCGAAAATTTTTTACAACCAATTTACCCGCTGTTATATTCTTCTCACAATACGATGGTGATCTTTGAATATAAGCCATTTCATTTCCACGAAGGGGTATCTAAAAAATATTGATTTTTTATGTTATCTTCATAAATATACCTTTCGTTCACTTCTTTCCTTACGTCTCAATCGTTTAGTCGCTTTGCGAGTTACCTACAAAACGGCGAATATTTTTAAGTGTATGTTCTTATCAACAAAAAAAGTTTGGTTTTAAATGCGTGAGGGATTTTAAACCAGAAATTGGTGTTGCTTTAAATTCTCTCATAGAGAGAGAGACCACCGAAAACCTTATCATTAACAATCTCAACCTGAACGGCGAAGTGATCATATCGTTTTTTGAGCAAATCGGCGATATCGGAGAATTTCGTCATTTGAAGCCAACAGGTCTTGAATTCACATGAACCGGAAACACCGTGACATCTGCATTGACGACGGATGTTTTGATTTATTGCCTGAAAACATTTATTTAAAAAAATTAAATTTCAAACTTTTCTAGGTGCTTTATTGTGTGCGTTATTGCGTAGCATCGTACAAAATTCTTAAATTTTCAAATTATAACTTTTCGAAAAATTAATGAATTTCTACATTTTTTGATGCATTTTAAGGCAAAAATGTCAAAATTTAAATTTTTAGAATTTTTTTTCGGGGGTCCTTGGCGGGTCCTTGGATCCTCGGGCGGCCCCATGGATCTCCGATCAACCCAATTACTACGGATTAGGTCGGATCAGGCCGTACAGCTGGCCCCCATACTAAAAATTCCCAAAGTTATTTGACATACCTCTCTCCCAACAAAGTTATTATGTTTCCGAACAAGATGTGCAACGTTCTTCGTCTCCTCAAACTGTGCCTGTTCCCATTCGTCTAGAAACCTCCGCGCATATCGGATTCCATAAGGTACATTGTCCGAACATCCTCCCCATGAGAATTGATCCCGCGAAAGGACATCCTAAAGATAGACCTTTTAAAAAATTAGGATTCTATTGGTCGAAAAAAATCACATATATTCAAATTGAGCTTCACTGCACAGCCGTCTTTGGCATGAGTCCAAAACCACGCCTACCGAAAAAATCGGAATACTTACTTAAGATAATTTTTTTTGTATTTTCATTAAAAAAACAAAGAAATCCTCAAACTGTTGGATTTTATTCATGGGGCGTGGTTTTGGACTCGTGCCAAAGACGCATGTCCAGTGGAGCGCAATTTCAGTCCCTTTTTTAAAGATCAATATAGGAATGGAGGAGTTCACAGAGTAAATAAATGGAATTGTGATAAAAATAGACTTCATTCTCATTCCAAATCTGTTTTTAAAATTTTCTAAAGCCATCTAGAAGCCAAGAAAAACCGTGGCCTAGAAAAGTTTGCGAAAACTAGTCCGCGGACATTATTACATGAAGAATCCGGAAAGCTGCAAAAACATAATTTTAAATGGGCTAATTTATGTATTTTCCATAAATATTAATTAATATAACACCCAAAAATCTCACAGGAAAAAGTTAGGCCAACTTTTTCTAGGCCATTGTTTTGAAGCTCATTTTCTCGGCTTCTAGGTGGTTTTAAGAAATTTTAAAAATATTTTTGGAACGATAATGAGGTCTATTTTTGTCACAATTGTATTTGATCCTACACTATCCGCCGTGTATCTCTGCATGCCCGGCTTATTATCACATCCACAATCCGTCAAATTCCCAGTGTTACATCCTTTCGTAATCGAGTTCACGACACTGGCAGCCATAATAGCTGTCAAAAATGCGGCTTCCTTATTCGCTGAAATTTAGCATTTAGTGAGCTAACAAAAAAGAACATTGAATCCCCCTACTAGATCGAAAAGTATTCCCGAGAATATCCTGAAACTTCCCGTGCACCGTTTCGGTGACCTCATCTCTCGACGAACAATTCCAGCGTTCGAATTTGAATTTCTCCTCACACTCTCGAATCGCTTCTCGGATTCCGCGAGCGATAAATGGAATTGAGAAGGGATTCTGAATTTTTAAAATGGTGTGATTGATTCGCATCTGTCGTTGGATTACATACCTCTTCACAAATCGACTTCTGGTTCGGATTCAGGCCATCTAATCGTTGGCAAAGACTTTTGAAATACTCTTTTTCGACGTAGCGTAAATGCGGACGAGATGTGTAATCTGTATTGACGACGAAGGCCAGCGTTCTGGGAAATTTAGGCTTTTCATGTAGAAAATTGCGGAAGTTGGGGGTTTTTGGTTCAATTCCGCTGGGTGGTCAAAAGTGAGCCACCTCTTTTTTTTAGCAAAAAATTTATGGTTATTACAGGAATTGAACTCTTGGCTCTAATTCTAAAGATTTAGCAATTTAGGCTAAATATTTTGAAATTTAAAAAATTGTTCATGGTTTTGGCAAAATTTCAGAAGCTGGGGGTTATTGGTTCGTGTCCGATGGGTGGTCAAAAGTGAGCCACCTCTTTTTTTGCAAAAACATGGTAATTGCATGGATTGAACTTTTGACCCTAATTTTAAAGATTAATCGATTTAGGTTACATATTCTGAAATTTAAAGTATCTGCTTATCTTTTGGCGAAATTTCAGAAGCTGGGGGTTATTGGTTCGAGTTCGCTGGGTGGTCAAAAAGTGAACCACTCTTTTTTGCAAAAAAAAAGACGATGCTCGTTGAAGGAATTGAACTCTTGACCCCAATTTTGAAGATTAATAATTTTAGGTTGAATATTCTAAAATCTTAAGCATCTGACTATGTTTTGGCAAAATTTGAGAAGTTGGGGGTTTTTGGTTCAATTCCGATGGGTGGTTAAAAGTGAGCAGCCTTATTTTTGCAAAAATTAGATACCCGTTACAGGAATTGAACTTTCGCCCCTAATTTTTGAAGATTAATCGATTTAGGCTAAATATTCTGAAATTAAAAGCATCGGGCTATGTTTTCGCAAAATTTCCGAAGTTGGGGGTTTTTGGTTCAATTCCGCTGGGTGGTCAAATGTGAACCACCTTTTTTGCATTAAAAAAATAGATGGTCGACAAATACATTGTTTTGCAAAAAATAAAAACTATTTAGAAAATTTAACTGACACCCTGTCTTTAAAACCAATAACCACTAATTTCGAATTTCGAATTGAACTCCAAAGATTGCGAATTTTTTCAAAATAGGACACTGTCTTTAAAGATGATGAAAATCGAAAAAACTCAAAACTTACAACCAATTATAAGGAACTGACGGTTGTTGAGCATTTGCCAATAAAAAAACAAAAATCGACGTAAATAAAACCAGCATTTTCTGGAAATTTCCAACTAAAAATCAAAATCAAACATAACAGGCAAAATAGTTAAGAAAACATATCATACTGTACACCACTCTCAATTCCCCCCTAACCCAAAAAATCAATCGATATATGCAAATTCAGCGACGCAAAATTTTCAAGGCTATCGTAAAATGATCGTTATGGGGGTTTGGATTGAATGTGATTTCTCTAAAAATTCTCCCTTCACGTCCTATTAACATTATATGGCCCATTGGGTACAAAAGAGGGTAAGAAGGGTGGGGAGAATGACAAAATTTGTTTCGAGATACATTTTGAACTAACAAAAAAACCCTTTCAAACAATTTTTCAAAAAAAATCAAGCGGGGTTAAGCGGAAGTTAAGCGCTACCTAATGAAAACCATCCTACATTTTCTCAGGCACATCTGTTTTCAATTTTACAAACTCATTCCGTTTTTCTCCCGTAAATTTATTTCTTCAATGACATCTAAAATTTCTAGAGAGGAGAGGGGGGGGGGGTTGGTTTAACAATAAAAAAGAAGAAGGCGAGAAAAACGAAAACAATAAAAACTTCAACAAATGAAAAAACTTAAATATAAAGCTTTTTATGGATTATTAGAGTCCATAATAACATTTAAAATATGATGATAGGAATGATTATTGATTGAAAAAAAACTTTAAAATAAAATTGAAAACCTAAAAAGTTGGGCCTAGAAAATGGGCATTATTGGGGTCTTCAATGGCGGGCGGTGTTGTTGAGAAAGTGATCCACGATGGTTCTCCGCCAATTTTTGCAATGATCCGTTCGAAAAGAGCACTGTTTTCGCTGAAAATTAGGGAACCTTATGCTCTTGATTCAATTTCTTCTTTAAAGATAATGTTCCATCAATAATTTATTGATTTATTCAAGAATTTATTGATTTAATAATTTATTCAAAACCAATTAATCTTTTTGGAACATAGGTGGGATACCGCGGATTTAGCCTAGTAACGAGTTTAACTTTTTTTTTCACTTGACAAGGTGTAACGACCTTAACTTTTTTAATGAGTATCCAAAAATAGACGTTTGCCTTAAAGGCAGCTTGTCAGTTAACACGACCCAAATTTAAGGCGAAAACTAAAAATTCGAATGGGGGATCAGACGGTCGAGATAAAAATAACAAGATGTAGCCAAATTCAAATAATTGTGTTTCGCGCCAATTCCGACCGCGTTGCACGGACACGCGGGAATTCAAATGTTGATTTTTTCAACTTTGAACCGCTACTATGACTCGTGTATTTATCGGTGTGATTTCGCATAAATTGCATTGTACTAATGAGAGAAGGCTCTAATTTTTGAAATTGAAATCAGGTAGGGTCAAATTAGCTGAACAGCTGTCTTTAACGCACTTTCGGATCGTCGTTTTTTAAGTGTTTTTTTCAGCGTTTTTGATGCTTTCTACGGTTTGTAGTCGCCTTAACTTAAAAAAAAAATTTTTTTTGTAACGAGCTTAACTTTGAGATTTCGAAATGACCTAATCCCACCTATGTTTTGGAAAATTAACACTCGAATTTAGGGTTTATATATTTCCAATTGGGCTGAAACCGCAAAAATACAAAATATTAATTTTTCAAGATTTCGAAAAACTAAATTTTCAAAGGAGGACTTTAAATGAGTTTCAATTTCATTTCTACGGTATCACGAAATGGTATCAACTTCTTTAAAGACACTGTGCCAGTTAATACAGTTGGCTTTAAAAGGAACATTAAAAAAGGGGTGGGGCTCCGGAGAGCTCAGAAAATGAACTGGGATGAATAAAATAACGATTATCTACATATTTATAACAAAAAAGCTTTAAATTTGTAAAAAATCGACTGAAAGAAACAAAATTCGGCTTTTTTTCCGCCAAATTTAACTTCTATTCCGTTGTCTCTTATTTTTTCGTTATCTCAATAAGGCTTTCTTGTAAATCTGAAGTCCACTTCCGAGCTCTCCGGAGCCCCAAATCCAATTTTCCATTTTATCCTATTTCCTAATTTCCAATCCAAATTAAAAAAAAACGCTATAATTTCAGATTCATATATTTCCCATTGGACTGAAATTGCGAAAATATAAAATATGTCAATTTCAAAAAATCCCAAATGAAAACCCACTTCTCCTTATCAACCCCCTTCTGCGAATCCGTCGCCGTCATCACCAGCTCATCAAACAACAAGGTGGTTTCCGTTCTTGACGTACTCATCCCATTCCCATTTTCCATTGTTGTAAGAAGCTTCTCATTCCCCGGCACATAATCCACAACCGTTTCAATGCTTCGCTTCTTCTTATACCTTTAAAATAAAGTTCCCCTTTCGTGCTTTTTCCAATTATTTCTACCTTTCCCAAAATCCCAAAAGGAAATACTCAACAAAGTACGTTTCAAACCCATATGAAACCAGTGCATTAACCAACGCTACCAACAAAATAAACCAACGGAACGAATCAGACGGCAGGTCGACATTTCCAATCAAGTCACGGATGAAATCAGAAGGCCAGAGGACAATCCAAATATTCAACTGAAAACAAATAGAAATGTATGCTATCAGAGAACAAGCTTACCAAAGTCGCAAAAACTGTCAAAATGCATAGTTTCTTGTTGGAAAAAACAGTCCCTCTATATGGGGGCCCTTTCGAGTACACAATTGCCAGAATAATGTACTGAAACATTGAAACGAAGAATATCGCGGTTCCTTGCATACTTCTCTTGTCTTCGGTCTCATCCTCCTGCGGGGGTTTATAAGGTACGAACCAACTTTGTTGTGAAGTGGCGTAGAAGACAATAAACTGAAATAAATGTGTTTTTTCATTCAATTCTTACAAGGAAAGTATTTTTTACTTCCGTTTTTGATAAGACCTAGCTCATTAGATAGAGCCTGTTCGAGAGAGTAAGAAACTGTAAAAATAAGCTTCTGAGCACGATTTTTTTGAGCTCAAAATCTGAAAATTTCTCAAAACTCGAATTTTAGCTATAACTTGCCTCAAAATCGATTGAAATAGATTATAATTTAAGGAAATCACAACGAAAACAATCTTACTCGATGTGCAAAATTTGAACAAAATTTAATTTAATTTTTTAAAAGTTATGACAATTTAAAAATTTCGAAAAATGTTTAAATCTTCGGATTTTTTGACAAGCCATAACTTTTTCCAAAATTTATTAAATTTTATAATTTCTATATAAGTTTGAAGCTTGAAATCTACAAATTTTAAAATATGCAAAATCATCTTCTAAAAAAAATATCTTTCTCGCTACAAAATTTCTTAATTTAAGCGTCAAAAAGTTTTCTCACAATTTTTCAACTTCCTTTGATGTTTTATAACTTTCATGAAAATTGACCGATTTACATGGATTTTATATCATTTTAAAGAGAATATTCTGAATATGTATAAAATTATCTTTCAAATGATCTCACTTACTTCAAAATTGAAAAATATAGAAAAAAAGTTATGAGTATTTGAAATTTTGAAAATTTTCCTATTTTTTTGGTTTTTTTTCGACAGGTCCTAACTTTTTCAAAAATATTACGACTTTAACCTGAACAATAAGAAAATTACCTTTTAAACAATACTAATCGCGCCAAAATTCAGAAATTTTGAAAAAAGATTGTGACATTTTAAAATTTTCAAAAAACTGTTTAAATTTTTGACAAGTCATAACTTTTTCAAAATTATTCCGATTTTTATGAATTTAGTATCAGTTAGAAGCTAAACATCTACAAATTAAGAAAATTCGCTTTTCAACAAGACCAAACTTCAATGAGCCAAGTTATAGCTCCTTCAAATTTTAACGAATTTTCTGATTTTGAGCTCCAAAAAAATGATGCTCAGAAGTCTTGTTAAACCAATTTCTTACTCTCCCTTTGTGAGATCTATCGAACAAGCTTGGTCTCGTCAAAAACACTGTTTTATAAATCGAAAATTAATCGTTTTACCTGTGAAATTCCCATAATTCCTAACTGCCCAATAACAGAAACAATACTTGCAACAGACAACAATCTCGTCGGCGGCGGCACCGGCGCCAAACTCTTGAAAGCCGGCGTATTTCCAAACAACAACGCAAACAACGTAATCAAAAACATGTCAATATACATAAACTGTCCATCCGTCAAAATATTCGAAATCCAGTACAATTGCATGACTGTCAAAAACTGTGTCAACGAGTAACCGGCCATATATTTGAAAATTCCAAAAGACGTCACCAATGCAGCTCTTCCTTCACTTATAACAGTCGGCACGCATCGAATATCAGCAATTTTTGAGGTAAATGGCGCAGCGATCGACGCTTCCGCATCAGAGAGTGAAATTCCAGCATGGGCGGCCTTTAAAGCGGCACAATCGTTCGCTCCATCTCCACACATCGCCACCGTATAATTAACAACTTGCAATTGCTCAACAAGCAGCTGTTTCTGATCCGGTGCCATTCTTGCGAAAACATCACAAACGCAAACCAATTTCCCCAAAAGTTCCGGATATTCATGAGTGATTACAGCAAACGTTGGTCCGGCTATTGCTAAATGATAGCTAGAAGCTCCAAAATCGACGGTTCCTTCAATCACCGCATCAGTCATTGTAATATTCGATGAGATCCTCGCTGTCGACTCGTCACAATTCGACGACACCGAACAATCGTCTTCAATTATCTCATCCGACGACGAAACACTTTGACGAACTATCAGTTTCGTTCTTCCCGCCGAGTCCAAATCTCCTGGAATGTGCTCACAGATGAAAGTTCGTTTCGACGGTCTGATAATTCCGCATTCTCTTGCTACTGATAGTCCCGTCAATAGATTATCACCAGTTACCATTACTGTACGAATGTTGGCTCTGAAAAATATTTTTTCATCTTGTGCTTTTTCCAGCCTTAATTTTTTCTATAGAATTTTTTGCCATATTCCAATTGCTTACACCTTTCCCAATATTTTTAAAAAATTCAAATTTGTTCAAAAATAAAAAATGGCCGAGTTTCATGAGGTGGCCGAAGTTCCCAATGTCTGTGTACTTCTCGAGGAGGAAGTAATTAAATTATTTTTTTATTGAAATATCGATTTTACTCGTTTTTCCAGGACTTTTTCAGAAAAAAATGTATTAATGGGAAAGTTAAATTTTTTAAAATGGATGTGATCATATTTTAATCGATAATTCAAAATTGTTTGACCAATTTTCAGAAAAAATCTGTTTTTTTTTTCAAATTTTCAAATTTTTTATCCGAAAATCCTCATTTAAATTACTTCCTCCTCGTTAAGCACTTAAAACTCACTTATTCAATTGATTTATCACCCCCAATGTCACCGGTTTAACCCGATTCTCCATCACAATCAATCCCAACATCTCCAAGTCACATTCAACCAGATTCCTTGCAATCTTCGACGCTTTGTTAAAATTCATATCCAACGGCCGTCTCGCAACCGCCAAAAGCCTAAACCCATGTTGTGCGTACATATTAACCTGCTCCAGAAAATCCTTCGGAACTGTTTTCGGATCACAAAGTGAGTGTATCATCTCCGGCGAGCCTTTCGAATAAAGCATCATATTATCGGGTCGTTCGATCGATGGATCAAACACAATTACCGACATTCGTTGAAGTGAACTACTGAATGTGAATTGACGAATCACCGAATATTCATCATTCGATTTTTTATCCGATTTTGATGGTTTTATAACCGACGGCTGAACATTGTCAAATAATTGCGTCTCATCTTCAATATCCCCTTCGCCTTCTTCTAATGTCCAATTGGTTTTTTGGAAAAGGATCAGGTCTAGTGGATCACCATGAAGAACTCCGTTGATCCTGAAAAATAATAAAGATCAATTTGAGAATTTAAAAAAATCAATAATCTTTACCCCCCATGTGTGAGGCCCAAAAACACTCGAAAATAAAAAAATCAATAATCTCAAACAGGCCCAAAAACCTTAGAAAATGAAAAAAATCAATGGGAACTTAATTCTAGATTTCAAAAAAATTTTAAAATGCGGTTTCAAAACGTTTTTTCCTTAATTTCAATTTTTTAATCTTTTTCTATTCCTAAAAAATAGTATTTTTCATAACAAAGTTCCAAAAAATGTTCAATTCACGAAATTTCCTTTCAATTTGAATTTTGAAACCGTTTTTTAATTTTTTTTCCGCATTTTTACAAAAAACAGTATTCTATCAATTTTCAGATGAAAAATGTTTAGAAAAATCACAATTTCAGAATTTTTCTAGAAAAAACTATCAGTTTTTAACATCTTTTCAATTATTTTACAAAAAATTCTCAAGCGTATTTCTAAAAATTTTTTTGCATTTTTCGAATAGCTCTGAAATTAATTCTAGATTTGAAAAATAAAACAAAAACAATACGGTTTCAAATTTTTTTATTGAAGTTCAATTTTAAAATTAAACGTTCTACTTAAAAATTTCAAGAAAAATTACAAATTTCAGATTTTTTGCAAATTTGAATCGGATATTTTAAAGCATTTTTTTAAAACAAAGTATCAAAAAATGTTTCAAAAAGTGCTTTCTCTAAAAATTTTTTATTCAAGAAAAAAAAAGAATCCGGGTTCAAAAAATTGTTTTTTGTTAATTTTTCCTGTTCTAGCAATTTCCCGATGAAAAATTTAAATAAAAAACCCCCAAATTTTAGAATTGTTCTGTTAAATTAATATTGTTGCGATAAATGGCCGAGGACTAGAAACCAGAGGGACTAGCCTCCGCAACGTGTGTTTCTAGGCCACCTTTTCGGGCGTCTCATTAGTTTTTGATTGGGAAAGAGGAAACTCGATTTTAAGCCAGTTTGAGCTAGTTTTTATTGTTTCTAGTTGAGTACTAGATTCGCCTAGCTGCGGCTAGTTGTTTATTTTGTTCTTTGCAAACATTTTAACCTTTCTTTCGTATTTAATTCCCGTTTTTTAATTAATAAATCTTCTTGAAATTATTTCGCGTTGATTTTTGTTGTTAAAGCTGGTTATTTCCACTCGTATCTTTACGTGAACCTAGTTTATACAAGGGACACCACTTTACTATATTCTGATTGGTTTTAAAAAAATTACCTAGTCAATGAATGGCACGTAGCAATGGCTTTTATAATCTCCCCCTCAAATGGCATATTCTCCCTGTCCATTTCCGTCGACTCATTCATAAAAACAATCTCTTTCGATTTGTTATCTTGGCAAGTCGGACGAATCACATGAAAATCGAGCCCGTCTTCGGTTAAAGTACCCGTTTTGTCAAAGCAAACCTGCAACAAATGGGTTTTCTCAAAGACACTAAAATTTAAGTATTTTTCGATTTCATACCACATTAATAGCTCCACAAGTGTTCACCGTCGATGGTGAAATACAGAAAATCTGCTTCTGTTTGAGCCGAAATTGAGCATTTATAATTCCAACCGACATGGCGGCCGGAAGTGCAGGTGGCACTGTGATCGTGATAATATCTAATGCGCGGACGATAATTTTTCGAACCGTGTTTCCACGTGTCACCATGATAATAATTGTATAGATGAATCCTAGTCCAGAGATCGATGCTAAGAACAAAATGAATTTGAATAAATCCTTCGTGAAACGAAAATCAATCGGTTTTGGATACATTATTGATCGTACGAGTTGTCCTTTGAGTGTGGAGTATGCGGTTCGGAGGACGATTGCCTGAAAATATATTGAATTTGGGGAAGATCTTCCTTTTTGTGTAATTTTAGCACCGAATTCCTAGATATTCAAAACTTTCAAATTAGTTTGAATTGAAACTTAATTTCAGAATAAATTTTAAAAAATGAGAGGCAGCGCCGGATCGGATAGGCTAAGACACATTTTTGGGAAAATCCTTTAAAAAATGTTTTAGAATATTATTCAGAGCCATTTTTTGATCTACTAAATAACTGACACTAACTGATCCGATCCGGATTTAATCCGGACTCGAATCCGGATAGGATCTGATCGGCTAAGACACATTTTTGGGAAAATTAAAAAAAAATTTCTTAGAACATTATTCAGTCTACTAAATAACTGACACGAACTGATCCGACCCGGATTAAATCCGAACTCCAATCCTGATAGGATTTCAGATAGGATCGGCTAAAACACATTTTTGGGAAAATTCTTTTAAAAAGTTTCTTAGAATATTATTCAGAGCCATTTTGTGATCTACTAAATAACCCATCAGAATCTTTGATCCGTAATCCGATCCGAAATCCTAATCCGGATCAGAACACTGAAATCCTGATCTTTTTGGAACACCTTTATCGATTTTCAAATACAGTCACCTCAAACTAGGTCATCTCTAGAAACCAAAAAAAACCTTTTTCAGCACCCAAATAAATTGAAATTTCAAAAATTAGTTCACTTAAATTTCAATTTTGTTCCCAATTGATAAAGCAGTCAAATCTCCCATGTTCTACATAAAAAGGTGCGGAGAAATTTAGAAAAACTAAATTTTCATGAAATTTGTGGGGATATTGTCTAAAAAACGAAACCTTAGAAAAAACTTCAAATCATGAAATTTTTTTAAAATTCTCATTCCAAAAGATGTTTTGATGTCTGCTTCTCCTCATCATTCCCGAATTAATCCCCCTCCATTTCCATTCCCCAATTAAATACCTAAACAACAAACTTTCTCTCATTGATAACACAACTGGTTCTATTACCGGTCTTTTCCTAACTTCCGAGATTTTTGGCCTACTTTTCCATTAATATAAAAACTAAACATCATCCAAGATTCCAAGAAAAATGCACGTCGCCAGTGTAAGCATCATTTCAAGCGCTTTATCCGGCATAACTCTCATAACTTCTTTATTCCTCCTTTCAAAAATTCATGGAGATGTTCAAGGCTATTGGAACGAGCTGGATTCTGAGATGGTTGGTGTTAAGGTGAGAAATTCTTCAAGATTTCAACTTTAAGCCATCTTTAATTTTCAGCAAGTGATGGACGACTCTTGGAACGAAATAATGCATCTTCAGTCATTAACCGGCGATCCGTTCCGTGTCCGACGTGAATACACCGAAGGAGGCTACAAGTCCGAACCTCCGGTACCTCCTCCACCACCATCTGGCTACGATTCCGCCCCGCCAGCCCACGACGTTGCTCCTAAAGCTCCAGCCGGCCCTGCACCAACATCCCCTGAGACTTGTCAATGTGAGGCCGATAACAAATGCCACCCAGGTCCACCGGGTCCAAAAGGAGTTCCCGGATCACCTGGACCCAATGGTATTCCTGGAATCGATGGAAAGAATGGTGTCGATTCCGAGGACGTTGAACCACAAGCCCAAGACACTGGAAAATGCTACCACTGCCTTGCCGGCCCACCAGGATCCCCCGGCCCAATGGGTCGCCCAGGAGCTCGGGGAATGAAAGGCGCTGATGGGCAATTAGGCCAGCCCGGAAAAGATGGAAACCCTGGAAAACCGGGTGAAATGGGAGCGCAGGGTCCAAACGGCAAAACCGGACCTGAAGGAAAAACCGGAGAAAAGGGAGCGGATGGAAGGAAACCAATCGGACGACCTGGACCAAAAGGTCAACCAGGAGAGCAAGGAGTCCCAGGCCCACAAGGAACACCAGGAGCGGAGGGACCAACTGGAGCACCAGGCACAGCAGGAATCCAAGGAGGAGCTGGCCCACAGGGAGATCAAGGTCCGGATGGAGGTCCAGGACCTGAAGGAACCACTGGAAGACCTGGTCGCGATGCGTAAGTCAAAAGAGGTTTCTAAACTATTTCAAAATTTTCCAGCGAATACTGTAAATGCCCAACAAGAGGATCAAACGGTGGATCCGGCACCGGTGGAAGCCGCCATTCAGAAGGATATCGCACCTCTCCGGATTCTTACAACAAACGAAAATTGGTTCATAAAATGGTCTAAATTTCTTAATCTTAACAAAAATAACGTACCTTCACTTTTTTCCCTCGATAAAATCTTGTCTGCAAAACATTGGTTCCACAAAACAGCACATTTTTCGAGTTCCTCTCAATATTGAAAATCGCGTCGTGCGTCTCATCGGTAAGGGCGACTTTTGTGATCGGCACCGATTCACCGGTCAGCACGCTTTCGTTCACAATTACTGTACCAGTCATTAGAACACAATCACATTGCATCAGGCATCCATGTGGAGGGATGAGGAGAAGATCCCCAGGTACAAGCTGGAAAAAATGAATGAATAAGGAGTTATTTTATGGAAAATAGTGGTGTTTTTGATTTTTTTCATGAAAAAACTGGAAAATCAAGGAATTTGAAAAGAATCATGAATTCCTATTTTTTTTCGAATTTCTAGAAATTTCGCTTCAAAAAATGAGCAATTGGAATTTCTCGAAATTTCAGTTTTCACATGATTCAAGACCCAAACGATTAAATATGTGTCCCTTTAAACAATTGTATGGATAATAAATTAATTTTTGTGTATATCTTTGTGGAAATCGATCAGTGATGAGCTCTATTGGACCCAGGAGGCCCGGAAAGCCCGAAAAAAGGAAAACGTTTGCAAAAATCTATTTTTTTCGGCCTTTTCGTTTCTACTAGGTCCACTGGTTCTGACCAGGCACCCAAGAGGCTCCGCCAAAGTCCAAAATTCACCAAAAATTGCCAAATTTAGCCCGAAAAAATAAAATTTCGCAAAAATTACATATTTTCCGTTCAATTTTAGAATATTTCCAACTTTTTTTCACCTCCCGGGACCACTTGACGAAAAAACGTTGTTTTCGCATCCATCTTCTGTGAAATCTGTGAAAAACAAGGCCCAATTGGACCCAGGAGGCCCGAAAATCCTAAAAAACGCCGAAAATTTAGCAAAATTTTAATTTTCGGCCTTTTCGTTTCTACTGGGTTCACTTGTCCTGATCGGGCACCCAGGAGGAATAATAAGTCCAAAATTTATCAAAAATTGCCAAATTATGCCCGAGAGAATAAAATTTCGCAAAAATTAGTTCTTTTTTAGACTATTTCCAACTTTTCTTACCTTCTGGGTCCCCTTTATGATAAAAATTCGTTTTTATATCTATCGTTATGAAAAACAAGGCCTAATTGGACCCTGGAGGGCCAAAATGCCGAAAAATTGAAAAATTTTACAAAAGTCTATTTTTCGACCTTTTCAGGCATCCGGGTTCACTTTCACTAATCCATGATCGTTTCCCACAAAAATAGACCAATTTTTCCATAAAATGTTTTAAAGGCACATATATTTAATCGTTCGAGTCTTGAACCGAACTGAAACTCAGAGAAATTCCAATTTCTCACAATTAGGTCAATTATGGCTCAAAAAGCGTTTTGGATTTTTTTCAAAAAACCAATCGATATTTTCAAAAAATTCCAAAAATTCACCTCTTCACTCCCAATCCTGACTTCTTTCCCATCCCTTATCACTTCAACCTCTTCACTAGAATGCACCATATTTCTCAGCCTCTTTTCTTGCGACCTAATCTGATAAACATCCATAAAAATCGACGAAACCGATAGAATAACAATCAATGATGCATAATAAGCATATTCATCATTATACCAAACAGTGACACTGTAAAACTTGTAAATTTTGATTGAAATTTCAAAAAAAAAAGTGAATACCTAAAAATCTGAAAAACATAAAACGGTGTGATCACTTCCATAACCAATAGATACAAAATCGGACGCAAATTCACGACAATTTCATTCTTCCCATAAAAATCGAGTCTTTTTCTCACTTGATCAAACGTCAGACCACCACTATTCTCAGAAGTTTCGAAAAATGTCGAGCACGGGATTTGGGACGCAATTTCGCTCGACGCCACGAATGTTCCATCGTTTTCGTGTGCGATCCAAACAAATTCGAGTTTTCGGTAGACGAACCATCGAATTTCGTCAACTTCGTGCATGTGTCCATCAGATTGGGGGATCTGGAAAGAAAATCGGGATTATAGAGGACAGATTGATTGAAAAGACAACATTTTGATGGCCCTCGGTCTTTAAAAACAAACATTTTATCAAAAAAATCTGCAAACACCGTTCTAATGCACACCCTTACGCGCAAATGCACCGAAATTAATTTACCAGTTTATAAATAACAAATTTTATCCGAAAATGAAAAAAGAAACCAAATTTTTAGCATTAAATGGACTCATAAACATCTTAATGTGCAATTAGTGACCTTTCCAACTTTTTTCAGAAGAAAACTCTAAAAATCATGAAAATTTTGAAAAAAACACCCTAATCAGTTTAAAATTATTGTAAATGGATGAACAATGCACGTTTGAACAAATTAAACTACAAAAAATATGTTTATTGATTTTTTTGAGAAAAATAGTATAAAAATTTGAATTTCCGCCAAAAAAAGTGTGTGGCCGCATTTTTCTTTAAAAAAATATGCGTCATCTACCCCGCCCACTTTTAATTTTTGCGTAATTTGAAAAAATACTGATTTTAGCAAATCTTATAAATTAATTTTTAGGAAAAATTCGTATTTTCTCATTTTTTTCTGGAAATTCGAATTTTTTTTAGAAAATATTATAAAATGGTAATTTTACAGTTATTTATATTTCTTATTATCTATAATGACCATTGTAAAGTTGTTTCATCCCCAAAACTTCCAAATAAGGTTATAACTTGATATTTTCAGCGTTTTTCTCAAATTTCTAACTATTTTCAACGTTTTAAAGCATTTTTAGACCCAAATCTCTTCAAAAATTCCAATTATTAAATTTTATACTTGGACAGGGTATCATTTATTTAAATTTTTTCATTAAATCTTGTATTCGAATGAGAATTTATGAAATTTTTCGTTATTTTTTCAGAATTATTGATTTTTCGGCTACTATTAGACCAATTTTGATAAATTTCGACAATAGAAACGACAATTCTTTAGAAATTGGACCTATTCACATTTTTCGGCTCGTTAACATGCTCTGTAAATGCTTTTTTTTTGTAATTAACGATTAAATTTTAAAAAAAATTAAAAACTTGACTTAAAACTGAAATTCAGAGTGTACATTGCCTTTAAGAAGCGATTTCTTTCAAAATTGCCGGTTTTTCATTAAAATGTTTAAAAAACGCACAACCGGCACTTTTTCTCCAGCTTTTCTCGATTTTCGTTGAAGTACTTGCAGCTCCGAAACATTGTGATTGTCACTAAAAAACTAATTTTCAGCTTAACCTTTCAAAAAACCGCCCTTACACAATATGTATATATTCCGCATGTGCAAATGAGCAAGCAACCAGCCGGAATTTAATATACCAATTTTGTTTCCAATGAAGAACGAGCCAAAAGATCCCAAGTGTCAAAAAAGTGAAGAGGTAATAAAAAATCTGTAATTGACAAAATTTCGATTTAAAAAAATCGATAATCCCCTTCTTCTTACCATACGAAGTGTTCCTGACCGATAGGCAGTTAAGCAAAGTGTATGATCTCCTGATTCCAGAGTGATTCGGTGGCGTGGTGCGCCACCTGCCTCCACCATGCCCGTTTGTTGTTTGGGGGGAGTCTCTTCCCGTGAGCTGACCTCACAAACAAATAAGAGACTGAAAATTAATAAAAATTAGTTGTATAGTCTTTTTTGAAGAGAAAAAAATCGAGAAGACAATTAAAAAATATATTATCATTGATTTTAGCCAGGGCTGGGAAAACGGCGGCCAATCCGGCTGAAAGCCGCCGCAGCCTGCGGAGCGGTTGCGTTGCGTTCGCGGCCCAAAGCCGCGGCAGCCGCATTTTTGAAAGTGGTTATTCTTTTTTTCGATAGGAGAATGTATTTTTAAGAAAATGCGTTGTAAAACACGAAATTTTTTAAATAAATGCACACATTGTACTGATTTAACCCTTTTTTCAGGGAGTTGGGATGAGAAATCTTCGAAAAATGATTTATTAAAAAATTTTGAACGTTGAAAATGATATTTTGCGTAATGTTGAATAGTTTTCAATGTTTTTACTTTATTTTCTTTACCTTATTCATTAAAAACTAGTTTCGAAAATCTCGATAAATAAAAAATTTTGCTCGTCAAATTGTGTGCATTCTGCAATTTTGTGATGGTGTGCATTGCACTGCGGCCGGCCGCGGCTGCCGCAGCCGCGCGGCCGCGTAGTTGTTACTCTATTTCGCGGCCGCGGCCGCGGCTTGTCTCGATTTTCAAACGCCGCGGCGGCCGAAGCCGGCCGCCTCCCAGCCCCACGGTGGGAAAAAAGCTACGCGCAACAGTTGAAATAGCGTCCTAACTGCGAAAAAAGGAGGGCGGGGCTTAATTCAAATTTTCGCAATCTTGCCGCGCACTTTTTTGGCTATTTCTTTTTTATCCGACAAAAAACCAATAAAAACAATAATTTTCGGATTTTTCGCAAAAACTAAATTTTTTTTCTTATTTTCAATCAATACACTTTTTTTGCCATGTCTTTTTACCCCTTCTCCAACCAGAATTCATTGAAAAAAACGAAAATCTGATTTTTCCATTGAAAAAAACGATCTTCACTGAAATTTTTTTTTATAATTTAATCAAAGAACTTTCTTAAAAATTTAAACATGAATCGGTTATACATTAATTACAACTATACATGATATAACGAATGATATAAATACAATATAATGAATATACAATGCATCATTGCAATGAAGTTTTTTTTTTCAAAAAATTAATATAATTTTTTAAAAATACATTAATCACATTCCTTCTTTGGCTGTTTTGCTATTTCAATCAATAGAAATCATTCAAATAATTAAAAATAGAAATTTATTGATTTCGCTGAGCTAGCGTCTATCGAACTTGAGTGGTGGACTAGAAATTTAAATTTCCGCGCTAACGTGTGGCCTAGGTTTCCACTTTTCTGTGCGCTGCAGAAAATTAGTCCAGGACAGTTTTGCGTAGCTTTTTTCCCACCGTGAGCCCTGATTTTAGCAATCACCTAAGTACCGTAACTATCTTAAAGGGACACATGAGTTCTACAAGTCTTGAAAACCCCAAAAATGAACAGAAATCGTCATGTAATGCATAACAATTTATTGAAATGATTTTTATATCAAGAAAATTTGAAATTCAAATTTTCTTGAAAAAACGTGAGAAAATTTTTTTTTCAAAAAATGAGAAAAAAATCCATTTTTATGTAAATCTTTTCAAATATGTATAGTTTTAAAAAACTCCAAAAAAATTTTTTTTTAATTTTTGAAAAAATATTCCAGATTTCGAATTTTTTGTTAAAGGACAGAAAAAGGGTTTTTAAATTTTATAAGAATTCAATTTTTTGATTTTAAAATTTAAAAATTCGATTTTTCGAAGAAGCCATTCGCTTCAAGACCCAAACGTTAAAGTTTGTGTCCCTTTAAACAATTGAACGGAAAAAACCTAGTTTTAGCGCTTATTTTTGTGAAAAATTATCAGGAATGAGCCCAAGTGGACCAAGGAGGCTCGAGAAGCCCAAAATAGGCCGAAAAAATGAAAATTTCGCAAAATTATATTTTTTTTTTCGGCAGTTTTTGGGCTTTTCCGGCCTCATGGGTTCAGTTAGGGTCATCCGTGATCATTTTTCACAAAAATATCCGCAAAAGCTAGATTTTTGTCCATTAAATTGTTTAAAGGTACATATATTTAATAGTTTGGGTCTTGAAACGAATTACAGGTCATTTTTGTTAAAAGACATAAAAAGTGTTTTTTTTTATTTTATAAAAATTCATTTTTTGATTTTAAAATTTAAAAATTCAATTTTTCAAAGAAACCTCCCTGTTCAGTGATTCGCTTCAAGACCCGAACGCTTAAAAATGTGTCCCTGTAAACAATTAAACGGAAAAAACCTAGTTTTAGCGCCTATTTTTGTGAAAAATTATCAGGAATGAGCCCAAGTGGACCCATTAGGTCCGAGAAGCCAAAAATAAGGCCGAAAAAGTGAACATTTTGCAAAATTCTATTTTTTCGGCAGTTTTTGGGCTTTTCGGGCCTCATGGGTCCAGTTAGGGTCATCCCTGATCATTTTTCACAAAAATAGGCGCCAAAGCTAGATTTTTGACCATTAAATTGTTTAAAGGGACACATATTTAATCGTTTGGGTCTTGAAGGGATCCATTTTCTTCGAAAAATTCGTATTTTTAATATTAAAAATCAAAAATTGAATTTAAATTGTTTAAAAACACCCTTTTTCTTTTTTTAAGCAGAAAATTCCAGCTTTGGAAATAATTCAATAATTCCAAGGTTGGAAATTTCACAGAACAAAAGTATATTTAAAGGAAACTGAAATTTCAAAAGAATTTCGAGAAATTCAATTTTTACAAACTGAAAAAGGGTCTAAACCAAATTTTCAAGCAAATTACCTCTGTCTCGTTCAAAAAAAATGTTCAAAAATGAAAAAACATTCCCATAAAATGTGTTTCATCATTTTTCCGACGTCATTAATACCGCATTTTATTAATTTTATCATAAAATTAAAAAGCAATACATTTCAAATCGTAAAATTTCCTACAGTATCTCTCTCTCAAGAATCTGTCGATGAAACGTATCAATTTTATACAAAAAACTGAGAAAAAAGCTCCAAAAAAAAAGGAAAAGAATATTTGTTTTTCATTGCAAACCGAAAAGCTAGGAGAGGAGGGGCCGATGAAGCAGAAATGTGAGCAAAAGAGAGTATTGGCGTGAAGAGAGACGTCAGACGATTAGACGGTTGGTTGAAGAATTCTTTCAACGAAGAAAAAAGTTCGAGGCATGCAAATATATATTGTAAAAGTTATTGTAAAGCTAGTAAGAAATTGAAAAATTGCGGAAAAATTGAAATTTTCAGCTTTTTTCAAGATTTTTTAAAAAATTCAAGAAAATTGTCATTTCTAGACAATTTTCAGAAGTTTTCAAAAAACTAAAAATCATATAACCAACTAAATTTTCCATTTTCTGCAATAAACTCAGATAATTTTGAAAAACATAAAAATTTTCATTTTTCATTAAAAAATTTAAAATTTTTTAAAACTACTCCCAGTTTCGACATAAATTTATTCAGAATCACCATAAAAACTATATTTCCAAGAAAAACAAATTTTTCTGCTTCTGTTTTCATGAAATTCCAATGAAAAAACCATCTAAAATGAAAAACTGTGGACGACCGTTTACAACTGGGTCAGCAAACACCACGACCGTTTTTGCAGATCCAGTTGTAAACGACCGTCCACAGTTTTCATTTCAGATGGTTTTTTCATTGGAATTTCATGAAAACAGAAGCAAAAAAATTGTTTTTCTTGGATAGTAGTGTCAAGTTAAAATTTTTGGATCATTCACTTTCTGCTAAAAGACCGCAGCGCAGCCGCTCGCATTTAAAAATAGCACGACTGTGTGAGAGACTTAGATTTTCTGGGTAGGTCAAAACCAACTTGCATGATCAAGAATATTTGAGTTGACAATATTAATTTTTCAAAATTCCGGAAATTTAATTTTTTTTATTTGGAAAAAACATTTTTTCCAGATTTTTTTGGGTTTTTGAAATTTTTTATAATTTCGAATTTATTAGTTTTTTTTTGATTTCGTGAAATATTCAAATTCCAATTTTTTATTACCGAAATTTGGATAAAACAAATCATAAATTTTCGAAATACAGAAAATAAGTGAAATTCTAAAATTTATTTAGAAATTCGGGAAAAAAAAATTGAATTTCAAATAAAATTGAAGAAAAACAGTGAATATACTTAAATTTTTTAAAATTTAGGTTGTTCTCTAAAATTATTGGTTAATTTTTTTCAGATTTCTGAATTTTTCAAAAAATTTATTGAATATTTGAAAAAAAACAAAATTCAGGAAAATTTAAATTTCAAAATGCCTTATTTTTCCAGACATTTTCTTAATTTTGGAAGCCAAAATTAAAGGTTCCCAAATTAAGAAAATATCTGGAAAAATAGGACATTTTTTTGAAATTTAAATTTTCCTGAATTTTCTCATTTTTTCAAATATTCAATAAAATTTTTTGAAAAATCCAAAAATCTGAAAAAAACTTAACCAAAAGTTTTAGAGAACAATCTAAATTTTTAAAAATTAAAGTATATTTACTGTTTTTCTTCAATTTCTTTTGAAATCCAATTTTCTCCCAATTTCCAAATAAATTTTAAATTTCCCTTATTTTCTGTATTTCGAAAATTTCTAAACAATTTTCTGATTCATCCAAATTTCGGCAAAAAAAATCGGAATTCGAATTTTTCTGAAAATTTCACGAAATCAAAAAAATAACTAATGAATTCGAAATTATAAAAAAATTTCAAAACCCAAAAAATCTGGAAGAATTATTTTTTCAAAAACAAAATTTAAAATTCCGGAATTTTGAAAAATTAGTACTAACCACCTTTCAAAAAATGAATACCAATTCCCCAGACAATTAAAATTCTTAAAATACATAATAAAAACCCCTAAATTTCATTTTCAGGCCTAAAAACTAATTTTCGAAAAAAAAGCTAATAAAAACAGCTGATTCATAAAAAATTCTCTACATTTTCAAATATTTCTATAGAGCGCATTTTCTCATCTCACACTCCTTTATCAAAAGAAGAAATCTACACCCTAAAAACGTACTGCGAAAAAAAAACGATACTCCTAATTGCGAAATACAAAACAAAGTACAAAAAACAAAAGTTCAAAAAGAACCAAATATTTTATAACAAAAAATATTTCCATCAAAAAATTCATAGATAAAAAAGCAAAAAAAAAAACAATGAGAAAACAATAAAATAACACTGATAACAAAAATTCCAAACAAATATTACAAATACAACGATGCGGCAAAAACAATATCCCTTTTCAACTTCTTTCGTGTACTTTCAAACTTTTCTTGTAAATCCGAATTTTTGATGGCTTTTGCGGCGTTCGTCATTTCTCGCAGAACTTCTTCCAAACGGCGGAGACATCGGATGATTGATCCTGAAATTAGAGAAATTTCGTGTTTTTTGAAAATAAACAGAGATTAAGTAAATTTCGACAAAAATAATTAATAAAACCCTTTATTAGTGAAAAAATATAGCAAAAATCCTTCAAAATAAAGGTTTTGATTAATTTAGCATTTTTTAGGTGATTTTTTTTGTATAATTTTGTAACATTGATTAAAAAATATCCTTTATTATCGATTTCTTAATTTTTAATTGTTTTTCTCTTTATTCTCTAAAAAAACCATACCTTCAAAAACATCCGTACTCTTAACAATCTCCGAAAACGGCGCTCCATTGATCCATTGATAAACCACATCCATCAATCCAGGATTAAACGAATTCACATACTTATCCTCGATCACTTCAACTCTGCATTCATTCGACACATTCGCCACTTTTCTCGCCGTTTCTTGCAACGTTTTCAAGCATCCTGACAATTCCTGTGCCAATTTTGGTGCCGGGCAATTCTCCTGGAAAACAAAGCATGAAAGCAATGCTCCAATTTGTCCTTCGTCCAAATTATTGAACACATTTTGGACCAGCATTTCCGTCAAGACGAGCTCATCCGATGCTGACAGCTCACAAGCAATACGACCCTAAAAATCAGAAAATTGTTCTCCATTTCGAATAAAGCAAATTCCACAAACCTTCTCCAAAATCGTGTGATCAGCGGAACAATACATCAATCGTCGCAACACTCGTTCCCTATCTTGTAATTCTTTCACTTGCAGAATACTTTCCGCCTTTTTCAGCTCATCCTTTGCCGCCTTCAAGTCCTTCAAAACTTCTTGCTTCTTATCGTACTCCTGCTTACAATACACAAAATCCTTATGAGCCTTCATTGGATGATTGTCACGTCGTTCGATCAATTTTGTCTGTCGATTGATATTTTCGATGAGAGTCTTGTCGGAGATCTGAAAACACCTTGTTTTTAAATATATTTTATGCTGAAATTGACTATAAATTGAATATGGTCCCAAAGCGTCCGTCAAACGTGTAATTACTTAAAAAAACACACCTTCATATCCACAATCGGATCCAATATCGGCAAATCATTGTTCATTCTCCTCATAACTTCGTACATCATCTTATCCAACCTCATTTTTCCATCAGTTGTCGACATATCAGAAGGCAACTTGAGCCGAATTGCCGAAACATCATCAACGTGTTCACAAGCTACCGTTGCCACTTCCCAACAACGCTGAAATCATATTTTTTAGAATGTTTTGATAATCTAAACAATCCTTACATTCTCCTGGTGGAACGCCGGCAAAAACGATGCACAATTCGTCACATCTACACATGATTTTGGATCAACTGCAACCATTACTTCGATGAAGTACCTAAATCATAATTTAAAGAAATGGAACGAATTTTAGGAATTACATAAACTCAGTCTTGTCATCTTCGCTAACACGCTTTCTGAAATTGACCACTGGTCCCCATCCAAAGTCTTTTCCTGGAGTTTTGACCTGAAAAACATAATTTTAGGACATTTTCCAAATGAAGTCAATCAAACCTACCTTAATTAATCTCCCAGCATGTGCAAAACCAATCAAATACTTCGGTTTCATTTTAATCGACTTGATCGCCGCCTTACACTGTTCAATCTCCCTTTCAATGCTCATAAAACTTTCGATTTCACTTTCATGTGGCACTTGCGTTCCGTCCAACCTTCTCTGGCATTCCACAATCTCTGAAAAATATTTTATTTCAGTAAAAAACATAATTTTCAGATTTTAAACTCACTCTTCTTAAACTGCGGAATTTTATCCGAATTTTGGAACTGATAAAAGCTCCTCCTAATAATATGGCTCGGTGCTAATCCTTCAACTCTCAACAAATTCAACACCATATTATATGTCAGCCGAAATTGTGAATTCAACGGATCCGTTGCTCCTTTGATGATGTGCTTCGCATCATCTGCCGTCAATTGATGATCAACCATCAGAATAACCGTTCCTCTGTCATCTTTTCCTCTTCTTCCAGCTCTTCCAGACATTTGGATGTATTCTCCAGATGAAATGAAGCGATTATCAGTTCCGTCAAATTTTCGAGCGGACGTGAAGAGTACAGTTCGTGCCGGCATGTTTAATCCCATCGAGAATGTTTCGGTCGCGAAGAGAACTTTGAGGAGCCCTTCTCCGAACAGAATTTCGATCGTTTCTTTCAGAATCGGCAGAAGACCGGAGTGATGGACACCAATTCCGCGTCGAAGCAATGGGAGAAGCTGTAAAAATATGAAAATGTGAAATTTTTCATAATATAACGTTTCTCAGGCTTTCGACTAATAATCTTAAAAATAGCTTACACTTCCGATCTGCGGTAAATTCTGATCATCTTCCGATAAATTCGAAATCGCGCTGTTGTACACATCCTTCACCATTTTCTTTTCATCATCTGAAAAGAATTCTCTGTATATTGATCCACAAAAAATTAAATAAAAACCTGTATTAAAATCCATATCCTTCAACGAAAGAGCATATGCTTCACATTCTTTCCTGGAGAATGAGAACACAATGCACGGCATCATACCACTTTCCCGAAGTGTTCGAATAATAGACAACACGTTGCTATCTCCCTTGGTGCCCTTCTGATTCCTTTTTTGAAAACTTCCAGCTTTGTCTCCAGCTGTTGCAAGGCAACTCATCGCGTCGCGGAATTTGTCTTCACGGAACTCTCCCTGAAAGCGAAAAATGTTTAAAATTTGAACACTTTTAAAGCTAAAACCTACTTTAACATTTACAACTTCATACAGTCCTTCAGCTCCAATCGGAAATATGAAATGCTGCAATGGTGTTGGTCGATAATCAGTGTATACGACATGGCACGGTTGGTGCTTAATACAACTGACCCATTCTGAAAAATCCAGTCATTTTTCCAAAAAAAAAACAATTTAAAAACTAACGAGCGAATTGTCTAGCATTCGGAATAGTGGCCGACAAAAACGCATGCTTAATCTTGTCGTTCATCAAAATAATCGTTTCCTCCCAAACAACACCACGCTCCTTGTCTCTCATATAATGAATCTCGTCGAAGACCACCCATCCAACTTCCTTCATAACCTCTGATCCTCGATAAAGCATGCTTCTCAGAATTTCGGTTGTCATGACTAGACACGAAGCATCTGGATTGAGGGTTACATCTCCAGTCATCAGGCCAACATCTTGGAATTCTTCTTCCAATTCACGGAACTTTTGATTTGAAAGCGCTTTGATGGGGGATGTATAAATTACTCGTTGTTTATCTCGAAGACATTGGGCGATGGCGTAGGTGGCAACGACAGTTTTTCCAGCAGATGTGTGAGCAGATACTAGAACTGACTGATTGTTTTCGATGCACATGATCGCTTGTTTCTGAAAAAAATTGATTTTGAATATTAGGAGATTGAAAAGGTACCAAAATTGGAAAGAAAACGTTCCTGAAGCGTTTCTGGATGTTTCCTATGAGTACTAGCTTATTTGAAAAAGCATTTTAAGCTGGTAAAGGAATATTTCAACCTTTTCACTGAGGGGATAGGTTTTTCAAACCCAATTGACACAAATCAAAACCTGGAGAGCTGTAACTTGGCTCAAACTCAGAAATGATAGATTCACTTTCAAGGTAATCATATTGAGAGTCCAAAATTAAAGTAAATTTCATCAAAAATTCCCTGAAACACTATTTTTATCGTTTGCCATTGGCTTTCACAAACAAAAATCAAAATGCTCCTTAAAATAAGCAAGACCTCATTGAAAACATGCAGAAACGCTTGAACTTGTAAAATTTCAAATTACCTGAAACGCATCCAACTGGAAAGGATAATACTTAGCCGGATCTCTTCCACTCTCTCTCAATGGAGTAAACTCAACATCTGGAGGTAAAGCTACTTCATGATTACAGTTCACATTGTCCGTTTTGATTGTGTGCACAACAATATTTTCATATTTGTTTTCAATTACGTCCGCATCTTCGACTTCTGGTTCATCTTCGGTTTTCGTCTGAAATTTACAAGAATTTCACTTTTTTAAAACTTGATGGAATTAAATACCCTTTTGCACTCAATTTCGTCCACCTCCATCAAATCGGAAACAGTTGTACCCGTTCTCATAGCTTCTAAAAGACTGGCTGCTTGTTGTTGTGCTCTTTTCCTTTTATTTTCGTCTAGTTTATCCATCGGATTTTGTGAAGCGGTGTCACTGGATGTCTGAAAATATTACTTTAAATTTTAAAACAAAAATGAATATTTTTCTTACCACCGGTTTCGGTTCCTCCGTGTCAAAGGCTGCAAAGAGATCGTCGTCCATCTGTAACCTCATATATTTGAAGGAAATTGAGAATTTTATAAAAATGAACAATTTCAAACGAAATGCACGAATAAAGAACGTGAAAAATGAAAAACAACAACAGAATAATATTTTTCACAACAACGCTGCTTTCTTATTTCGAATCTAGTTCAATGGAGCGCATTTGCACAACTCTTCTAGTATTGCTGATGTCAAGGTATTTTATGGAATAAATTGAAAAAAATGAGCTTCGAATAGGAATATTGCTGGTCAAGAATATTTCAATTAGAACAAAAAATATTATTTTTATGTCCAGAAAAATGAATAATAAACATCTGTTCAGTAAAAAGCAAAAAAATTGAAAATGTAGGCCTTATTGTTCTAAACTCAATAAAATTCTGGTTTTATTTCTATTATATCGCTTGTTTGATTAGAAAAAATGTTTGAAATAACCAGAGCATTTAATTTCTAAAAAATTTCGGGAAAAAAAATGAAGAAAAACGAGAAAAAACAACATTGTGAAAAAATTGACGAAAATTCCGATGGTCTGCATTTTTGCGTAAAATACGGTGTTTTTTCTACGGACTTTGCATGTGAATTGACGACACTTTCTCGTAATTATTATTGATTTTTGAATAAAATAATGTTTTTTTGTTTTTAGAAAAAGAAAAAACATCGAATTCAAATGATAATAGACCCATTGACGGAATTACCAAAAAAATCATCACAACTTGCTGGAAATGCGAAAAAAATTAAGCAGGTTTTTTAATAGATTCTAAAAAAAGTTTTTCATTTAAATTTTTAGATAGAAGAATGGCTGATAAACTTCAAAGATAATCATTATCTTCAAACGTTGTTTTTGACGGGACCATCAGGATGTGGTAAATCGACTAGCGTTGAAGTTTTGTGTAGAGAATTGAATGTTGGAATTGTGAAGTTTGATGAAGACGAGCTCTTGGATAACGATAAATCAGGAATACAACAATTGGCCGACTTTTTGAGATCACCTTCTTACGATCTTTCGGGTAATTTGTCGATCTTAATGGTCACCGTTCTACCGGATCAGGCTTATAGGTATAATTTCGGCGAATTCTCTGAAACGACCGTTGTTTTATACTTTCAGTGACACTTACGAATTTCGAGATGCACTCTCTTCCGCTCTCTACAATATCCGCACGTCGGTGATCTTCTGTTTAACAGAAATAAATTCGAATTGGGATCTGAACCCAAATAGACTACTCTCCACACAATTCTGCAGCCAGAACAACATCGATATTCTGAAATTCAACCCAATCGCTCCAACATTTCTCAAAAAAGCACTTGTCACTGCAGCCAATAAGATGAGTCTCCAGATTTCATCGACAAAAATTAAAAAAATAGCCGAGGAAGCGAACGGCGATTTGAGATTAGCTATGAACATCTTACTTTTTGATTGTTATGAAGGCCAGAATGCTGAAGTTGTAGCAGGAAGAGCGAATCAAGAAGATGTAAGCATTTTTTGTTACGAAAAGCTTAATTATTCCATTTTTTAGGGATTCCACATGTTGGGACGGATACTTCACGCCAAACGAGTCGATCAAAATAAATTGAAAAGAACAGAGTTGGAACATGATGTAAATGAAATCATCCGCATGTCCAAAATGTCAGGAGACAAGGTTTCTTCAAAAATTCAATCAATAAACCATTATATTCGTTCAGATCGTTTCCTTTCTTTTCGAGCACGAGCCAAAATTCGTGAAGAAGCTCGGTAGTCTTCGAAAAGTCGCTGACGTTTTTTCAAGTATCGATGCGGATTCCGGTGATTGGGCGGTCATGCAGCGGCTACCTTCAGAATATTGTGCACAGGTTATTTTATTTCGAAGATTTGGTATTTTTTAATATTGGAATTATTTTATAGATTGCTGGAAGAACTGTCATGTGGCACAATTGGGAAAAAGGTTAGTATTTTGTTCTTTTAAACGGATGGGAGCCTATCCGGACACGTCACTTTCGAAAAATGAACTAGATTTAGCAGAAACTTCAAAAAAAGTTGACTAGATGGCTGAACTTGAGTTTCTAGGCCATTTAACTTCCAAAATTAATTAATTTCGGTTTTTTGGATATTTTTCAAAAAGAAAAAATTGACGAATTAATTTTTTTCGAAACGATAATCTAGATGGCCTAGAAAAAGAAATGGGGACTAGAAATCCAAGATAGGCCAGTTTGATAACTTGAAAAATTTTTAAAATTATTTATTTTTTAGTTTTTTTGCACATTTTAATTCAAGAATAGGTCAGTTTTGCAAAAAAAATTTTAAAATTTAAAATTTCGATAAAAATCAGTTTAAAAAATCAAAAATTCCTTGAAAATCGATAATCTGAAAACTAATTGAGGTCTTAAAGGCAGTGTACTAGTTAGAATTTGATGCACACTGTTGATTTTCAGAAAACTCTGGATGGTGTTCACTGAGTCGTCCAAAAGTCGACGAGCTCGAAAAAGAGATATTAAGAAATTCAGAAGAACTCAAAACGCTGCGACAAATTGGAGATTTGCAGTTCAAAACATTGTAGGCCTTTAGATTTAGATTTTTAGATGTTTGTCTCAAATTTTCAGATCAATACACTTTAAACCACTTCTCAAAGCTCGAAAATGGGTGAAAAATGAGAGAATATGTTATTTTTTATCAAGAGAAATGGAAATTCCATGGAATAGTGGTCGAGAAATGATTGAGAGACGAATTGAAGTGGAGGTTTCTTATTTTTTTTCAAAAAATCCGGAAATTAACGAAAACGAACAACATTTCAGGAAATAAACAATGAATCGCTACCAAGTTTGCATAATGAAAATTCTGAAGAAGACGAAGTAATTGTTATTGAAGAATCAGATGACGAGGATAGTTTTGATGAACATTGAAGACTTGATAATTCGCTATTATGTTAAATATTTTTAAAAATACGGGAATTGTATCTTCTTTTAATGATCTTTTACTTTTTGTCCGTGATGTGAAATGAGTTTTTCTTAAATTTTCAATTTTTATGAATTTTTTTTTAGCAAAAACAAACTTTTTCAGAAGTTTCAGAAGATTTTCAGACGATGGGGGGCAGTCTGTCAGTTGTGCATAATCAACTGAAATTTTAATTTCGCCTTGAAATTTTAAAAATTGAAGTAAATTCAAAATTTAAAATTTTGTAATTGAAAAACGAATTCTGGCGAAATTTTCATTTTTGGTTGAAAAATAGGAAAATCAACATTTTTCCGGTATTTTATGAAGCATCCCGTTTAATTCCTGTAAGAAAGCAAAAAAAAAACGCTGAAAATCGGACAAAAACGAAAAAAATTGAAAAAAAATCACAAAAAATTCAAAAATTCAAATTGCCGCGCATACAACTGACTACTGTTCAGTGGAGCGCACATGAAAATCCATAAATCGCGGTAATTTAAAATTTTGTTGCCGCAGCGGCGAAATTTTAAACTGGCACCGTTTTTAAGGCTGAAATTTGTATTTCGCCTTAAAATTTTTAAAAATTTCAAATATTTAAAATATCTACATTGAAAAACGAATCGCTTGATACCAAAAACCAAAAGAGTTCCGACTAAAAATACAATTTTTCGAAATAATTTATTCAACGAGACATTGTAATTTGAAATTACTTATAAATCAAAAATATTCAATGTCACTCTCGTCCCCGTCATCATCCGAATCCCTGAGATAAAACGAATCAGCTGATGTCGAATACCACCAATCCAAAAATTCAAACGTCGAGTTGCGATACTGCAACTTCTCCGACACCACTCGATACTTCCACGATTTCATTTCAAGTTCCTCCTTCTCCTCATTCAAATACTTATCATAAGACTCCTTATTCATGTTCATTTCACTAGACAGTCCAAACAATGCAATATTAATTGCAGCAATGTTCAGAATTAGCATATAAGCAATTTGTTTGACTGTTCGATTGACATCCTCTCGAGGGAACTGAAAGCAATATTCTTGAGATTATTATTACTGTCATATAGAAAAAGATTTTCACTGAAAAAATGGTATTTCATTAAAGGCGAGGTATTCATGCCAAATTCATTCGAAAAACCATTTTAATTCAGAAAAAACAAAGAAAAAAACCTTTTTTTTAAATTCAGCTTGAAAACTGCTGGCCGAACTTAACTTCCTAGTCCCTATTTGTTTTACTAGGCCATTAACTTATAAAATTGTCATGTTAATCATTTTTAGCTTATTTTTCGATTTTAAGGTACTTTTCAATTAAAAAAACAAAAAATCAAATAATTTTTAATACTTTCTGTTAAAATATTGTTGAAAATTTCCGTTTTTGACCTTGACCGATATTTCTAGATGGTAAACTTCATTTAAATTGTTAGAAAACTAAATTCTATTTTCACACTACTTTTTTTGTCGAAAATTATTCTAAATAACCCAAAAATAATTAATTTTGATTTTTTTCTTTATTCGGACGTGACCTAGAAATCCAAATTCGGCCATTAAATAAACGTTTTTCTTTAAATTTTAAATTTTTTGTTTGCTAAAAATTTAAAGAATAAAAAATTTGAAAAATTTGCTTTTGTGAGCAAAATTCAAAAATTTAAAAAATTTTCTAAACTATAGTTAAAAAGGGTAAGCAAAATATTTTATTTTCGATCTTTAGACTTCTTTTTTTTTTGAAAAAAATATTCTAAAAACCGAAAATAATTAATTTTGAAAAATCGACGGCAAGCGCGCTCTACCGCACACATGGTCTCGTCACCGCAGAGCGGAGAGCACGTGGTGACAATGGAGACGTAGGCAAAAAAGAGAAGAATGGGGGAAAACGGATGCAAAGTGCTGATGGTTTTCTTTTTCGATTTAAAAACAGCTTAAGTTCAGAATTTATTAATTTCACACACAGTTCAGTGGAGCACAATTGCATATCGTGCATATGGGGTAAAATGGAGAATAGGCGAGATGTTGAAAAAAAAACAATTTTATTGAAAACAAAAAAGATTTCACGTGAAGAAAGTGCGCTCTAATGAAAACAAGGAAAAAACTCATCAACTCACTTTATTTGAATATTTTTAACTTAAAGCGGGGCTTTACGGAGATAATAAATGTACCTTAAATGAAAATAGACTTCATTCTCATTCCAAATCTGCTTTTTAAATTTTCTAAAACCACCTAGAAGCCGAGAAAATGAGCTTCAAAACAATGGCCTAGAAAAAGTGCTCTACCTGGCCGAACTTTTTCCTAAGAGCATTTTTTCGTTATAGTTATGCAGAATGCTTATATTAGTCCTTTTTTATGTTTTTTTTTCATGTCTGCGGACTAGTTTTCGCCGGTGGGCACTTTTCTAGGCCATTGTTTTTGAGGCACGTTTTCTCAGCTAGGTGGCTTTAGAAAATTTTAAAAACATATTTGGAATGAGTTTGAAGTATATTTTCATTTAAGGTACATTTATTATCTCCACAAAGCCCTCCTTTAAAATAGTTTATGTTTTTAATCCTAAGCTAAGCAACTGACCTAGCTCAAAAACTCTGTGTGTTGTTTTTCTAGGCCACAAAAATTTGATGAGACCACTTACATATGGATTCTCAAAACACTGCGACCCAGAGACCAGACTGACGCAAACTCGTTTCTCCGCACCATTTTCAACAGCACAATCGCTATTTCGTCGACACGCTCTTCCAGTTTCTCGAACCGGCATCAGATACTTGTCATATTTTCCAAAAACGTGTACACGTCCAGAATAACAAAACACGTGCATACCATGGCTCTCAGTTGTTCCATTGTCACACTCTCTCCGCGTTTTGTATGGCAAGTCTTGAATTGTTGTGAAATAATCGTTAATTCGAACCACTGGAAAAACAATCAATAATCTCAATGTTTTGCCAAAAACTATCCTTTTATATAACTGGGTAAGGAGGCGGGGCGTGTGTCTGAAGCCTTTTTCATAGTAAAATTCAAAAGTTACTGAGTGGAATTGAACTCGCATCGGTTCACGTACGTAAGGAAATGATTACTTAACCGGTATACTACAGGGGTCATCGAAGGTGGAAGGACTTTTTTAAACCTAATGATTGCGGATTTTCATTTCTTCATTTTTATAAAATTTTGGTAAAATTCCATGAATCTATATGAAAAAATAGGTTAAGAAACTAGGTCAAATTTCTAAAATTATTTGTTGTCATTTCTGAGTTGTGATTAATTCTTTAAGAAATTATTCAAAGAAAGTTGTGGTTATTTTAATTGGAAAGGGTGAGATGAGCAAGAGTAAAGAAGATTAAGTACATCAACCTCTTTTCAGATTCATTTCTTTATTTAAGCCGCTAATTATAACAGTTTTAGAAAATTAAATAATTCGATATACAATCAGATGGGACCATTATGGTTGGTTTTTTTTTTGAGAATATTCCAGAAGTTGTTAAACTTTAAATTAGGAGTGTTTCGCCGCGCAGCGGCGCCGGAACACCGATCAAAAGTATTGGAATGCGTGCCGAAGGCACGGAAGAAGTGAGCCGCAGGCGAGCTTCTTCTGTGCCTTCGGCTCGCATTCCAATACTTTTCGATCAAGAAATTTCGGTCCCCATAATTAAATTCAGAAGGTTTGAAATCGCCAAACAATTGAAAGTGAAATAGCACGCGGAAGGCGTGTAAGGGGCGAAGCCGGAGGCGAGCCGTAGAAAAAGTTTTTATTAGGATGCGTTTAGGTTAAAGAGGACGAAATCCAAAGAAATATTAAACTAAGATATACTCGCGATTTCAAATAACCGATGCGCTTTCCTCGCCGTTATGTACCTCTAGATAATTATTGTTCATTTTCTGAAAAGTTGAAGAAAACAGTAATAGTGTGAAGTAGCAAGCCGAAGGAGTGTTCGGGGTGAAGCCGGAGGCCAGAAAGTTGTTGTAATGAGTTTAGATAAAAAAGGTGGAATCTAAATATATGATAAACTAAGCTAGGTTTTTTATCACCATCTTTGGTGTCCTATTTGGATCTTAAGATATCTTTATTTGAGAGGAATGTCACAAAAGGGTCACGCCTGAGGCGTGTTGGAAAGCGAAGCCGAAGGCGAGCCGTAGTCCAGGTGTTTTGCCGCGTAGCGGCACGCAATGTTTTGCCAAAAACTATTTTTTATAGTTTATTAACAAACATTTATACATTTATACCTGTTCGGAAGTCTCAAAAACTGTAGTTAAAATTAATAAAAGTCAAATTTTTCCAAAAAATTGAAAAAAAAACTTGAAAAAAGTTGACTACATGGCCTAACTGGGATCTCTAGTCCTCCGTTTGTTTTTTCTAGGTCATTTAACTTCCAAATTTGTTTTGGTTTAATTTTTCTGTTTTTTTGGTGATGTTTTTCAGAAAAAAATGTAGGAAAATAAAATTAAAAATGATATTTTCTGAAAAAAATTTACGGATGGATTTTTTTTTCTCTTTTTTTTTGAAAAAGAAAATTATTTTTATTTTCATTTCTTATTCCATTTTGTCCGAATTTTTTTTTAAAACCCCAAAAAAAATTAATTCTAAAATGGCCTAGAAAAGAAGCGGGGGACTAAAAACCGAGTTCGGCCACCAACTTTATTTCAATTAAAAAGCGTTTTTTAAATTTTTTTTCTTGGAAAAAGTTGATTTCTAGTACCCGCTTCTTTTCTAGGCCTTTTTGGGATTTATTTTTTTTTTGTTTTTTTTTTGGGTTTTTAAAAAATGTGTCATAATTTTTTTCAGAATAAATTTGGATTTTTAAAAAAATAAAAAATAATTCAAAAAAAAATTCATTTAACTTTCGGACATCCCCCTTAAACGTAGCTCAAATGAAAATAGAGCTCATCCTCATTCCAAATCTGTTTTCAAAATTTTCTAAAACCACCTAGAAGCTGAGAAAACGCGCCTCAAAACAATGGCCTAGAAAAAGTTTGCAAAAACTAGTCCGCAGGCATTATTACGTGAAGAATCCAGAAAAATTCAAAAACTTTATTTAAAATGGATTAATTTAAACATTTTCAACAAATATTTGTGCTTATAACACGCGAAAGGAAAAAGTTCGGCCAACTTTTTCTAGGTCATTGTTTTGAAGCTAATTTTCTCGGCTTCTAAGTGGTTTTAGAAAATTTTAAAAACAGTTTTGGAATGCGAATGATGTCTATTTTCATTTGAGCTACGTTTATTAAAATTTCAACTGAAAGAAAAAAGCATACTTGTTGGACAACAATGTCCGATTTGATTTCTAGTACCAAAGCACATGCTCGATTCACTTTCTGTTGTAGCCCAGCAATCACCGCGAGAGCGACACTTTGGTTCACCTTCTAATGGGGTCCTCTTATCGGGGCAAAGCAACTCTTCCTTCGCTCCTTGATACATTGGTAGAATAGTTAAGAAAACCACTAAAATCCAGGTTCTCATGTTGTCTCACAAAACTTTGAAACTAACTAACTATTTTCTACTTTGGCACAAATAGAAGGGTTCACGTTTCCAACAAATTATATTTTTAAAAACTGCCTTTTTTCTATGAAACCAAAACAACTTTTTTTACGCATAGAGATTTTTATACCCAAAATTATGATAATTTTTAAAAAATCAATAAATTACTACTTTATTGAATGAAGTTTAAACGAATTAGTTTTGCATTTTTATTGGAGTTAGTCGCCGCTTTTTTTTTGCTGTTCCATTTATCAATTAGAGACAGACGTGGCCTAGAAAACCAAATGCGGGACTAACTGTATTCTAGTTTTTATTTTTAGAGTAACTCGGTCATTTTTGGTCAAAAAATTATGTTCCTGGTACCATTCGATAGAGAATCGAATTCTCTTCTCAACTACTCCCGATTTCCAATCAAATCGACGTTTTTTGAGCATAGCAACCCAATCCTAAAACATTTTTAAAAAATTCAAAAAAAAATGCTTCACTTGCAGAAAAAGTGCAAAAACAATGTAGGGGCAATATCTGAGGGACTAAATCCCCAAAAGTTAGTTCCTCGGCTTTACAACGTTTCCACTGAACCACTGGCTGAAAAAAAATCATAAGAAACAAGTATCCTATTCTATCCTAGTTTTTAAAGGGGAAAAATTAACATTGGATGTCCCCAGAAGTTTTTAAGTTCGAGGGACTAACTTCCCAAAGTTAGTCCACCCGAAATTTACCAACCATTGTGCTTACATATTTTGTTGATTTTTTTGTTTATAAGAGTGGGTTGGTATGGTCAAAATGAGTCAATTTAATAGGAAATCAAAAAATATAATTTAAAGGAGGATTTTAAGGAGCTAATGTATGTACCTTAAATGAAAATAGACTTCATTCTCATTCCAAATCTGTTTTTAAAATTTTCTAAAACCACCTAAAAGCCGAGAAAATGAGCTTCGAAACAATGGCCTATAAAAAGTGTGAACCGGCGAAAACTAGTCCGCAGGTGCTATGGGGACTAATTTAAGAACTCCCCATAAATGTTTGTAAAAATAATACGCAAAAAGATCATTGGAAAAAGTTCGGCCAGGTTGTTTCGAAGCTCATTTTCTCGGCAAAATCCTCTGAATTATTTTAAAAATTTGAATTTCCTCCAAAATGAGGTTGACCACAATTTGCAAGAAAAGTGTGTGCAATTTTGCCCCGCCCACTTTACAGTATTTCATTTTTTTCAGAAGAAATGGTACTCAATATTCCCAGCGACCCCAAGGGTATTTGTATTTTCTGAAACACACTTGTGGAAATCATATTTAAAAAAAAATAGATTCTTGCATCATTTTTTAAAGGACGAGTCCGATTTAAAAAAAAATTGTGTCAAATCGATGACATCAATTATTTCCCGCTTTGCCAATAAACTACAGGACACACCAAACTTCGTTCAAAATGTGACTGTCTGTGGTTTCTAACTTAAGTTCACTTTTTTTCTTTTCAGAGAGAGACAGAGAGATAGAGGTATCTATTTGAACAAGTGATTTTCTCTGACACTATAATAAATATAACTTTTTCCTAAAATTGATAAGAAAATTCAAAGATTCATTTTTTTCTAATTGGCGAATTTTAATAAAATGATCGTATTTTTGTTATGTATTCTTCTTTTCTTATATTCATTCCATCTTCTTTATTGGAAAAGAAGGCTTTTGCCTCCAGGTAAATAAATAAATCTCCAAAATTTTTGTTCCTTTAAAAAATAGGCCTTTTTCAGGCCCTACACCTTTCCCAATCATTGGAACTTTATATTTGATGACAGATGCTGTCAAACCGGGATATAAATTATATAAAAAATTGACGTACTTAAAAAGCCAGGAAAAGCTTTTTAAAATGAATTTTTCAGTGAAAAATACGGGCCAGTTTATACAATTTGGTTAGCAAATATGCCGATTGTTGTGGTCACTGACTGGAATTTAATCAAGGAGACGGTTATTAAAGATGGAGGGAATTATGTAGGACGTCCGGAACTCCCAATTTCGATGGAATTGAGGAGTATGTTTTTTAAAGACAGAATCTCATTTTATTTGCTACTTGGAGTAAGGTAAAAACTATTCCTGATTTCCTATGGTGGGAAATTTTCGAGGGACTAACTTCCCCAAAAGTTAGTCCCTCCCCACAAAATTGCTCTTTTTTTGGTTTTTGTAAGAAATTATAACATTCGAATGCCATTTTCCGAATGACGAGAGATCAGAAAAACCAGTATTAAAGACAGCTGTCCAGTTAATTTGACCCTACCTGTTCTTAGTTTCAAAAATTAGAGCGTTCTCTAATTAGTACAATGCAATTTATGCGAAATCACACCGATAAATACACGAGTCATAGTAGCGGTTCAAAGTTGAAAAAATCAAAATTTGAATTCCCGCGTGTCCGTGCGACGCGGTCGTTGTCCGTGCAACGCGGTCGGAATTGGCGCGAAACACAATTAATTGAATGGGGCTACATTTTGGTATTGTTCTTTGGACCATCTGGGATCCCATTCGAATTTTGATTTTTTGCCTTGAATTTGGATCGTGTTAACTGACAATCTGCCTTTAAATCCTTAAATTTTAATCCAAAGTTCCCTAAAAATTGTAATTTCGTGTATTGTACTAAAAATTTGCTCTGCCAGGAACCACTCAAAGACGTTTTGCTTTTTTTCAAAATTTGCAAAGCGTCGTATAAATATCTAGAGAATATTTATGCAAATTTTCATAAAGATCTGAATAGCTTCAGCCGAGTTATTAAGCATTCACATTAGTCCCTTTATCTTGTTCAGTGGGTTTTAGTTTTCTGAAGAGATGTGTGAACTTTGAGTGCCTTTTACTCGGCTTAAAGACAATATACCACTTCATTTTATCCTGCTAGATTTTAATTATGAAATATTAATATTTATTTTTCGTTAATTTTAAAGTAGCTTTATAAAATTATAGAAGGTTCATACGGAATCATAGAAGCAGTCGGTGATCGATGGCAAACCCATCGTCGATTTGCCCTTCATACTCTTCGCAACTTTGGTCTTGGCAAGAATTTGATGGACGAGCGAGTTATCGGCGAATTGACCTACCTAATCGATAATTTGAAAAAAGCATGTAGGGAAGGATCAATCGATATGATGAATTATTTCGACACTTCTGTCGGATCTGTAATCAATTCCATTCTTTTTGGATATCGATATGACGAGGTATTGATTTTTTTTCTCAGAAAAAAAATTAGAACATACATTTTCAGACAAATATGGACGAGTTTTTGACTCTTAAAAATCAGCTAAGCAAACATTTTCAAATAACTGCTGAACCAATTGGTGGTATCATTCACATGTACCCATTAATTGGCGAGTTGCCAATTATAAGACAATATAAGAAAAGTTTGTTAGAACTTAATTCTGTTTTTTTCTAAATCGAAAATATTTTAGTGATTGTTGATAATATGCATTCACTTTTCGCTCTTTTCCGGAAACAAACCTTAGAAAAGTTAAAAACGATAAATTATGACAATCCAGAGTATTCTGACTTTGTTGAAGCATTTTTGAAGGAAAGGAAGAAGCATGAGAATAGTGCAGATTTTGGAAGTTATGAGTGAGTTTGATGAAGTACGCGTCGCAACACGCAACGCGTCTGAAGGTGCTTGTGACGCGTACCGCAATTCACAAGATGTAATACTGAAAATATGCAGATTGGAACAACTTGATAGTGTTTGTTTCGATTTGTGGGTCGCTGGAATGGAAACCACTTCGAATACTCTATACTGGTCGTTTTTGTATGTTTTATCGAATCCGGAAGTTGTGAAGAAAATTCAAAAAGAATTGGATAATGTTATCAATAGTGATAGGATTATTACAAGTTCGGATCGCAATGAATTGCATTACATAAATGCTACCATCAATGTAAGTTCGCTTTTTTTAGTTATTAAATCGAGAGGCAGTTGCAAAACTGTGTGCAGCACTTTTCCTGAAAGTCCATGTAATCCCGGAACATAGTCCGGAACATATAATCCCGGAAAATATAGAAACGTTCGCAGAATTTGAAATCGATAACGCGATCAGGATAATTACGGCTTGTAATCGGCTCGCGTGTTGCGGTAAAACAGCGCGCGTTCTTCGACGTGCCGTTTACCAGCCGATTTAGCGGCACCGGTACCGTTTCGGAGCCTTTCCGTCGTGTAATCGGCTTGCGTGCCGAATTGGGAGGCATTTGTGCCGATTACAAACCGCCACGAGACGCGAGCCGTTTGATTCCGATTATTTCCAGAGCGGAATCATGTAGAATAGGTCTTTTCTGGGAACTCAAGTTCTCACTTTCCTAAAAACAAATTTCAAAGCTTTTTCTGTGAGATTTTCTTGAAATTAATGTTCTATATTAAGCCGAGCATTTTCCTATATAACTTTCATCTGGGAAATCTGTCTTTGAACCTTGGAAAATACGGTGGAGTTAAAGTTTTTCTGAATTTTCGGTAAATTCTCAGCAAACTAGATTTCCTCATGACGTTATCCTCTATACATTTACCCAACTTATTTCATGCGCATCATCATTAAAAAATCGCCAAAGTCATCCTATTTTCAAATGAAATTTGCTAAAAAATAAATTAAATTAAAATGTGGGCGGAACTTGTGGTAGAGTGCGGCACAGAGTTATGCAGCCACCGCGAGGATTTGAAGATGAATTTTTAGGAAGCTCAAAGACTAGCCAACATCTTACCAATGAATTTGTCCCGCCGAACAGCATGTGATGTTCAAATAGGAAATTATAAAATTCCAAAGGATACCGTAGTAATGCCTCAAATTAGTCAAGTGATGTATGATGAACGATATTTCGAGAATCCTTATGAATTCCATCCAAGTCGCTTTTTGGACGAATTCGGAAAATTGAAAAAAATCGACGAATTTGTCCCATTTTCGATTGGAAAGCGACAATGTTTAGGAGAGGGATTGGCCAAGTTGGAGCTTTTCATATTTTTCGCAAATTTGTTTAATCAGTTTGAGGTATTTAAAAAAGGTTTTTTATTTTCAAAATATTTTGTTCAGATGAAATTCGATGAATCAAACGCGAGACCATCATTGGAGAAGGATTATGGAATTACAATGAAAGCAACGAATTATAAAATTGAGATGAAACCGAGATTTTGAATTTTTGAATTTTTGCATTTTTATGAATAAAAACTTGAAAATTCAATATTTATTTATAAACGAGCGTTGGAGGGAAACATACATTTTTGAATTTTTAGCATCAATAAAAATACATTTTTTACACGAAGGCTAAAATTTAAAGGAGGGCTTTACGGAGCTAATGAATGTACCTTAAATGCAAATAGACTTCATTCTCATTCCAAATATGTTTTTAAAATATTCTAAAACCACCTAGAAGCCGAGAAAATGAGCTTCAAACCAATGGCCTAGAAAAAGTTTGCAAAAACTAGTCCGCGGGCGTTATTACGTGAAGAATCCAGAAAAATTCGACGCGTTTTCCAGGCCATTGTTTTGATGCGCTTTTTCTCGACTTCTACGTATTTTTTCGAAAATTTTAAAAACCGATTTGGAATGAGAATGAAGTCTATTTTCCTCCCAGTTGCATTCATGAGCTCCGTAATGGCCCCCTTTAACGGGAGAAAGTTTATAAACTCATTTTTTTGATTTTACTAATATATTGTGATTTTAAAAATTTCAGAAAATTTTTAATTTTTAGACAAAAAATAAATTGCATAAATTTTGAAAAATAAAAACAATACTGGAAAAAAGAAAAAAGTCTACAATTTGAGTGAAGTTTTTAATTATTTAAATGTATTTCATTTTTTCAGGATTTCTAGAAATTTCTGAATGTTCATTTGATACTAAAATAGGTCTTTTGGAATCTATTTTTCGAATAAAATCACTTTTAAACCCAAACAATGTGAGGAACAGCTCAAATTAGATCGATTTGCATTAGGGCGCACTTGCAGCCAACGTTTGGCGCGAGTTTAAGACAAACAACAAAAAATCATTATTTTCATCCGTTCGCGACAACATTTATGAATAGTACCTCGATCAGAGAACAAATTCTGATCAGAGAATAGAATAAAAGAAGGGATTAAATACCGGTCAAAGATTGCAACAGGAAATAGAGACATCACCCAAAATTCGGATTAGTTTCCAACCAAAGTACATATTTTTTTCTATTTGTCAGAGACACAGTTTTTCTCGTTCTCTATTTGAACAAGTGATTTTCTCTGACACTATACCTAAAAATTATCCTCTCGTTCTCGTTTCTACAAAATATATTTGATAAGAATAACCCCATTTCCAATACAATGATCGCATTTTTGTTATGTATTCTTCTTTTCTTATATTCATTCCATCTTCTTTATTGGAAAAGAAGGCTTTTGCCTCCAGGTAAATAAATAAATATCCGCGATATTTGTTCCTTAAAAATTAGGCCTTTTTCAGGCCCTACACCTCTCCCAATCATTGGAAGTCTATATTTGATGACAAATGCTATCAAACCGGGCTATAAATTATATAAACAACTGACGTAAACAGCTGAGGAAAGGCATTTTAAAAATAAAAATTTTTAGTGAAAAATATGGGCCAGTTTATACAATTTGGATGGCAAATTTGCCGATGGTTGTGGTCACTGACTGGGAGTTAATCAAGGAGACATTTATAAAGGATGGAGGGAATTATGTTGGACGGCCGGAATTTCCGATTTCGATTGAATTGAGAAGTAGGGTCGGTTTGAAAGTAAACTTGAAATTTAATTCTGGTCTCGGTGTTATGAAAACCTAGTTTCGAACTTTTAAAGGAGGGAAAAACTCGGGTTTCTAGGCCATTCAAAATTATTTTGTTTTTCTATTATCAAAACTAGGGTGTCAAGGCTATTTTAAAAATATTTGGGTTTCTAGGCCATTATTGAAAAATTGGGGTTTCTATGCCATTTTAATCAAAATTTGAGATTTGAGGCCATTCCACATTATATTGGGTTTCTAGGCCATTCTAATAAAAACTCTGGTTTCTAGGCCATTCAATATTATTTTGATTTTCTAGAACATTCAATCAAAATTTTGGTTTCAAAGGCTATTTTGAAAATGTTTGGGTTTCTAGGCCATTTTTGAAAAATTTGGGGTTATAGGCCATTCAACTTTAAATTTACCTTAAATGAAAATAGACTTCATTCTCATTCCAAATCTGTTTTTAAAATTTTCTAAAACCACCTAGAAGCCGAGAAAATGAGCTTCAAAGTAATTGCCTAGAAAAATGTTTAGAATTCTAGTCCGCGGGCCTTTTTTTATGGGAGGAATGCAGAAAATGCAAACAATTAAGATAATATGAATTGATGTGAGCATTTTCCATGAATATTGTTTTCGTGAAAGCGTATAGAAACAGCTCGGTCAGGTTAAAGCTATTTCTAGGCCATTGTTTTGAGTCGCATTTTCTCGGCTTCTAGGTGATTTTAGAAAATTTAAAAAACAGATTTGGAATGAGAAAGAGCTCTATTTTTATTTAAGGTCCATTTAAAGTCCTCCTTTAACAGTTAGATAAAACATTTTTTGCAGAAGGTCCATACGGAATCATTGAAGCATTCGGCGACCGCTGGCAAAAGCATCGCCGTTTCGCACTTCATGTTCTTCGTAACTTCGGTCTTGGCAAGAATTTAATGGAAGAAAGAGTCATCGGCGAATTGACCTACCTAATCGATAATTTGAAAAAAGCATGTAAGGAAGGTTCAATCGATATGTTGACTTATTTCGACGCTTCAATCGGATCTGTAATCAATTCCATTCTTTTTGGATATCGTTATGATGAGGTATTGATTTTTTCTCAGACAAAAAATTAGAATACAAACTTTTAGACAAACATCGACGAGTTTCTGACACTTAAAGACAAGATGAACAAACATTTCCGAATTGCTGCGGAACCGATTGGTGGTGTAATTGGGATGTACCCATTTCTTGGCGAGTTGCCAATTATTAGAAGATATAAGAAAAGTTTGTTTTGGACATGAATTTCTTTTAAAAAATCGAAAATTTTCCAGTGGTTGTTGATAATTGGGGTGGTCTTTTCCAACTTTTCCGAAAACAGGTTGAAGAAAAGTTAAAAACGATAAATTATGACAATCCGGATGAGTATTCTGACTTTGTTGAGGCATTTTTGAAGGAAAGGAAGAAGCATGAGAATAGTGCGGATTTTGGGAGTTATGAGTGAGTTTGATGAAGTACGCGTCGCAACACGCAACGCGTATGAAGGTGTTTGTGGCGCGTACCGCAATTCACAAGATATAATACTGAAAATATGCAGATTGGAACAACTTGATAGTGTTTGCTTCGATTTGTGGGTCGCTGGAATGGAAACCACTTCGAATACTCTATACTGGTCGTTTTTGTATGTATTATCGAATCCGGAAGTTGTGAAGAATATTCAAAAAGAATTGGATAACGTTATCAATAGTGATAGGATTATTACAAGTTCGGATCGCAATGAGTTGCATTACATCAATGCTACAATCAATGTAAGATTTCATAATTATTTTTAATTGGCGACGAAATTTGGGACTAACAATTTTGAAGACGGGACCTTGAGGACCTGAATTTTGAAGAATGCGTGATTTCAAAAAAACTAGATATTAGCTCTATTTAGATTTAGTAAAAATTTAAAATGCAACTTTGTATTATTGATTTTTCCACCGAGTTACTGTAGGTTTTCAAAATTGAAATATATGGCACTCGCTTGCCTTTAAGGAGACCTATCACAAGAGCCATCAACGAACTTCGTAGCTATTTTTGTTCAATAGTTATCAGCAAAAAACCGTTAAAAATTTTATTAATTTGACGGGAGCTCCCGCAGGACTATTTGTTTTGGAGGTTTGCCTACATGTTCACTCCGAAAGGACTTTCACATATATAGAAATCAGAAAGGTAGCTTTCAAAGTCTCAAAACTGTTTAGATCACTATTTAATCCACAAAGAATGTTTCAATCGGTTAAAGACAGCGTGCGATTTTTTTTAAAACTAAAAAAAATGATATTTTCTGAAAATCGATTTTCATTAAAGTTGCTAATTTAGTTTTGGGCTCAATTCTCAATTTTTTTCACCATTAGATGGTCTGGAAAATTGCGACAGGATTTTTGTGCGCGGAGCCTGTGTGCAATTAGCGCACGGCTTTGCGTTATTATCTTGATTTTTGGCCAAAAAGCCGAATTTCGTCTGGTTTTCCTTAGAAAAACATATTTTCAAGTTTGTTTTCCTAATTAAAACATAAAACAAAGTAAAAAAAAATGAGATTACCATCAAAATTTGAAGAAAAAAGAGCTGAACTCATCTAAAATCGGAAGAAATTACTTAAGTGTTGAAAAAGACGTCTTGCAATCAGGATAAAGATAAATATTCAAATTAAACATCGAAATATCATTTATTATCATATAATCGTAACCAAAAACTTTCGAAACAGTCATTTTTCGACGAAAATCTGAATAAAGAGACAAATTGCGTTGAAAAACAGGAAAATGGCTCTGCCGCAGTCGCTCCGCCCCAAATATCGCGGCTACGACATCGTGCTGGAACATCGAGAATTTTATAGTATTACTTTATTGCTAACTTAAATATTCATGATCATTGAGTTTTGAGGTATGCTCAACCGCTCCGCACGCACGCACGCGACTGCCGACACTCACCACACTGGAAAATTAATTATCTCGCGAATTTTCCAGTGTGCTGAGTGTAGGCAGCCGCGTGCGTGCGTGCGGAGCGTCCGGAGGTTGAGCAGCCCTCAAAACGCAATGAATATTTGAGTTGACAGTACTATATGATTAGAAAGTTTTTTTTTAAATAGTATCGAGCTAAATCTTCAGAATAAGAGCAAGTTATTCGTTTAAAAATAAGAATTTCAAATTTCAGGAAGGCCAAAGACTAGGCAACATCTTACCAATGAATTTGGCACGCCAAACGACTTCTGACGTCCAAATCGGAAATTATAAAATCCCAAAGGACACCGTCGTCATCCCCCAAATTAGTCAAGTGATGTATGATGAGCGATACTTCGAGAATCCTTATGAATTCAATCCAAGTCGGTTTTTGGACGAATTCGGAAAATTGAAAAAAGTCGACGAATTTGTCCCATTTTCGATTGGAAAGCGACAATGTTTAGGAGAAGGATTGGCCAAGTTGGAGCTTTTCATATTTTTCGCAAATTTGTTTAATCAGTTTGAGGTATTTACATTTAAAAAAAGAGGTTTTATATTTTCAAAATATTTTTATCAGATGAAATTCGATGAAGCAAACGCGAGACCATCATTGGAGAAGGATTATGGAATTACAATGAAAGCAACGAGTTATAAAATTGAGATGAAACCGAGATTTTGAATTTTTGTATTTTTATCAATAAAAACTTCAAAAATTGATCAACTATCTTCATCGTTTCGTGCGTTTTCCACCTTTTCAGCAATATTTCTGTATGGAATTCGATCGGGGAAAAATTCTGGAAAAAAACACTTTTTTTGTGAACAATTTTGTCTCTACCTTTCAAAGTGGCAGTATTAAAACTGTTGATAACATTGACAATTGAATCATAGGAAATTGATGTGTACCCGCTGTGTGAACCACTTTGAGCCATTAATCGCATGAAGAATTCCTGGAATTTTTTTTTAAATTTGGCTTAAAAACTTCGTTTTTTTGAAAATAAATTACCACAGCTTTTGAAACCGCATATGATCCGTCTTCACCCATTGTTAATTCATCGCGGGATACTGATATGTTCTCTTCTACTAGGCTGATTGGAACCTGGAAAAACTTATTATTTTTTGAAAAATATTGATTTTTTTAAACATTTCTGAAAAGTATTTTGACATTTTTTGTATTTCTGACGATTTTAGTTTTAAAACGCAGCGAAAATTAAGAAAATCCGTAGATTTTTAAAAAAGTTACGGTAATTTTTAAAAAATGCTGGCATTTTTAATTTTTCTTACGTCAAAAATTAGTAAAATTCACAATTAACAAAACAAAGGTTTTTATTTACATAAAATCTCATTTCTAAATGAATTGGAATTTTTTAAAAACTATTCATTTCCTAAAAAAAAAGAAAAATTAAATCATACCACTTCATCGTCGTCTATATTTGGTTGGAAGCTGTTTGATGGCGAGAAGTTCATAGTTTCTGAAAGTAAGAACATTTTTTTAAAAACCTAGAAACTCAAAAATTCCAAAAAAAATTTATAAACTATGAAAAAAGGCGATCGCTTTCGAAAAATAAAATACGGGGACTAGTTTTCCTCGAGGGGGACTAACTTTGTGATTTGGGTTCTTAGGCCATTTCATTTTTTTGCGCGTTTTTTTGTTTTTTAATATTTAAAAATCTTTTATTTTGTAGAATTCTTCATTTTTTTCAACCAAATTTTTAGCTTAGAGATTTAGAACAAATCTGTAAATATTTTTGAATGTAAAAAATAAAAATAAATTGGAAAAAATATTAGTAAATTTAATTTTCTTAAAAAATGCAAATTTTAACGGAGTTTCATATAACACAATTGTTTCTTTAAAAAAAACAATCAATATTGGTTCCGCGGTATGTTTATTCATTTATTTCCCAAATTATGAACAATCACTCCCCTCTCCACACGTCTGCGCGTCTTCAAACAAAGAGTGACGCTCAATTTGATGTCTTGCCGTCTTTCCCCCCAAATGACTCTGTCTCTCTGTCTTTTTTTCTCACAAGTTGATTATTGAGCCTTTTTTGTTATTTATTATTCAAACGTTCTCAGAAAATCACATTTAAAAACCCCGCGTTTTTTTCCAGAAAACGTTTTGTGATGCTCTGAAGGTTTTAAAACAAACCGAAAAAGCAGGGAAACAATGAGCAATGCGTTAACAAATCATTTGTTACTTTCATCCGGTGATCGGTTGAATGTGAAAATTCGAATACCGTTCAAAATGCGGAAGAAACCGGCGAAATCGGCGGGACAAACGATGGCGGAATATAATAAGGTTTTTTTTGAATTTCGAAATTTTAAAAAAATTTAAAATTTTCAGCACTATCAAAAGAATAACGTCTCGGTTCCCGAAACAACAGTAAAGGAGCTTGAATTGTTGTTTAATGATTTTTCGTTCAAACAAACAGCTAAGTGAGTTATTTTTAATAGAAAATGTAGATAATTTTGAAAAATAAGGTTTAAAATTGATTTTTTCCAAAAAATTCCCGGTTTCAAAATTTTTTGAATTTTTTCCGAAAATTTGAAAAATCGTGCTATCCTGTTTTTCAGACATAATTTTTTGAAAATGTCTGAAAGACATGATAAGCACCAAAAAGGGGATACTTTTTTATTATTTAGGGATAAATTAAACAATTTTTGAGATAAAAACTGATTTTCAGTCGTATTTTCTGAAAAAGTGACCATTTTTTGAAGTTTTTCTTGAAATTGTTGTCCAAAGCTGGTCAAAAAGATGCTAAAACCCGGAAAGTCTAGAAAATTAAAAAAAAAGGATATTTAAAATGGAAAAATGTTGAGTTGAGTGCAAAAAATGCGGAAATCACCGAAAAATATTGAAAAATTACTTATTTTGGGTTTCTTCAAAATTTTAAAACACATAAATCAAAAAGTAACTTCTCAGCCGTTTCTGAATTGGTTTTTCCGCATTATTGCAAAAAACTAAAATGCACAAATTTAGATATCCCTCTAAAATGAGCAAAAACAATTTTTTGCAGATATTTCGAGCCACAAAACAGTCGAAAAAACCAAAAAGCAGCCAACGAATATGACATAGATGAGGAGGATTATGAATGGCTAACAGCGATCAATGAATCGAGAGCCGAAAAGAGCATCCCGGAGATTGAAGTGGAGAAATTCGAGCTCGCAATTGATCGAATGGAGAATTGTTGTAAATTTGAGCCGCAGGCGGCGAATTCGAGTGCAACAACGGTTCAATACAATTCGGGTGATGAAGCGGAAGATGTTTGTTGTGTTTGTGCGGATGGGGATGTGTCGAACGCGAATCAGATTATTTATTGTGATATGTGTAATATTGCGGTTCATCAGGTTGGTTTTTCTGAAAATCTTGATTTAAATATTCTGAAAATTCAGTTAAGATTCATTAATTTTATTCGATTTTTGATCCAAACATTTAAAAAGCAAATTGCCAACTAAAAATTGAAAAAAAAACCAATTTTTAGTGTTTTTGAAGCTTTTACTTATCGAAAAATGAAAAACGAAATTTGGAGCTTGAATTTTTGATTTTTAAAATTAAAAAAAAAACTCATTATTCCCTAAAATTCTAAAAATTTAGTCAGAAATTTAGAATTTTCCAAAATTTAAATTTTTCTGCGCAAAAATAGACCCCCTAATTGTTAAAATATCGAATTTTTAATCGAAAAATCGACCCTACAAATTGAACATTTATTGATTTTTTCTTCAAAAGTCACAATTTCAAAGACTAGAAGACTAGGATTTAAAAATTCCACAACTTTTTTAGATATGCCCAGATTTTTACGATTTTAGGTTAAAATTTTTGGAACATTTTCATATTCTCAAAAAATTCCGAAAATTTCGAAAATTTTCTGCGAAGTTGTGAGTTTTTGAAATTTTCGAACACTTGAATTTCAAAATTCCATAAATTTCTTAAAAATGATAAGATTTTGATAATTTTTGGCTTAAAATGTTGGATTTTATCCATATTTTCTGAAAATATGGAAAATTTCCAACACATTGAGGCAAAAATTGTTAAAATTCGAGAATTTTGAGACAAGTTATGAATTTTTGAAATTTTCGAACACTTGAATTTCAAAATTCCATAACTTTCTTAAAAATGCTCAGCTTTATACAATTTTTAGTTCAAAATGTTGGATTTTGTCCATATTTTCAAGAAATATGAAAAATTTACAACATTTAAAGTCAAAATTTGTAAAAATCCGAGGATTTTGAGAAAAGTTATGAATTTTGGAAATTTTGAAAGACTGAAATTTTGAAATTCCATAACCTTTTTGAAAATGCTCAGATTTTTATAATTTCTGGTTTAAAATGCTCGATTTTGCCCATATTTTCAGAAAATCTAAATAATTTACAACACATTGAGTCAAACATTGTAAAAATCCGAGAATTTTGAGACAAGTTATGAATTTTCGAAATTTTGAAAGACTGAAATTTTGAAATTCCACAATCTTTTTGAAAATGCTTAGATTTCTACCATTTTTAGTTCAAAATGTTGGATTTTGTCCATATTTTCAAAAAATTCGGAAATTTTGAGCCAAAAATTGTAAAAATTCGCGAATTTTCTGCAAAGTTGTGAGTTTTCGAAATTATGAACGACTGGAATTTCTAAATTCCATAACTTTGTTAAAAATGCTGCGATTATTATAATTTCTGGCTTAAAATGTTGGATTTTGTATATATTTTCAGAAAATACGGAAAATTTCCAACACATTGAGTCAAACATTGTAAAAATCCGAGAATTTTGAGACAAGTTATGAATTTTGGAAATTTTGAACGACTAGAATTTTGAAAATTCTCAGATTTTTACCATTTCAGGTTAATTTTTTTGAAATATTTCATATTTTCAAAAATTCTGAAAAAAAATGATTAAAACCCGAGAATTTTCTGCAAAGTTGTGAATTTTTGAATTTCAAAATTCCATAACTTTCTTAAAAATGATAAGATTTTTATAATTTCTGGTTTAAAATGCTCGATTTTGCCCATATTTTCAGAAAATCTAAACAATTTACAAGACTTTGAGTCGAAAATTGTAAAAATCCGATGATTTTGAGAAAAGTTGTAAGTTTTCGAAATTTTTGAGTACTGGAATTTCAAAATTCCATAACCTTTTTGAAAATGCTCATATTTTTACAATTTTTAGCTCAAAATGCTGGATTTTGCCCATATTTTCAGAAGATATGAAAAAGTTCCAACATTTTAAGACAAAAGTTATAAATATCCGAGAATTTTGAGTGAAGTTATGAATTTTGGAAATTTTGGAAGACTTAAATTTCAAAAATTTGTAATTGCTGAAAATTTAATTTTAATGAATTTTCGCCAATGTTTTTTTTTAAACTGATGATTTGAAGAATTTGGATCTTTTTAAATATGTCCCTTCAATTTTCAGGACTGCTACGGTGTTCCCTACATCCCGGAAGGCTCGTGGCTGTGTCGAAAATGTAAATTAAGTCCATCAGCTCCTGTGGAATGCTGTCTTTGTCCCTATAAATTTGGAGCCTTCAAGCCAACAAGTGATGGAAGATGGGCACATGTTGTATGTGCTATTTGGTTGAATGAGGTATGTGGAAAAGTTTAGAATTTTTCAAATTTTCTTGAAAATTTAGGTTTGTTTCGGAAATGCGGTGTTCCTTGAACCGATCGAAGGATGTAAACAAAGTTTGAATGATCGGAAGTCGCTGCGATGCTTGTATTGTCGGTATGTGAATTTTTTCTTAGAGTTTGGCGTCCAATTTGATGTTTTCAGCGATAAACACGGTGCATGCCTTCAATGTTCCAGTAGAATGTGCTTTAAGGCGTTTCATGTAACTTGTGCTCAACAATTGGGACTTGTGATGAAAGTTGAAACTGTTCCGAATTCTGGAAGTTCGAAAGATTCGGACGATGATGTTGAAGTTAAGGTATAGAGGATTATTTTTGAAATTTCTCTGGAAAAAAGTATTTTTCTGAATTTCAGCGATTTGTCTACTGTCAAAAACACGCGGCTGGAAATAATATGTCAGAAAAGGAGATAGAGAACTCGATTCGAATGGCTAGAAAGAATCTGGAAGCGTCGGGAGGATGGCGGCCCACGATTACGTGAGTTTTTTTGAAAATTGTGAAATTTCGATGAAAAAACTTGAATTGGGGACTCTGGAGAGCTCAGAAATTCGCTTAAAGTCCCAATTTATCACATTTTCGATGTTTTGATAGTTTTCTAGTGTTTTGGATCATTTTTGGATCCATTTCGGCTTAAATGGGATCCCAGAGAGGTCAGAAATGGGTCTCAGACGAAAAAGAAGTGGATTATCTAGAAATTGACACCAAAAACACATTTTTCAGTCGAAAAAAATAAGAAAAATGGATCTAAATACTAAAATATAGAATATTTGGGTTTCTAGGCCATATTTGCGTATTGTTCCTTATATGGCCTAGAAAACCAAATTGCGTTTATTAGGAAATTTCTATATTTTGAATTTTTTTCCATTTTTTCCATTTTAAGTATTTTTTGGTCCCGAGTGGCTTTTTATTCAGCTGAAACTCATATCTGAGCTCTTCGGAGCCACCTCTTTAAGAAGTAATTCAAAATTTTCAAAAAAAAATGAATTTAAAATTTTTGGACTAAAATTTGATGTTTTCGGGGGCTATTTTGGTCTTGAAAAAAACGTGAAAATGAGATAATCGAAAAAATTTCAGCCTACCATTCCTGAATCGTCAGAATGTTGAAAAAATCCACAAAGAAACGGGAATCGAGCATTTCGAAGATGTCGTCGTCTACTGGTACCAGAAAAGACGTGTACGAGCCGGTGTTCCGCTTATCAAACGCTTAAATGTGGAAGTTGTGCCGAAGGAGAGAAGGCATCACGTCGGGAGTTCGTATGGTGGAATGGGTGAAGAGGATAAGAAGACGTATGAATGGTTTCGGATTGTTCGAAATTCGCTTGAAACGACGAGATTGTTGTCGGAGACGATAAAGAAGAGAGAGCAGCATAAGAGGAGTTCGGTGAGTATTGATTTTTGGGTATTTGAAAAATTTCAAATAAATAATTGCAGCTTTTAAACGCTCGGAAAATTGTACAAAAGCTTATACCAACACCGGATACGGTTATGCTGGAAACACTGGATCGATTGGATGAAAAAGATCATAAGGATGTATTTGCGAAGCCGGTGAAATTGAGCGGATATTCGACGGTTATTAAGCATCCGATGGATTTGTCGACGATTCGGAGGAAGCTGGCAAATCAGAAATATAGTGAGTTTTTTAAAAATTTTATGAAATGGGAATTTCTTGAAAATAAGAAGTCGAAATCCAACAAAATGAATTAAAAAAACAAACAACTGGGACACTGCCTTTAAAATTAGAAGTTTACCGAGAATTTACGATAATTTACGATTTTAAAGCTTAAAAATGAGTCGAGTCTGGATTTTTTTAGATATTTGCAAAAATTTCATGTTTTTTGTTTTTTGAAAGTTTCAGATTCTGAAAAATTGATAAATTTGCCTGGAATTTTAGGATTTTGTGTTAGAACATTTTAGTTTTTGATTTTCGGACATTTTTCCTAAGAAATCTGGATTTTTGATAAAATTTCCGATTTTTTGTTTTTTTGAAAGTTTTAGAATCTGAAAAATCGTGAAATTTGCCTGGAATTTTAGGATTTTGCGTTAGAACATTTTAATTTTTGATTTTCGGACATTTTCACTTTAAAAAACTGGATTTTTGATAAAATTTCAAATTTCGAAAATTTTATAACCACAAAAATCAATAAATTTGCATGGAATTTTAGGATTTTGAGTTAGAACATTTTAATTTTTGATTTTCAGACATTTTTCCTAAAAAATCTAGATTTTTGATAAAATTTCGGATTTTTTGTTTTTTTGAAAGTTTTAGAATCTGAAAAATCGATGAATTTGCATGGAATATTCTTGGATTTTTGGGAATTAACAAAAAGTCTGGTTTCATGCCTACCGTAATCTTGCCAAGACTCGTGGGCTTTCAAAATACATGTTCCTTTAATTTCCAGCGCCTAAAGTCGATTTATATATTTTTTTCACAAAATTTTGAACGGTTTTCAAAAGAATCACAAAATGGCGCTTAAAGGGACATGTACGTTGGGTCTCGAAGCGAAAATTGTCAAAAAATGTACTTAATTTCGAGTTTCTGGGTCATAAAATGGAAAAAAGAAGCAAAAATGGCCTAGAAACCCGAAATTTCATTTCTTTAAACAATTTTAACGATAATTTGGGTCTTGAAACGAATACAAATTTATTGAGATGAAATTGATCAATCAAGTTGGATTGAAAGTTAAGATTCCCTAAATTCAAGTTATTTTGCAGACAATATCAACGATCTCCGAAAAGACGTGGTTCTGATGGCAGACAATTGCATTAAATTCAACCATGACAATGACTATTACCTGAATTATGGGAGGAAATTCAAAAGAACCGCCTCGTCGATAATCGAAGATGCAGAGACACGAATTGATCAATTGGAGACGTTTTTCAAAAATCAGGAAAATGCGAAAATGCAACAGTTATGCGAAAGTCTTTTTGATGGGTTGAAGACGCAGAAGGTTGAAGAAATGGAGGAGGATGTGTCGGATGGGGCTTGTACTTCGACGAGAAAGGTAGAAGATGAAGATGAAGCTGACGAGAAGATGACAAATGTCTCGATGCCTTTGTTGACGCCGACAACAGCGGTTTCATCGAGGAGGAGAGTGAAAGCTGGAACGACGCCAAGTTCGGAAGGACCGCCTATATTGGATGCTCAAAGCCCGATAGAGCAGGATGAGCAATTGGAGGAGAATGATATTCCGGAGATACAATCGCCGGCGTCTAAAAATTCGTGGAGGAGTATTTTCACTGGAGTGCCTACACCAACATCGAACAAGAGGAGAAATGGAACAGCCGCTGGTACAACGCCGAAACGGAAGAAAGAAGCGCCAACGGCTGGCAAGAAGCAATCGATATTACCATTTTTGAGTAATAGCAGTTCGGAACGACTGACATTCCAGTCGGTGGCGAAAAACGGAACGTCGCTGGTGTCGTCGTCGTCGAATTTCAGTCCGAAGATCGGCGCGACGGTTTCGACGGCCGGCGGGATGTTTCGGGATTGTAGTGCGGTGAGGAGCCCGTTGCCGGCGGAGACGGCGTCCTCGACGGAAGAATCGACGGATGAGGATGTTATTGTGGTGCAGGTAGGTATTAAAGACATTGTGCACGATTAGAAATGGGGGTGGGGGGGGGGGGGTCAAAAATATACGTTAGATTTTATTCACATGTTCCAAAAACAGCCAAATCAGCTTCGGAGCATGATTTATTGAGGTCAAAGGCTGAAATTTTGTCAAAATTCAATTTAATCGTTATTTTCGCAAGTATTGAAATTTTCAGTTGTTAAAGATAGTGCCCGAGTTTTACTACAAAACGTTGTATGTGACCTTAAAGAAGGACTTTGAAGATCTTATGAATGCAACTGGAATCAAAATAGACCTCTTTCTCAGTCCAACTCTACTTTTAAAATTTTCCATAACCGCCTATAAGCCGAGAAAATTAGCTTCAAAACAATCGCCTAGAAAGTTGGCCGAACTTTTTTCTTTCGTTTGTTAAAAGCACAAATATTTGTTGAAAATGTTTAAATTACTCGATTTTAAATCAAGTTTTTGAATTTTTCTGGATTCTTCATGTAATAATACCCGCGGACTAGTTTTTGCAAACATTTTTTAGGCCATTGTTATGAAGCTTCTTTTCTCGGCTTCTACGTGGTTTTAGACAAAATTAAAAACAGATTTTAAATGAGTATGACGTCTATTTTCATCTCAGTAGCATTTATTAGCTCTCTAGTGTCATCCTTCAAAGGGAGACGTCCGGAAGTGCCAACATATGTCTAAAAACTATAAAAACTACGTTTACGTCAAATTCTTTCGAGAAAATTTTTAAATTTTTTTTCACATGTTTCAAAAACTGCCAAATCAGCAATCAGCTTCGGAGCATGATTTTTTGAGCTCAAAGATTGAAAATTAGTTTTAAACGTTATTTTGGAAAATATTGAAATGTTCAGCTTTTATTAATTTTTTACTGTTTCAGAAAAGTATTGAAGTCGCATTTGTTCATTCGAAAATCACTCATTATCTAACTTACTTTCTTTTATTCAGAAAAATCGAAACAAACGCCAAACTCAAACGAATTTGGCAACAACGCCAACAACTCCGAAATTTGATAAAAACACGAAGAAGAAGATTGTGCGGCGAATTCGAACGATTGGTTTGAATGAATCGCCACTTGAGAGGGCGAAAAATGAGACGAAGTCGATATTTGCTCATAATGCGATTGTTAATGTTGATGGGAAAGCGGCAAAGTGGGTTTTTTTTGTTTTGTTATAAATATTGTATGCAAAATAGGTCCCGGAGGACCTAATTATCCTTTTTTAAAAATAAAATCCAATGGAAGTAATTTTTCAGAGTAATCGATATGCACTACGCACATCTAACATCAGATATGTCGAATGAGCAAAGACATCAAGCGATGACGTCGCGTCCAACGAATGGGAAGATTTCATCGAAGAATGGAGCAGTTTCGAATGATGAGCTGGTTTATGTGGAGTTTTTCCAAAAGTTGAATAATGCTGAGCAGTGAGTTTTAATTGATTTTTTTTGAAGTTTGAGAGGAATAGAATTAAATTCTTAAAATTTTTTAAAAATCCTTGGCACACTGCCTTTAAAGGAGGGATGCATATTTTCTAGACACCCGATATTTTAAATGAAATTTTTAATTAAAACAAACCAGGAAAACTGACACCGCTTCGCGGTGGTTTTCCTGGTTTGTAGTTCGCCTTCGGCGCACTTAAAGGAGGACTTTACGGAGCTAATAAATGTACCTTAAATGGAAATAGACGTCATTCTAATTACAAAAGTTAGTTTTCGTCGGTTGAAACTTTTTCTCTGCTATTTTTCGAAGCTCGTTTTCCCGGCATTTACGTGGTTTTAGAAAATTTAAAGAATTGTCTTGGAATGATTATGACGTCTATTTTCATTTAAGGTACATTCATTATCTCCGTAAAGTCTTTCTTTAATATTTTAATGTCATTTACCAATATAATATGTGTTGAAAAAACATTGTTTTGCTTCTATAGGTACGACCATCAATTTATTTAAAATTGGGTAATCTAAAAGCCATTTCGATTTCGCTCTCTTTAACCTAAGCTCATCATAATTACCTAATATATTTTTCTACGCCTCGCCTCCGGCTTCGCCCCTTTCACGCCTTCGGCGTCACTTTCAATTATTTGGCGATTCCACACCTTTTGAATTTAGTTGTCGGGACCGAAATTTCTTGATCGAAAAGTATTGGAATGCGAGCCGAAGGCACAGAAGAAGCTCGCCTTCGGCTCGCTTCTTCCGCGCCTTCGGCACGCATTCCAATACTTTTGATCGTTTTTCCAACGGCGCTGCGCGGCGAAACGCTTCTAATTTAAAGTTTAACAATTTCACTGGAATATTCTCAAAAAAAACCAACCATACTTATCTCATTTGATTACATATCGAATTATTTAATCTTCTAAAATAGTTATCATTAGCGTCTTAAATACAGAAATAACTCTGAAAAGAGGTTGATGTAATCTTCTTACTCTAGCTCACCTCACTTTTTCCAATTAATATCCCTCCCAAAAGAACGATCATTTTCTTCGAGTAAATTTTAAAAGAATGAATATCAACTCAGAAATGACAACAAATAATTTTTCAAATTTGACCTAGTTTCTTGACCTATTTTTTCATAAAAGTCATGGAATTTTACCTAAATTTTAAAAAAATGAAGAAATGAAAATCCACAATCATTAGGTTTCATAAAATATCTCCTCTCTCGGTGTCCACTATGGTCTACCGGTTAAGTAATCATTTCTTTACGTGAACCCATGCGATTTCAATTCCACTCAGTAACTTTTGAATTTTACTATGAAAAAGGCTTCGGAAACACAAAAAATTGCGAACAGATTTGTGTTAACAGACACTTTCCCGGCGTTTTCAAATATATATATCATCATCATCACCAGGAAAACTGTCACCGCTTCGCGGTGGTTTTCCTGGCTTGTAGTTCGCCCTCGGCGCACTTAAAGGAGGACTTTACGGAGCTAATAAATGTACCTTAAATTGAAATAGACGTCATTCTAATTACAAAAGTTAGTTTTCGTCGGATGAAACTTTTTCTCTGCCATTTTTTCGAAGCTCGTTTTCCCGGCATTTACGTGGTTTTAGAAAATTAAAAGAACTGATTTGTAATGAGTATGACGTCTATTTTCATTTCAGGTACATTCATTATCTCCGTAAAGTCTTTCTTTAATATTTTAATGTCATTTACCAATATAATATGTGTTGAAAAAACATTGTATTGCTTCTATAGGTACGACCATACATTTATTTAAAATTGGGTAATCTTAAAGACATTTCTCTGGATTTCGCTCTCTTTAACCTAAGCTCATCATAATTACCTAATATATTTTTCTACGCTTCGCCTCCGGCTTCGCCCCTTACACGCCTTCGGCGTCACTTTCAATTATTTGGCGATTTCACACCTTTTGAATTTAGTTGTCGGGACCGAAATTTCTTGATCGAAAAGTATTGGAATGCGAGCCGAAGGCACAGAAGAAGCTCGCCTTCGGCTCGCTTCTTCCGCGCCTTCGGCACGCATTCCAATACTTTTGATCGTTTTTCCAACGCCGCTGCGCGGCGAAACGCTCTTAATTTAAAATTTAACAATTTCCCTGGAACATTCTCAAAAAAACCAATCATACTTATCTCATTTGATTACATATCGAATTATTTAATCTTCTAAAATGGTTATCATTAGCGTCTTAAATACAGAAATAACTCTGAAAAGAGGTTGATGTAATCTTCTTACTCTAGCTCACCTCACTTTTTCCAATTAATATCCCTCCCAATAGAACGATCATTTTCTTCGAGTAAATTTTAAAAGAATGAATATCAACTCAGAAATGACAACAAATAATTTTTCAAATTTGACCTAGTTTCTTGACCTATTTTTTCATAAAAGTTCTTGGAATTTTACCAAAATTTTTAAAAAATGAAGAAATGAAAATCCGCAATCAATAGGTTTCAAAAAGTTATTACTCCTTCTGTGACCCCTATGGTCTACCGGTTAAGTAATCATTTCTTTACGTGAACCGATGCGAGTTCAATTCCACTCAGTAACTTTTGAATTTTACTATAAAAAAAGCTTCGGAAACACAAAAAAGTGCGAACAGATTTGTGTTAACAGACATTTTCCCGGCGTTTTCAAATATATAATAGGATATTTTTTGAAAATGTTGTAAACGCCAAAAATCCCAGTTTACTCAATAGAGCGCATTTTGAAATCGGTTTGTTTCAACAGTGATTTGATTTTTCGCCTGGGATACTGCCTTTAAGATTCAATAGATCGTTTATTGCTTAAAGGAGGGTTTTACGGAGATTATGATTGGGCCTGGGATGAAAATAGGTTCAGACTCATTCCAAATCTCTATTTAAAATTTTCTAAAACCATCCAGAAGCCGAGAAAACACGCCTCAAAACAATGGCCTAGAAAAAAGGGCCACCGGCGAAAACTAGTCCGCAGGCATGAAAAGTCTAAAAAAATGAAAAACAAAACATAAATTAAGATGAAAAAACATTAAAAAGGACTATTATAAGCATTCTGCATAACTATTTATCAACGAAACACGAAAAAAGTTCATAGGAAAAAGTTAGGCCAGGTGGTCCTTTTTTCTAGGTCATTGTTTTGAGGCGTGTTTTCTCGGCTTCTAGGTGTTTTTAGAAAATTTTAAATACAGATTTGGAATGAGTCTGAAGCCTATTTTCTTCCCAGAAGCATTCATAATCTCCGTAAAGCCCTCCTTTAAAAGAAATGGGCTAGAAAAAGTTTATTTTGAAAAATTCGAATAAAATTGAAATAAAACGAAAGAATCGAAAAATTTTCGAATTTTCTAAACCACTTCTTCTTTTTCATGAAACTAGGGGGACATTGACTTGTTCTTAATTTTTATAAACCAAAAGTGGGCGGAGCTTCAAATTCTTCTAAATTTTAAATATTTTTATTTTCAGACAATATTTTTGTTGATTTTCAGAGAAGAAATAACATTCCAGAAATTCCAGAAAATTTCTAAACATTTCCGGATGTGGGAAAAATGCATTTTTATTTGTTTTTGTCTATTTTCAGAGTAAAAAACAACATTCCAGAAATTTTTCAAGAAAAATTTAAATTTCAGAATTTCCAGAAAATCTCTAAATGTTTCCGGTTGTTGGAAAAATTCATTTTTATTTGTTTTTGTTTATTTTCAGAGAAAAAAACAAAATTTCAGAAATTTTTCAATTTTTCTCAAATCTCTCTTGGAAAAAAACCCCTCTCTTAAATAGTACGAAGAATCGGATCAATCGTTTTCTCAAAAATCTGAAAAACTCCCATTTTTTTTGAAAATTGTTCAAAAAATTGCTTTTCTAGTCTTTTTTTTCGCAAAAAAGATAAATTGTGTCATTCTCGTGAAGTACACCGCTTCTTCCGGAAGTTTGGCCATTTTTGGAAGTTTGGCCGATTTTTTAAAAACAAAAATTGTTTAAAATTTGAAATATGGTTAAAAAGAATAAAAAACGACGTCAAAATTGAGAAAAATCGATTTAAAAATGTATTTTAGGTACAAATGGGTCTCGTCCGAAAGAGTAACACTTATTGATTTGTCGAATACCAATAAATCAAAGATTTCTGGATTGAAAGCGGCAAAAGAATGGTAAAGTTTAAAAAAACACATTTTTTTTTGGAAATTGGTTTAAAAGTAACGTTTTTCAGGCAGCAAACCATCATGAACAAATGAAAATTCAAGATTTTATCAATGTTTTCCAATTTTTCTACAGTTTAAGACTAGATCTTCGTTTTTTTCCTTATTATCACAAACAACAATCAAATCACGTGTGTGTTCTCAAGAAATTTATTATTTTTTCGATTTTTTACAGTAAAATCGTCCCCCCACCCTTTTTCTTCCCGTTGATTTTGATTCACTATCTCCCTTTACCAGTTCCTCCGGTTATTTTTGAATAGATTCGTGTTGTTCGCCAAATCGTGTGTTTTTTTTTCATTCTTTTTTTCTTCTAAATTTCTGTTGAGAGAATTTATCTGTATTTCTTTTTTTGTATGGAAAAAGGCGTTTTTTTTGAAATATTGTTTTTCTTTTGTAAATAGTAAAATATGGTGTGTTTTTTATTTTTTTCGTTTTTTTGCGTTATAAATGAGATTTCAGCGGATTCTGCCGAGCAGAAGCTATAAATCTTAAAAAGGGAGTGGGTGGGTTTTATTGGGAATTTATATATTTTTTGGAATTGTGCTTTTTTTGAGAGAGATTTGAGAAAAAGTGAGAAATTTCTGAAAATGAACAAAAACAGATAAAATGAGCATTTTTCCCACATCCGGAGATGTTTAGAGATTTTCAGGAATTTAAATATTTGTGAAGAATTTCTGGAATGTTGTTTTTTATCTGAAAATCAAGAAATATTGTCTAAAAATAAAAATATTTAAAATTTAGAAGAAACTTAAGCCACGCCCACTTTTTGGAGGATAAGATGTTATTTATTTCTTTAGAAAATATGAAAATGTTCCTTTTTTTCGATTTATTTTAACTTTATTTCAATTTTTTTGTTTTTAAGTAATTATTTAATTATTGGGGAATAGGGTGTTATTTATTTCTTTCGAAAATATGAAAATATTTCATTTTCCGTTAATTTCAATTTAATTTCATCTTTATTTGAATTTTTCTGAAAAAATCTGGAATGATGTTTTAAAATTCATTTTTCTCACATCCGGAAATATCTAGAGATTTTCTGGAAATTCTGGAATTTATTTACTAGTTTAAATTTTTCGGAAAATTCCTGGAATGTTGTTTTTTGTCTGAAAATAAACAAAAACAGATAAAATTTGCATTTTTCCCGCATTCGGAGATGTTTAGAGATTTTCAGGAATTAAAATATTTCTCGAAGAATTTCTGGAATGTTGTTTTTTCACTGAAAATAAAAAAAATATTGTCTAAAAACAAAAATATTTAAAATTTAGAAGGAATTTTAAGCCCCGCCCACTTTTTGGGGGATAAGATTTCATTTATTTCTTTAGAAAATATAAAAATTTTCCCTTTTTCGATTTATTTTACTTTTGTTTCAATTTTTTAGAGTAAAAAATTTTAATTTTCAAAATTTCAACTTTGTTCTATAGAGATTCTGGAATTTTTCTGAAAATGAAAATATTTTCTAGAAAGCGTCACTGCGACGTATTTTGATAGAGAAAAATGATATACTCGTGAAAAAATCGAAATTATCTCTATATAGCAGGGATGGGCGGGAAAGACCCTTCGGGAAATTTTTCGGGACATTTTTTTCCCGGTTCCAAAGACCGGGAAATTCGGGAAATTTGAAAATTTGACTCCAAATACTGGTTTTATCCTGATTTTATCGATTTTCATAGGTTTTCAGAGTTAATAAACATCCAACGATAAAAACTAAAAGATATAACAAGAATCAACGCATGATTTTGAATAAAACAAACATTTTTCAGAATCGCATAAATGAGTTAAAAAAAAGAAAAATGTTAAGTTTTCTTATTTGAGACTTCCGAAGACATATTAATCAATTTTAGTAAAGTTCCGTTGATTTTTGTAGTTTGATCTTCTCGAATTTTTTATTTTCTTGATGTTTTTCTATTTTTTCTATTAAAAAAATTTCCCGAAATTTCCCGAAACTTTTCGGGAAATTTTCGGGAAGGGAAATTTCCCGTCATGGTACCGGGAAATCCGGGAAATTTCCCGGTCCCGGGAAATTTCCCGCCCATCCCTGCTATATAGCGCGTTTTATCTCATGTATTCACATTGAAATATTTTAAAACATTGTTTTGAACTCAATCATGATAGAACTAACTTATTTCTTGAAAATTAATGGAAAATAGACAATTTATCACTTTTTGCGTTAATTTTTTCTTTTTGACCTCTTTTTTACGAATATACATGCAATTAATGACTTCTGAAATACTAAACAAATATCAATGAAGGCTCTAAGTGACCGCAAGAGAGGAAAAGAGTCCTCTACCTGAGTAAAACCAAATTTAATTTCAAAAATGATCAGTTTTCCTTGTCAAAATACGTCGCAGTATCAGTGTCCATGTTTTTACGGACGCGTCTAGTTTTATGAAAAAGAATATGTTTTTAGCTTTAGAAAATGTTCAATTTTTTCGCTTTATTTGAATTTTTTCTGAAAAAATCTGAAAATTAATATTTATCACTGAAAAGCGTGAACGTATTCAGTTTTTCCCCGCCCGTATAAATATTAATCGAGATTGTTGAAAATGATGGTATTTATTTACTTTTTCAAAATTTTCTGAAGAATTTCTGGAATGTTGTTTTTTCTGGAAATTAAACAAAAACAAATAAAAACGCATTTTTCCCACATCCGGAAATGTTTTGAGATTCTCTGGAAATTCTGGAAAGTAGTACAAGTTTAAATTTTTCTGAAAATTCCTCTAGGGGAAGAAGATTTTATCTTGTTTTAGAAAATATGAAGATGTTTGGTTTTTTTTTAAATTTTTTGAAAAAAAGTTTTAATTTTCCTGAAAAAAATCTGAAATAGTTTTAAAAAAAGACGATTGCTGAAAAACCACGTTTTTCAGTTTTTTACGAACTTTTCTTAACTGTAAATTTCGCTTTTCAAAATTGAAGAAGTTGTATTTTTGTCTGAAAATTAATATCACTCAAAAATCCCCCACCCCCTTAAAAAAATTTTTAAAAACTCGGGATTTTAGAAATGGCGAAATTTATTATTTAATTTATTATTACCATTTTTCTGAAAAATTCCACGAATTTTTATTTTCTAAACTAACTAAAAAAAATCCCTATAGAAACAACAACAAAAGTAATAAAATCTGTCTACTGGCGTGGTTTGGAAAACTTTTTTGAAAATTTGAAAATTTTTCATTTCTTTTCAAATTTAATCCTTTTTTCGAGACTAGATGTCAAGAAATTACATTTTTCATTTAAAAAATTGGCAGAGCAAAAAAAACGATTTTTAAAAATCATATTTCATGAGAACTTCAAAAAATTGGGGTGGAGAAAACGCGCTCTGGTGAGATTTTCGAATTTATTTTATTTTCGTGGTTTTTTTCAAAAAAAATTAGAAAAAAAATGAAATTAAAACATTCTAAATAAAAAAATGTGGTCAGTAATTTAAAAACCTTTGAAAAATTCAATGCAAAACTCTTTAAAATGTTTTTTTTTCATTTATTTCGTAAAATAATAAAATAAATTTTTTGAAAGCTAAATTTTTGTAATTTTTTCATTTTTCTGAATTTCCTACTATTCCCAATATTGACAAATCCGTTCTTCTTTTTGAAAAACATCCTCTAACCGCTTTTCCCCCTCCCCTCTCATTTTCAATGGCCTAGCCACCGACAATTACACATTTTGGTTTTCTAGTCCCTCGGAGAATTCTCTTCCATTTCGGAAGCAACCAATCGTTTTTAATTTCCTTTCTATTTTTTTTTTTGAGAATTATTGGATTTCTTTCTAAAGACGCGCGTTTTATTTCGTTTTTTTCCTTTGAATAACGTGTGATTTTTTTTGTTTAAAATTATTTCGAATTTTTTAAAGGGACCCGAAATATATAGAAAAAGAAAAGAGGAAACAAAAGCCGTAATTAATTTTCACATCAATTAATGGTGTTATCGAGAGGCTTAGAAGAACAAGAAGTATGGAAAAAATCGATACAGAAAGCGTGTGGTAAGATGCCGGAAAAAGCTGAAGCGTTGAATGCGATACTCGAAGGAACGTCGGGAAATCATCAATGGACGCTCACTAATCATCCAAGACCGACGTTTTGTAATTATTGTAGGGAGAAATTGTCGGGTGTACCATGGCATGGGTATACTTGTGATAGTGAGTTGATTTTTGGAGAGTTTTTTGGAAAAAATAGGTTTTTAGGCCAATTTTTGATTTTTAGGCCAAAAAATTAAAAATTTCGCTTTTTTAAAAATAATTTTACGTTGGGTATTTTATAAAAACTCCCTGAAGGGTGTGTGGGCCCTTTAAGTTCTAGAATTACCCTAATATCTTTGGAGATATTAAAAAATGCTAAAAATTTAAAATTCATACGAAAAGATAGATAAAAATAGTTTTTTTTAGAGTTTCTGCGTATTTCAGCGCTTTCTAAAAATTTTTTTTGTATTCCAACTTTTAGAAATTAATAAGAATTCCGAAAACTCTATTTTTATATCCTTCTAAACGGACTGATGTAGAAAATTGTCAGAATTAATTAAATTTTTTTAAATTCTCACCATTTTTTGTATTTTTCGACATAAGAAGGATATAAAAATAGAGTTTTTGGAATTTTTATTAATTTCTAAAAGTTTTAGTACAAAATATTGGAATCGGAAAAAATGCACATTTCGAAAAAATGCTTTTTTTAAACAATTTCTTGCAGAACTCGTCGAAACTATATAATCTTTAAAATTTCAATTTTTTCTTCCGAATTTTTGGATTTTCTCAAAATTTCGATTTTTACGTGATTCGCTTCAAGACCCAAACGATTAAATGTGTGTCCCTTTAAACAATTATATTGAAATAAATTGTTTTTGTGTCTTTTTATATTTATGACCCCAAAATCCCAAAAATTGTATTTTTTGGCCTTTAAATTATTTTTTTTCATTCGATAAGACTGTGAAATTCATGAGTTCGAAGCCCACTGAGAAAATGTCGAAAAAATTGGGAAAAACTAAAGAAAATTGAAAATTAGATAGATTTTTGTGAATTTTTAAGAATTTAATGTAAAAAAAATAAAAATAAATGGTCACGAATGAGGCAAACGCGCCCTAGTGAAATTTTCGATGCACTGGTATTTTCAGATTTGAAAAATGCCTTAATTTAATGTCAACAAACGTTTTTTTCCAGTCTGCAAAGTGAAAGCCCACCGAAAATGTACGGAGAAAATTTTGGATCGATGCAAATGGACATCAGAGTCGAGTATCCCGCAACACTTGCAATATATTAATCCGGAAGTAAGTTAATTTTTTGTGTTTTTTGGCTGAAATTGAATAAATTACTCAGAATTCGATTGTTCCTCATCAATGGGTTGAAGGAAATTTGCCAAAGCCTGCTAAATGTATAGTGTGCGAGAAACCGTGCGGATCGGTTAGGAAATTGCAGGTATTTGAATTTTTTAAAACAAAAATCTTAATGTTCTCCCTCACAGGATTGGAGATGCCTTTGGTGTGCATGCTGTGTTCATTCAGACTGTTTATCACAGCTAGGAAGAGGTTGTTCCCTTGGGTCAGCTTCATTATCAGTCATCCCGCCGTTATCACTCCGAGAGGTCACTCCTGATGGAATCGCGGTTTTGAGAGAAGATGCTTATGGTATTTTTAAAAATTAATTTTTTTGAAAGTTATAAAAAAATCCCAGGCGGAGAATGTGGTGGCGGATCGCCGCTAATAGTACTCATCAATTCAAAGTCGGGGGATTCCCAAGGACAGCGAATTATCAAAAAATTCCGAAGATTATTAAACCCGTGCCAAGTTTTTGATATTATCACCACTGGGCCTGAATTTGCGTACGTTTAAATGAAAATTGGCTTTTTTTATAATTAAAAAAAGATTTTAGGCTGACATTTTTCTCACAATTGGAATCGTTTCGAGTGGTGGTTTGTGGAGGGGATGGTACCGTTGGATGGGTGTTGAGTGCGTTTGATAAATTGAATTTGCATTCTAAGGTTGGTTAAATATTACCTGGACCTATTCAGCTTGAAAGAAAAATTCAAAAATACCGAGAAATTCAAGAGAAATTGCAATTTCTCGGTATTTTCTGAACTGTAGTTTTCTTCAAGACCCAAACGATTAAATATGTGTTCCTTTAAACAATTTTACGGAAAAAAACATTTGCTTTTGTTTATATCTCTGTGGAAAACGATCAGGTGAGCGAAAGTGAATCCAGGAGGTCCGAAAAGCCCGAAATAACCCAAAACATAGATTTAGGGCGAAAAAAATAGCAAAATGTTATTTTTTTCGAGCCAAACCAGATATTTTGGGCATCTACGAGTCATTGGGACTCACTACTGATTTTTTGGTAAAATTTCCACAATAATAGACACAAAAACGAATGTTTTTCAATAAAATTGTTGAAAGGGACACACATTTAATTGTTTGGGTCTTTAAGAAAACTAAAATTCAAAAAATATCGAGAAATTGTAATTTCTCGGTATTTCTCGGCATTTTTAAAATTTTTTTCAAACTGAATAGGCCCATCAATTTTGAAAAATGATTCACGAGAACCTGAGAGCCAGAAAAAGTGATAAATATATTTTACAGGGCGTAAAGGCCCTGCAATCAAAAGGTGCTTGAAATTTAAATGACCTCGAACCAGGAAATTGGAAAACATATACAGAAACTTTAAAAAATGAAAAAAAAACAATTATGATAAACTAAACTAGCCAGGAAATGTTTGCAACGCTAGTAAATTAATTTTCGTTCAAATTTTCGGGTCCCTGATAACCTTAGGAGGTGTTTTTCGCATTTCGTTGCGAGACCCGAGACGATTTCCATGCTGCGCCTTTAAAAATACGGTAATTTATTGTTTTTTTTTGCTATTTTTCAAATTTATTTTCTAGTTTCTTCATAAATAATGACATTTTTCAATTTTTTTTGAATAAAATTTCATTGAAAAAATGCGAAACATTTGGGTGAATTTTGAATTTACTTCATTTTCGTGGTTTTTCATGATTTTTCTCAAAATCAAGAAAAAATTCAAAATGATGCGAAAAATATCATATCTTCCGTGATATTAATTAATTTTTTGTTTTCAGTGTCAACTAGCGATCCTTCCATTGGGCACTGGTAATGATTTGGCTCGAGTTCTCGGCTGGGGACACGCTTTCTACGATGATGCTCAATTGCCGCAATTGGTTCGGACACTGGAAAGAGCTCATACGAAAATGTTGGATCGGTGGAGTATTTTATCGATTGAAGGTAGTTTTTTAAAACTCAAAGTAGAAATGAAAATTGTGAAATTTTGAGGTCCCCAAGCGGATGCGGTCCGAAGGTACGAAGATGTGGTGATTGAAAAGGTTAGGGCCGTGATGGGATCGGAACAAGTTCGCGATGTGATTGTGTCGGTTACCTCGTTATGCTCAACGATTCGGGAATTGATTGAATCGATTGCGGAGACGTATGCGAAGGTTGAAGAATGGGAACGGGAGGAAGGGAAACATGTTTATGATCCAATGACACTGCAGTAAGTAGTTTATGGATTTTCAATGAATATCTGAACTATTGCAGATGCTCAACACTTCTTGGAAAATTGGACAGACTCATGAGGTCACTAAAAGATGATGTAAATCAGTGCGAGGAAACAGATCTCGAATCTGGAGTCGAGGTTGATGGATCGACGAATGATCGGTTCAAGAGAAGGGATTCGATTGTGAACAGAGCGAATAGTTTGAAAAGAGCCCTTCGAGATGTTATATGGATTGCTGAGAGAGGGATTGATCAGCATTATCGGGAGAGTGCATGCACGAAGAGGGAACATTTTAGGAAGAAGAGAAGTAAAACAACTCCCAGTGTTTTGAAGGTGGGTGGTGATTTGAAATCAGACAAAAAAGCAAGTTGTTAAAGATAAGCTATGTATTGTCAAGTTAAAAATTTTGGATCATCCATTTTCTACTAAAAGACCGCAGCGCAACCGCTCGCATTTAAAAATAGCACAACTGTGTGAGAGACTTAGATTTTCTGTGTAGGTCAAAACCAACTTACATGATCAAGAATATTTGAGTTGACAATAAACAAAAGCAATTTCAAACAGCGATGTTGCAAGGGCGCTCTATTGCTTGCTAATCTATCTTTTCTGAATGGTTTACACATTTTTATGACTAATAAAATAACTAAAATAAGTTTTCGCAAAGAATGTCACATTTTGAGATAACAAGCGACATTCTGGAATCCTGAGTTTAGGCCAAAATAAAGGAAAAATTAGAAAATGTTAGTTTAACTTTTGAAATTAGGTACCAAATAACTAGAACACTATATTTTCCTGAAATTTGGATTTTTAAAGAGGAAATTTGATATTTTTTTCGATTTTGGACTCATTTTGGACGTTTTTTAAAAATCTTATTATTCAGTGACTGATCGAAATAGGCAATAAAACAACGTGAACATGAATAAAAGCGAGTTTGAAAGCGGGAAAATGGAATAATCTGAGAAATTCAAATTTCGCGCCATTTTTCGCCTTCTATTGCACACGTCGGGAAACTCAAAATTTTACTGTTACAAACTTTTTCCAATGCTAAATATAAATCGATACTTTTTTGTTCCGATTTCGAGAAAATTCGGTTTTCACTTAAAAATCAGAGTAAAAATCGATGAAGGTAATATAGATTCGAAAAATTTAAATAAAAAGAGTCTGAAGGTCAAAAACACCAGAAAACAAGAATTTTCGGGCACGTGACAGTTCGGGAGAAAATCAGTTTGGGAGAATAAGGACAGTTCGGGAGAAAAAAGTGACAGTTCGGGAGAATTTTAAAATTCTCTTTTTTTTTTGCATTTTCATTTTTTAAACTTAAATTTTCGGCATTTCCAAAGCTTTTGCACCGAAAAAACTTATGAAATGACGAAACTTTAAGTTTAAAAAATGAAAATGCAAAAAAAAGAGAATTTTAAAATTCTCCCGAACTGTCACTTTTTTCTCCCGAACTGTCCTTATTCTCCCAAACTGTCTTTCTCCCGAGCTGTCTTTCTCCCGAACTGATTTTCTCCCGAACTGTCACGTGCCCGAATTTTCATTGGTTTGTCACTGGAGCGCGCTTGTCGATTCGTCGTCGCTCAAACGATTTTTGGAAATTTAGAATCTCTTAATTTTCAGATAAATCACCTGAATAAGTCTTCGTCGTCTTCTATCTGTTCCCATACATGTTCTGGACAAGCGGAATCGTCTGGAAATTTGTCACAAATTCATATAATGAAGTCTGATAAGAATCACGGTTAGTGTAAAATGCTGATGTTCTTTTTGAAAAACGTTAGTTTTTGCAGAGATCGATTTCACGAATGCAAGCATTGGGACAGTACTCCCGCCAACACCAGGTGGATCACGTGAACCATCGGCAGTTTATGATATTGAAGGAGGTGCGTCGGAAACTTCGTCGACGACGGATCGACCGAGGATATGGTCGGATTCGAAGCTGAATGAAACTGGTAAGATTTTAGAGACATTTGGAAAAAACAAAGATTTTATTTACAGAAGCATCAGGTGAAGATCGACTACATCCAAAAAGTGGCGATTTGATGAAAATCAGTCATTCGGATAGTAGTTTGTATGGTACGTTTTTAAAATTTGTGGTTTTTTGACGAATTTACGTTTTTTTCTCGATTTTCAGATAATTCTAAAAATCCGTAAATAAAAAGTTCGTTAAAAGATAATAAGGAAAAGCTCGTGCTTGATAATTGATGATAAAGAAATCAAGTTTAACAGTGTCTTTAAAGAGTGGAATTCGAGTGGAACATTGTCTTTAAACAGTGGAGTTTTCGATTTTAAACGCACTCCAGCTTTATAGATCCTACTTTTAAAAGGGCTTGGTTTTGAAAAATAGAAAAAATGTATTAAATTTTAAGATTACTTGGAACCTGAACACTGAAAAGTGTATTTTGGTTATGTTTTTTGAACAATAAATTAATATTGAAATAAATTTGACGTTTTCTGCCTTAATTCTTAAAAAGAAGGTTTTACAAGATTATTAATATAAATTTTTCGCTGAAAATGAGCAGAAATTGTTGAAAAAATGTAAAGTATTGAAAAATTAGAGTTTTCATTAATTCACTCTAAGAATTTTTGATAAAGAAGCTGAGTGGTATACTGTCTTTAAGTATTTATAATTACTGAAAACAAAATTTTGTGTGTAAACACAAAACTTAAATTTTTTCCAAGTTAAATTATTTTCCTTTAATTAAGCGTTCTTTGGTTATGCTTAATGCTGACTGTATATGAGGTCGAACTACTGTATCTCAAAATTAACACACAGGATTTTGATGATTTTGGTATCAATCGATTCGTTTTTCAGTTTAGATTCTAAAAAAATGTTAAATTTTGAATTTACCTCAATTTTAACAGTTTTCTGGCGTTTTTTAATACAATTTCTGGCTATGCTCAAAATTTTCGAGTTTTCACATTAAAACTACAAGAATTTCATGTCCTAAATGAAATTAGGCTTCTGAAATATGTGCCAAAGTACCACGTCAATATTTTAGCTTAATTTTCTGTTAAAGCCTTGAAATTATCAGAATTTCGAATTTTTTTAATTGCTCCTGATATATTAAAATCTACGTGTCTTTAAGCTTATTTTCCCTAATTTTCGTTAAAGGCAATGTATACTACTACTTTTAAAAAATCAATATTCGAAAAAGGAACGAAATTTTTCAGAAACCGCTGAAAAAAGGTCCACAGAGCATAGTGATAAGATGTCGAGCGGAATAGGAGGAGATACGGTGTCAATTCGCACAAATTTGTCGGGAAAGGAAGGAAAACGGGCGGCTCGGAGTGAAACGTGGCTTTCGTCGACTTTGCAGAGAAGGTTAGGAAATTTTTCAGAGTCTGGCGGGATTCCCATAATCTTCAAATTTTTCAGTTGTCGCAACATGTTATCAGGATTTGCGGGTGGATCCCTAATTGCGGAAGTGTTGCTCCTAAATGCTCGAGTGCTGAGCCAGGAGAATTTTAAAGGGGATGAATGTCAAACACCATTGTATGATAGACTTTTCCGAGTTTTTTTCCGCAAAAATCAAAAATTAATTTTCCAGCAATCAATACAAGGAAACATGTGTGATGAACAATTATTTCGGTATTGGTCTCGACGCGAAAATCGCCCTCGAATTTCATAATAAACGCGAAGAATCGTCGGATAAAACGAGAAGCCGATCGAAGCTGTTCCTTTGGTATGGAATGTTGGGCGGGAAGGAGCTGGTGCATCGGACCTATCGGAATTTGGATCAGAGGATAAAGTTGGAGTGTGACGGGGTGCCGATTGACTTGCCATCGCTTCAAGGAATTGTTATATTGAATATTCCGTCGTATTCGGGAGGCGCGAATTTCTGGGGAAGAGGCAAGGATGACTCGTTTACGGTGCAGAGTTTTGATGATCGCGTGTTGGAGGTGAGGGATTTTTGAAATTTAAACTCCAAAAAGGCATTCCAAACGAACTACAAACTAATGGCCTAGGTTTCACACTCGACGAGAAGTTAGTCCCCGCTCGTATTTCTCTTCCCTGTTGCAAAATAGGGGGCTAAACCGTCCAATTTTGTTTAAAATGAATCATAGACAATTCTTGCATGTAGAAACATTTTAAAATTGAGAAAAATTACTAAAAGAATAGATTTTAACTATTTTTCTAGAACAAAAAGATGGATTATCGATCGAACATGGACTTCTAGTCCACACTTGTTTTTTCAAGCGCATTGATTTTAAGGGGCGCAACGAAAAATGACTTATTTAATAAATTGGGTTTCAAAATTTGTAAAAAGTTCATATTGACAATATGAACTTTTTAACGCACGCGACGCGGCTGCCGACATTCACACACACTGAAATATCGGTGGGAAAATGAATTTTTCAAATTTTCCAGTGTGTGTGAGTGTCGGCAGCCGCATTGTGTGCGTGCGGAGCGGCTGTGATGTTGAGCAGCCTTCCGAACGCAATGATCACGAATAATTGAGTTGACAATAGCAGAAAAAACGGAAAAAAGAAGCTACATGCAACAGTTTCCACCGCGGAAGAGTTTTGGTTTCTAGTCCGCGATACTTTGGGTTCCTAGACCTCCTATTAAATTTGTGCATTATATTTTTCATTTTTTTAAATTTATTTTTGCTTTCAAAATTTAAACTGTTTTTCTTGTAAATCAACCTAAAAAACCGAAAAAAACTAGTATGCGAATTTTACTAAACGTTAGAAGTCGAAGGGGGCTCCGGAGAGCTCAGAAATAGGCATACTCGACTTTTTTCTTTTTTTTTGTCGGTTATTCGAATTATGAACTTGTTTTTTGCTTTCAATTGGTAGATAATCATATTCTTACTCATCCGAAACCCATTTCTGAGCTCTCCGGAGCACTCTTGACTTCGAACCTTTAACACAATTTCCAGAATAGTTTTTCTTTCGGTATTTTGGGGTAGTTTTTAAGAAAATTAAAAAAAAACGTTTTTCTATTGGAAAACATCACAAAAATAATTAATTGTTGAAAGTTAATTGGCCTAGAAGTCCTAATTCAGTAATTCATCCAATTTTTAAGGTTCAATTATGGCATATATCCATTATTATTCGGAATTTTCTAAACTGTGGTATTTTTTAAACAGTGATATGTTCAGGATTATTAATTTTTATTAAAAATTGGAATTAAAGTACACATTAAATATCGAAAACCAGTATAAATGAAAAAAGCACCGATAAAGAAACAAAATGGCAACCGGATATCAAAAAAAAAAGAAATAATTAATTACAAATTGCTTAACTGTCTGAAGAGGCTCTTTGGAGCATTCTGGCCTTCCGACGCTCCGCCCAGGCTTTTCGTTGTTCTTCCATTTCTGGAGATGGAATTGGAGAAGGAGAAGAAGAAGCAGTAGAAGCTTCACTTCTCTTCTTCTCCGCCTCGATCAGTTTCGACAACTCGTCAATCCATGGTGGTGGTAGGTTTGGGTGTCGAGGGGCTTTTGGCGCACGCTGCACGAAGTTTTGATATTGCGGCGTTTCTTCGAATTGACTCCAAGTTCCCATTTGTGAGAAGACGTCATTTTTTTGAGCATTCACAAAATGAGGCTTCGGCAATTTGACATCAGCCCAAGATGGCGGTGATGGGAATTTGATTGCTGGTTGGGAGTAAAGGGTGTTTGGAGCCATTTCTGAAAAAAGTGAAATATACAATTTGGTACTCAAAATTAGTATAATTAAACGATAAATTAAGATAAATTAAGATAAATTAAGATAAATTAAGATAAATTAAGATAAATTAAGATAAATTAAGATAAATTAAGATAAATTAAGATAAATTAAGATAAATTAAGAAAAATTAAGAAAAATTGAATTAAAAAGTTGAAAAAAAGAATAATAATTAATAACAGTAGCTCGTCGTTCTTTTATAGGCACAATCAAGGTGTGATGAGTTATCATAAGCCCCGCCCACTGGTAGCACACTCACGCATTTTGAAAGCGTCGTTTTTTCGCAGATTTTTGATTGAAGGGTGTTAAAACTATCACATTTCTCCTCGAGCTTTGTGGGGGGTGATATTATGCCGATGAGAAACGCTGATATATTTATGATAGTACTGTAAATATAGGGAAAATGGAGAACATGAGTTTGTATGATTTACGAATGGTAAATTTGAGTGACACCTAGTCTCTAAAGGACATTTTTAATAAATCCATTAATTTATTTGAGACAATTTTTAGTATAAGTATTTTTAAAAAATCTTGAAAATCTCATGAGGCTCATTTTAAGGATTTTGAGAATTTTTTTACTAGTTTTTAACATATTATTCAGTGTTTTACTCACTAGGTATTTCAAAAATGAAAAATTATTGAGGTAGTGGAAAAAACGATTTTGAAAAACCAACAGTTAGAAAATTAGAACATAGAAATCAATTTTTTGATAAAAAAGTAGAAATTTTGTGTATTTTTTAAAAATTAATTGATTGTTGGAAAATATTTATTTTAAAAACTTCCAAAAAAGGAGTTTGACGCTTGTTAATAGGTTCCAGAAATTTGACAGTTTTTGGTTTTTAGAAATTTTCATTTTTTTTTAAATATTAAAGTTTTTCTACATCAAATTTAAAGAGGGCATTATAGAGAATATTTTTTAAAACACTTTATTTCTTTTTTTCAAAATCCCTTTTTTTTCCAATTTTCAAATATTTCCAAATTAAAAAAAACAGCTTTTCATATTTGCTGAAAACACCTCACTTGAAAATTTTATAAACAATTTCTTAAAGGAGGGAATTAGAGAGGATATAAATGAAGTATGAATTTTAATACATTTTTATGTTTTTTGCATTTAAAATGAAAAACCGATATAAACGCTTTACATTGTAAATGCAAAACAAATGAATAAAAATTCTAAAAATTAAATTGTGGACTAGGAACCCAAACTATCGCGGACTAGAATCCTAAACTCATCCGCGATAGAAACTTTTTAGCATGTAGCTCGCTTTTTACGTTTTTTCTTCTATGAACTTTAAAAACATTTTTGAACCCTATTTATAACATAAGTATGTCATTTGTCGGGGATTTAACGTCATTTATATTCTCTGTAATGCCCTCCTTTAATTTTTCGAATCATTGTTGCGTTTATCGCTTTTTACTCTGATTTTCGAGTGAAAAAAAAGTCTTTTGGGAATCGGAACAAAAAATAATCGATTTATATTTAGCATCGGTCCAAAATTAGTAACCCGACGTGTGTCATAGAACGCAAAAATGGCGCGAAAATTGAATTTTTAAGATTTTTCCATTTTCCATCTTCCAAACTCACTTTTATTCAGTTTTACGTTGTTTAATTGCTTATTTTCTATCATTCACTGAATTTTAAGATAATTTTTTCAAAAAAATGTCCAAAAAAGCGTCCAATACTCTAAAAAAGCCTAAATTTCAAGATAATATTGTTTTCTAGTCATTTGGTACCTAATTTCAAAAGTTAAACTAACATTTTCTACTTTTTGCAATATTTTGGCCTAAATTCAGGATTCCAGAATGTCGTTTGGTTTTATATTCGATAATGTTGCTAAATCGATCTGACACAAATTTTAAATTGGGCCCCTTTTTATTTCAAAAATTTTAAAATTTCATATAATTTTTAAAAATTACGTTTATAATTTAAATTGTGCTATTTCCAGGTCGTTGCTCTGTTCGGTGTGATCCACGTGGCCACCAGTCGTGTGCCAAACGTTGTTCGCCTTCAAAACCATCGAATCGCGCAATGTCGTCACGTTCGAATTGTGATCCTTGGCGATGAACCGATACCGGTACAAGTGGATGGAGAGCCATGGTTGCAACCGCCGGGAATTATGCAAATTGTTCATAAGAACCGGGCGCAAATGTTGGCAAGGAATCCGGTGGGTTTTTGTTTGATAAAAAATGGGAAAATCTTTTTTTTTAGATATTCGACGCGACTTTGAAAAAATGGGAAGAACAGAAGGAGAAATCGTCGAGTTCTATTACGCCGACAACGCCAACTGCGCTTTATACGACGCAAGAAGATGTTCCATTTGTTCGGAGAGCTGCGGCGTTTTTAAGACTTGTAGAGACGGAAATTGCACAATTGGGAGTGTCGTCGGCGTTTTTGGAAGCGTTGGATGAAGCGGCGTTGTTGGTTCGATCGGGAGGGACGTCGGATGAAGAGGAAGAGGTACTTATTTTTATTATAAACGCTTTATCACGGATTATAAGAAGGAGTTACATAATCATAAGGCACATTAGTATAAGGAATCATAGCCCGCATTTCGATGTTTTTGAATTCTTCATCAATGTAGGAGATTGATGTTGGAAGTTCGCTTGAGATTTGGAAGGTGTTTCCGAATTGTCGATAGGATTCTTGACGCTTCCAAATACGACGAGCTAGCCAGGCTGAAAGGGTGGGAAAATTAATGTCATTCAGTTGGAACACTGTCTTTAAGACAAGTTTTAAAGAAAATTGAATTAAAGGAGGGCTTTACTGAGCTAATGAATGCAACTTGGATGAAAATAGACTTCATTCTCATTCCAAACCTGTTCTTAAAATTTTCTAAAACTGCCTAGAAGCCGAGAAAAAGGGCTTCAAAACAATGGCCTAGAAAAAAACTTTGGAAAACTAGTCCGCTGGCAGTATTATGTGAAGAATGCAGAAAAATGCAAAAATATAAACTAAAGTGAACTAATTTACTCATTTTTTCATAAATATTGATTAATTAAATGCTAAATTATTAGCACAGGAAAAAGTTCGGCCAGATGGAAACGTTTTCTAGGCCATTGTTTTGAAGCTAGTTTTTTCGACTTCTAGGTGGTTTTAGAAAATGTTAAAAACATGTTTGGATTGAGAATGAAGTCTATTTTCATTTAAGATACATTTATCGGTTTATAAAGTCCTCCTTAAGGTTTGAACACGTATAATATAAAAACCATATTACAAAAAACCAAAATAAATGGTCAAAATGTGTGTTTTTTTTTTCAATTTTTAGCTTTCATATGTTTTTTTTTAAATGAGAATAAAAACCTTTAAGAAAAACGAACCTAGTAAACATATAAGTAATAGAGAATATGCTGCATAAATCCAAATGATTAAGAGAATTTGAATTGAATGTGATTTTGGCGTGCGATGTACATAGTCCTGTAGAAAAACGTATGGATTGACAGAATTGATAAAAATGACGCTTACATCGACAAGGTAAAATGAAAGAATCACTAAGACTGGGATCAGAATCACGAGTTGAATGATTTTCCACGCTACGTAGACCATTATTGAAGATGCACATTTTGTACCGTTGAGTTTTATGAAAAGCCTGGAAGATTGAATGATTTTTTAAATGATTATTTTGAGAATTTTTAAAAAATCCTGAAACACCACAAACTTCTGGGAAAAACTTGTTTTTGGCGTTAGAAGAGGTCTTCGCGGACGGAAATGTGTTTCACATGAAAGAGAATTCATATTTCTATCGAATGGTACCAAGAACGTAATTTTTTGACCAAAAATGGCCGAGTTACACCAAAAAACAAGAATAGAAGGTTAGTCCCCACACTTGGTTTTCTAGGCCAGGGACGTTTTATTCATAATTTTGGATTTTCGTCCTTTTTCTGATTTTCCAAGTTTTTTGTTTGTTTTTTATCATTAAAAAACGCACGGCCTAGGATGGCAAATGCGGGGACTAACTTTCTTCGGACCTAACTAATATTTTTCTCGTTTTTTGAGTCTAACTCGGCCACGTTTGGTCACAAAATTATGTTCTTGGTATCATTCGATAGAGAATCAAATTTTCTTTTATTTTAAACGGATTTTACGCGGAACACAGGGTCTTAAACACCCTTTTTAGCGAACAATGATATTGAAGTTGGTTAATGACGTGTTTTAATGTTTTCATAGTTTTTTATAGTTACTAATTATATATTTATGACGAGGAGTTAATAAATAATAGAAAATATTTCTCCACTCACCTGGAAGCTGTAAGAATATTCAAAACTAGAACAAAAACCATTAATAGATATAATAAGTGATCACTTCTGATTGGTAATATCATGACTAGACTGAAGAATAATGAGAGGAGAAGCTCGATTAACATGAACCACCGAGCTCGACGTATCCATTTTTGTTCTTGTTTCATGTCTTTTTGTTTTTGGTTCTGTTTCCTGGAAATTATGTTATTTTTAGAAAAAGCTAAACTAAATAAGAGTTTGAAGAGGATAACAAGATGATATATATTTTTTTAAATATATTACTTTTTACAGTATAAATATTGAAAAATTACAAAATTTTTGAAATTTAAAAACTTCTGATGATCTGGTATTTTTCTGAAAATAAATCAATATTTTTAAATCCCGAAAATCATAAATAAATCAGAAAAATTGTGCATAAGCATTTTTTCTCTGAAAAATGGCGAATTTTAAATTTCTTGGCCTTAAAGACAGCGTGCCAGCTATTTTTCTGAAATTAAAAAACTTCTGATGATCTAGCTTTTATTCTGAAAAAACCTTAAAATCAATCAATATTTCTAAAACCCGAAAAGGATAAATATGTCAGAAAAATTGTGAAATTTAAATTTATTAGTCTTAAAGACAGTGTGTCAGCTTTTTTGGATTTCAAGATGAGAATCACAGTTTTTTAAAATCATTTTTTACTTTTTTTATGTGTTTTTATTGCGGATTTTAAATTTTTTGGTCTTAAAGACAGGGTGCCAGCTAATTTTTTGGGGTTTTCAAGAGAAGAATCACAATGTTTTGGATTATTGTACTTTTTTGAATCAGAAATTGTTTTTTCTTAAATTCTCTAAAAATTGCGAATTTTAAATTTGTTGGCCTTAAAGACAGTGTGCCATTTTTTTGACTTTTTTTCAATAAAAAGTCACATTATTTTTGGATAATTTTACTTTTTTTGAAATAGAACATTTTTTCCTTAAATTCTCTAAAAATTGCGAATTTTAAAATATTTGGCCTTAAAGACAGTGTGCCAGATTGTTTTTTGAAGTTTTCAAGAAAATAGTTAAATTTTTTGAACTTTTTAAAACTTTTTTCATAAGAAATTATTTTCTTTATTATTTTTTCTTAAATTTTCTGAAAAATGAGAATTAAAAATTTTTTGGTCTTAAAGACAGTGTGCCAGCCATTTTTTCTAATCTTTAATAAAATTCTTATTACTTTCAAAATCCTGAAATTTTGACTAAATTCTTTAAATTATGCATTTTTATTCAAAAAATGTATTTTTTATTTTTTCAACCGACAAAAAAAGCAGAAAAGAAAACATTTTCTTAGCAAAATATAATAAAAAAATAATAAATTTATTTCCGTTCGAGAAAACAGAGAGAGACAATTATTTTAAGTAAGTGAGAAAGAAGATGAAAACAGGAAGAGACGTGTCGTGCCTTAGAGTGTATATATGAATTAATAATTGTGCTCATCAGCCGTACACAAGCAAACTTTTTTTTCCACTCGTTTTTTTAGCCTTTGGGTCTTTTGAAAAAGGGGGGGGGGAAGAGGGGAAAAAGAGGAAGAGGCTGTTTTTTTTTGAGTTAAGATTGGGGTTTTGGAAGTGACGTTTAGAGATGGGGGGCACAACTGATTTTAATCTCTTAGGGGGTTGATGTTTTAAGGGTAAAACACATGAAAATTAAGCTTAAAGCCATGAAAACACCTTTAAAATGTGGTTTACAGGTTGTTGGTGATTTGGAGGATAGAGAAGAGATTCTAGCGGCGGTTGAGAGGGTTATCGAACTACTGGAAGATCATTTTGGCATACCGGAACGAGCGAAAAGTCTGACGGGACAGCCGAGATTGGGACCGGCACCGAATTTCAATTGTGAAATACATGTAAGTGCTTGTTTTGTTTATTTTATCATATACTGTGAGAAAAGGGTTTTTATGGGATGTTTTTAAAACTATTTTTTTATATGTTAAAATTCTCGACATTTGAAACTCGGATTTTAAAGGAGAGTGTGGGGTCTCTGTCTTTAAAACGAATAACTCGAATTCTAGACAGTTTTAGAGAAAACTACTTTTATTTTTGAAATCAGCGTGAATTTTGCAACAAAATGCGAGAATTTCGCATTTTTTAATGGATATGCGCCTTTAAGTTGAATAAAAAATTGGTCTTAAAGGTGCAGACCCACAAAAAATTAAAAGCGACATATTTTGTTGGAAATTTCACACTGATTCTGAAAATACAAGTATATTCTTTTAAAAATTGCTAGTTCTTGAGTTATGCTCCTTTAAATAAAGAATTTTGCCTTTAAAGGCAGATACCCACAAAAATCAGAAAACGCCTTATTTTGTAGAACATTTCGTGCTGATTCCGAAAATATAAGTATCTCCCTTTAAAAATTATTAGTTTTTTAGTTATGCACCTTTAAATAAAGAATTTGGCTTTTAAAGGCATATAACCACAAAAATTTGATAACCCGTTATTTTTACGCCAAGTTATAGATCTTCAAAGTTCAACTTTTTTTTGAAAATTTTCGGTCTTTGAGCCTGAAAAATCATTATTTTCAAAAAATCCAGAAATAAATGCTCAAAAATGGGCAATAATAGGAATTTGGGAAAATTTACCATCTAGACTAAAAATAAACTAAATTTCGACGTCAAGTTAAGAAAGTTTAAGCCGAGTTAAGAATCTTCAAAGTTTTGTTTTTATTTATAGCTATTGTTCGAAAGGGGTAAAACTCTGCTGAAACATTTCTTTCGGCTGAGAAAATGAAAAAAAAACGAAAGTGGAGCAAGTTATAACATGGAAATTAAGTTTTCGCTTAATTTAATTTGTAAAAAGTTCAAGAGAACGTAGGGAATTGGAAATTTTGGGTGCCTTTTAAGGAGGTCGTTTCGGTCCCTTTTTATTTAATTTTTAAAGAATTTTAAAATTTTCCTGGAAGCTAACTTCTGGGTAAAAATTAAAAATAGAGACGGATATTTCTAAAAATGGCCGAAGAAATTAAATTTGGGTTTCTAGGCCATATACTGAAATCAGTGGAATTATTTTTAATTTTTAAATTATTCGAAAACTGAATTGGTATATGCTTTATCATCACTTCTAAAAAAAAACTCCATTTTCACAGGGCGATGATCCGGAAAACTGGCGATATGTGATAAATTGTGTTAGGCAAGAAATGGATCGAGAAGAACAAGCGTTGAGAGATATCCGGCAACAAGAGGTGGTTGGTGTGAAAACGAAGCGAAATAAATTGGCTGGATGGTTGAGCAAGAAATTTGGGCATAAATCGTCGACGCTCGCCTTGGATAATAGTGAGTTTTTTTTTTGGAGAATAGATGAAGCTTGTTGTGGGGTTGGGGGATTAACTTGGAATTTTAATTATTTTAAAAATAACCAAAAGTATGCATTAATCCTACTAAAATCCTAGAAAATTACAATATTTCTGAAGAATTCGAATGTTTTTGCTTCCGCGGCTTTAATTAAATTCGTAACTTCATTTTCTGTTTAGTAAATATGATGTATATTTGTTTTTTAATGATTTTAAGTTACCGAAACGTAAACTGGCACACTGTCTTTAAGAAAAAGTTGATTTTTCGAAATCGGGTTCTGCAGTCGTTTCCAAGTTAAAATTTAAAGGAACTAAAGCATATCATTCAGCTAATCACTTACCTTGATAATTAGCCTAACTTGATAATTAACTGGCACACTGTCTTTAACAAAAAATAAATAATTGGCCAAAAAATGAAAGAAATCAAAACATTTAAAGAATTTTACACTTTTCGCAGCTTTGGGGCGGTTTTTCGTAACCTTTATTTTTCATGAATTCACTAACATTTAAAGATCTAAGTTTTTTTCCTCAAAACTCACCAGTATCGAACATTTTTACTGTCGGATTATTCTAAAAGAACGTGCGCTCTGGTGAAAATACCGTATTCATTAAAGGGACATAACAATTCTCAAAATATCAAAACTGCCGCGAAAATTCAAATCTTAACTATTGTCAACTCAATTATTCTTGATCATTGCGTTCGGAAGGCTGCTCAACCTCACAGCCGCTCCGCACGCACGCGACGTGGCTGCCGACACTCAACACACTGGAAAATTCGCGGGAAAATTAATTTTTCAAATTTTCCAGTGTGTTGAGTGTCTGCAGCCGCGTCGCGTGCGTGCGGAGCGGCTGTGAGGTTGAGCAGCATTCCGAACGCAATGATCAAGAATAATTGAGTTGACAATAATACAATTATAGAAGAAAGCGAAAATTGTATATCATTGAATTCAAAAGAAAAAACATGCAAGAAAGCATTTTCGGTGCGTAATATTTGCAAAACGGGAACAACCCTTTAACAAAATGATGCTCCGGGATAAAAATGTGGAAAATTCAGATTTTGATCTTCAAATTGCTGCAAAAATTGTAGAAATCCGAGCAGTTTTCGAAAAGTTGGAGAGCTTTTATTTTTTCCTGCAGAAAGTGCGCTCTAGGGATAATACCGTATTCATTAAAGGGACATAACAATTTTCAAATTATGAGAAGAGTCAGAGAAATTCAAAGTTTGATTAATTAAATTATACACGATTATACTTAACTAAGAAAATTCAGTACGACGATTGAAAACTGAACGCAGAAAGTGGGCGTGGCATTTTTGCAATTTTACGGCATGGTTTAACTTAATTAACATTAACATAATTTTTCGATTTAATTTTTTGCCTGAATATTGTGTCGTGACAGCTTTTTTGTTGTGCATTTTTCATATTGTGACAAAATAGTAACACAAAAATTTCCAGTCAGCTCCTGGAGTGTTGATCAAGTATGCACATGGCTTGCATCAATTGGTCTACAGGATTATGTGTCACAGTTTAAGTCGAATGATATTCAGGTTCATATTTTTTTTCTTTTTTTTTCTTGTAAAAATCACAATTTTCTTGTTTTTTCGAAGTATTTTGTGGATTTCAGGGAAGTGAACTGATTCATTTGGAACGGGGTGATATTCAAGAGCTGGGTGTCAAGAAAATTGGGCACGTGAAACGACTGCAATCAGCGATTGAGGAGCTGAGAGCAAGGGAGGTGGAAAGAAGAAGGAGGAATTCGAAGAAGTCGAGGAGCTCGAGAAGCTCGAAACCGAGGGGGTTATCGGCGCCGGAGACGTCGACGAAAATGTCGAGTTTATCAGCGGAGAGGACGTCTTCGACGACATCTGGAAGTGGGGTTCAAGAAGGGGCTGATGATGTTAAACTAGCTTGATTTTATTTTGTAAAGGGGTTTTCCAGACCATTTTTGTTTAAATCAGCTCTGAATCATTATTTTAGGGTAAGGATATGTCAAGAATCCACTTTATGGAACAATATCTATATCATTCAAAAGAGATGTTTTAAAGGCAGCTTGCCAGTTAATATGATCCAAATCCAAATTAACTTGCACACTGTCTTTAAGGAACATTTTTAAAAACCATTTTTTATGCTGGTAAATTTGATAAAATTCAAATTTTGACTAGTAAAACAAAACTTGGCCTAAGTCAATATAAAAGTTAATATATCGAATATTCCATGACTAGTTTTGAGAGAATTTTTTGGCGCAATTTCAAATATTTTGATTTTTGGTATAGATTTTGAAAATTCTAATTTTTTAAAATTTAGAGTTTGAAAAATGAAGCCTCCTCTGTATTTTCCTAATCAGCAAAAAATTCTGATTCAAATGATATAGATATTGTTCTAAAAAGTTGGAAATATATCATCCTTAGAAGCGCTAAAGTAAATTAAGCGTGAATTAAGCGTATACGCTTGTTGATTCAGTTCTGATTGAAAAATTTGGTCAAGAAAACACTTTTTTCAAAACCAAATTTGAACGTTTTTTCGAAAATTTAATGGGTTCTCTAACTACGGTATTTTTATTATTTTTTATTTATTACTGTAATATGTTTTTTTCTTATTCTTATTCTTGAAAAGTCCGTCTCGGGGAGATTTTAATATTAATTTCAGTTTCACAAGAACCAAACTTGCCAGTTATTTTAAAATATCTTAGGCCACGCTTAATTTTGAAATTAATGAGACGATTTTTAGTTAATTTTAGGGGTTTGATGATTTTTTAAAGAAATTAGCTTGTATTTTATTTATTTTTGTTGTTTTTTGGTGCTGTATTTTTAAAAATATTTTTTCCGACGTATAATAATAAAATTTAATTTGCAAAAAGTTGTCATTTCAACAAAAAATGACGAGTCTTGATAAGATAAGTGATAAAATGATTGATGGGATGTTTGCGGAGTTTTCGACAAAGTTTTATAATAAGGTGGAAAATTTCAAATTTTTAAGCGAAAATTGAGATTTTCAGACGAAGAGTGAGCAGACGAATGAGCAGAAATCTGGGAGCTCCGGAAAGGTTGAAAATTCTAGACCATCGGGGAATTTGTCGAAAATTGAGCCGAAGCTGCCGCTTACGATTGATACGGTTTTTAAGATTTGAATTTTTTCGTGAAATAAAGACACTTTAAAGGGATAGATGAAAAGGAAAGAAGAAACCCGAATTTATTTCAACAAACCGGTAGATTTTGAAAGAAAAATAACAGTTTTGCAAAAAAAAATCAATAAAATCAAATAAGGGCGGCGTGAGATCAAAAGGAGTTCAAAACGTCGGGTTTTGATTCGTGACGTGGTGATGGGCTGGTTGAGGGGAGTTCGACTGAAAGAATATGGGATTAGATGGTGGGGAGGTAAAAATTTCATTTGAAAAGCTGCAAAAATTGTAAAAATCCAAGAATTTTTCGAAAAGTTGGAGAGATTCTCTTTTTTCCTTCAGAAAGTGCGCTCTAGGGATAATACCGTATTCATTAAAGGGGCATACCGATTTTCAAATTATGAAAAGAGACAGGAAACTTAAAATTCCGATTAATTAAATTATAGAATCAATCTAAAATTGTACATAATTAAATTTAAACGAAAAAAATGCAAAAAAATCATTTTTGATACGTAATATTTATACAATGAGAAAAATGTTATGCTCGTTTAAAAAATGGTGTGCTGGGGATCAAAATATGGAAAATTCAGATTTTGAGCTTCAAAATGCTGCAAAATTGTAGAAATCCGAGCATTTTTCGAAAAGTTGGAACGATTTTCTTTTTTCCGGCAGAAAGTGCGCTCGAGGGATAATACCGTATTCATTAAAGGGACATGGCAGTTTTCAAATTACTAGAATTACTCAAATTTTTATTAATTAAATTAATTAAGTATTCGAAAATTGTGATTAAATTGAATTTTTAAAAAATGCAAAATAACACGCACACTGCCGTTGAGAAGTACAAAAATAGAAAAATGTGATGTACCTTTAAAAAATGGTAAAATTTCCATAGAGCGCAGTTTCTGTTTTTTTTTAAATTTTCCGACATTATTTTGCCTACATAAGATTTTCGAAAAAAGTCATTTAAAATAAAAACTAAAACGATTAGAACGGTAGAGCGCACTTACGCCATAAGCAATTTTTTGCTGAACGATTTTTGGATTTTTTGATTTTTATTGTAATTTTGTTAGAGGATTAAAAATATATAAATAAATATCTAATTTCAAAGCTCATTCGAATTTTTAACTTTTTTGAAAAACCGTTTTTAGCAAAGAAAATGCAAAAAGTTGCAAACGCGCTCTAACGTACACTATAATGTTTTTTTCAAAAGTCTTATGGCTTTAAATTCTTTAACCTATACCCATTAATTTTCTATGATGTTCACATAGTTTCAAAGCTAAAATTATCAAATTTAAAGATTTTCAGCCTCAAAATTGACTAAACGGGTAGAAATTGATAAATTTTTCGAAAAGTTTTAGTGATATGAAAATTACGGGATTTTTCTTGATTTTAAAATTATATTTTAAAAGTAGATTTTAGATTCAAAATGCCCTAAAATTTTAAAAATAAATATATTTGTCTTTGAAAACTTTTTGCTGAAGCTTTTTCTGAGGACACTAGACTATACAAACCTTTCTCCCCAACCTGCTCAAGCCAATTGAAATAATTCCTCGATTTCGAAATCACACTAAGAGCCCACGCGTGTATCATTATAAGGACAATATCAGCAAAGTGCCAGATGAAGGACATTTTTTCAGAGTGGTCACCAAGGGTTTCTGGAATTTTTGAAAAATGTTGCTCAATCGATTTAAATTTCATATTTATACATTGAAAAAACGGCGAAAAATGCAAAAAATAAAAAAAGGGCAACCGGAATCGAACTTCTGGTGGTTTTTGAGAACAAAGTTCGATTCCGGGTGCCCTTTTTTCTAGTTTTTTGCAATTTTTTCACTATTTTTTCGGTATTTAACATTAAATTTTGAATATATTGCACGTTGCATGAAGTCCTCCTTAAAGACAGTGTGCCAGTTATTCCAAAAAGTTTTGGCTATTTTCAAAATTCGACTTATTAATATTCTGAGTACTAAAGAGTGAAACCCAGTTGGATTTTTTGCAGTTTGGAAGGCATGGGATACTGTCTTTAAGGTTCAATTACAATACTTTGATCAGTAATTTTAAGAAGAAGAAAAACTCACCAAGCACAAGTTTTTTATTGAAAATGTTGACGAAGAAAAAGTAGCCGCCGAGAAAAAGGAGGTAAAATATTGTGAAAACCTGGAAATTGTCGATTTTTTGTTGAAAAATTTGGATTTTTTGGGATTTAGGGACCCTAAGGAGAACCCATAAGTGTTCCAGTGGGGATTAGATTACTCACCACATAAAAATAGAAAGGAAGCATCATTTTCGAGTTTTTCTTAATGACATGAAAAAATGAAAATAAGCAAATTGCAAATCCGACTAGGGCAATGTAGATGGAAATTGGCGGCAATCTTAGGAGTCCCAGTCCGATGTTATATATTATAAAGTAGGCGAGGACGATGCGAATTGCGGTCTGTAAAGATTTCCGAGTGTTGTCGGATGCGTTGCGGTCGCGGTCTCACTCACCGAAACATGAATCCAAGCGAAAAGACATCGATGATGTCGGTCATTTAACGTGTCCATTTTTTCATTTTACTGGAAATTTTATGAAATTTGAGGTATCGAGGTGGAAAGAGAGAGATAGAGAGAGAGAGAGAGAGAGATAGAGAAAAACAAACAATAAACGAAACTTGATACTTTTTTTTCTATTTTTAACGGGGAAAAACTAACGAGTAGGTGTTGGGGGGATATATATCGGTAAATAAACTTTGGGAATAGTTTATGAGTTTTATAGTTATTAGAAAAAATTGCGAATAAATATATTAGTACAGATTATTGAAATTTAAAGAATTCTAAAATTAGTGACACCTTATCTTTTAAAAAATTAGAATTTTTTATAAGTTTTCAAAGTTTCTACTAAATTTTAAAATCAATGGAAATCTGGAATTTTGTAGAATTAATAAACACTAAATTCGAAGAAATTGAAATTTTTCAAAAAAAAAAAGTAATGATTTTAAAAAATGCCAAAATTTTGACCTATCACATTTTTGGCAACGATAAGCGAGGACCTCTAACTTATATTGTCAACTCAATTATTCTTGATCATTGCGTTCGGAAGGCTGCTCAGCCTCGTCGCGTGCGTGCGGAGCGGCTGTGAGGTTGAGCAGCCTTCCGAACGCAATGATCAAGAATAATTGAGTTGACAATAGATAATAGGCTATACGATATATCAAATATCATTATAAAGAATATAAATTCGATACATTTTTGAAACAGGAATTTCTAAAAAGGAATTTTTTTAAATAGCTGTTCAAAAAAATCAATATTTCAAAACTTTGTTTAAAATTTAAGGTTTTGCGAGAAATTTCAGAAAGTATTACAGAAATGTTAGAAAGTTTTAAAGAAGTTTGTTTCATTTGTCGAACTGGTTATAAATTGGTTTAAGTTTTTTAAAATAAAATTCGTGGAAGAAAAATACGGTAAAATGAGGTAAAGTTTCCACGGGGGAAGAGTTTTGGGTTCCTTGGCCTCCTATTAAGTTTGTGCATTTTAATTCATTTTTATTTGTTTTTTTTTAAATTTTAAATGCAAAAATAAATAAAAAATAATTAATAAAAATTCACAAATTTTATAGGTGGCCTAGGATACCAAACTAACGTGGACTAGAAACCCAAAACTCTTCGGCGGAGCTCCTTTTTTTAACGTTTTTTCTTCCGCGAATTCTTAAATATTTTTGAAACCCACTTATAACATAACTATGTCATTTATAGGCCCTCTAATGTCCTCCTTTAAAAATTAGTGTTTTACTCAGAGGTCAAAAAATTCAAAAATAAAATTAAACATTTGAAGAAATGTTAAAAATTCGCTAACATCAGAAAGTTTTCACCTTTGCTTTTCTGCTTTCTAATTAAGACCGCTATATTTTTTAAAAATTGGATTTCTAGTCCACCGTTTGTTTTTCTAGGCCGTTTAACTTTAAAATTGCGAGATTTGACTTATTTTTCGGTTTGTAAAAGAAATTTCGAAAAAATTAATTGGAAATATTGAAAAATCGCCCAATTTTTTTAAATTTCATTTTTTTAAGGAGTAAAGCTTAAAAATAAGCCAACAATACTTAATTTCACAATTTTATAAATTAAATGACCTAGAAAAATAAACGGGGACTTGAAATCCAAATTCCGCGAACGTTTTACAACCCCTTTAAAATAGACCATTTTGGTGACAACACATTTTTTTTAAAGGAGGGCTTTACGGAGATTATGAATGCGTCTGGGAAGAAAATAGACTTCATTCTCATTCCAAATCTGTTTTTAAAATTTTCTAAAACCACCTAGAAGCCGAGAAAATGAGCTTCAAAACAATGGCCTAGAAAAAAGGGCCACCTGGACGAACTTTTTCCTATCAGCTTTTTCCGTGTTTCGTTAATAAATAGTTATGCAGAATGCTTATATTAGTCCTTTTTAATGTTTTTCCATCTTAATTTATGTTTTGTTTTTCATTTTTTGGACTTTTCATGCCTGCGGACTAGTTTTCGCCGGTGGCCCTTTTTTCTAGGCCATTGTTTTGAGGCGTGTTTTCTCAGCTTCTGAGAATGAAGTCTATTTTCATCCCAGTTGCATTCATTATCTCCGTAAAACCCTCCTTTAAATTCAAAAAAAAATAGAAATTTAAACAAGTGGTTTCTTTTTATTGCCGTGTTGGTAAATTTCCCAACCCCATCCAATAAATAAATAAAAGTAAGAAAAGAAATAAATTCAAAGTCGACCGTTTCGCCCCTAAGCTAAGACGGTCTACCAAGGGGTTGGGGCTCTTCAGTTAGATCCCCTTGGATATCAATAAATTATACTAATGTTATAATAAAACTAAACAAAAAATTTTTAAAAATATATAACTTACTTCATTCTTAAACCAAAATTGTTGTAAAAATGCAGGAAATCAAGAAATAATGTGTTCACTCGGTATCCGTTCGACTTGGCGATTTGCCAACAAAATAAAAAATTCATTAGGAAGTTTGTTTTTTGGTAAAAACCAAATTTCGAACACCAAAAATTAGAGAGAATTTTCCAGTTTTTTGTTTTCGAAATTTTTACCTTTCAAAAAACTCACTTTTTTAAAAAGTTATTCAGGGATTTTAGAAAAGGTCAGGAAATGTTCGAAAAACAAACAAAGTTTCGTGAAAATGAACACAATGACGCAAAATTGCTTGAACATTCTAAAACATTTATTTATTCAAGTTCCCGCTAAAAAAATGCCAAAAATTGTTATTTTTTCTATCAAAAACCAAAAAAATGTATATTAGAGTGGGCGGAGCCTAAAACTGTGCACTATTTATATAGAAGTACAGATTATTGAAATTTAAAGAATTCGAAAATTAGTGACACATACTCTTTAAAAAATTATAATTTTTTATAAGAGTTTTCAAAGTTTCTACTAAATTTTAAAATCAATGGAAATCTGGAATTTTGGTAGAATTTCGTAGAATTAACAAAACTATTCTAAAAATTGAAAATTTTCAAAAACAAAGTAATGATTTCAAGAAAAATGTCAAAATGTTGAACTTGTTAATTGGACTGATATTAGTATACTGAAAATAAATTAGATACATTTTTGAAACAGGAATTTTTTAAAAATACATTTTTTCTAAAAACTTGAATATTCGCAAGTTTTAAAAAATTGGATTTCTAGTCCCCCGTTTGTTTTTCTAGGCTATTTAACTTGAAAATTGCGAGATTTGGCTCATTTTTCGGGTTTTGAGAGGAATTTTGAAAGAAATTAATTGGAAATGGTAGAAAAAGTATCTTTTTATCATTTTTTTGCAGGAAAATGATTTTTGTTTAATTTCTTAAAATCAGCTGGTCAGTTAACACGATCCAAATTCAAGGAAAAAAATCAATATTCGAATTGGAGTCCACAATGAAATTTTCGATATTTTCAATTTTTATCGACTTTTTTTTACTGTTTCGATTTTAAAACATTTTTTTGCTATCCATTTGTCGTCGCTAGTAGCGTGATGGTCAAATTACCAGAACAGCTTTAAAGGGATTCTTTACTGATTTTGGGTTTTAATTCCATTTTCATCTTCTTCACAATATTTGAAAACCTATAGAAGCCTAACAATTTTCGAAATTTCCTTTTCTAGTACACGAAAAAACACATTTACAGGGTAAGGCGGCGAAATGGCCTAACCGCTCGGCGAGAGAGCATGTGAATGTGAGAGTGTTTGCAATTGTTAGGCCATTCGCCGCCTTATTTTGGAAATGGGTGTGTTTGAGTACTAGAAAAGGAAATTAGGCAGAAATATTTTTCTTGTATCGGTTTTCAAATATTGTGAAGAAGATGAAAATGGAATTGAAACCCAAATTCAGTAAAGAATCCCTTTAAAAATAATTTAAAATCGATTTGTAGTAAAAATACGAAAATCAACATGTTATCGATTTTAAATGAAACTTTGGAATTCTAACAAGACATTTATTTATTGAAGTTCAAGCAAAAAAAAATGCTAAAAACGTGTTTTTCTATTTATTGTCAAGATAATAATTTCTGGCCGCTCGTTGTGCGGAGTGTCGTTGGGAATTTACTCGCAGCGCGACCGCAACGCGCTCAAATTTAAATTTCTCAGTTGGTCTTGCGCGTAGCGGTCGCGTTGCGAGGAAGTTCCCAACGACACTCCGCAAAACGAGCGGCCAGAAATTTTTATCTTGACAATTAAAAAAAAACATAACACAGTGGGCGGAGCCTAAAACTGTGCACTGTTTGCGTTAAAACCCCGCCTACATGAAAAGCTGCCGCTAGAAAGACCGCAACAATAGATTTCGGTGTTGAGAGTCGTTCGCTTTCAAAAACCGTGAACTTTTGTTGGAAAGCACCCAAAATGCACCGGACGCACCGCAACCGCAACGCAGCTAACATCACTGGGAGCATTGCGGTCGGGAAGCGTATTTCCCCCATGCTAGAAAAAAGTTAAATTTGAAAAAGAAATTTATTTTCGAAAAAAAACGTCAATACCGATGATTGGCCATCACATCCCACGTTATATCTCAAAAAATCTTCTAAAAGAAAAAAAAAGTGAAGTCTCGAAACAGTTGTTGTTTTTTTTTCTTTTTTCTCCCTCTCTCTCTCTCTCTCTCTCTCTCTCTCTCTCACTCTCTCTCTCTCCCTCTCTCCCTAAATGAAAATGAAAGAAAGGAAAAGCATGTGAAATTGCCCGCCGGGTCCGTTTTGTCTTTCAAGAGAATGAGGAGAAGACGTAAAATTATTATTTATCATATTTTTGTTTTTTGCAGAAAAGGTTTTTTTCAAAAAAAAAATAATATGCTTTTTTGGGAAAAAATATCTTGAGCTCTTTTTTTTCTCGATTTAAAAGAGAGAGAAGATAGAAAACACTTGGGAAAGGGGCGTATAATAGAGAAAGACATCAATCTTGGGGGGGCGAAACAAATGAAGGAAAAGGTCCTAAATATACTCGTGATCCACTTAGGATATATTGAAAAAAAAATAAAACTAATTATATTGGAATTGATTTTCATGAAATTTAGGCTTTTTTTTCAACTGGGTACGCAATTTTGCGGAATGGTGTATAGTTTGAAAATTTTTGGGAAGGCTGTAAAATGTACTTAAAGGAGGAGTATATGAAACTAATTAATGCAACGATGAAAATAGAGATCTTTCTCATTCCAATTGTGTTTTTGAAATTTTCTAAAACCACCTAGAAGCTGAGAAAATGAGCTTCAAAACAATGGCCTAGAAAAGGTTTCCTGGCCGAACTTTATTATTTTCAAATGCTCATAACTTTTTTATAAATTCCTCATTTTTTGTAAGTTTTACATATTTTTGAAGCCGAAAAAATGGAAATTCAAGATTTTATCTTCAAATTGCGCCAAAAAATAGAAAAAATCAATAATTTCTCGAAAAATTGAAGCAATTTAAAAAATTGTAAAATTTTCGAAAATTTTTCAAATACTCATAACTTTTTTATTTTTAGCTCATTTTTTCCCAATTTTTACTTTTTTTTAAAGACAGCTGTTCAGTTAATTTTACCCCATATGCACGATATACCAAAAATTAGTACTTTCTTTCAGCAATCTGATACGACTATTAAAAAAATTTTTTGTCAAAAAGCCGATTTACAGCAGCCGGCCAAAGTCGGAAAAATAAAATTTTGAATTGCCGCGGGTCCGTGCGGCGCGGTCGTGGTCCGTGCAACGCGGTCGACAAATGGCGCGAAGCAAAAAAATTCAAAAAATGATGATTTTTCAGAAATTAATTATTTTTCGATTTTTTTGGGGAAAATGATAATTTTCTGAATGGAAACAGTTTATAATAATCATTTTTTGATTAGGAAATATTTTCAACACGAAATTGACAAAAATAGTTATAAATTAAAAACATCTTTTAATCAGATTAGCAATTTTGTCAGAAAATGCACCGATTCTGCAAGATCTTGTGAAATGGATAAAGCTCTGGCATTATTAAGTAGTAAATTTTATTCAAATTATAAAAAATTATAAAAAATCACAAGTAAAACACATTTCAAACACATTATTTATCGTCCAGGCCTTTTTATTAGGTAAATAATAATTTTCTTCTAATTATCATCGAAGAAAGTTAATTTATTTGCCTATTTTATTGAAAGGAATCATTTGAACGGCATCTAGCAGACGATTAGATGAAGTTGATGTCGGTGGCGTGATAGATTTGATCATTTGAAACGGGACCGAAATCGACTAACTGAAAACGATAAAATAGTTATTTTTCATAAAATCCCAACTAACCAAAATACTTATCATTCACAGCCTCCATTTTTAGGCACCATTTTCGAAATTGAAGTAAAGCCGATGCGAAATAAATCGAATTCGAACAACATTACAGTTTCGTATTCTTCGCTGTCTTCCAGAATCTAAAAAAATTTATTTCATTTAAATAAAATTTAAAATAATCTCTTACAACTTGAAGTCGTTAAAATTGCCGTCAACGTAGTTTTAACGCGTTGATTGGAGAAGTTTTCCATTTTGGCACGAAACTCGTGTTTTACCTAACTTTTTCTGTCATCTTGTTTGTTTTCTGAAACTAAAAAAAATTAAAGAACGAATATTTACCATAAATAACTAAAAAAATCAAGTAAAACCATCGAAAATTCAAGGAAATCGGAAAAAAATTATTAAAAATAGTGAAAAATTCAAAAATATTTCTTTCCCGCGCACACCCACATGACTGATTGTCCGTGGAGCGCAGATGTTTACTGAAAAGCGCGCAAGTTCAAATTTGCACCCCTGCATACCGGATTTTTTTATCTGAACAGCTGTCTTTAAAGCTGAAAAAATGAAAATGCAAAGCTTAATCTTCAAATTACGCTAAAATAATTAAAAAATCATTTATTTGTTCGAAACGTTAAAGCAATTTTAAAAATTGCAAAATTTTCGACATTTTTGCTTTAATTTAAGATTTTTTTCAAATGCTCATAACATTTTAATCAATTGCTCTTTTTGTGTAGTTTTTCCATATTTTTGAAGCTGAAAAATGAAAATTCAAGATTTGGGCTTCAAATAGCACTAAAAAATAGAAAAATCATTTATTTCTCGAAAAATTGAAGCAATTAAAAAAATTGTCTTTAATGTGCGAAATTTCTCAAATGCTCATAACTTTTTTATTAACAGCTCAGTTTTTGTAGTAAAAAAAAACAAATAACATTTTCCAAATTCAGATTCCCATGCAAATCCTTCAAAAAAAAACAAAACCTAAACAATAGGTCCGAGTCACTCCACTCCACTCTCATACCGAATAATTGAGTAATCCACTGAAAACATTGGTTTGTGTGAATCCAATCCTGAGAGGACCATAGGTCACTTTCATGTGTCAGCAGAATCATATTGCACGTTTGAACGTCATATTGAATTTTCCAGGTTTTGAAGAAATCTATAAAATTTGTGTATTTATTACAAATGTATTTTAATTAAACTTCTGAAAATAAAATCCATATAATAATGGCCTAGAAAAAATTCCGCCCATAAAAACTAGTCCTCAAAAAGATAAGTGGGATGAGAATAGAGCTCTTTCTCATTCCAAACATGTTTTTAATATTTTCTAAAACCATCTAGAAGCCAAGAAAATGAACATCAAAACAATGGCCTAAAAAATGTTTGCAAAAACTAGTCCGCGACCATTTTTACGTGTTTTATTGATGAATATTGATGGAAAATGCTTATATTAAATAACATAAGTATTATTTTTACATTTTCGCGAATTTTTCACGCAAAAATCGCCGCGGACTAGTTTGTGCAAGCATTTTTCTAGGTCATTGTTTTGAAGCTCATTTTTTTGGTTTCTAGATGGTTTTAGAAAATTTTAAAAACAGATTTGGAATGAGAAAGAGCTCTATTTTCATCCCACTTATGTTTTTGAGGACTAGTTTTCATGGGCGGAATTTTTCTAGGCCATTATTATATATCAGTAAAAGTTCTACTTCAATCACAGATTCTTAAAAAGGTTAGACGCATTTTGTGGTGCCCTGCCTTTAAGAAAATTGAAAAGCAACCGTTGCTTTTAATGGTTCTTTCTAGCTAAGACGGAATTTAATTTTATTATGAATAAATTTTGTTTTAAAACAAGATTTTTGTGAAAATGTGCCGCATAATTGCAAAAATGACACGCCCCTCCCCCCGCAATTTTTAAAAGGAAGAAACAAATAAGAATTCAGGCAGAAAAAATCTTTGAAAACGTGAATTTTATTTATTTCATCAAATTTATCAATATAAAAAATGGAATTTAACCCAGCTCTTCTCGTGCCAATATTTGGTGTATACAGTAACTGAAAATTCAAGATTTAACCCTCCAAACTTCAAGTATTTCCAGTAATTTTATCATTTTTCGCAATGGTTCTTCATTTTTTAATTTTTGATGATCGATTTACAAGCAATTTGCAATCAGAAACTGATAATGAAAATAATAATAAAAAAGTTTGGACATTTGTGAGTTTTTTTTTTGAAAAATTTCGAAAAAAGGGCAGTTTTTAGTATGGACTTGCATTGGAAGACGAAAAGTCATGAACATGTAGTCAGTGTCGAAAATATCGATTTAGTTTATGTTTGTGTTTGAATAAAATTTATGATGATGATGTAACCTTATCGGAAAATCCCTTTGAAAATGATCAGCGCATCGAAACGATAAAAATTATCGTGTTTTTTCGTCCTCTTCTGAAAAGACTTGTTTTTATGTGTTTTTGTTGGAATGGACTTGAGATGTGTATGATTTTGTCATATACAACTGAACAATTTTGTTTTTGTCAAGTTTAGTTTTAGATTTTTTTAAAAGAATTTTTTGAAACTTAAAGGTAGGGTGTTAGGAATTTAAAGGAGGACTATATACAGTTTATAAATGTTGCTTAATCGATCTGAAATCCAATTTTATATACCTAAATGAAAAAAAATAGCAAAAAAGGTAGAAAAGGGACCCGCAATTGAACTTGGCTACGTTTTTGAGACCAGAGTTTGATTTCGGGTGCCCATTTCCACTTTTTTTGCAAATTTTTTTTTCACTAGGTAAATAAAATTGAATTTCAGATCGATTAAGCAAAATTTATGTCCTGCGTATAGACCACCTTTAAGCGTGAATTCAAAATCAGCTGAAAATTTTTGAAATCCCTTTTTAATTAATTCTATTAGTATTATTGCTTAATTTAGGAAATTGAAAAAACAAGTGACACTCTGCCTTTAATTCCAATTTTTTAAAATCCCTGAATTTCTATTATCACAACTTTGTTCGTCATTTATCGATTTTTTTAAAAGTGTTCTGCTTCGCTTTGATGCATATTTTGGTGTAATTCAGAAAATATGAGTTACAGGCTTTAAAATAAAACTAAAAGTACTATAACATATAAAGTTGGAACCAATTTATGAAGTTTTGAAAATTTGGAAAATTTCTCGTTGCCATCACGATAAAAAATGCGTAAGTTCTCGCAGCGAACACGAGAACTTGTGCCAATTTTCAAAAATTCATAACTTTGCTCTTTATCAATTTGAGTGATTTTTGGCGCAAGTTTGAAGCTTCAAAATGAAATAAAAACTAGGAAAATTTATGAATTTCAAACATTTTTCCGAAAAAAAAATGAAAAAAATTTGACATTCTTGAAAACTTGCATTTTTGAAACCAAAGTTCGATTCCTGGTGCTTTTTTTTGCAAATTATTTTTAAGAAGTGATAATAGTTATAATAGTTTTTTTTTCTAATTCTGGGAATCTTTAAAAATCGATATGTTCAGGTCAAAATTTAACCCCCCCCCCCCCAAGACAATAGTGTTATTTAAAAAACACAACTTACTAGTCACACTGGAACAAATTCGGCAAATGAGATTGATTTTTAATGGATCAAAGTGCAATCGAAACATCACTTTTTGTAATTTTTTGGCCTTTTTTTTGTTTAATATGCGTCAGTCAGTTTTGACATTCAAAAAAAGAAAATCCATAATATTTCCTCATTTTTCCGTGCACAGAAGAGAAACTGTTCTCTCAAATATGCTGTTTTTTTACAACTTCTATTTTAACACTCTTTGGATTTGTGTTCATGAAATTATAAAGCTTATATTGTTGAAATATTATTCTTTTGAAAAGTGTCATTTTCTGGATAAAATTTTGATAACACCTTTAAAGACAATATGCTAGTTAGGACGCGACTAAAAGGAATCATCAAACAAATCTTTTTTTTTCTTCTTTTGATGCTGACTCATTTTTTTCTTTTGTAAAATGAACACTTTCTCAATAAAAATACAATAAAATATCAGTAATTAAGACCAAATTCAGTTCATTGTTTTCATTTTCGTTGTTTTCCCCCGTGTTTTTAAGTTGGGAGAAAACATTTCATTCTCTGACACACTATCTTCAAAGGAGGACTACGTAGGTTATAAATTTTGCTAAAAGGTTTCAAAAATGCAAGTTTTCAAGAATTATATCAAATTTTTTCCTTTCTCTTCTATTTTATTGTGTTTTCTTATCCGGTAAATATTTAAAAGTTCAAAATTCATTAATTTTCCTACTTTGTATTTCATACTGAAGCTTTGAACTTGATTTTTTTGAAAATTATCACATGCCGCGATTTCGATAGCTTTTTCTATAATTTTAAGTTCAAAACTTAAATCATTATATTGTAAATGAAATTTTCTTTAAAAATCACCAAAGATCGTCAAAATCCATTAATTTTGAGCAAAGTTATGACCTTTTGAAAATTATTCAAATTTATCGTATTCGCTGCGAGAACTTCTAGACATTTTTCTCGTGTTGACTACGAGAAATTTTCCAAATTTTCAAAAGTTCGTAAATTGGTTCGTAAATTTATTGATTTTTATGATTTTTGTATCATTTTGAAGCATGAAACTCATATTTTCTGAATTTTACCAAAATATACATCAAACGAAGCTGAAAACTTTAAAAAATCGATAAATGATGAACAATGTACAATTCCCACCTTTATAGTAATCAGATATGCTCTTTTTATTTTATGGCATACTGTCTTTAATTCCAAATTTTTATTAATATTCGTTTTTGTCACAATTTGTAGTTTAGCTGACACACATTACCATAAACATAGTTCGTTGATCAAACTGTTCAAAAAAAAATATATAATTTGAAATTCAAATTTTTTTTTGGAAAACGACCCCCTTTTTGAAACCCTTTTGCCAGTATTATCAACCATTCTTGGAAAAGTTCCAAAAAAAAAGAAACAAGAAAAAAAACACTATTTCCTTTTCTCATGACCGAAATATGATTGATGATAGTAGTTTGCTTAATCCAAATTGATAAAGTACAAAATCATGTGATTTACAAATTCCTTACGATTTTTTTTGCATCCCACGGCCTTTTTTTATTTTTTCGGAGGCAATACGATTTTGTATTCATTGGTCGAAAATCATATATTTCTGATTTGGGTTTCTTCCAGATGTCTGAAAATCACGGGTATTCATGGCACATTGCGGTTATTTTCACGTTCGGGGAGACTGCTGGATCGGGATTGGTGGCACTTCCGAGGTCGATGATTTCGTTGGGTGAGTTTTGTTTTCCAGTTCATTTGATTAGGTTTAAAGACAGAATGTCACACTTTTCCTTAGGCATTCTATCCAATTTTAAAAGACTTAGACTCTGTCTTTAATTGTAAGGGTATTATGCGCATTATCTGAGACTTTCAAATAACGTTGTCCCTCTCAGTGAAAAAATCGCGGGTCATTCGCGTGCCCGCCTTGAAAAATTAGGGGGCCCCCGGGGAGCCCGCGGCGCGTCCCCTAATCTTTTAGCGCGAGCTCCCGAATAACACGCCGAATTTTAAGCGCGCACGCAATATCACGCCGTTTCGGCGCATTAGCTCGCTTAAAACGCTGATTCTTGCTGTTGCTTCTTTGGTTATTGGTTCAATATTATTACTTATTTATTTAAAACAAACTATAAAAAATAAATTTTAGAAAAAAAACGCGAGAAATTAGAAAAATTACAGTAAAACGATCAAAACAAAAATAAATAAAAATTTAACCATTTAGATCAACTAGAAAAAAAACAGTTTCTTAAAATATTACAGACAAAGAACATAGAAAACCATAAGTTATGCATTTTGCGCGTTGATCGAAGCTTGTTTTGTCGACTTTTCAGCACTTTGTTTGCTTTCCGATTGAAGGTTGGGCGCTAAAAAGAGGAAGTTAAATCAGTTTTTTTTTAAATTTAACATTTTAAAGTCGTTTCACCAAAAACGATAGCTTAATCAATGACCGATTCCATATCGTCTCAAGTTAAAAATACAAATCGATATTTCGTAGTACTCTCTAATTTGTAACCAAAAGGTTTTAAAAATTGTTTTAAAAGCCTTACACTTGTGGGGCTCCGTGAAGTTTCACCATCGGCGCTTGTCACTGCGGTCGATAATCTGATCTCCTACCTTAATAGGGCTTTTTTCTGTCTTATAATGTGAAAACTAAAACTTACATTTGTCTTTTCAAGTAATTGACAGCATTTTCTTGACGAGCCTGGCCGATCGAGACAAGTTTGGCTCCTCGAAAGCAAAAGTCTCTGCTCGGATCTCCTCAGCGTTCTTAAAAAGAACACGAACATATTTTTTTCAAAAAAAAAAAATGAAAAAGTCACCTGGTGTAATCATAATTTCGAAATTCCATAACAATTGTGCTTCTAGAAGTTCCAGCTTATTCCATCTCACCACTTCACTGACCGTTCCAATACTGTGCCGTATTTTCCTAGAACCAAAATATGCGCATTTTTCATCATCCATCTAATAATCTGAAAAAAAACCAATTTTTTAAACACTATTCCCCTATTTTTGGCGTTTATGAACGGTTAGTGTTTAAAAAACACTCAAAAACTAAAAATAAATTTTTTCTCAACGTTACATGAAAAAATTGGACCAAAAAATGTTAAAAAACAGTAAAATTAGGTTAAAAAATAAAAAAATTAAACATTTTCGTAAATTCGAAAAAAACAAGCGTGTTTGCACATTCAACGCAAAGTCACACAACGGCGGGCCCGCATATTCACTCGACTTCCCCCCTGTACGCGCCTTAGCCCGCGCACACAGCGCGAGTAATGGCGAATCGCTTTAGTTTTGCGCGAGCTCGCATTAACACGCTTAAATTTAAGCGTGCGCGCTTGAAGCCCGCCGATGGATGGGGGCACGCCATTAGCCGCCGTTTTTTCACTGAGCTAAAAAGGAACCGTCGGAAAATGATGGTACTTGGTGTGTTGATAGCCCATGAGGTCAGGATCAATTTTTCACAACTTTTGTTAGGCTCCGCCCATTTTTGCAAGTGTGGCACTGTTGCGAAATTCGAGCCAACACTTTTTACCTAGTGGACCAAAATTAAAAATTCAAACCGATTATGAAGGAGGATGTTAAATTGTTCATTTGCTCTTCAGATATCAACATTCTATCCTCACTCCTTAATTTGAAAAAAAAAACTTATATTTGTGGTCAATTTTGAGAGCATTTTTGAGCTATATGTAACACTCTTATGAAATTTAGTTTAGAATTTTTGGATTCCTCACATCTAATTACATATCTGGTAAAAGTTTCGTTTGTCATATAGGAAGACCTGGAGAGTTATTAGACGTCAAAGGAGTCCTAGTCGGGCCTCACGAAAATCAACCTCGCTCAAACATGACCAAATTTCACGAAGTGCCAAATTGAAGGTGTTGATGTTCTGATCAATATTATTGAAGAAAACGAGAAAAAAATCTTTAAAAAAGCTTCATTCAACCCATTTTTCTCACAAATGACCACTTCTCAAATGTTGTTAGTAATTGTTTTCAGTTTTTCGGATTTTTGAGCATTTCGAAGTCTAGTTTTGATCATTTCTAAATTCTCATCTTATAAAAATATTCCAGGATTCATCGGTGGATTAACAACCCTCGTTCTGATGTGCCTAATCACTTTCTATACCTCCCATCTATTAGGAAATAATTGGATACTCATGAAGAAAAAATGGACAGAATACAATGAGCATTGTCGAAATCCGTACCCGGAAATGGCGGAAAAAGCGATGGGAAATGGAATGGGGTACAAAAACCTTTTTAAAAAATCTGAAATTAAAAAAAAATGTCAGAATTTTCGCCTCCATTTGCATCCACTTGACAACGTTTGGCGGTGGAGCGGTATTCTCGCTTCTCGCTTCAAAGACATTGTCGGAGGTTTTGACGGGATATGGGGTTCAGGTGTCGAATTGTTCAATGTTGATGGTTGTTGGATTGGTGCTGTGGCCGTTTGCGATGTTGAAGAGTCCCATGCATTTTTGGCGAGGCTTGAAATTTTGTTTTCTTACATTTTTTATAGATAGAATTCAGTTTTAACACATGAAACAAGTTTCATCCAACTTGGTACACTTATTTGAACTTTTGGAGGCCTCGAACCGCCAATTTCCTAGAATCCTTTGATTTTTCCAATCTTTTTTTTGAAAATATAACCCAATTTAAAATCATGTATCATTTTACAGAAATATAATAATGAAATCGGATCTATAGATGGAAAAATCGGGGAGTAGTAGGCGCATCCCATGGGGTTTAAGGCATAATCAACTGAAATTTTAAAAATACCTCAAAATCTTTAAAATAGAGGTAAATTCAAAATTTAAAATATTTTTAATATCTACATTGAAAAACGAATTTATTGATACCAAAAACATCAAAATCCTGTGTGCCAATCTTGAGATATGATAGTTCGAACCCATATTCAGACCTGATTTATGGTATAATCAACTAAAATTTTAAAAATTGAGGTAAATTCAAAATTTAAAATATTTTTAATATCTACATTGAAAAACGAATCTATTAATACCAACAACATCAAAATCCTGTGTGCCAATCTTGAGATATGATAGTTCGACCCCATATCCCGACATGGTTTAAGACATATTCAACTGAAAATTTAAAATTAGCCTCAAAATTTTTAAAATTGAGCAAAATTCAAAATTTCAAGTGTTTTTAACATCCTCATCAAATTTCAAGGCTTAAAATATATACAATTTTCACAAAATTTAAATGCAATTTCGAAATTTAATTTAAAATTTTTTTGAAAACCAAGTTTTCAAAATCTGGAACAATTTTCAGCTTGATATGAACCTGAACTTTGAAAATCAACAATTTCCAACACATTTTGGTGCATTTATAAGAGTACTTTAATTATTTGGAAAATTTTCAGCGAAATCTAAGGAATTATTGACTGAAAATAACATAAAAACTTATTTTTTCAGGCAAGTATCAATAGTTGCCGCATTATCAACCCTCACAGCCGTGTTTCTAATACTCTTTGGCTATTTTTTGGATTTTTCACCTTGTCAAACTCAAGCGTTTTATCCGACCATTGATCCAATGTCAGCGTCTACCAGTCTAGCAACCATTATTTTTGCCTATGGTGGACATCCATGTCTTCCAACAATTGTGCATGATATGAAGAATCCACAACACTTTTTTCGGGCTTGTTTGTTGAGTTATATAGGTGAGTGAAGGAGAAGACTCGGGTTTTTCTTATTGTGAAGATTAGGTACTTGATTTCAAAAATTAAATACATAAGAATTTCCCTAGGAAAATAGGTACCAAAATATACATAGAATTTTCGGAAAATCGATACCCAGATAATTACAATTTTCAATAAAATTTAAGTTATTGATTGATATGTTGAGGAGATTATCACGTAGATGCCACGGACTGTAAGATACACTATTGTTGGCGGGGATTTAGCGCGAGTGTCGAAGAAATTGAAGCCATTTAAAACCAAGTTTTGTGTATTTTCAGACCATTTCGAAACCCGTTTTTCGTGATTTTTTTTGCATTTTGAACCAAAATTTATGCCCTATTCAAAAATTTACATTCTTAGCATTAAAAAATGATCGAAATCATAAAAAATGGTAAACTCTGAACAAAGTTATGAAGTTTTGAAATTTTCCGAATTTCTCGTTACCAACACGAGAAAAAATATAGAAGTTCTCGCGGTGAACACGAGAACCTTTCCCAATTTTCAAAAATTCATAACTTTGCTCGATCTTTATCAATTTTAGTGATTTTTGGTGCATTTTGAAGAAAAAAACATAAATTATTCAAAAATATAGATTTTTAGCTTGAAAATAAGATAAAAATCATAAAAATCAGTAAACTGTGAGCCAAGTTTTGAAAATTTGCCAAATTTCTCGAGAAATTTTCTAAGTTCATAGCTTTACTAGAACTTTATCAATTCTAGGGTTTTTTGGTGAATTTTGAAGGGAAATTCATGAGAAATTCAGAAATTTTCCATTATAAGCTTAAAACGGAAAAAAATCGGAAATCAATGAAACTTCAAAGCTCCTCCTATTTTCGAAATTTTTTATACATTACTTTTTCCGGTGAATAAATCAATCAATGGAATATAGGCTTGGAATTTGAAATAATAAGCCATCTAATTGTAAGATGATAGATTTGAAATTTTAGTAAGGTGATCAGTGACCCTATTGCCTTTAAGTTTATTAAAATTAGTGGGTACATCAATTTCGAGTACAAATATGATATGCCCCAAATAAGAGTTATTTTTAGCATTCCTCCTGATCTATACACCAATTTCACTTTTTGGCTACTCAATTTATGGGGATAGTGTAACTGATTCTGTGATTTCATCAATACAAAACGATGCACTACGACGAGCAATATCGATTCTTATTGCGATACATGTATTCTTCTCTATATTGATAATTGTTAATCCATTGTTACAAGCGTCGGAGCAGTTGTTCAAGTTGAAACAAGGTTTGTGTCCAATGTTTTATTGAAAGCAGCTCATTTTCTATTAGAATTTGGAATTGGTCGCTTCCTCGTTCGCACAATTGTATTCTGGACTGTTATTTTTTCGGCGGCTAGTGTTCCGAATTTCGGAGTGGTTATTAATTTGGTCGGTGGATCGACACTCCCACTCCTCGTTCTCATATTCCCGATCATTTTTGCGATTTGTTTAGAATGTCAAGAGAAAATGGTGGCCAGTGGTGTAAAGGAAGACTTTTCTTGGAGAATGTTAGTGATTTTGAAAAATAGGATTTAAGGGAGAAACATTGTTTTTAGGGTTCTTAAATTTCATCCAAAGTGGCGGCTTTTGGCGGATTTGATGATTATTAGTGAGTTTTTTTGATATGGAAAATCTTGGGGTTATGTTCAAATCGCGCTTTTTTGAGGAATATTACTTAGTTTTTGAATTTTTCAAAAATGTTGCTTTAAGATGCACCAAAAATCACTGAAATTGATAAAGATAGAGCAGAGTTATGAATTTTTGAAAATTGGGAAAGGTTCTCGTGTTCACCGCAAGAACTTTGGTCACGAGAAATTTGGAAATTTTCAAAACTTCATAAATTTGTTCGGAGTTTACCGATTTTTATGCTTTTGGTCTCAGTTTCATGCATAGAATGTATAATTTCTGAATTTCTCATGAATTGTGCTTCAAGATGCACCAAAAATCACTAAAATTGATCAAGTTCTAGTTTAGTTATGGATTTTGCAAACTTCTCGTGTTAACTACGATAATTTCGAACATCTTCACAAACTGGTTCGGAGTTTACCGATTTTTATGATTTTGGACTCATTTTCAAGCCTAGATTGTAATTTTTTTTAAAAGAACATGAATTTTCCTTCAAAATGCACCAAAAATCACGAAAACTGATAAATTTCTGGTAAAGTTATGATTTTTTGAAAATTGGGAAAAATTCTCGTGTTCACCGCGAGAACTGATCCAGTTTTTCACGTGTTGGTCACGAGAAATTCGGAAATTTTCAAAACTTCATAAATTGGTTCAGAGTTCATATATTTCTGTGATTTGTGTCTCATTTTTAAGCTAAAAATGTAAATTTTTTGAACAAGGCATGTTTTTGCTTCAAAATGCACCAAAAATCACGAAAAAGGGGATTGGAAATGGTCTGAAAATACAAAAAAAATGGTCCCACTTTCTTTAAAACTAGCGCTTAATCCACGCCTAAAAATCCAAGCCTAGAGTGTTTTTTACAGTCCTTGGCATCTGGGTGATGATCACCTCAACATATCAATCAATAACTTCAATTCTATTCAACGATGAATTCACATCTCCATCTTGTTTCCATCAATGGTTCATAAATGCCAAAAACGAAGAATCTTTAGCATCAAATTGGAATTCTTCAGCTTCTTTCCAATGTTGTGGAGCTTTTCGAAATGTTTCAATCGATTTGTCGAAAAGTTGTCATCATTTTTAGAGAATTATATGTACATAAAGCGATGATTTTTTCTATAAATTTCAACCAAAGTTCATTTTAAGAATGGGGGACTTTAAAAAAAGCTAATCGTTTTAAAAAAAAATTCTTATCAATTTTTTGATAATGCACAAATTTTTTTTGTTTCGTTCTACCTCACACACAAAACAGTTTTTCGACAAACAAGAAAGGGAAGCTGTTTTTGAGTGATAAAGAGAGTGAATTGGAATTTATTCGCTAATTTTTGTGCTGATAATTGAGGAAAGTGTGTTTTTTTTTGAAAACACCTTTTTCCGCTGTTTATTTTTGAATTCTATGAAGCGGTATCAAAGTATAGAGGTGAGGGTTTTTTTGTTGAAGTTGTATGTTTGTGGTAGTCATGTGAGTTTAAAGAGGGGGGGGGGGGGGGGGGGTGTACGTAATTGAGGTTTATCAATTTGATTTGATGAATAAAAGTAATATTTTAAAATTTAAAAAATGTGTGAAAAAATAGCTTACAATGACAAAAATTAGCTCTTAAAGGTAAGGTGATAGTAGTTAAGAGAAAACTTTAAAATTCACCGCGTTTTTGCTATGTTTGAAGATTTGAACTTAAATTTTTTGATTTTGTATAAATTACGCTTTAAAATGCACTAAAGAGCACAAAAATCGATAAATTACAAAAAAAGTTGTGAGTTGTGAAAATTTCTCGAGAAATTTTGAGAATTTTCAAAAAGTCATAAAATGGTTCAAAATGTATAGATTTTTCTAGCCTTGTTCATTTTGAAGCTTTTTACTTAAATTTTCGGATTTTTTAGATATTACGCTTCTAAATGCACTAAAGAGCACAAAAATCGATGAACTACAAAAAAAGTTGTGAATAGTGAAAATTTGCTCGTGTTCACTGCGAGGAATTAGGCAAATTTTCAAAATTTCGTAAATTGATTCGGGTTTTATCGATTTTTATGATTTTGGACTCATTTTCAAGCTTAAATTATAAAATGTTTGAAAAGAGCATGAATTTTGCTTCAAAATGCACTAAAAATCACTACAATTGATAAAGAGCTAGCAAAGTTATGAAATTGCTCGTGTTGAATGCGAGAAATTCTCTAAATTTTCAAAATTTCGTAAATTGATTCGGGTTTTATCGATTTTTATGATTTTGGACTCATTTTCAAGCTTACATTATAAAATGTTTGAAAAGAGCATGAATTTTGCTTCAAAATGCACTAAAAATCACTACAATTGATAAAGAGCTAGCAAAGTTATGAATTTTTGAAAATTGGGAAAACTTCTCGTGTTGACTGCGAGAAATTCGTAAAATTTTCAACTTCATAAATTGGTTCGGAGTTTACCGATTTTTATGATTTTGGTCTCATTTTCAAGCGTAGAGTGTAAAATTTTTGAAAAGAGCATGAATTTTGCTTCAGAATGCACCAAAAATCACTAAAATTGATAAAGAGCTAGCAAAGTTATGAATTTTTGAAAATTGGGAAAACTTCTCGTGTTCACTGCTAGAAATTCGGCAAATTTTCAAAACGCTATAAAATTGTTCAATATTTATCGATTTTCATAGTTTTGGTTTCATTTTGAAGCTTGAGGCTTTAATTTTCTGATTTTATCTAGAATACGCTTTAAAACACCCAAAAAAGTAGAAATATCGATAAAATTGGAGATAAGTTCCTGTCCATTACGTAGGAATACGGAAAAATTTTTAGTGTGTGTTTGTTGTGTTCTTCCTAGTCTATTCTGTGGTTTGATAAGCCTTTATCACTGAAAATGTATAAATGTTTTTAAAAATTTCAATTTTCTCATGTTCTAGAAAATTTTTATAGGTTTTATGAGTTTAAAGTAACAAAAAATCAGTTTCCAGGCATTATAGAAAAAAATGCCCAAGTTCTAATTCGTTTCAATCCAATCCGATCCGATCCTAGTGGCTGGGTACCAAATTTTAACAATAACCTAGGAAAAATTGAAAACCTTTGGCTGGAATCTTAAATTAAAACATTAAATTAAATTAAAACTTGAATGTCGAACCTGAATTAACCTGAAATAACAAGTAGCATCGTGTCTTTAAGATCTAGTTTTTTTTAAATTGTCGCAAAACATAAAAATTTGAATTTTTCTACATTTATTTCAAAAATTGCAATTCCCGCGCATAGTTGTGAGTCGATACGCAGTCAATACGCATAGTGAGTTGATACGAAGTGAAATAAAGTGCAAACACCACATATTCCGCGGGAAACTTCAAATTTTAATACTTTGCGGCACACCGACAGCTTTTTCAACCCTATCAGCATTTAATAGTAAAATTTAGAACTTTTTCTCAATATTCTAATGCAATTTATGCAAAATGTTTAACGATAATTAATTACAGCAGCCGCCCAACGTTGGAAAAAAAAATTTTGAATTAAAATTTGAATTTCCCGCCACGCGCTAAAAATTTAAATTTTTTCGCATTTATTTCGAAAATTGTTATTTCTGCACATTGCTTTGAGTCGATACGCAGTCCATATGCATTGTGAGTTGATACGAAGTGAAATAAAGTGCAAACACCACATATTCCGCGGGAAGCTTCAAATTTTGATACTTGACAGCTTTTTCGATCCTATCAGCATTTAATTGTAAAAATTAGAACTCTTTTTCTCAATATTATAATGCAATTTATGCGAAATCTTACCGATAATTAATTATCCGCGGAATATGTGGTATCGAACGCAAATACCACATATTCCGCGGAAAACAGACGCAAATTTTAACCGACCGTATGTCTTTAATTGCATTTTTTCGAATTTATGAACCTTTAAAAATCATAAAATCCTATCTAAAATTGTATTAAAAATATATTAGAAGAATCCTAACCGGGCTAAACTTTAAAGGATTCCATATGGGACCATTTTGACCAAGTGTACAAAATTTGAGAATTCATAAAACCAGACTGTTTAAGTCTAGACAAATCAAGTCTAGACATTTTTGGTTCATCTGTATTTTCTATAAAAAATTATCATAACAATTGAGAATTTCGAAATCCTTCGAAACAAAAAATCCATCTCTAGATCTCTTCATCATTCCATTGTCCATTTCCATTTCACTCTAGAGAGAAAGCAAAAAAAAAAGAATAGAATAGGGGGGAAAGTTGTGGAAAGGGCTTTTGGTCACTTGCATCGGGCTGGCTGGTGCATCATTCTCTCTCTTTTTTTCTCAAAAACACGCGCCAAACCCTCGTATTTTTGTCGGTGTGTGTGTTGTGGCGCGGGCCACCACAAAATAAATGTGTATATGTGTACGTACACTGTGTCTCTAGACCATTTGTCACATACATAGATGACGAGGGAAGAGATGAGAATAAAAAAATATTTATTTTCTGTCGCTCATCACTTTTTTCCGCCCTTCATTTTATCCATTTTCATTCATAACATATTTTTTCTTTCAGTTTTGTTATATTTAAGAAAAATATTTTTAAAGACAGTAACCCACTTTATTTGTTAATTATTATTTCGCAATTTTCCTAGAATAATTTTGGCGCGAAATTCAAATTTTTAAGCTATGTGTTTGTTTTATCAAATGGGACACTGTCTTTAAGGAGTTTTCAGAATAGTTTTTTTTTTAAAATTAGCCCCTTTGTTTAAAAACTCAAAAAAATCGTTTAATTTACAAAGATTTCGTTTCTAGAGATTAAAAAAAACGGCTAATATATGTATTTCAAATTTTTTGAAGCATGTGACTTTTTTTAATTAAAGACATGGGGTCAGTTGATCTAATCTTCATTTTAATCCGAGAGAAATTTTTGCTTAGGGAATTTAAAGGATCTGAAGATTAATTTTTTAAAGGAAAAATTTAGGATCAGCTGAAAAATTCAAAAGCTCTTTTTAATTTCATAATTTTGAAGTATTCTCACTTGATATGATCGGTTGAAATAAGTGGCACTCTGCCTTTAATTTTCATTTTTTGAAACTTCTTAATTTTTGTTCGTATTTCATTGCTTTTTAACGTTTTCTGGTGCGTTTTGGTCGATATTTTGGTGTAATTCAGAAAATATAACTTTTGTGCTTTAAAATAAAACTAAAGTACGAAAAAATCTGAATTTTGAACCAAGTTATGATATTTTGAAAATTTCATAACTTTGCACGATCTTTATCAATTTTAGTGATTTTTGGTGCATTTTGAAGCACAGTTTTTGTTCTTTTCGGAAATTTTACATTCTAATCTTGAAAATGAGACCAAAATCATAAAAATCGGTAAACTAGGAACAAATTTATGATGTTTTGAAAATTTTGAAAATTTCTCGTAGTCAACACGAGAAACACGTTAAGAAGTTCTCGCAGCGAACACGAGAAATTTTTATGATTTTCAAAAGCTCACAACTTTGCTTAAAATAAATGGATTTTGATGATTTTTAGCGATTTTTAAAGAAAATTTAATTTATTATCTAACGGCTTAAATTTTGAGCTTAAAAATATAGAAAAAACTATCGAAATTGCGGCATTTTGAGAATTTTCAAAAAATTCAGGTTTAAAGCTTCAAAACGAAATAAAAACTAGGAAAATTTATGAATTTTGAACTCTTGATACATCGTTTATTTTTTGTTCCTACAAATTTCTTGAAATACACGGAATTATTCCGGAAAAAGCCTGGGAAAAAATGTTCTTGACCAGCGTTTTCTATTTTTTTTCACATAGGATTATGATACATAGTATAAATGACGAACTATGATGACAAATATATGGCGATTATTATAATATTATCATTTTTGTTGAAAATCATATTATTTAGCACTTAGAGCAAAGACAGGGCTTCAAAATCGCTCGCGCCTAATCCACGCTGAAACATGAATCCTTAGGAGTGATAGGACCTAACATAAGTAAGTAGAATCGAAGAAATTTAAAAATTTTTAAATACCACATTCTTGAGTAGCCAATTTATAAACATTTAGGTTCATTTTTGGGAGTTTTTAAGTTTTCGAGAAAACTATCAATTTTTTTCATTATTTTCAATTATGTTTTGTTTTTTCTTATCCGGAAAATGTTCAAAAGTTCAAAATGCATCAATTTTCCTCGTTTTTATTTGATTTTGAAGCTTTGAACTTGAATTTTTTGAAAAATCTCAAAATCCAGAAATTTCTATCGCATTTTCTATAATTTTAAGCTCAAAATTTAAATCGTTTGAAATTTAATTAAAAATCACCAACAATCGTCAAAATCCATTAATATTGAGCAAAGTTGTGAGCTTTTGAAAATCATAAAAATTTCTCGTGTTCGCTGCGAGAACTTCTCGACATATTTCTCGTGTTGACTACGAGAAATTTTCAAAATTTTCAAAACGTCATAAATTAGTTCAGAATTTACCTATTTTTATGATTTTGGGCTAATTTTCAAGCCTAAAAAGTAAATTTTTTGAAAAGAACATACATTTTGCTTCAAGATGCACCAAAAATCACTCAAATTGATAAAGATCGAGCAAAGTTATGAATTTTTTAAGATTGGGACAAGTTCTCGTGTTCGCTGCGAGAACTTGCGAATTTTCTCTCGTGATGGCAACGAGAGATTTTCCAAATTTTCAAAGCTTCATAAATTGGTTCAGAATTTATCGATTTTTATGATTTTGGTCTCATTCTGAAGCATGAAACTTATATTTTCTGAATTACACCAAAGTATGGATCAAATAAAGCTGAAAACATTTAAAAAATCGATAAGTGAAGAACAATGTTGTGATAAGATAAATTCAGGAGTTTTAAAGAATGGGCTTTAAAGGCAGAGTGTCACTTGTTTTCTCAATTTCTTAAATTAAGTGAAAATATATTTAATTTTAAAAAGCGATTTAGATTTTTTAATAGAATTTTTTGAAACTTAAAGGTATGGTGTTAGTAATTTAAAGGAGGAGTATACGCGGGTTATAAATGTTGCTTAATTGACCTGAAATTTAATTTAAGAAATTTGCAAAAAAATAGTGGAAAAGGGCACCCGGAATCGAACTTTGGTCTTAAAAACTACCGCTGCCGCTCAGAAGTTCGATTCGATACCGGGTGCCGTCATTTATAACTGAATTTCAAATCTATTGAACAACATTTGCAAAATGAGTACAGTCCTCCTTTAAATCTGTTTTGCAAAATCACGATCCCCTTTTTTGTCAAATAATCCGTTTGTCATTTCTCTCAAACTAGAAACAACATAATACTGCATCAAAAAAATGTGATCGACTGTTTTTTTTTTTGGTTCTTGTCGAATCCATATCTCTCACGAAGTTTATTTTTCCCCGTTGCCCTCGTTGCCCTTTTTTTTCTGTCAAACATCGTTCCTATCATATTTATATATATTTTGTTTCTGTATGTCGCTTTCCTCACTTCCGTCGAAAGCAAATAAAAACATTGTCGTACCATTTGATGGAATTGAGGAGAAAAAGCAAAAATCTCATTCATCTTGTTCTTCTTATCAGAATAAAGCCGATCGTATGGGCCTTGGCGGCTCGTGCCGTCCTCGCACAGCGCTCAACAATGCAGTCGCCACCGATCATAATGCGGAGTTTTTTGGCATTTGGCCGTATCGGACGACGACTTGGAGGACGGTGAGTGGGATTTTTTAATTAAAAGTAGAAAGAAGGCATTATGGATACCTACCCAATTTTTTGGAAAATTTTTTAGTTTCTTGATAGGACTCATTAAAGACAATGTACTATTAGTTAATTAAAGGGGCGGGGCTTATAAATTCTGAAATTTCAATCTAAAACTTAAATATTCAAATGAGGTTCGGGAACAAAAATCGATCTTAAATCTGAAAATGGAAAAATCTGCAATTTTTGACGTACGTGTAATTTTTAAAGACAATGTACTACTACTTAAAACACATTTTGGGTTGAGATATTATATTTTTAAAACATTTTGAAAAAAATCAACTGAAATTTTTAGAGAATCTGAAAATGGAAAAGCTGTAATTTTCTGAAAGATTTTGAAATTTCAGATTGTTAAGCTCCGCCCCTTTTACATTTCAAAAAACAAGACCGCTCACTTTTTACGTCCCACCTGTCTGAAAATGAGATGGGCTAAGGTCTCATTACGTTCAATTGTTTTTTATGCCGTTATTTAATTAATTAATTAATTAGTATTATTACTCAATTAATTTGTTTATTGGTATTTATTAAATTTTCAGTTTTTAATAATTATCCAACACATTGGTTTTTTATCAAAGAATTATACATTACCCAAAAAAGTGTTTATTTAATAATTTTCATGAAATTAGTGGTACACTGTCTTTAAGATTAAACCTCCGCCCTTAACCAAAACCCTATTACAGATCCTATTCTACATCCTGTCGTTCGGTTCCTGTGGCATATTTCGACTGATCTTGCACTGGTTTCCACGATTGTCAATCGATTTTCGTGCAAAGAGATGTGCTGTAGAACACGCGAATCTGGTTCTTGTTGTGTAAGCACCTAGCGATTTTGGAGTAGAAAACAATGTTTTAAATTGGTCTTTTTAGCGATAATCACGATAGAGCTGAAATCTGTGAAGTACACTTTCGAGACAACAAATCGTCAGAAACGACAGTAATCGCGAATACGGATGGAAGTCTACTTGAACTCGAAGAATTGCGATGTTTTGTTTATAGGAAGTTGAGGTACACATGGGTTGATGGCGAATGGATCACAGCGGCGAGAGCGTATTCGAATGTAATTTTTTTTTGAAAGGAAATGTTTCAAAGAAATATGATTTAGATAACTCCTCACAATCTTCTCAAGACCAAAAATGGTCTAACAGATGACGAGGTGTCACTTCGGCGGACATTTTTCGGGATAAATATGATGAATGCAGAGCTTACTCCGATTTTTGAAGTCATTTTGAAAGAGGTTCTCACTCCGTTTTATTTGTTCCAAGTGTTCAGTGTGATTGTTTGGATCATTGATGATTATAAGTATTATGCGTTGTTGATTGTTGCAATGTCGACGTATTCGATTGTGATCAGTTTGGTGCAGACGAGACAGCAGGAAACAAGGTGAGTATTTTGAGATGCGTTGCGGTTGCGTCGCTGGTCAACGGTCATTTTCAGCTTGAAAAAAACCACAAAATTCCAAGAAATTTTCTTCAAGACCCCTAAATATGTGTCCCTTTTAAAAATTTAATTTTTATGACTATATTTGTGGAAAACGAATGGACCGCGGAGGCCTTTAATGTCCGATCTAGGGCCGTGAAAGCCGCCTGGGACCTAATTGTTTAAAGGTACACATGTTAAACCATTTGGGTCCTGAAGCGAATCACATAAAACTCGAGAAATTTAAATCTATAATGGAGATATCTACCTTAAAGACAGGGTGCAACTTAATAAACACGCATCTTTGTAAGTGACAAAAATTACAAAGATTATAAGAATTTTAACAATTTTTAGTAATTTTTATAATGGGAGCAAAATCCAACATTAGGGAACCACTTGACTGTCGCGGAAAATGTGGAAATAAGGGATTTTGCTCAAATTCAGTACATCGACTTGGAATACGTTCTTTATCAAAACTTCAAAGTTATGTCCGGGAATATTTAGTTTGAGCTGAGCTTGAGATCTTCAAAGTTCCGCTTTCATAGACTTCCTTAGCTCTGTCAAGCGCGTTGCGGTTGCGAAGCGTACAAGCATGATACTTAGATTTCGAAAAAAAAAATTGGCATTTTTACAGAATCCGATCAATGGTTGTAGAACATGATGAAGTGGAGGTGATGCGAAATAACGGAAGGATCGAAAAAGTGGACAGTACCGATCTAGTACCCGGTGATGTTCTAATCATCCCAACCCATGGATGCCAGCTCTATTGTGACTGTGTCCTGCTCAACGGTGCAGCGATTGTGAACGAGAGCATGCTAACCGGCGAATCGATTCCGATTTCGAAGAGCGCGTTGGCTGATGACGGACACGAAAAAGTGTTTTCAATCGAGAAACATGATAAAAATGTGTTGTTCAATGGGACGAGAGTGCTGCAGACGAAATATTATAAGGGACAACATGTGAAGGCGATTGTGATTCGGACGGGCTATTCGACTAATAAGGGACAATTGGTTAGGGCAATTATGTATCCGAAACCCGCGGATTTTAAATTTTTCACTGCTTTGATGAAGGTGAGCTCTTTTATGGGAAAAAATTCGGAAAAAATTTGGGAAAACTCGGAAAAAATCGAGAAAATTCGAAAAATTCGGGAAAATGCTAAAAAACTCGGAGAAATCGGAGAAAAGTCGTAGAAAATCAGAAAAATTCAAATAAATTTGGAAAACACGGAAAAAGTCGGATAAAGTCGGAAAATTCAGAAAAACTCGGAGAAATCGGAGAAATTTGGGAAAAATCGGGAGAATTCAGAAATATCCGGAAAAATTCGGAAAAATCCAGAAATATACGGAAAAATTAGGAAAAGTTCAGAAAAACTCGGAATAATCGGAGAAATTTCGGAGAAATTGGAAAAATTCGGATAAATTCGTGAAAGGTCGGAAAAGTCCGGAAGAATCTGAAAAACTCGGAGAAATCGAAAAAAAAGGGAGTTTGATGTTTTATGAAAAGAAACCCGAAGCTCCCTTAAAGACAGGGTGACATTTAATTAACATGCCGTTGTATTTTTTAATGGGCTTATTCTCTTTTTTTTTATTTCAAAAAATTCGGAAAAATTCGTAAAAATTCGGAATAATTTGGAATAATTCGGAGACGTCGGGAAAATTAGGAAAAATTCGGGAAAAGTCGGAAAAATTCGGGAAAATTCGGAAAAATTCGTAAAAATTTGGAAAAAACCGCAATTTTATCTAATTTTTCGTTTTATTAATTAATTTTTAAAAAATGTTCCAATCTTCCAGTTCGTCGGCGTGCTTTCGATCGTCGCAACGCTCGGATTCATCTACACAACAATTGTACATATCTATCGTGGAAGTTCATTTGGGAAAATTATGATCCGTGCGTTGGATCTCGTGACAATCACAGTGCCGCCCGCTCTGCCGGCCGTCATGTCGATTGGGATTTATTATGCGCAGAAACGACTGAGGAACAAGAGTATCTTTTGTATCTCACCGACTACTATTAATACGTGTGGTGCTATTGATGTGGTGAGTTTTTTTTTGGGGGTTCAAAAAAATTAATTTTTGATGGATATTTTTCAATATTTTCAAAATCTCAAAATGTTTTTCAAAAGCTCTTAGTTTTTCCTTTTTATTCTCAAAAAATTAGAGAAATTCATCAATTTTGAAGTGTAAAAACTTTAACTTGAAAATAACAGCAATACGAACTGATGCATGTGCGCTCTACCGCACACCCTTTTTAAAAAGCGCGCGAAATTCAATTTTTTAAAAGTAAAATCCCAAAAATCCTCTTTTTCCAGGTATGCTTCGACAAAACGGGTACACTTACCGAAGATGGGCTCGCTTTTCATGCTTTACGTGTAGTTGAAAATAAAAATAATACTGGAAAATTGAATTTCGGAGATGATATGCAAAATTTCGAGGATTTGGATAAATGCCAAGACGTTGTGCAAGCGGTAGCAACTTGTCATTCGTTGTCAAGGTTTCTTTTTTTTTTAAATTAAATATTTCCGGGCAAAAAAGTCCGATTTTTCATTTCAGGATCAATCACGAACTTCATGGTGATCCATTAGATGCGATTCTTTTCGAAAAGACGAGATTTTCGTTGGAAGAGGAGGAGGAAGCGGAAGGTGACGAGGATACGTCGATACAGCCCGTACTTGTAAGGCCGCCTAGGGAAAAATTGAGTCAGTTGGGGGATTGTTTGGTTTTGAAGCAGTTTACATTCAGGTGAGTTTTTTAAATATTTTATGAAACGAAATCCGAAGCTCCCTTAAAGACAGGGTACCATTTAATTAATATGTCGTTGTATTTTTTAATGGGCTTATTCCGTTTTTTAAGAAAATCCTGGAAAATTCGGAAAAATTTGGAAAAATCGGAAAAAAATCGAAAAAGTTAGGAAAAATCGAGAAATCACTTAAAGATAGGGTGCCACCTAATTAGTATGTCGTTGTATTTTTTAATGGGCTTATTCCGATTTTTAAAAAATTTAAAAAATTCTGAGAAATTCAATTCAGATTGAAATTTCTCAGAATTTTTTGAGTTGTACAGCTTTCACATGATTCGTTTCAAGACCCAAAGGATTAAATATGTGAAATTTTAAACAATTTCACGGAAAATATTGCCTTGGTGAAAAAAACGAGAAGGAGTGCGCGAAGTGCACCTAGGAGGTCAAAAATAGTCCGAAATATTGAAACATTTTGCCAAAATATTAGTAGTGACTCCAAATGACCCCTAGAAGACCATAAAGGCCGAAAGATGGGATAACAATATAAAAAATGCAATATTTTTATAATTTTTTGTGTTTTTTGGGCTTTTTCGGACCTTCTGGGCCGGCTCGGGCTCACCCTCTGATATTTTTCGGATTTTTATTTCGCAATTAAATTGGTCCCTTAAAGACACGGTACCATTAAAAATATGCCATGTATTTTTTGAAGTATGCAAAATTACTATTTTGCAAGTTAAAGGCAGTGTCGAACTTCATTTAAATTATATTTTTGTCATTCAATTTAAAAAAAACTTACTTGGAAAATATTTAAAAAATCAGCTTGATATAAATTGGCTCGAATTATGCATAAAAATTGAAAAAAATGGATTTTTCTAAAATTGTGCAAAAAAAATTATATATTTTTCAAATGAGCCTTAAAGGCAAGGTGCCACTTAATTAAGATGCCTTTGTATTTTTTGAAGGAAGTAATAGAAATAATTTGTAGCAATTTAAAGGCAGTGTCGCACTTAATTTAATTTTTTTAACAGAGCTTTATACTTCCCATTTCTCAATCCCCTCCTAAATTTCAGCTCCGCACTTCAAAGAATGTCCGTCATCGTATCATCAAACAATAAAATGAAAGTGTATTGCAAAGGATCGCCGGAAATAATGCTATCGATTTGTCGACCGGAAACAATCCCGGAAAATTTTCACGACGTTGTTGAAGAATATTCTCAAAGTGGTTATCGATTGATCGCCATCGCTGAGAAGGAGATAACTGGCGATGAAAAGAATGCTCAGAAAATCGCAAGAGGAACAGTTGAAAGTGAATTGAGGTTGATTGGTATTGTTGCGTTGGAGAATCGATTGAAACCGGTGACAAAGGATGTTATAAAACAGTTGAATATGTATGTTTTGTCATGTTTTTAATTAAGGGTAATTATTGATTTTTTAGAGCAAATGTTCGGTCGGTAATGGTAACTGGTGACAATATTTTGACAGCGCTTTCGGTGGCCCGGGAATGCGGGATCATTCAGAATGGAAGAAAAGCGTTTTTGATTGAACATGAGAATAGTACCGTGGATAATCGGGAGAGGACAGTGTTGACGCTTAGAGAGGTAACACCTTGTCTTTAAGAAGTGTAATTTCATTGATTTTTGTAGAGATGTGAACACAATCAAAATGTGTACAGCAAATTCAAGATGTCAGATTTTAGCAAATTAACGAATTCCGATTATCAATTTGCGATTTCTGGTAAGTTTGGAAAAGAAGAATTATATTATTGTTAGGCTCCACCCACTTTTGCAAGTGCGGCACTATGTTAAAGTTAGAGAGGCACAACTTTTTTTTCAGGTGGACCAAACTTAAAAATTCAAACAGATTATGAAAAAGCATTTCAAGCTGGTCATTTTTTCTCTGGGATCCAATGTTCTATCCCGACTCCTTCATTTAGAAAAGGATGAAATTTTTAAAAAACTTTTTTTTTCAAAAATTTCATATTACTTCAATTTATTTGAAAATTCTTCAATTTCGATGTAAAATATCTTGTTTTAAAGGCGATTTTAAGAATGTTCAGATCTTGCGCTTCAAAATGGTACCAAAATCATATAGATCGAAAAATTTAGAAAAAAGTTATAACATTTCAAAAAAAGTGTTTTTTTTTCCAAAAATTTCATTTTTTTCCAATTTCTTAAAAATTCTTCAGTTTCGATGTAAAATATCTTGTTTTAAAGGGAATTTTAAGAATTTTCAAATTTTGCGCTTCGAAATGGTACCAAAATCACATAGTACGGAGAATTTGGAAAAAAGATATGACACTTCAAAAAAACATGTTTTTTTCAGAATTTTCATATTTCTTCAAAAATTCTTCAATTTCGATGTAAAACAGCTCATTTTAAACGAAATTTTAAGAATATTCATATTTTTCGCTTCAAAATGGTGCCAAAATCACATAGATCGGAGAATTTTGAAAAAAGTTATGACATTTCAAAAAACATAATATTTCGTTAAAAATTCTTCAATTTCGATGTAAAGTGTCTCGTTTTAAAGATTTTAAGCTAATTTTTTCAGAGATATTTTCCTGTAAACTGGTACTTATATTTTATTTATTGCGTTTTAAAAAACATCAAGCTACTTATCTACAAACCTGACATTATAAGAATCAAAATTTCATCCCTGAAATTTCGTAATTCAAAGACTGAATTCCTATAAAAATGTCACTTATTTCCAGGTCCAACCTTCTCCGTTATCCTCAACGAATATCCAGAAATGATCGAACAATTGGTTTGCGTCTGCAACATTTTCGCAAGAATGGCGCCAGATCAAAAACAAATCCTAATTGAAACCCTTCAACTCGTCGGGTGTACGGTAGCAATGTGTGGAGATGGAGCAAACGATTGTGCCGCTTTAAAGGCCGCCCATGCTGGAATTTCACTCTCCGATGCGGAAGCCTCAATTGCCGCGCCATTTACCTCAAAAATTGCCGATATTCGATGTATAATTACTCTGATTCAAGAAGGAAGAGCTGCTCTAGTGACGTCATTCTCCGCTTTTCTTTGTATGGCTGGATATTCTTTGACACAATTTATATCGGTTCTATTATTGTATTGGATTTCGACGAGCTATTCTCAAATGCAATTTCTTTATATTGATATGCCAATTGTCACTCTTTTGGCATGGTTGTCATCAAAAACGACAGCCTACTCATCGCTGGCAACGAAGCCACCACCGGCTGATATTCTGTCGGTGACGAGTATGGTTTCATTGTTTGGACAATTGATAATTGGAGGATTGGCACAGATTGTGGTTTTTTGTTGGGTTACGACGCAGAGTTGGTTTGTTGCTCATGTGCCGACGGAGGAAGATGCGGAGATGGATAGGAGGAGTATTGAGGTTTGTATGGAGGGTTGAATAAGTGGTACCATGTCTTTAAGAATAGTCTTATCCAGATTTTCCTGCTAAACAATCGCATTTTTTAAAAGGAGGACCTTTGAATGCACCTGGGATGAAAATAGATTTCATTCTCATTCCAAATCTATTTTAAAAATTTTCTAAAACCACCTAGAAGCCGAGAAAACGCGTCTCAAAACAATGGCCTAGAAAAAGGTGTGGAAACTAGTCCGCAGGCATTAAAAAACCCAAAAAATTTTTAAAAAAGGACGAAGATAAGCATTCTCCATAACTACTTATTAACGAAACACGAAAAAAGCTCATAGGAAAAAGTTAGGCCAACTTTTTCTAGGCCATTGTTTTGAAGCTCGTTTTCTCGGTTTCTAGTTGGTTTTAGGAAATTTTAAAAACAGATTTGGAATGAGAATGAAGTCTATTTTCATTTAAGGTACATTTATTATCTCCGTAAAGCCCTGCTTTAACAAAATTTTTGAGTTTTTGTCGAAAAAACTGCATTTTTAGCTAAATAACGAAGCAACCTCAATTAATTTTGATTTATGTGTACTTTTTCGTCATGGTGACTGCACAGATTCTTCAAATTTCGAGTTAATAACAAAAATCACTAAAATTTATGATTTTGAACCCCGAAACCCAGAAAAATTCAAACTTTGTGCATTTTTGCGTCGTTGTGTGTGCAGATTTTCTTTCAAAACGCTCTAATTGGTGTTTACATAATCAATAAATCGAATTCAATGCCCAAAAATCGAAGAATAACTGTGAAATTTGCTTTTTGTGAATTTGTAAAAAAAATTTATGAAAAAAAAACAAAAAATATGCTGATTTTTGACATATTTTCCATCATAACGCGAAAACGAAAAGAGATGGAACAAAATGTTCAACTGTGAAAATGAACAGCAAGGGAAATGCTTTCGAATGATATTAATTTCATCGCTCTAGCATTATTTTTAAAATTTTCGATTTTTTTCCTATTTTACGTCACCGTATCCCGATTTTTTTAGGCCACCTCAATTTTCTACGTCTCCATTTTCCACTACATCATCCTGTACATTGTGTTCGCGAAAGGACCACCATACCGAGGGCCGATTTATTCGAACAAACCGTTTCTTGGTGCATTAGTTGCTGTAACCATGGTAAATATTTAATTTAATCTCATTTTTCTAGATTTTTTCCAAAAAAATCAATAAAAAATGTATTTTAGCTCTGTCTTGCAATCGTTATCACCACCTATCAGCCAGTGGAACAATTTTTGGGATGCGTACCAATTCCCTTCGATTTTCGGCTAACCATTTTATTGATCGCTTTGGGAACGGCAGTGGTATCTTTTGTGTTTGATCAGTGTTTGGATACAATTTCGGATTTTATAAGAGAACAGTGGGTTTTAAATCGGGGTTTTGAAATAGAATCATTTTCTTCTTTTTTTTGCAGAATCAGACAACAACGAAAAAGGAATTGAGCTTTATTTTCAGCTTTTTGAAGTTTGTATATACATTCCGATTTATTTTATTTCAAATTCCATAATTTTTGATATGAATTGTGCCGAAAAATATAAATAAATATTCATATTTTCATCTCATAATAAAGGTTTTTATTTTTTCCACGATTTTTTCACGTTTTATAACAGTTTTATCCCGAATTTATTTATTTGGAGTTTTAAATATTTGAAAAACCGCCAAATCAAAGGTCACTATTTAGCGGGGAGAGTGTAAATGCGGAGTGTCGTTAATTTATTTTATTTTTTCGAGTTTATTGTGAGTTATTGGTTATTTTCACTGTTTTTCTGCGTTTTTCTAGGAATTTTAATTTTAAAAAGATTTAAGATATGTTTAGGAACGTTAAAGAATTGGAAAATATATAAAAAAGAGGTTTAAAAATATTAAATTTTGAAAAAAATAAGTTTTTTTTTATTTTTGCATTTTTAAAATAAGTTTAAATACTATAGTATGTTTATTTATTGACCAATGAAGTATAATAATTAATAAAATATTTTTCTATGATTTTCGTTTCGTAACTCGTTTTATTTACTAAATTTTCCTTTTTTTCTTAAAAAAATTAAAAACAACATATTTTTCAGAATTACATGCATAAAGATGGGTAAAGAACAGTTCAGAGAGGCCGATATGGCCCTAAAAGTGTAAGTAGCATTAAATTTTTCCTGAATTTTGGATACAACAATATTTTTCAGAGTAGGAGTCAAATTCGCACCAGGTGATTGTGAATTCATGCGTCAAGCGGCACATGTACCAGTTTTCAATAATAAGCTTTATGAGGAAGTTGGTGGGAAACTTCAACCGGCCGCCTATGGACCATTGGACCCGAAAATGGGAACATCGACGAAAACGGGTTTATGTGCGACATGTGGGTTAGGATTGACCGATTGTGTTGGACATTTTGGTTATATGGACTTGGATTTTCCTGTTTTTCATATTGGATTCTTCAAGCTTACTATTCAATTGTTGCAATGTATTTGTAAGGTAATGAATGTCTTATTTCATATATTTTTCGAAACCAAAAATTTAATTGCAGAATTGCTCATCAATTCTTCTGACCAAAGAACAACACAAACTCTTTCTTCGCCAAGTAATGAACCCGAATATAGATTATCTTCATCGCAAGGCCCTTCACAAGAAAATTATCGCGACCTGCAAGAAAAATTCTATTTGTCAGGAATGTAAAATGAAAAATGGAACGGTTAAGAAAGCAGTCGGAACAGTTCTAAAAATCGCATTTGCAAGTCCGGTCCCAGCTGATGAGTTGGGTAAATTCACGACCATGTGCGCAGCAAACGTTGAAATTGGGGAACATCTCAAGAAGATGAAATTCACGCTGTTGAATCCGTTGTTTGTGCAGAAAACATTTGCGAATGTTAAGCAAGCGGTAAGAAGTTCATTTAAAATTATTAGATAGCATTTCTGAAATACTTACAATTTTCCAGGACATCCCAATCCTCATGGTCCGATCGGGTGAAGAAAAACACCCGAATGATCTGCTGCTGACGAGAATTCCGGTGCCACCGGTTTGTATTCGACCGTCTGTCGTTTCGGAAGTGAAGTCGGGAACCACGGAAGATGATGTAACCATGAAATTGATGGAGATTATGCTCACAAATGATGTTATGCGGAAACATAAAAGAGATGGAGCACCGACGAAAACTCTTTTTGAAACTTGGGAGCATTTGCAGGTTAGGGATTTTGAGAGAAATATTCGAAAGAGCATTTTTCGCTGATAAAGGAACTTTTTCTAAAGGAATGGATTGAGCATGTTTTCGGGCTCAGGATTCAAAAATATTGAAAATTCGAACTTTGAAGGCTTATAACTAGGTGACCGCCATTTTTTGAACTTTGAGCACAAAAACACAAAAAACTGCTCTTCCTAATGAGATATCTCATAAAATTCACACCGAAGCAGATATTTAGGGTCAAAAACGAATCCATCTTCAAATTTCTCGAAAAACAAAGATTTTATATACTTTTTTTGAAAATTCGACAAAAAATTGAAAGTTTTCTTAAAAATACACACAAAACGCTTTAATAACTAGGAAAATGTCATAATTCCATTTTTTTCTTTGTTGAACAATGAATATTTATCAAAATCAAGCGGAAAATGAGGAGTTTTGAACAAATTAACCCAATTCGCTTGGAAGCGGCCTCGTTCTCGCGGTTTTCGGTTCCTAGGTCATTGAAAAAGAGGATTTTGAAAAAAAAAACAGATTTTCTATTTTGAAATTAAAAATGTGCCCATTTTCCAGATCCAATGTGCACTTTACATCAACAGTGAAATGTCGGGCCTACCACCGGATCTTCAACCGAAACGAGCGATGCGCGCATTCACCCAACGTCTAAAAGGAAAACAAGGAAGATTCCGTGGGAATTTGTGCGGAAAACGTGTCGATTTCTCCGGAAGAACCGTCATCTCGCCGGATCCGAATCTTCGCATCGATCAGGTCGGAGTGCCGATTCATGTCGCGATGACGTTGACATATCCGGAAATTGTGAACGCGTCGAATATGGAGAAGATGAAGAAATTGGTTATAAATGGAAGTGATGTTCATCCGGGCGCCAATTATTTGGTGGATAAGAAGACGGGGAATAAGCGGTTGTTGAAGTGAGAGATTTTTAATTATGAATTTTTCAAACCAACCACAAAACATCAATTTTTGTGAATATTTATAAGTCGAACGCTGAAAATTTAATTTTCTACACTTTTTTCAATTTTTGTTATGAATTCTTAAAAAGTTTGGATAAACAAAGAATTCGGGAGAAGCGTCTTACGTGCTCCAAATATTGGAGCTAAATTTGAGAAATCTCAACGAAAATAGCTTGAATTTGGAGCATTGGTTTCATTCAGCAAAAATTGAGCTTAAGCCGAGTTATAGCTATTCAAAGTTCGAATTTTGACAAAATTTCAGACGATATAATTTGTTAGATTTTGCATATTAGTAGTTTCTCTTTTCCAGGCTGAGCTCTTTTCAATATAACGTGAAACGCTTACCCCGAATTCCCTTGTAATCAATGCTTCAAATTATTGATTATTTTCAGATATGGAAAGCGAGAAGAATTGGCGAAAAACATGAGAATGGGCGACATTGTTGAACGGCATTTGGATGATAATGATGTTGTTTTGTTCAATCGACAGCCTTCTTTGCACAAAATTTCGATTATGAGTCATAGGGCGAAAGTTATGCCAGGAAGGACCTTCAGGTTTTTTTTTAAAAAAAGTGATTTTTTTCAATAAAAGCCTACAGATTCAATGAATGTGCTTGCACACCATACAACGCTGATTTCGATGGTGACGAGATGAATCTGCATCTTCCACAAACTTACGAAGCAAAAGCGGAAGCGAGCGAATTGATGAATGTGAAGAATAATTTGATTACCCCTCGTTCTGGAGAACCACTGATCGCTGCAATTCAGGATTTTATCACTGGAGGTTATCTTTTAACACATAAGGACACGTTTTTGCCGAAAGATGAGGTCTACCGCTTCGCCGCTTCATTAATCGACGCGTCTGCTAAGAAACAAACAAAGATTCGAATTCCGCCGCCGGCGATTCGAAAGCCGATTGAATTGTGGACGGGAAAACAGTTGATTGAGCTGATCATTCGACCGGATAAAGGATCGGATATTTCGTTGAACTTGACGACGAAGAATAAGAGTTATTCCGGGAATTTGGAGTTTTGTGAGAAGGACTCGTATGTGATTATTCGGAATAGTGTGCTGTTGTGCGGGGTTCTGGATAAATCGCTTTTAGGATCGTCGTCAAAAACGAATATTTTCTATATGTTGATGAGGGATTATGGAGAAGATGCGGCGGTGGATGCGATGTGAGTTTTTAGAGGAATACCATCTTTTTCGGAAAAACAAATCTCAAATTGATTACAATCCTGAAAAATCAAAAAAAAATTTTAAATAGGTTCAAAATCAGAAACGGTTCGAATAATTTGTTTCTTTGCGGAAAATGTTGTTTCCGCGTGTATTATTACCGTAAAAATTAGTATTTAGTGATTCGAAGACCTGATGTTCATAAAAATCAGAAAATTTTCAAGTAAAAACCACTTTACCTCATTTATCGGCATCTGTAAATAATAATTTCAGTAAATAATAGTTTTTACGGACTCGTAGACTACTTTGTGATTTTTTTCTTAAAATACTAAAAATTTATTCAATTTTCAGAAATTTTCAGTTTTTAAAAACAATTTCTTTACAATTACTAAACAATAGGCTGATGTAATTGCGTAGTGTCGTAGTGGCATTAATTTGAAAAATTTTTAAAAATCAATTTCTGATTTTGTAACCATTTTTTTAATTTTCCGAAATTTTAATCACTTTTAATTTCATTTTTCCGAAAAAGGAGAGTATCCGTATTCCCTAACAAACAATAATAATTATTTCAGGTGGCGCTTGGCGAGAATGGCACCGGTTTTCCTGTCGAATCGTGGATTTTCAATCGGAATCGGTGATGTTCGACCAAGTGAACAATTGTTGAAGGAAAAGGGACAATTGGTTGATAAAGGATATGAAATGTGTGCCAAATATATCAAAGAATTGGAAGATGGGCGGCTCAAAGCGCAGCCTGGATGCACTGAAGAAGAAACGTTGGAATCGATCATTTTGAGAGAGTTGTCGACGATTCGTGACCACGCTGGACAAGTTTGTCTTCGAAATTTGAGTAAATATAATGCACCGTTGACAATGGCGGTTTGCGGTTCGAAAGGATCGTTTATCAATATTTCGCAAATGATTGCGTGTGTCGGACAGCAAGCCATTTCGGGACATCGACCACCGGACGGATTTGAAGAGCGATCGTTGCCACATTTTGAGCGGAAACAGAAGACGCCAGAAGCGAAGGGATTCGTGGCGAACAGTTTCTATTCGGGATTGACACCGACCGAGTTCTTTTTCCATACAATGGGTGGAAGAGAAGGATTAGTCGATACTGCTGTCAAAACTGCGGAGACTGGTTATATGCAAAGAAGACTGGTTAAATGTTTGGAGGTAGGGCATTTTGATCAATTTTTGGATGAAAAACTTTAACGATGATCCTCAAAGTCCGATAAGGCAAATCAGACCGAAATGGCATATTGAACCTTAAAAAACATATCTTTTAAATTCAAATCTTGATTTTTGCGTCATATCGGACTTTTCAGAATCAAATGGGACTAATTTTGAAAAAAAAATCTAAAAAGACCCTAATAAAACGTTTTTTCAGGATCTTTGTGCAAGTTATGACGGAACGGTTCGATCCTCAACTGGTGACGTCATTGAGTTTGTATTCGGTGAAGATGGTCTCGATCCGGCAATGATGGAAGCAAAAGATGGATCGGTTGTCGATTTTGGGCACATTTTGGAGCACGCGAAGAATACGAAAAAGTCTGGAAAACCTATGACTATTGATGAGATGGAGAAGAGTGTTGAATTGGAGGTTAAAAAGCGGTTCAAGGGAAAACATGAGCATTTTGCGAAGAGTTTGCAACAGTTTTTGAGTGAGGAGCTGGCGAGAAGTAAAAAATGGCTCGGGTCGCCGGGACATTGTGGAAGTCATCAGAAAATGGAGAAGAATTGTATTGATTGTAAGAATTTGAAAGCTCATCGGGATGTGATGGTGAAGAATTGTTGTATAACGAAGGAGCAGATGTCTTGTTTTGTGCAATTGTGCGCTTATAAGGCGGCGAGAGCGGTGACGGAGCCGGGAACTGCTGTTGGAGCTATTGCGGCGACTAGTATTGGTAAATATTTTCAAAATAATGATTTTTTTTTGGAAAAATTGAAAAAAAAACTTTTTTTTCCGGTTTTTCATTCTAAAATTCATAGAAACCATAATTTACAGCTACAAAATTGAATATAATCACCCGCTAAATTTCCTTCTTTCTTTTAGGAGAACCGTCGACTCAAATGACGCTGAAAACGTTCCATTTCGCTGGAGTTGCTTCAATGAACATCACGCAGGGAGTACCGCGTATTAAGGAGATTATCAATGCTGTTAAAACGGTAATAATAGTTTATTTTGTCTGTTTTTGAGTAATTAAAAAATTATTAATTAGATCTCAACACCAATTATCACTGCGAATCTACTTGATCCAAATGATCAAAATCTTGCGCGGCGAGTGAAGGCGAGGATTGAGAAAACCACCCTTGGAGAGATTTGTGATTATATTGAGGAAGTTTATCTGCCGGATGATTATTTTATAATGATCAAGTTGAATTCGAAGAGGATTCGGTTGTTGCAATTGGAGGTTTCGATGGAATCGATTGCATATGCGATTTCGATATCGAAAGTTTGTCCGATGATGAAAGGGTGTAAGGTAAGAGTTTTATTAAAGGTGGACTATGTTGTTTAATAGATCTGAAATTCAATTTTATATACCTACTGAAAAAAATTGCATAAAACTAGAAAAGGGGAATCACCCGGAATCGAACTGCGGTTTTGAGACTAAAGTTCGATTCCGGGTGTCCTTTTCTACGTGTTTTGCTAATTTTTAAACTATGTAGTGAATTTCAGAATCTCAGATATAACCTGCATATAGTCCCACCCCCTCTAAACATTATTTTTGAAAGAAATAAATGATTTTAGATCGTTTCCCATGGAAAGACAATAATGGTTGTTCGACCACCTTCAAACAGTAAATTGAGCAAGACAATGACGATGCAAATGCTGAAATATTCACTATCAAGTGTGGTGGTTAAAGGAATCTCGTCTGTAAATCGGTGTGTTATTCATGCGGACGAGAAGAAAGGGGATTTCTTCTCGCTGCTGGTTGAAGGAACCGATTTTCGTGGAGTTTTGTCGTCGGTTGGTGTCGATGCGAATCGCACGCATTTTAATAATGCACTCGTCGTTGCTGAAGTCTTGGGAATTGAGGCGGCGAGGACTTGTATTATCAATGAGATTATTGCGACGATGGATGCTCATGGTAGGGGTTTTTTGACAATACATGCGGTGTGCCACTTTATAGGCAGTATATTACATCCCTGAGGAGAACTTAAAGGCAGCGTACTAAAGGCATACGTATTTTTGATTAAGGCTTAAAGGCAGCTTGTCAGTTAACACGATCCAAAATCTAGGCAAAAATTCAAAATTCGAATGGGAGCCCAGGTGGTCCAAAGAACAATGCCAATATGTAGCCAAATTCAAATAATTGTGTTTCGCGCCAATTCCGACCGCGTTGCACGGACACCGACCGCGTCGCACGGACACGCGGGAATTCAAAATTTTATTTTTGCAACTTTGGACGGCTGCTATGACGCGTGTATTTATCGGTGTGATTTCGCATAAATTGCATTGTACTAATTAGAGAACGCTCTAATTTTTGAAACTAAGATCAGGTAGGGTAAAATTAGCTGAACAGCTGTCTTTAAAGGCAGCGTAACACCATCTTAGTTAAAGTGTCTGTTTACTTATTCTCAGTTTTTAACAAACTCAGAATCGCCTATTACCAATGGAATAAACAAAATAAACAAAAAAAATCAGTTTAAAAGCTTCATTTTGCAAAAAAAAACACGTGGAAAAATAAGACGTCGATAAAACATCGAAAAAATCGATTAAATAAATTTCCTAGGAAATGTAGTTTGGATTTCTAGGTCGTATTTGCGCTTTTTTCATTATTTTTCCTTATATGGCCTAGAAACCCAAATATAATTTTTTCTTAAATGTCTTAATTCGATTTTTTTAAAACTTTAGTCGGGGTTTCTTATTTTATCGACGTAAAAATTGTTTTTCTGTTTTCAATTGTCTTATTTTTCATCTGAAGCACATTTTCTGAGCTCTACGGAGCCCTCCCCCTCTTTCATACATCATTACCACCTTTTTTCCTTCTCCCTTTCAAAAATGTGATTTGAAAAATCAATTTTCCAGGAATTGGATTGGATCGTCGACATGTGATGCTTCTGGCTGATTTGATGACTTATCGTGGAGAAGTGTTAGGAATTACGAGGAACGGATTGGTGAAAATGAAGGATTCTGTGCTTCTTTTGGCTTCTTTTGAGAAAACAATGGACCATTTGTTTGAAGCGGCATTTTTCTCGCAAAGGGATGTGGTAAGTCTATTTTTTGTTGAAATTCTAATATTTTCCAAATATTGTTCCTTTTTAGATCCATGGAGTCTCCGAATGTATCATTATGGGAACGCCTATGACAGTTGGAACGGGTACATTCAAATTGATGCAGAAATATGAGAAGAAGACGGAATTGAAGAAATTGAAACCGATTTTCGAACGAGCGGAAACTAAGTTAAAGTTTTGAAGTTGCTTTTTTCTTTGTTTTGTAGTGGAAAATAATTGTTTTTGTTAGATATTTATTGTTATATGACATTGTTATGTTTTTTCTCCATTTTTTTGTTCGTGAATATTTTCATGAATAAGTTATAAAGGTTATAATGAATTTTTATGTGTAGAGCACACAATTTTTCATATATTGTATTTTTTTGACGTTTAATCTGATTGCAGAGGCCTTTGGAATCGTCAAAGCGCAAATATTTTTTGTTTGCAATAAAAAAAACAAATGAAATCTCAAAAAACTGCAGAAAAATTTATTTTTTCCGTTTTTTTTATATGACTACAGTAACCCGCCCACCTCTCTAATTTAAAGGGACGCGTGAATAAAAATTCGCTGAGCTCCACCACGATTTTCTGATTTTCGTTGTGTTCCTTTAAATTGCTTACAGTAGAATTTTGTTTTTTTTGTGGGAAAATGTGTTTTTTTTTACTTTGAAGAAACATTTCTGCGTGTTTTCATTCATTTTTAGTTAAAATTATTTTTATTTTCCTTGCCGTCATTTTTTTCAAGCTCAATTACGTGTTTTTTCCGAAAATAGCCATTTCTCAATCCTAGACGTGCAATTTTATATTATTGATCTTTTTGATAAACCAAAGAAAGGGCGAAGAGAGAAGACACGCTTGTTTTTTTGTAGTTTGATCGCGAGTTGACCTAGTTTTCGTGTTTTTTTTTGTGTGGACCGTTCCTCTTCTCCTTTTTTTTGGTAATGTACACGTGGCGGCCGCGATGCGGGTTTGTGGGGACGCAGTCATTTTTTGTCATCATTTTTTGCATTCTTTTTTTCTCTTTTTCGGGTTGATGATGGGGAGCCATTCCTTTTTTGATAGTTTTTTGTTAGTTTTCAAGTTTCTTTGCATACTTACAGCTCGTAGGATTCTGAATCACCATCTCGTCGTCGTAACTTTTAAATTTTTCGTTTTCTGCTGATTGAAAATTTTGAAAATGTAATTGAACATGATTGAACATTTTTCTGCTGATGACCTTTTGCTTTGCGAATCATCTCGTAGCTCCAACCTTCGCATTTCAAGCTCAATTACGTATGCTTTTTTCCGATAATGATAATTCCCACATCCTAGACGTGCAAATTTATATTATTGATCTTTTTGATAAACCAAAGAAAGGGGGAAGAGAGAAGACACGCTTGTTTTTTTGTAGTTTGATCGCGAGTTGACCTAGTTTTCGTGTTTTTTTTTTGTGTGGACCGTTCCTCTTCTCCTTTTTTTTGGTGATGTACACGTGGCGGCCGCGATGCGGGTTTGTGGGGACGCAGTCATTTTTTGTCATAATTTTTTGCATTCTTTTTTTTCCTCTTTTTTGGGTTAATGTTGGGGAGCCATTCCTTTTTTGATTTCAAGTTTCTTTACATACTTCCAGCTCGTAGGATTCTGAATCACCCTCTCGTCGTCGTAACTATTAAATTTTTCGTTTTTCTGCTGATTGATCATTTTGAAAATTTGATTTAACGTTATTGATCATTTTGATGAATTATTTTTCTGTTGATAGCCCTTCGCTCTCTCCGAATCATCTCGTCGTCGAACCTCCGTATTTTGTTGAGCTGGCACCATTGATTTTTTCAAGCAGAGAAGCGTCTGATGTTCACCCATGCAATTATCACAGTGAATTTCCGATCTGCATTCCAATGATACAGCCGTAGGCATCTACAACACTGGTTCTTTCTTGCGTCGACGGCATCTTTCCCTCCTTTCGGCGTTTTGTGCACTGGGCACTTTTCAGCAAAATGACTATTTTTGCGACAAAAATGGCAAGCAGCATTGTTCTGTCGGCTTTTATTGATTTGCATTTGAATCTTCGGCGTTTTCGGCATAGCAACAATCTTCTGCGATCCATCAAATTTTCGCAAACATCTGCATCTCAGAACACACAAGTTCATAAATATCTCATCAAAACTTCCATTGTCCATTCATCCAGGATTGCCAACTTTGTTTGACGTTTCAAGATCTGCCTGTGAATCCACACTTCAAATTTTGAGAGAACTTATTTCTTGAACATTTGAGAATCCACATCCTTCTTGAATCTTCGCAGCTGATCCACTATCATACAACTTTTGTTGATCATCCAAATTCGAACTTCTGATTCTTTCCTTGCGAAGTTTGTTTGTCAACTCGACGATGATATCCTTTGAATTTTTGTACTTTTTGTGGCCTTTTCGTAGCTGTCTCCATTCACACGGGGTTTTTTTTACTACCGCTAGAACTGAAAAAATGGACCCTCATCAATAGAGCGCGCTTACTGATTGTGGCCTAACTATTGTGCGAAACTTCTTCCATAATATTCTTCAGCCAATTTTATTTGTACTGGGACGAACATTTTGAACATTTTTCTGTACTTTTGCAAATTTTTATGTTTTTTCACCACTGTAACCTTGTTTTTGTGATGTGTGGGCATGTTCTAAAAAAAGAACTAGTGCGATCTAATATGTATGTAAGAAGTCTTAGAGGTTTGAAATTTTAACACTAAATTTGCTAATTTTTGAGAGTTTTTGAAGTTTTTTAAAATCAGGACGGAAGTTTTGAAATTTTTGAGACTGTAAAGTTGAAGGTTGGATATTTACACGCTTTTTGAAAGTAATTTCGGAAGTTTCGGTGTTCGGATAAGTATTCCTTAGAGGGATAAAAGTTAGCGTTTAGCATTTTTTTGAGTTGCATCGCAATTTTTCCAATAATCCTATTCCTTTTCAGTAAATTTACTTTTTTCACACATTTTCATACTCCACATTATCTAAGAAAAGAAAAAGCAAAACGTATATTTCAATTTATTTATTCAGTGGGAACCGATCCAGCGGCTTTCCTACCGCGAACACACAACGAGACCACTAGACTATTGCGTTTTCTTCAGAGAGAGTGTGTGTGCGCGCAAAGTGCGCTCTATCTCACTCGTGTCCACTCTCCGTAGTAAAAAAAACCCCGTGATTCAGCTCATATTGTGAATTAAGATAAAAAAGAATAAGAAACAAAATAAATCAAAAAGAGAAGAACAATGAATGTGATGTGCTATTTTATATTGTGTGGGAAAAGAAATACAATTCAATATTGAACAATTGTAATAAAAACATTGAAAACTTGATATTATAATGATGAAAGCTTATTTTTTATTTATTACTTTCTTTATTCAATAAACCAGCAAACAAAATGATACGTGATACATGATAAAATGCAATGGAATCGCTAAAGAATAAGAATACATGTGCTTTTGATACTGCAAAACGTCAGAATAAGTGTAATTTACTTACAGCTCGTAGGATTCTGAATCCTAGCGATGTAAGCTCTTATTATGAAACAGCAAACAGTAAAGGAAAGTGCGACGAGATTAAAATTCTCTGGGTATTCCTTTTTTGCTTCGAGGGTTAAGAAAGCAACAAATGAGAAGAAGGGCATGAGCAAGAAGTTATCGGAAAATATCAGTTGGAGCAATTAGATTGTTCAACTGGAATGAGATGGGGAAAAGGAATTGGACGTCGGTTTTAATCGATATTGAAGATTTGAGTATATATTAGGATTCTAGTGCGCAATACAGAAAAAGACGGGTATTAGGAACATAGATCATACCTTCTTTTTTGTGCATTGGGTGGTTTCCTTGACTTCTGTCAATGATCTTTGTTTGACCACTTCAGAAATAGCAATCTTGTTTCCAAAGGATTCAGATCAAGAAAGTGTGTAAACGTGCAACATTTGTTGATAAACTAGGTGCGAAACTCGGGTGTTTGAAGCTAAAATTATGGTAGTTTCATTATTTTTCTATTGGTTTACCAATAATTATCAGGGATAAGGATTATGACATAATTGCAGTACTAGGGATGATATTTTAACATAAAATCGAAATTTAAATAAGACCTATTGTAGATGAAAGGTCTCGACTGGTATAGTAAGTGACTAAAATTTACGATCCACTTTTGCGGTATTCCTGAGATATGGCCTCCGACGTAAAGTGAGCTTTTAAACGAGTGTGCAAAAAATGAAGCATTTTTTCAAAAACGTGTGACTTTTGAACGGGTGAACCAAAATTTATGTGTTATAGCTCATTTGATTGGGAAAAGAATTGGCTATAAAATTATAATTAACAATGTTTTGAAAAAATTAGTTTTGAATGCAGAAATATCGAAAAAAAAACTGAAAATTGTCAAAATTGAAAGTGACAGTACGCTGTTTTAGCAGGGTTCAAATGAGAAAACGAGGTAATTTTAGCCAAAACTCCGAACATGGTATATTTAGTTGTTTAATTTTGTTTTTATTTTTTATACAGATCCAAAATTCGTCAATAACCGAATTTATCAAAATATGACTAGTTTTCGACCAGATTTTTACAGTCATTGTTTTTTATTGATTTATTTACTCATACGAGTTCATGATAACTCTTTTCTAATTAAATAAATTAAGAATAAAGTTATCATAAACTCGTATGAGTAAATAAATCAATAAAAAACAATGACTTTAAAAATCTGGTCGAAAAAAAGACATATTTTGATAAATTCGGTTATTTTACGAAAAATGGATGCGTATAAATAGTCAAGGTAAAAAAAACAAAATTAAACAACTAAATAAACCATGTTCGGAGTTTTGGCTAAAAAAAACCTCGTTTTCTCATTTGAACCCTACTCAAACTGCGCATCATAATGATCTGAGCGCAAAAATATTTTTCCTTGTAACTTTTTTAAATTAAAGGTAATTTATGTTCAATTTTCAGTAAGAATAAGTTCCTGAACCCATAGAATTCAAAAAAAATAAAATTTGTTTGAAATAGCGTACTGTCACTTTCAATTTTGACAATTTTTAGTTTTTTTTTCGATATTTCTGCATTCAAAACTAATTTTTTCAAAACATTGTTAATTATAATTTTATAGCTGAATTTTAATCCACCTCCGAAACTTTTAAAAACATTAATAATGCAAGATTTGGAATCAAGCCAGCAACACCATTCAAAGGACACCTGGAACAACGATCAACCAGTCGCCAGGATGATGCCGGGAGGATCGCAGGCTTTGAATCAGTATTTTTGCAGTCGTTACAAATTTGTTTTTACAGAGTTCAACAACAACGACTACAGAACAACAACGACTACAGAACAACAACGACTACAGAACAACAACGACTACAGAACAACAACGACTACAGTACAACAACGACTACAGTACAACAACGACTACAGTACAACAACGACTACAGTACAACAACGACTACAGGATCAACAACGACTACAAGATCAACAACGACTACAGAACAACAACGACTACAGAACAACAACGACTACAGTACAACAACGACTACAAGATCAACAACGACTACAAGATCAACAACGACTACAGAACAACAACGACTACAGAACAACAACGACTACAGAACAACAACGACTACAGTACAACAACGACTACAGGATCAACAACGACTACAAGATCAACAACGACTACAGAACAACAACGACTACAGAACAACAACGACTACAGAACAACAACGACTACAGAACAACAACGACTACAGAACAACAACGACTACAGGATCAACAACGGATTTACATCCAGGTAATTAATTGTTTTGAAAAAATGGGAATTTTTGTATTTTTCCAAAAGAAATCCCATTTTCACAGCTAGATTTTTGTAATAGGCGGCCGGAGGCTATCGCCAATTTTTCACTTTGTTTAAAAATGTGATAATATTCAAAATTCCCATTTTTAAATTAATATTTTTAAAAACTGTTCAATTTTAATCAATTTTGATATTTTCAGACCTTCCCTAACACCAAGCCAACAACACGGATGGAACTACAATCGATTTACATCCAGGTAACTTATTATTTTGAAAAAATGGGAATTTTTGGATTTTTCTAAAAGAAATCCCATTTTCACAGCTAGATTTTTGTAATAGGCGGCCGAAGGCTATCGCCAATTTTTCATTTTGTTTAAAATTATGATAATATTCAGAATTCCCATTTTTTAATTAAAATTTTAAAAAACTGTTCAATTTTGACATTTTCAGACCTTCCACTACCACCAAGCCAACAACACGGATGGAACTTCAATCGATTTACATCCAGGTAATTAATTGTTTTGAAAAAATGGGAATTTTTGGATTTTTCCAAAAGAAATCATTTTTTTAGAGCTAATTTTTTGTAATAGGCGGCCGAATGCTATCGCCAATTTTTCATTTTGTTTAAAACATGTGATAATATTCAGAATTCCCATTTTTAAATTAAAATTTTAAAAAACGGTTCAATTTTCACAAATTTTGACATTTTCAGGCCATCCCTACCACCAAGCCAACAACACGGATGGAACTTCAATCGATTTACATCCAGGTAATTAATTGTTTTGAAAAAATGGGAATTTTTGGATTTTTCCAAAATAAATCTCATTTTCACAGCTAGATTTTTGTAATAGGCGGCCGAAGGCTATCGCCATTTTTTCACTTTGTTTAAAAATGTGATAATATTCAAAATTCCCATTTTTAAATTAATTTTTTTTTAACTGTTCAATTTTTAATCAATTTTTACATTTTCAGACCTTCCACCACCGTCAAGACAACAACATGGATGGAACTTCATTCGATTTACATCCAGGTAATTAATTGTTTTGAAAAATTGGAATTTTTGGGCTGTTTCCAAAGGAAATCTCATTTTCACAGCTATATTTTTGTAATAGGCGGCCGAAGGCTATCGCCAATTTTTGATTTTATTTAAAATTTGGGATTATCTCAAAATTCCAAGTTTTTAAATTAAAATTTTTAAAAACGGTTCAATTTTGACATTTTCAGACCTTCCACCACCATCAAGACAACAACACGGATGGAACTTCAATCGATTTACATCCAGGTAATTAATTGTTTTGAAAAATTGGAATTTTTGGGCTGTTTCCAAAGGAAATCTCATTTTCACAGCTATATTTTTGTAATAGGCGGCCGAAGGCTATCGCCATTTTTTCACTTTGTTTAAAAATGTGATAATATTCAAAATTCCCATTTTTAAATTAATTTTTTTTTAACTGTTCAATTTTTAATCAATTTTTACATTTTCAGACCTTCCACCACCGTCAAGACAACAACACGGATGGAACTTCATTCGATTTACATCCAGGTAATTAATTGTTTTGAAAAATTGGAATTTTTGGGCTGTTTCCAAAGGAAATCTCATTTTCACAGCTAGATTTTTGTAATAGGCGGCCGAAGGCTATCGCCAATTTTTGATTTTGTTTAAAATTTGGGATTAACTCAAAATTCCAATTTTTTAACTCAAAATTTTTAAAAACGGTTCAATTTTGACATTTTCAGGCCTTCAACCAACATCAAGATAACAACACGGATGGAACTTCAATCGATTTACATCCAGGTAAGTCTTTATTTTGAAAAATTGGAATTTTTGGGCTGTTTCCAATAGAAACCGCATTTTTAGAACTAAAAAAGCTAAATTTTTGTAATAGGCTTTGTTTCAAACGCGAATATTTCAAAATTTCAAGTTGTTAAATTAAAATTTTAAAACACGATTCAATTTTTACATTTTCAGACCATCCCTACCAACAAGGCGACGGCGGGCCATTGCATTTGAAATACATTCAGATAAGTGTTTATTTGGCAAAACCAAGGAAATGTAATGAAGTTTTTAAAAGTTTTCCAGTACCGCTGATCCGTATTCCGATAATGGAGGATTAGGAAAATATGGACAATGTGGTGAAGTTGAAGCCGATTGACGATGGGAGCTTCCCAACCCATTCCAGTCTGTCAGAACTGCCAGACTGGAATGGGTTGAAAAATGGGTCTCAGAAATTCCAGTGGAGTCAGTGAAACTGGTTGCTCGGTTTTGGATTTTGTAACTGGTCGACGCCGAGGGATTTAGGAATTTAGGAATTATTAAGCCAATCGATAATTCTCCTTATGTCGCAGACTAATCGACTTTCCGTTTAGGACCCCAGTGCGGCCCGTTAAAATTCCACCCGACAAGAAGCCAACAGAAAATTATTGAAGATGATGCTCCGTGTTGCAATATGTCGTTCTGAAATTCCAATTATTCCAAAAAATTAATTACCTGGATGTAAATCGAATGCGGCTCCATCCGTGTTGTTAGCTTGGTGGTAGTGGAAGGTCTGAAAATGTCAAAATTGAACAGTTTTTTAAAATTTTAATTAAAAAAATTCCCATTTTTTCGAAATAATAAGTTACCTGGATGTAAATCGATTGAAGTTCCATCCGTGTTGTTGACTTGGTGGTAGTGGAAGGTCTGAAAATGTCAAAATTAGTGAAAATTGAACAGTTTTTTAAAATATTAATTTAAAAATGGGAATTTTGAATATTTTTAAACAAAGTGAAAAATTGGCGATAGCCTTCGGCCGCCTATTACAAAAATTTAGTTGTGAAAATGGGATTTCTTTTGGAAAAATCCAAAAATTCCCATTTTTTCAAAACAATTAATTACCTGGATGTAAATCGGTTGAAGTTCCATCCGTGTTGTTGGCTTGATGGTGGTGGAAGGTCTGAAAATGTCAAAATTAGTGAAAATTCAACCGTTTTTAAAAATATTAATTTAAAAATGGGAATTTTGAAATAATCCCAAATTTTAAACAAAATCAAAAATTGGCGATAGCCTTCGGCCGCCTATTACAAAAATTTAGCTGTGAAAATGGGATTTCTTTTGGAAAAATCCAAAAATTCCCATTTTTTCAAAACAATTAATTACCTGGATGTAAATCGATTGAAGTTCCATCCGTGTTGTTGGCTTGGTGGTAGGGATGGCCTGAAAATGTCAAAATTTGTGAAAATTGAACCGTTTTTTAAAATTTTAATTTAAAAATGGGAATTTTGAAATAATCCCAAATTTTAAACAAAATCAAAAATTGGCGATAGCCTTCGGCCGCCTATTACAAAAAATTAGCTGTGAAAATGGGATTTCTTTTGGAAAAATCCAAAAATTCCCATTTTTTCAAAACAATTAATTACCTGGATGTAAATCGATTGAAGTTCCATCCGTGTTGTTGGCTTGATGGTGGTGGAAGGTCTGAAAATGTCAAAATTAGTGAAAATTCAACCGTTTTTAAAAATATTAATTTAAAAATGGGAATTTTGAATATTTTTAAACAAAGTGAAAAATTGGCGATAGCCTTCGGCCGCCTATTACAAAAATTTAGTTGTGAAAATGGGATTTCTTTTGGAAAAATCCAAAAATTCCCATTTTTTCAAAACAATTAATTACCTGGATGTAAATCGGTTGAAGTTCCATCCGTGTTGTTGGCTTGATGGTGGTGGAAGGTCTGAAAATGTCAAAATTAGTGAAAATTCAACCGTTTTTAAAAATATTAATTTAAAAATGGGAATTTTGAAATAATCCCAAATTTTAAACAAAATCAAAAATTGGCGATAGCCTTCGGCCGCCTATTACAAAAATTTAGCTGTGAAAATGGGATTTCTTTTGGAAAAATCCAAAAATTCCCATTTTTTCAAAACAATTAATTACCTGGATGTAAATCGATTGAAGTTCCATCCGTGTTGTTGGCTTGGTGGTAGGGATGGCCTGAAAATGTCAAAATTTGTGAAAATTGAACCGTTTTTTAAAATTTTAATTTAAAAATGGGAATTTTGAAATAATCCCAAATTTTAAACAAAATCAAAAATTGGCGATAGCCTTCGGCCGCCTATTACAAAAAATTAGCTGTGAAAATGGGATTTCTTTTGGAAAAATCCAAAAATTCCCATTTTTTCAAAACAATTAATTACCTGGATGTAAATCGATTGAAGTTCCATCCGTGTTGTTGGCTTGATGGTGGTGGAAGGTCTGAAAATGTCAAAATTAGTGAAAATTCAACCGTTTTTAAAAATATTAATTTAAAAATGGGAATTTTGAATATTTTTAAACAAAGTGAAAAATTGGCGATAGCCTTCGGCCGCCTATTACAAAAATTTAGTTGTGAAAATGGGATTTCTTTTGGAAAAATCCAAAAATTCCCATTTTTTCAAAACAATTAATTACCTGGATGTAAATCGGTTGAAGTTCCATCCGTGTTGTTGGCTTGATGGTGGTGGAAGGTCTGAAAATGTCAAAATTAGTGAAAATTCAACCGTTTTTAAAAATATTAATTTAAAAATGGGAATTTTGAAATAATCCCAAATTTTAAACAAAATCAAAAATTGGCGATAGCCTTCGGCCGCCTATTACAAAAATTTAGCTGTGAAAATGGGATTTCTTTTGGAAAAATCCAAAAATTCCCATTTTTTCAAAACAATTAATTACCTGGATGTAAATCGATTGAAGTTCCATCCGTGTTGTTGGCTTGGTGGTAGGGATGGCCTGAAAATGTCAAAATTTGTGAAAATTGAACCGTTTTTTAAAATTTTAATTTAAAAATGGGAATTTTGAAATAATCCCAAATTTTAAACAAAATCAAAAATTGGCGATAGCATTCGGCCGCCTATTACAAAAAATTAGCTTACGCTTTCTAGTCTTAAATCCCCTCCATCTCCAGCGTGTTCTTTCACATCTTCCAATTTCAAACGATTCATCAATTGTGGGCAGACTCAGAGTTCCAGAAAGACGTCTTTGTTGTCTCGAAAGTCAGTGTCCTTGTCCCATTTTTGAATCTTGGTCTCAAATTGATCTAAATCCGCCATCAATTGTTAACATTCCGCCAATTTCCAGTGTCGAAATCTGAAATAACCCCTCCCTTTAAATGAAGAAAACATAGAAAATAAAGGTTTACGTTTCAAATCTGGCTTCCAAAATCGATCGTCCCATCCATTCCTTTTGCAAACCATGAATCACTTGCCGAATTTCATCGTATTGCCTATCCAATTGTCGTTTATCTTCAGATCCTTTGAATTCGGTGAACTCTAGAGTTGAAATCCAGCGCCGATTGTCTGCCAGCCATTCGCATGGGGTATTCTGAAAAATACATTTTTCTCAGGCAAATAAGGAAAATAAAGTTCTACATTTCAAATGCAGCTTCAGCGTTTGCTGACTTCTTGGCAGTCGATCAACCCGTGTTGCTGCTTCCGTGGCTCTTCAATCCATTGCACATTTGTTGAAATTGTGCCATTGTATCGTTTGCAATCCAAGATGGCAGATGGATGTGACTAGATAATGGTGACGCCTGAAAATCATGGATGTTCGTATTGTGATAAATAAATATTAGAATTTAAAGCCTTACTTATTGTAACGGCCAAAAATTCGTCGATCTTGTTACATCTCGTTGCTCGGCAGCTCTTGCCCATTTTGTAGTCGATTTTGATCGTCAATATTTTCCTAACCAATTATTGTTTCTATTCAGGTCCTTTGAATTCGGCTCGTAGAGACATTTGCAGAATCGTGAAGCTTCCAAAATCGGTCCCATTCCTTTTCCAATCCGTGAATCGAGTTGTAATTCTCCTTGCTGCTACTTCGATTGCTTTTGTCGATTTAGAGCATCCTTCTTCAAGTCCAGCGTCCTAAAATCGACAATTTATTCTCCGAAATGACGAAAAAGCTTACCTGCTGCTCTTCCTCTCTCATTACACCAAAATCTTCATAAACGAAATCTGTACCATAGAAATCCTTGCGTTTTTTTTACCCCACTTGTTGTCAGTGATATCTGAAAATGATTTTTCAGATTAATGGTTTGTGAAATTCAGCCCAAAAGAAGCGTACCATTAACATCACTATCATCTTCATCAAAATCTGAACCATCTTCGTCTTCACTATTGTCTCATTGACAACCGTTCTTCCCAATAACATCCCTCTAGCGCCTTTTCACAAATCCTAGCTCTTCGTTTTGCAGCACTATTGCATTGTCGATTGGGCATGCTCATAATCTGCTCCTGACGGACTCAGATTCCAAAGTTTCCACGCGCAGATTGCTAAAATAACTATTTTTTCTGATTTGAATGAGATTTATCGAAATTTACACTTCCTAGTCTTAAATCCCCTCCATTTCCAGCTTGTTCTTTCACATCTTCCAATTTCAAACTATTCGTCGATCAACCCGTGTTGCTGCGTCCGTGGCTCTTCAATCCATTGCACATTTGTTGAAATTTTGTCATTGTATCGTTTGCAATCCAAGATGTGGCAAATGGACGGTGACTAGATGTCGGTTACGCCTGAAAATCATGGATTTACGTATTGTGATAGATAAATATTAGAATTTAAAGTCTTACTTGTTTCAACGGCCAACATTTCGCCAGAATCGTGAAGCGTCAATTTCCAGTGTCGAAATCTGAAATATACCCTTTTTATCAAGAAAACACAGAAAATGAAGCCTTACTTTTTGTAACGGCCAACATTTCACCGCTCTTCTTACTTATCGTTGCTCGGCAGTTCTTGTTTGCCCAGTCTTCCATCCTTTGAATTCGTCGAACTCGAAATCCAACGCCGATTGTTCAATCTCTGCCATTCGCATGAAGTATTCTGGAAAATACATTTTTCTCAAGAAAACATAGAAAATAAAGTTCTACGGTTCAGGATCAGCTTCCAAAATCCACGGTTCAATGAAGACTCGGTCGAAATTGTGACTCTTCTTCTTTTTCTGCGCTCCACTAATCCCCACTGATTTGTTGCCATTTCTTTGTCCAGCATCAGAATCTCCTTTGATTGTGAATCGAGTTGTAATTCCCCTTTCTGCTGCTGCTTTTCAATCCATTGCACATTTGCCATTGTTTGGTCTGACCACAAGCGGCAATTTGAAGCGAAAACCTGAAAAATGGATTTTTGCATTTTTATGAATAAATTTTTAAATTTCAAACTCTACTAAAATCAAACAGCCAACACTTTCGTATCCTTGGTAGCTGCCAATTATCGAGATTGAGCCATCCTTTGATCATTAATATTCCCTCCACTTCATCATTCAGATCCATCGAATCCTGGCTCATCTGGTCAATTTTCTTGTCCTTCATCGAACCAGATAAGTTCTTGTCGATATTTTCTCCGGATTTCGATTCATGCGGAAAGGGACAACTGCTTCGTTGATTCCTAATCGATTTGTTGTCCAAAGTCCATTCTTGTTGTCGTTGTAGATGGTTGTTGAACGCTGAACAATCAAATTTGTAACGTCCCAAGTGCAAAAATATTGATTCAAAGCCTACGATCCTCCCGGCACCATATTGTCGACTGGTTGATCGTTGTTCCAAGTGTCCTTTGAATGATGTCGGTGGTTTGATTCCAAATCCTGCAATTATGAATATTTTCAAGTTTCAGAGATGGATTAAAATTCGGTTTTCGGTTTCAAAACAAAAATGGTCAAATATTTGAAATTATAATACTCACCTTGACAACAATTGATTCTATCCCAGCGAAAACATCCAATGTGTCGCCTCCTGAACATCTTGGAATCCGGTGTTCTGAAAAATTAGATATTATTAAAACGTTTCAATTTTTATTTTAAAACAAACCTCAAGTGTTCATAATTGAGCCCATATGAGCAACGTTTGACTGGTGCTGCTCAGAATTCCATTCCCGTGGTCGTTAGCAGTTGCAGTTTTGAAGCTGTTGCAATGCTGGGCGGTGTAACAAATAATCAAGGCTGGTCAAATCGAAAATGTTTTTTGTAGTCCTAGGACCATAAAATTTCTTTAAAATTTTATCCTAATCTAATCCAACTTAATATTAATTGTTCGAAAAATTACAAAAGTATTAAAATTTAGACAAAAACGCAATTAGTTAACGCCTTAAAAGATCCACTGGAACAAGCTTCACTTTTCGGTGGAGATCCGTCTCAGAAAGACCGGAAGGGTCCCTTCTCGAGATCATCCCTATTTCGCAACTGGATCTGATTACTAACTAAATACTAGAATTTTGTTTTTTAATTTCTAACCAGTTGCAAAAGTCAATTTTTGAACTTAAAAATTCCTAAAAAGAGCCTTCCAGAGCACTTCTAAGCAATCGTGACAGCCTCTGTGCCACATACACTGATGCCTCCCCACCGCGTCAATCCAAAGGGTCTCCCAACCCCGCATCTTTCGATGCGCGTCACCTAGCTCACGTGGTATGACTTCCATACCCTGTTCCAGGGGGTATGTTATCGATGTCAGACACCAACGGCTCCGCAACAGTACAGAACTGACTGCCAACACATGCTTAGGTTACTCTGGAGCATTAATGTTAATGTTAAAGTTAAAATTTGTTTTTAAAAGGGAAAATACGCGAGCGCGGGCTAAAAGTGAAAAAAACAACTAAATAAACTTATTTTTCGCAAAAAAATTACTTAAATTTCGGACCAGCCCCGAAATTTTTATTACAATTCCATCCAAGTGCTGAAAAAATAAAAATTATGAATTCGTTAAACGAACAAGATACGAGAATATTAAAAGAACGGTACTAAAACTACTAATATACTAAAATGCTTCCATAATCTACATCCCTGATAATTATTGATACACCAATGGAAAAATAATGAAAATCCCATTATTTCAGCTTCAAACACCCGAGTTTCGCACCTAGTTTATCAACAAATGTTGCACGTTTACACACTTTCTTGATCTGAATCCTTTGGAAACAAGATTGCTATTTCTGAAGTGGTCAAACAAAGATCATTGACAGAAGTCAAGGAAACCACCCAATGCACAAAAAAGAAGGTATGATCTATGTTCCTAATACCCGTCTTTTTCTGTATTGCGCACTAGAATCCTAATATATACTCAAATCTTCAATATCGATTAAAACCGACGTCCAATTCCTTTTCCCCATCTCATTCCAGTTGAACAATCTAATTGCTCCAACTGATATTTTCCGATAACTTCTTGCTCATGCCCTTCTTCTCATTTGTTGCTTTCTTAACCCTCGAAGCAAAAAAGGAATACCCAGAGAATTTTAATCTCGTCGCACTTTCCTTTACTGTTTGCTGTTTCATAATAAGAGCTTACATCGCTAGGATTCAGAATCCTACGAGCTGTAAGTAAATTACACTTATTCTGACGTTTTGCAGTATCAAAAGCACATGTATTCTTATTCTTTAGCGATTCCATTGCATTTTATCATGTATCACGTATCATTTTGTTTGCTGGTTTATTGAATAAAGAAAGTAATAAATAAAAAATAAGCTTTCATCATTATAATATCAAGTTTTCAATGTTTTTATTACAATTGTTCAATATTGAATTGTATTTCTTTTCCCACACAATATAAAATAGCACATCACATTCATTGTTCTTCTCTTTTTGATTTATTTTGTTTCTTATTCTTTTTTATCTTAATTCACAATATGAGCTGAATCACGGGGTTTTTTTTACTACGGAGAGTGGACACGAGTGAGATAGAGCGCACTTTGCGCGCACACACACTCTCTCTGAAGAAAACGCAATAGTCTAGTGGTCTCGTTGTGTGTTCGCGGTAGGAAAGCCGCTGGATCGGTTCCCACTGAATAAATAAATTGAAATATACGTTTTGCTTTTTCTTTTCTTAGATAATGTGGAGTATGAAAATGTGTGAAAAAAGTAAATTTACTGAAAAGGAATAGGATTATTGGAAAAATTGCGATGCAACTCAAAAAAATGCTAAACGCTAACTTTTATCCCTCTAAGGAATACTTATCCGAACACCGAAACTTCCGAAATTACTTTCAAAAAGCGTGTAAATATCCAACCTTCAACTTTACAGTCTCAAAAATTTCAAAACTTCCGTCCTGATTTTAAAAAACTTCAAAAACTCTCAAAAATTAGCAAATTTAGTGTTAAAATTTCAAACCTCTAAGACTTCTTACATACATATTAGATCGCACTAGTTCTTTTTTTAGAACATGCCCACACATCACAAAAACAAGGTTACAGTGGTGAAAAAACATAAAAATTTGCAAAAGTACAGAAAAATGTTCAAAATGTTCGTCCCAGTACAAATAAAATTGGCTGAAGAATATTATGGAAGAAGTTTCGCACAATAGTTAGGCCACAATCAGTAAGCGCGCTCTATTGATGAGGGTCCATTTTTTCAGTTCTAGCGGTAGTAAAAAAAACCCCGTGTGAATGGAGACAGCTACGAAAAGGCCACAAAAAGTACAAAAATTCAAAGGATATCATCGTCGAGTTGACAAACAAACTTCGCAAGGAAAGAATCAGAAGTTCGAATTTGGATGATCAACAAAAGTTGTATGATAGTGGATCAGCTGGGAAGATTCAAGAAGGATGTGGATTCTCAAATGGTCAAGAAATAAGTTCTCTCAAAATTTGAAGTATGGATTCACAGGGAGATTTGTTCTGAGATGCAGATGTTTGCGAAAATTTGATCAAAATGGATCGCCGAATGATGCTATGCCGAAAACGCCGAAGATTCAATTGCAAATCATTCAAAACCGACAGAACAAGTCTGTTTGCCATTTTTGCCGCAACAATGGTCATTTTGCTGAAAAGTGCACAGTGCACAAAACGCCAAAAGGAGGAAACGATGCCGTAGAAGCAAGAAAGAATCCGTGTTGTAGATGCATACGTATGTATGATACCACGAAGGAGTGCAGATTGGAAATTCACTGTGCTCATTGAAAAGGTGAACATCATACGCTTCCTTGTTTGAAAAATCAACAAAATGCGAAGGTTGCAGCTACGATATGATTCGGAAAGCAAAAGGTCATCAGCAGAAAAATGTTCAATCACGTTTAATAAAATTTTCAAAATGTGAAATCAGCAGAAAACGAAAAATTTAAAAGTTACGACGACGAAAGGGTGATTCAGAATCCCACGAGCTGTAAGTATGCAAAGAAACTTGAAAACTAACAAAAAACTATCAAAAAAAGGAACGACTCCCCAGCATCAACCCAAAAAAAGAGGAAAAAAATGATGACAAAAAATGACATCGTCAACACAAACCCGCATTGCGGCCGCCACGCGCTCATCACCAAAAAAAAGGGGGGGGGGGGGAGACGAACGGTCCACACAAAAAAAAACACGAAAACTAGGTCAACTCGCGATCAAACTACAAAAAAACAAGCGTGTCTTCTCTCTTCCCCCTTTCTTTGGTATATCAAAAAGATCAATAATATAAATTTGCACGTCTAGGATGTGGGAATTATCATTTTCGGAAAAAAAGCATACGTAATTGAGCTTGAAATGCGAAGGTTGGAGCTACGAGATGATTCGGAAAGCAAAAGGTCATCAGCAGAAAAATGTTCAATCATGTTCAATTACATTTTCAAAATGTTCAATCAGCAGAAAACGAAAAATTTAAAAGTTACGACGACGAGATGGTGATTCAGAATCCTACGAGCTGTAAGTATGCAAAAAAAACTTGAAAACTAACAAAAAACTATCAAAAAAGGAATGGCTCCCCAGCATCAACCCAAAAAAGAGAAAAAAATACTAAAAAATGACATCGTCAACACAAACCCGCATCGCGGCCGCCACGTGTACATCCCAAAAAAAAAAAGGGGGGGGGGGGGAGAGACGAACAGTCCACACAAAAAAACACAAAAACTAGGTCAACTCGCGATCAAACTACAAAAAAACAAGCGTGTCTTCTCTCTTCCCCCTTTCTTTGATTTATCAAAAAGATCAATAATATAAAATTGCACGTCTAGGATTGAGAAATGGCTATTTTCGAAAAAAAAACGCAATTGAGCTTGAAAAAAAAACGACGGCAAAAAAGATAAAAATAATTTAAACTAAAAATGAATGAAAAACATGCAGTACATTTTTTTGAAATAAAAAAAAACAAAAATCAACAGTAAGCTATTTAAAGGGACACATAGAAAATCATAAATTCGTTTGTGAAGCTCATCGAATTTTATTCGTGTGTCCCTTTAAATTAGTGGTTTTACTGTAGTTTTAATTTAAAAATTTCTGAAAAAAGGGGTTTTTCTGCAGTTTTTTGAGATTGCAATCAATTTTGTATCTGGTATGTGAATTAAAATATTTTTTTTATAATTGGGGAAAGACATTCTGTCCGAAAAATGTTTTAAAAATTATGATTTTTTAACAAAAAATAAGAACAACGTTTTTTTGAGAACCATTGCAGAAATTATTTTAAAAAAACGGAAATAACATTGAATTGCAATAAAATTCGAAATACTATATTTAAAAAAAAATACAATAGATTCTCAGAAGCAAACAATATATATATTTTAAAGAAAACCCACGGCGAGAAATCGGTTTATATGAAATTATCACAAATGTTTTTTAAAAAATCAGAAAAACAATGAAAGCCTTAAAAAGTCCATGAAAATATTGTCGAATCGTTTCATACATGAGCAAATTTGTGAATAAAATATAATTATCATATAAACATAAAATTGTAAATTGTCAGCGACGTGGTAGTGATCGGTGTCCGACTGGATTAGCAGGTTTCGTCTGCAATATAATATTTTTAAAAATGTTAATCTGAAATTTTAGCTTAAAACCCTACCAAACTTGTAGTAACCGGTCGACTTCTCGTCCTCACTCCTTTCGCCGACTGTGAACGTGAAGCCCCAGTTTTTCTCCTCCCATTCGCCGATGCAACAAACCTTCTCGGTACCAGGTTACTCGGCGGGATCCACGGAATCGGCGGCGCTTCTATCAATACCATATCAGCGATGATATCCCTCTCATGATCCTTCATCTCAAGCCAAGTGAGGTACGCTTCACGAGCCAACAATTTTTGGTACTCTTCGGTTTCCTTCTGCTCCACTAACTGTTTGCTATTCTTGGTTTTTTGCTCCTTTTGGTGGTTTTCCAGCGATTTCTTCTTTTTCAACCATCCTTCAAAAGCCGCCTTAGATTCTCGTTGTTTCTCAGCCTTCACAATCTCCGCTTCTTTTTCCTTATTTATCCGATCTTCTTCCATCTTCCTCCTCAAATCCGACACCGATTTCGAGCGTTCTCTCGTCCAAACTTCAAAATTCTTCGACGCTTCTGCAGATTTCTGCTGTTTTTCCTCTTTCTTCCTCTCTTTTTCCTTTTTCGCCTTTTCTCGTTTTTCCTGGACCTCAAGACGGATTTTCTCATCGCGGTCCGATTTCCAGCGTTCGAAGAGTTTCTTCGCATTATCTCGTCGTTCCTTCTGGAACTTTATATGGTTTAATACCTCAAATTCACACAATTTCTCACCTCTGCCTCTTTCTTCGCTTCTTCTTCCCTCAACTTCTGCTCTTTTCTCAATTTTTCCTCTTTTAATTTCTTCTTCAGCCATTTTTCATGATGCGACGTTGATGATTCCGGTTCTTGAGCACTGAAAAATTAAGTTTTCTGATGTTTTTCTCAAATTTTTTGAAAAAAAAACTATTAATCTAGAAGTCAGGGGATCGGTTCCTTGTGCTGACCAACATTTTTTGCAAATTGTTTACAATCGTTTTTTTTTAAATCAAAAGCTCTTTAATCACTCACAACATAGATTTCGAGATTAATTCCGCCGTTTCCTCTTTTTTCACAGGCTTTTTGGGCTCCTTATCCGTTTCTTCGACACGAAACGTCAAGTTTGATGGCTGTCGTTGTGGTGTTGAAACACTGGGAGCCTAAAATAAAGTTGTTAAAATTATCTCGGTTTTGAAACGCGCTCTAATGAGAAATGATTATTATTGTCTCACAAATTCGGCTTCATAAACGTGAACTTCCCTATTTTGCGAAATAGTGTATGGTGAGGGATAGTAAGACAACGCAACGCAACCCTTCCCATTGCCCTCACGCGTGGCGTGTCGATTTTTTTGACAGAGGTTTTTCACGTTTATATAACAGATTTTGTAAACAACTAATAGGGTATTTCTTATTAGAGCGCAATTGCATCCAAAACACCAACCGCTTCTTCAACTTCAAGATGAATCGGAAGTCGGGTGCTAGATTCTGTGATTTCTCTGTAAATTGATTTTTTTTCTTTTTTTAAGAAGCTAATATTTCTGTAACTTACCTTAAAATAGGCTGCGGTGGTGTTGGTTCCACTTTGACAAGTGATCTCCGACGGATATCATTTCTGAAAAAAGGCACGCGTTTATTCTGCAAATTTCAAGTTAAAAATACATCTTTTTCAAAAATTCATCATCTACTTGGTCATCTTTTCCATGTAATGACTGTCTTTTTTCAAAATTGTTGGTGGAAGAGGACGATGTTGATTGTTCCTGGAAAAAATTGGGATTTCTATTAAACTATCAAAGAAAATCACTCATTTTTTGGTTTCCTGAGCCATTTTTTTTTCAAAAATGGCCTAGAACACCAAATAGGGGCCATTTAAAAGTAAGATGGAAATTTTTTCGATAAAAAAACAAAAAAAGTACATTTTTAGATTTTTCTTGAAAAAAATGGTTTAATGACCGGACTTGGATTTCAAGGCCCCGCTTCACTACGATGCTGCGCAGTGACGAGTATCATTTTTTTTAGCGTAATAATTATATAACAAAAATCTAAATATTTTTTCTCAGTTTTTAAAGAAAAATAAATAAAAATAGAACAAAAAACATCGAAATTTTAAATAAATGGTGGTGCATGGAACATATTGGATTTATTTCCCATAAAATACATTGGTTTTATTCAAAAAATGTGAAAAATATTCAAATTTTTGTTTTACAATAATTACGCTAAAAAACTACCCTGGTCACTGCGTAGCATCGTAGTGGTACGTTAAATGAACGATTTTTGATAGTGAATTAATTTCTGACAATATTATTCTAGAATGCTGAGGAAAAGATGAGTTACACCATCAAACACATGAAAAAAGAGAAATTTTATGAAAATTTTTCGGATTATAAATAACTTTTCAACAAGGCCACCAATTTCAATAAGTGATGCCTTATTTAAAAGCAAAAATAATACTCATTCGTAAGCCCGAGCGGCTTTTTCCATAAAATTGTAGCAATTCAGAAAAATAGATTTTTTGAAGTTTACAAAAATTCGAAAAAAACTTTTTTTCATCGAAAAAATATGTTCTGTCTTTTCAAAGAAAATAAAATCCGGTTAAGACGAATGAGTATTATTTTTGCTTTTAAATAAGCCATCACTTATTGAAATTGGAGGTTTTTTTGAAAAGTTATTTAAAATTCGACAAATTTTCATAAAATTGTCACTTTTTTAAATGTATTTGATGGTGTAACTCATCTTTACCTCAGCATTGCCAAATAATATTTTCAGAAATTAATTATCTATCAAAAATCGTTCATTTGAGCTAGGGTCATTCAAAAAAAAACCTGGCGGAATATTAAATAGACTTCACTAGTAAGAAAATTCGGGGATAGGTCGTCTAACTGAAATATTTATTCGCAAAAGTAATTTACAAAATGTTTTAATTTTTTAATTTACCGTTTAATACATTTTTTTACACGAAAAATCCAAAAATATTCCTTCATTCCGGTTTTTCAATGAGACTACCTATCCTCGAAGTTTGTTAGGCCTAGAAAAACAAAAACAAAGACTAGAAATCCAAGTAATTTGAATTTTTTGAATTTTAAAAGAATTTCTGATAAAATTCGATATTAAACTCAGTTTGACGGGCGTCCAGGCTTCCAAACATTGGTTTTTAGTGTCCGCAGGGTGTCGTCAACTATAATGCACCATATTTGACGACATCTTGCGGACCTTGAGAAATTTGTATAAATAAATCAATATCTCAAGATTGAATCATAGAATTTTGATAATTTTGGTACCAATCGATAGAAAATTGCACGTAGATTCTAAAACCACTTGAAATTTTGAATTTATATTAATTTAAACAATTTTTAAGGCTAATTTTAAGTTTTTTTGAAATTCAGCTCACCACATTCTCCTCATTACTCCCCGCCGACTCTCTTCCATGTCTCGTCGGCGGCCGAATCGGCGAATTAACAGCGTTTTTCTCAAAAATACTCGAACTCGAATTTGTAGTCGACGACGGTGGCGGAGGTGGACCGGTGCCCAGAATTTCGTCAAGTGTCTGACGAACTGATAGATTCCTAGATTGATGGAGATCCATCGACCTGGAAAAAAAGGGGAAGGGGATTAAAAATTTGAAGAAAAAAAAACTTACGGTTCCTCTTCTCGATATTGCCTGAAAATTTTGCAAAATGTGAGTGTTTTTGGGTGTGTGTCCTTGGTGGGGGGGCTCCGAAAAAGGGGAAAAAGTGGTTGGTGTTCAACGGCTAATTCCAAAGTGGTGGTTTTCCTCTTCGTTGTCATGGTGACGCATGTAATGTTGCATCTCGTCGTCTCCTCGAAATTTACAATATTTAAGACAATGAGATTAAGTTTAGAGCTATGGGTGAGAGATAAGCATACAATTTTACTAAGCCTTGCAGAAAAATTGTGGTTTTTGATTAACAGCAAAAAACTTGTTGGTTAGCACCTGGAATCGATCCCCCGACCTCTAGATTACTGAATTTTTTCGGTTTTTTTGCAAAAATTTTTAAATTAAAAAATAAAAATTTCAAAATTCAGAATTTGAAACCAATAGAGCGCACTTACAACATTCCTTTGAATTTTCATATAAATAGTTTCTAAGCAATGAAAAAAAGGAAATTTTATATGAAAAAACGTGCCTCTTAGGAATTTTTTGATTTTAATCAAAATTGTGAGAAAAGTTGGAAGAATTAGGTGGTATTCTGCCTTTTAAGATGGGAATTTTTAAAAATTTCAAGTTCAGGAATATAAAATTTAAGTTTAATCGCTTAAGAGCCTCCGCAGAAGTGATTCTTAAATAACAGACACCTTGCCTTTAATTTTTTAAAAATTGAGAAAAAACTGATATTTTGAAAAATCTAAAATTTTCGTTGAATCGTCCACCATTCGGTTTGGGAAGAGGTATGTAGGCTCTGCGCGAGCAATTCTAGAAAAAATTCCAAAAATACATATTTTAAGTAAAAAAAATTGGTGTCTGTCTTAAAGACAGTATCCCAGTTAAAATAATTTTAATTTTTTGCTTTGCCCTCTATTGTACTGCGTACCAGCTCACTATGCGTATTGACTGCATATCAACTCTGAGGAATCCGTGAGAATAACAATTTTTGAAAAAAAAGTGAGAAAAATTCAAATTTTCGGCGGGAAATTCATTTTTTCAAACATCTGCTAAAAATCGGTTAATTCTCGGTAAGGTTTCGCTTAAATTACATCAGACTATTGAGAAAAAATACCTGTTTTTAATTTTTTACAATTGAAAGCTGATAAGGTTAAAAAAATAGCAGTCAGTGTGTAAAAATATCAGGCAAAGTGCAAATCATTAGAATTCGGTTCGTTAAAGCGAGGGTGTTACAAGAATTGCATTTTTTCGGCTAATTTTGCTCGTAATAAACTGAAAATTGAGAAAAAATATTAAGCTTGAGCTCCTCTACAAATTGATATCCATAACTTTGGACAATTCTAATTTAAATGTACCGAAACAGTGTGTAAAAGTGTCATCTATTGTCAAGATAAAAATTTCTGGCCGCTCGTTTTGCGGAGTGTCGTTGGGAATTTACTCGCAGCGCGACCGCAACGCGCTCAAATTCAAATTTCTCAGTTGGCCGTGCGCGTAGCGGTCGCGTTGCGAGTAAATTCCCAACGACACTCCGCAAAACGAGCGGCCAGAAATATTTATCTTGACAATATCATCTAAACCAGGTTACCTAAGAGCCTGAGAAATGCCTTAAAGGTAGGGCTAGGGGAGCTTCGTGGACGGATAAACATGCAGCTAGAAAAAAAATTCAATTCTCTATCCAATGATACCAAGAAACAAATATTATGACAATAAATGGCCAAGAAGTGCAATAAATAGAAAAATGCGGGTTTGTTGCTAATTTCATTCTAATTTTTTACTTTTTCGTTTCATATTCTATCAATTTCTAAAAAAACGTTTTAAAAAATGACCTAGAAAACAAAGGCCTAACTTTCTTCGGCCTAGAAAATCATTTTTGGATTTTTTTGAGCCATTTTTGGATATTTAGTGTCCCAAATTGGTATTCTTAGTACCATTCGATAGAGAATCAAATTTTCTCTAATCCAAGCTACATTTAGAATCTAGTGAACATACACTGACACAATTTTTCGAAAAATTAAAATTCCAAGCTGATTCCTTCAATCCATCACATTTTTCCCATAAAATTCCTAATAATTAATACTTTAAAAAACAAAATCCAACTTTTTTCTCTCTCTCTCAAGCCTCACCGACCCCAATTACAAACAAACAATGAAAGAAATCCGCCCTCCCCCTATTATACCCAGAAAAAAAAAACAATAATGACTCGAATACATATATCCATTACCTCCTTTTTACAATTACATCCAATACAATTGGAACGAGTTTGTCCCCAATTCATCAGGATCTCAAATCTCAATACAAAACATTCAATATGTTGGCTATATGCCATTAATTTATTCTGAACTAGACATCACACCATCTCCCTCCCTAATAATAATTATTAAGAAAAGATGAAATGACGAGTTCTAATAAAACAGAAGGGGAGGGAGGGAGACAAAAGTGAAAATTGATTTGTTACAAATGGTCACCTTTCGGTTGGATATAAAAGAAAATGTGAAAGCTGGACTTTTCAGTTTGGTCACTACTTCTGCTGTTATTGCACCTTTTTCGTGAGTTTTTATTTTTTATCGTGGAGTTTAGAGTGTGGCCCGCTTAATCCACGCTTGATTTTCTTTATGAAAGCCAAAATTTAAAAAATGAAACGTTATTTTCCCAGTGAAACACGTATTTTCGAAAAATTGCGCAATTTCGCGTGTAAAAATGAGTTTCGAGCGTTCACGCTTAGTTCGCGCTTAATTCACGCTTGATTTTTTTCATTAAAGAGTTTCTAAAAGCAAAAAAACTTTCTTTTCCCAACCAAATACGTGTTTTTCGAAAAATTACGCTATTTCGCGTGAAAAAATTGAGTTTCGAGCGTTCGCGCTTAGTTCACGCTTAATTCACGCCTGATTTTTTTCATTACAGAATTTCTGAAAGCAAACAACGCTCTCATGACGCAAATAATTCACTGAATTTTGAGCAAGTCCCGCTTAATTCGCGCCAGAAATTTTTATGTTTTTTTGGCTCCAAAATTATAGAGAAAGCTTCACATTACTTTTTTCAAAAACTGACTAATAAGTGACACCATGTCTTTAAAATGGTGAATATTACTTAGGAAATTACAATATTCTCCAAAAAAATTTGAGAATTTAGAATTCAAATGTCTCAAACGTCAAAAATCCTTCTTCTTCTCCTCTTCACAATGTTCATCGTCTCCGACGCTTGCCCTGGATTGTTCGGTGGTGGTGGTGGAGGGTGTTGTGGCGGGTGTCATGGTGGTGGTGGCGGTTGTGGAAGAAAGAAGAGGTATAGAGGGATTTGATTAAAATATGAACGTTTTGAACCCTTTTTCAGAAGTACCAATGATTTGGAGTTTGCGGGAATTGTTAGTCAGGATGGTGACATGTTGTGTAATAGTCCGGAAATGAAAAAGTTGATTGTTGAGGTAAGGCTTAAAGACGATGTATTGCTAATTTCAAAGATGGCTAACAAAACTGACTAGCACCCTGTCTTTAAGATAATTGTTATAATTTCAGAGCATGGCTCCAACACCAACAGAATCCACAAAAACCATCCAAGCGGCTCTCGAAGAGCACGATCTACACCGTTATGTTGTTGTTTGCTCAGAGGTAATTGAAAAAAAAAGATTTCATTTCGGGACTTCATAACTTGCCTCCAAATTGCTGGATTTTTTTTGATTTTTCTATCAATATGTTGCAAATTGTCCCAGTTTTTGAAATATTGAGAAAAAATCCAATATTTAAAGCCAGAAGATATGAAAATTGAATGATTTTGAGAGGAGTTATAAGCATTTGAAAATTTTTTGAGACTTACTTTCGGGGCTTCATAAGCTGCCTCCAAATTGCTGGATTTTTGTTAGTTTTCTATCAATGTGTTTCAAATTTTCCCAATGTTTGAAATATTAAGAAAAAATCCAATATTTCAAGCCAAAAATAATGAAAATTGGATGATTTTGAGAGGAGTTATGAGGTTTCCTAAAAACTTCAATATTTAAGCCATTTTCAGAGATATCTGGCTGAAAATAGGTACATAGATTCCATTTTTCGTTCTCTAATCGATCATCTAATTTGTTTTTTAAAATTCTAATATTGAATTCCATTTTTGAGGCCTAAAAGTCCACCCTAGATGGATTTTCAAATTTTCGAGTATACATTTTTAAAAACCTTATAACTCTGTTATTTTCAGACATTTGTGGCTGAAAATAAACCCACATATCCTATTTTTTACGCTCTTTCTAATGATATATTTCTTTATCATTTTTAATTTTCAGAACCCCTTCCACTACTCCGTCAAAGTTGACACCGCCTACTGTGGAGCCAGAAACGGAAAACACTATTGTCAAGCGTTCGCCTTGTGAATTCACGCCCTTTTATTTATTTATTTTAATAACAATTAATTAATCAATAATAAATATTTATTTATTTAAGTACGTGTTCCCCGTATTTCCCAATTTAGGTCATTTCCCACAATTTTCCCATTCGAAAATGAGAACAAGAATTTTACAACTGTTTGTTGTTTTCATGTCAATCGGTAATTTTCGAGGATTTTTCTGGAATTCCGATTCATTCTGGAGTTTCAGATTCAATTTCCGCATACACTGGAGCGCGAAATTATGAGCAAGCTATTGAGTTTTGTGCCGCACATGATGGAATCGTGCCAACCGATGTGGCTTCTGATGATACTCTTGGCGTTATGTGTCGCTTGGATAGGGTGATTTTTATAATTTAAAAATAAACGAGAAATTCAAAGTTTTTCGAAAATACTACGAAGCTACGCTAGAACGCGTAGTGCTGGCAAAGCGCCAAATTTCTTGCCTTCTCAATGGAGCGCGTTTAAACGTGTATTCTTCGAAATATGGAGAAACTTTTAAAAGATAGATATAAATTACAGTATTTTTAAAGGCGCAGTATGAAAATCGTCTCGGGTCTCACAACGAAATGTGAAAAATTGAAAAAACGGCTGAAGGAGCTTGAAAAATGCGATTTCAAGTTTATTTTAGAGATTTTAACTTAGAAAGTCGAATTTTTCATACCTGATATCGACATTTTGAGTTACGACGTTACGCTAGAACGCTGGTTTTCTAGTCCCCGCTCACAAAAATCGATAAAATTAATCAATCCCTTTATTAATTTTTTTAGGTTTCCAACTACTGCAGTATGCTAATTCAAGACAATGGTGGAGTAAAGTTTCTGGGATGTTCGCGTTGTCTATTTAAGGTATGAAATTTTTCAAGACGCGTTGCGGTTGCGAAGCGGTTCGATTAAAGGCAACGCATTTGATTTATTATTTAAAAAACATTATTTAATCCTAATTTTAGATCGCATACCTATTTTTTTAGCAGAATTTGAATTTCCCGCCATGTAAAATGGTACTGAAAATTGGGGCGAACTTTTTGAAATGGAATTTGTATTTTTTTTTGAATTTTCTGGATTTATATTTTTTGAGAGTTTCATTAATTTAGTTTAACCAAAACGAAAAGTTTAAAAAACACTCAAAAATAGTTTTATTTCATTAATTTCACGCACAGTTCAGTGGAGCGCATTTGCTTCCGCCTTCAAAAATTTTGCCCGCGAAAACTAGGTGTTTCCATAAAAATTAACCTTAATTCTAAAATTTCAGAAAAACAACCAAAAACAAGTGTGCAGTCTAACAAAATATGGAGAAATTCAATGCTGTTGCAAATATCGAAATTGTTTGTACAAAATTTTGGAGCATGTCAAAATTGGATATGAGTTTCATCAGAAGAATAATTATAAGACGTGTATTGGAGCGTCCTATGATAGCTATAATTCTCCACAATGGACGGAGCGACGTATTAAGTCGGTTAGTATTCATTTTCCGGTTTTTTGAGACGATAATTGGATTTTTGGAACGAATTCCGAAAATTCATAACTTTGCTCCAAAATTTCAGATTTTTGAGATTTTAGGCTCCCAATGTAGGAATTTATTTCTATTTTCAAAATATTGGGAGCATTGTCAATATTTCAAGCCACAAATTATGAAAATTGGATGATTTTGAGAGGAGTTGTGAGGTTTTGAAAATTTTTGCGACTTAATTTCGGAACTTCATATCTTGGCTCCAAATTACTGGATTTTTATGATTTTTCTATCAATATGTTGAAAATTGTCCCAATTTTCGAAATATTGTGAAAAAATCCAATACTTCAAGCTAAAAATTATGAAAATAGGATGATTTTGAGAGGAGTTAAGAGCTTTTGAAAATTTTTTGCGGCTTAATTTCGGAACTTCATAACTTTGCTCCAAAATGTCAGATGTTTGAGATTATAGTGGGAATTAGTGGGAATTTTTCTATTTTCGAAATATTGATTAAAAATATCCAATATTTCAAGGCAAAAATTATGAAAATCGGATGATTTTGAGATGAGTTATGAGGTTTTGAAAATTTTTGCGACTTTATTTCGGAAATTCATAACTTGGCTCCAAAATTTAAGTTTTTTTTGAGATTTTAGGCTCCTAATATAGGAATTTGTTTCTATTTTTGAAATATTGAGAGAAAATCCAATGTTTTAAGCCAAAAAATATGAAAATTGGATGATTTTGAGAGGAGTTGTGATTATTTGAAAAATTTTGAGACTTAATTTTGGAAATTCATAACTTGGCTCCAAAATTTAAGTTTTTTTGAGATTTTAGGCTCCTAATATAGGAATTTTTTTCTATTTTTGAAATATTGAGAGAAAATCCAATATTTCAAGGCAAAAATTATGAAAATCGGATGATTTTGAGATGAGTTATGAGATTTTGAAAATTTTTGCGACTTTATTTCGGAAATTCATCACTTGGCTCCAAAATTTAAGTTTTTTTGAGATTTTAGGCTCCTAATATAGGAATTTGTTTCTATTTTTGAAATATTGAGAGAAAATCCAATGTTTTAAGCCAAAAAATATGAAAATTAGATGATTTTGAGAGGAGTTGTGAGCATTTGAAAAAATTTTGAGACTTATTTTCGGAGCTTCATAACTTGTCTCCAAACTGCTAGATTTTTTTGATTTTTCTATCAATATGTTGCAAATTGTCCCAGTTTTTGAAATATTGAGAAAAAATCCAATATTTCAATCCAAAAATTATGAAAATTGGATGGTTTTGAGAGGAGTTGTGAGCTTTTGAAAAAAATTGGAAATTTAAAACATTTCTAAAGATTTTTGGCTAAAAATCAAATTGTTTCGAGTTTTAAAAGAAACCCAATAATTCCAGACAGCAACTGGAACGTGTAGCATTGCAATTTCAAAAAATCTCAATCATAATGAAATTGAAGATCCGATCGCAAAAGTGGAAATCGTTCTCGACGCCGGATGTCATGATAGGGAGAATAATGTGACATACGAGGTGTTGAATGGTTCCGGTGTTAGGACATTTTCAACACGATCTGGGACAATTCTATGCTGTTCGGGGAACATGTGCAATGTTGATTTATATCGCCAAGTCGGATTACAATTGATTTTGTCTAGTGTTTATGTGGAAGATGAGAAGTATGTTCTGAAGAGCTTCAAAAAGGAACGAATCCGGAATTTGAAGACGAGAGTACACATTCCAAATGGTTGGTTTAATTTTTAAGAATTCCAGAATGCTTATTTCGTACTGAAATATGTTTTTAAAAATCTATTTTTCGAATTCAATCATTTATAAAACCAAAAAATTTGAAAAACTGAGGAAAATTGAATAAAATGATTTGCAAAAAATGAGAGAGTATATGGAGGATTATGAGGGTGTTAGACGTATAGACGGAAAGGAGGGAGTGTGGAATTTTGAGAGGGTGAGAGACAAAGAGATGGCGGTAATTCAAAATGAAGTATTCGCTGCTTGTTAATAAAATTTCAAACATCAATCAAAATTCCCAGCTTCGCCAAAAAATCAGAAAGCTCTTGGATTATTTGAATTTATATGAATTCCAATAAATGCCTTCTATTTCAGAACGTTCACAATCGGTGATGAAGATGTTTGGATCAATGGTTCTGTGCCTTATAATATGGTCCGTTGTCAAACTGCGAAAATTGGAGGAAAGACAACCGAAAAGAGAAAAGATCTACAAACATCAACGAGTGTTCAAAAACAGGGTTGATGAGATGATTGTTCTTAAATAGAATTTATCTTTTTTTTAAGTCCCAAATTTTTTGAAGTAATAAAGCACTAAAAAATAATTGTTTTACAAATAAAACTAAGTTTGTCAACCAAAAAAAGTCCGTTTTTATACTAAAATTATTGTGTGTTTGTTACAGCTCTTTTTTCAGTATTCATGTTAAAGAATGCATTTATTTTAGAAACTTTTTATAAGAATGTTGAAAAATTAAATATAACCTCAACGAAAAGTAGTGTGCGCCTTTAACCCCAGGGTTACTGTAGTTTTTTGATAGGATCTTTTGAAAATTGAATATCTTGGTCATTTTCAGAGATATTTTGCTGAAAATTGAGGGGTTTATTCAGTTTTCATTGCCCTACACAATTACAGTGTTAGTTTTTCGAAATTCTCATCTTACAGTGAGCATTTGGCGTGTTAAAGTAAGCGCTAACGAAAATTCGTGAAAATCGAGTCTCTAAGAGAATTAAATATATGTATATTTCGTTTTTATCGCTCTACACAATTATATGAATTTTAAAAAATAATATTCAGATTTTAAAGCTTTAATTTGTCCGTACAAAATGGGAAGTGCACCTCTTTTCCTGAGTAGTATGCGCCTTTAAGTTATGGGTTACTGTAGATAAAATATCGATTTTTAAAAATTGAATATCTTGGTTAATTTCAGAGTTTTTTGGCTTAAAATTTATATATTTTTTGTACTTTTTGTGCTCTACACAATGATATAATTTTTTAATGCAATATTAAAATTATAACTCTTAAAGTATCAAGGAACGTTTTAAAAAAACGGAGGTCTATAAAAACTTCGATTTTTATGTCAATTTCAGACATTATTCCTTAGAAATTCGTGAATATATTCAGCTCGCCTTGCTCTACATAAAAATTTAACTATTTTTCTGAAATTCCGATGTTAAGCTGACGTTTTGGAGTCTGAAAACAATACCCTAAAAGTAGGGAAATGTAGGCTCTTTAAAAAACATATTTCTCAATCAAATTTGAAGATATTTTGCTGAAAATTGGTAGATGTATTCTATTTATCTTGCTCCGCATATTAGTAGATGTATTTTCTTGAAACTCAGATTTTAAGCCGATTTCTGATGTCTCAAAGGACGTAGATTTTTAAAAGTTGATGAACAAATACATGTTACCTTACTTCACCAATATTTCAGTCAATTTTAGATATATTTTGCTAAAAATTGACATTTTTTGCTATTTATAATAATAATAAGCTTATTTTCTGATTTCAAATTGGTCTTTTAAGATCCCAAAGTACATTCACGAGACTTTTCGAAACTCGCTATAATTTATGCACATTCGAATGAGAAATTTTGGAAAAAAACCGTATTTTTACATGTAAAATGTGATATAAAAATAATCCGATTTGTCTAATTTTAAAAAATCGGCTCGCTCTGAAAATATTCACTATTTTCTAGTCTGCGTTTTTTTCAATCGAAAAACTTCAATTTCAACCCTTATCAAAAAACCATTTTTTTGCTATTCGAGGAATTTTCCGGGACAAAAAATAATACTTGATAGTTTATTTTTAGCTACTTATTTTACAGGGTCAATATAATCTATCAAACAACTCATCAAAAGGGCGAGGCATTGGAAGAAAAAATATGATTCCGGACGTTCCGTGCATTGGTTGGCTGATTTGCAGCGTGGTCGAGGACACAAATGAGGTTATTTATAGACTTAATTATCGCAATTTCGAAAAAATATTTGTATTTTTGCGTAGAGAAAGAAAAATAGAATAAATCTACTATTTTTCAGCATTATTTCTTCAAAATTAGTTGAGAAATACGTTTTTTAAAGAGCCTATATTTCCCTACTTTTAGGGGATTGTTTTCAGACTCCAAAACGTCAGCTTAACGTCGGAATTTCAGAAAAATAGTTGCATTTTTATGTAGAGCAAGAAAAGCTGAATATATTAATGAATTTCTGAGAAATAATCTCTGAAATTGACATAAATACCGAAGTTTTTATAGGGACCTTTTTTTTAAACTTTCCTTGATACTTTAAGAATTATACATAATTTTAATATCGGATTTAAAAAATTGCATCATTGTGTAGAGCACAAAAAGTACAAAACACATGTAAATTTTAAGCAAAAAATCTCAGAAATTAACCAAAATATTCAATTTTTAAAAATCGATATTTTATCTACCGTAACCCATAACTTAAAGGCGCATGCTACTCAGGAAAAGCGGTGCACTTCCCATTTTGTCCGTTAAAATTAAAGCTTTAAGACCTGCATTTTATTTTAAAAAAATCATACAATTGTGTAGAGCGATAAAAACTGAACTTATATTTAATTCTTTTAGAGACCCGATTTTTACGAATTTTCGTTACTTTTAGCGCTAACTTTACGATGCCAAATTGTCACTTTAAAATGAGAATTCCACAAAACAAATAATGTCATTGTGTAGAGAAATGAAAACTGAATATAACCCTCAATTTTCAGCCAAATATCTCTGAAATTAACCAAAATATTCAATTTTTAAAATTCGATATTTCATCTACCGTAACCCATAACTTAAAGGCGCATGCTACTCAGGAAAAGCGGTGCACTTCCCATTCCTTTTGTGCACGCATGTAAAGCTTTAAGATCTCTATTTCATTAAAATAGTCATAAAATTGTGTAGAGCTATAAATTCGGAATATATTTAGTTCTTTTAGAGTCCCGTTTTTCACGAATTTCCTTACTTTTTGCGCTTACTTTAGGAGTTCAAATTGTCACTTAAAAATGAGAATTTCAAAAAACTAACAATGTCATCGTGTAGGACAATGAAAACTGAATAAAACCATGAATTTTCATCCAAATATTTCTGAAATTAACCAAGATATTCAATTTTCAAAAGATCCTATCTAAACCCTACAGTAACCCTGGATTTAAAGGCGCACACTAGTTTTCCTTGATTTAATTTTTCAACCTGTTTTCAAATCGTTTCTAAAAATAAATGTTCTGAATTTTTAAATATGCAAAATCTCTCATTTTTAATATGATTTCGAATCAAATCAAAAAAATAATCCCCCCAAAAACCATTTTAAAAAGGCTTTAAGAGGGTGTTTTCTAATTTTCGTTACTTTTAGCGCTTACTTTAAGACTACAAATTGTGACTTTAATATGAGAATTTTTCGATTTTTTCAAAATTTCGAAAGATTCCAGAATGCTTATTTTGTACTAATATACGTCTTTTAGATTCTATTTTTCGAATAAAATAATTTTTAAAGCCAAAAAATTTGAGGAACCGCTCAAATTTCATCGATTTGCATTAGGGCGCACTTGCAGCATCGCGTTTGTGGTTTGGAGGGAATCCAAATGTTAGTTCTAGCGTACATGGAAATTATTACTTTGGTGATTTATTTTTCAAGATCTCTCGAATTTTTTAATTAAATTTTAATAGTTTAGAATAACAAAAAAAAATTGACAGACCTTTCCTTAAAGGTAGTGTACCACCTATTTCAAGATGGTGATTTCTAGCATTTTACATGAATTCTGGCCGAAATTTTGTTTTAAAAATTTAGAAATATCATCACCCCAATTTTTTTCCTTCAAAAAAACCCAAATTTTAAGCGTTTTTGCTTAAAAATTGGCGCCTTTTTAAACTTTTTGTACTCATATGAAAATCTCGTGCAGATCATTTTTATCATATTGGTCAGTTAAGTATTTCCTTCTCTTTCTCTGCAAAAAACATAGAAAAGCGACACGACCTTCCATTAAAGGCTACCAAAGAATATATACCCCCTCCCCCTGATAACTTTGAATCATCGAGATACTTTAACCTTATCACTTAAAATGTGTGTAAACTGGTTTTAAATCATTGATGATGTGAAAATGGTGATTTTTAAGATTGTGGAAAAAACAAGTGACCTTTTATGTTGTCGAAATATATTTTTTCTAAAGAAAAACCACTTTAATATTATTTAATCAAAACAATAACATGTGATCACCTTCTATTTTTTTTCTTCTTCTTCTGCACTAAATACTTACTATCATCTGTCACAATTTTCGATCATTATTATTCAAATTTAAATACGATTAAAACCCTCCAAAAAATTTATATTTTACAAGTTGCCTATTTTTCGTTCAATTCCAAATTCGAATCAGGTCAATTGGTAGCAAAGTGACTCCTCGGAAGAGCGAGAAAAATTTTTCGTTCGTGTGTGTTTCTTTGAAATTTGTGTGTGTGAGAGGTGGACAAAAAATATGAAGCTCCGCCCAGTTCAAAAAATTTTTCAGGAAGGGGGGTATTGGCATTTATCAAAGTTGGAGAGGGTGAGGGCATTTTTAAGCGGGGGCTCGCTTAGTTCACGCTTGAATTAAATTTTTTTTTAACTTTTTATTTGACAGATTGCTTCTATATTTTTTCCTTTTTTTTAAAGCTTTTAATTAAGCGTGAATTGAGCGGAAACGCTTTTGAGTAATATACTTTTGGAACATTTCTAAAAAATTCATCTATAACTCTGTAATACCGATCAGCGCTTAATTTTAAGCGTGCCCTAAGCGTGCCTGCCTAATCCACACCATTATTTTTTTTTCGAGTTAAACATTTTTTGCTTAACTTTTTTCTCAAAAAAATCTTTAAAAAACAAACATATTTCATTGAATTTGCGACCAAATTGACGAAATTTCGAAAAAGTATAACTCGCCTCCAAAATTTCAGATTTTTGAGATTTGTTTTGTTTCAGATGTAGGCAATTGTTTCGTTTTTTTTAAATTTCTATTATTTCGATTCTAAAATCATTAAAATAGGAAGATTTCGAGAGAAATTCTGAAAATTTTGAACCTAAATTTCAAAAATTTTCAATATCCCATATGTCGGCTCCAAAATGTCGTATTTCTTTGATTTTTATATCAAAATGAAGGAAATTGCTTCAATTATCAAAATATTGAGAAAAAATCCAATATTTCAAGCCAAAAAATATGAAAATTGGATCATTTTGAGAGGAGTTATGAACTTTGAAAATTTTTTGTGACTTACTTTCGGAGCTTCATAACTTGTCTCCAAACTGCTGGATTTTTTTGATTTTTCTAACAAAATGTTGCAAATTGTACCAGTTTTTGAAATATTGTGAAAAAATCCAATATTTCAAGCCAAAAATTATAAAAATTGGATCATTTTGAGAGCAGTTATGAGCTGTTGAAAAATTTTCAAGACTTCATTTCGGGACTTCATAACTTGCTTCCAACTTGTTGGATTTTCTAAATTTTACTATCAAAATGTTGCAAATTGTCCCAGTTTTTGAAATATTGAGAAAAATCCAATGTTAGAAGCCAAAAATTATAAAAATTGGATCATTTTGAGAGCAGTTATGAGCTGTTGAGAAATTTTCAAGACTTCATTTCGGGACTTCATAACTTGCTTCCAACTTGTTGGATTTTCTAAATTTTACTATCAAAATGTTGCAAATTGTCCCAGTTTTTGAAATATTGAGAAAAATCCAATGTTAGAAGCCAAAAATTATAAAAATTGGATGCTTTTGAGAGCAGTTATGAGCATTTGAAAATTTTTTGAGGCTTAATTTCGGAACTTTGTAACTTGCCTCCAAATTAATGGATTTTTATGATTTTTCTATCAGTATGTTGGAAATTATCCCAGTTTTCGAAATATTGAGAAAAAATCCAACATTTCTAGCCAACAATTATGAAAATTGGATGATTTTGAGAAGAGTTATGAAAAAAATAGACATTTCAAATAGAGCACGTTTGCAACATCAGCAGTTTAAAATTTCAAAATTTTTTTTCATAGCTGACCGTCTATCTTTAAGAAAGGAAGGGTCTTCTGATCGATATTCGAAAAATTCGTTTAAATATAAGAAAAACTGCAAAAAATGGACCTAAGCCTAAAGTTTTATAATTTTGATATCAAATGTGCAATTTTTCACTATATAAAATCATTTTTCAAACATGCGCCCTTCTAAGCGCTTAATTCACGCCTAATTCCCGCATAAACCCTTTTATTGTTTCAATTTCTTCCCCCCTCCTTCAAATAAAAATAGTAAATAACAATAATAACCATTCTAAATAAAAACAATGACACCGACATGTTCCTTTTCCTCATGGGTGCCCCATCTCCAATAAAAAAGACTTGTTTTTTTGCGCTACCCCCCATCATTCTTGTTTTCTCTCGATTCTTGTCACTTTTCTTCATTACATTATACCCAAATGCCCTTTCACTTGATAATTCGACACAAGTGACCCCTCTTTGAAACTTTTTTATATTCTAAATAATTTCAAAAATGGTGAAAATCCGCAAAATTTTCAAATATATTCTCTTTTTTTAATTTTCAGTCCGTCTACCATATGGACAGGCTGACTGTACCCACTTCACCGTCGCCGAGTGTTCTTCATCCAGGTATTGCTTTTTTCGGGAAAATTCAAAAGGTTCCCTTTTTCTAGGTACCGCTTCCAATACTACCGAATTATGGGAGGTGGTTCTTGTTGCTTCGTGCCCAATTATTTTCATCATTTTTCTGTGTCTTTGTGTGGTTTGCCTAATTGTGAAAAGCTATCAAAGACGTGAGTTTTAACTTTTTCTTAAAGGTAGTGTACCAGCTCTTAAAGGTAGTGTACAATTCCTTAAAGATAGTGTACCAGTCCTTAAAGATAGTGTCATACCAATTTATTTCAAAAACTTTAAAGGTATGGTGTCCCTTGTTATCCTTAAAGATAGTGTCCCACCAATTTTATTTCAAAACTTTAAAGATAGGGTGCCACTTATTTGTTTTTTTGAATCCTCAAAATTCTGAAATCTGATGTCAATTTGTTTTGAGACCAATTCCTTCTTTTCTCAATTTTATTTTAGATGAGGATTTTCAGATCTTTGGGATTTTTTCAAGCTTTTGAAAAGATTAGTCCACCCTCTATTACTGAGCCGGCTTATCTGGGATTTTCTAAAAAAAATTATTATTTTTTGCGAAAAATGATCAAAAATGGTCCAAAATTGAAATTATGTAAAATGCTTTTAAACGATTAGGTTTTTTATGTCGCGTTGCGGTCGCGGTGCGGTTGCGCAGTCCTTAAAGACAAACGGTCGGCTTTTTTTTCTCAAGACTATCCAGTTTCAAACAACTTTCTCAGATATCCCTACGAAAATTAATAATTTTTAAGCACCTTAAAATTAACGTTTGAATTCATGCCATGTTGCAAGTGCGCCCTAATGCAAATCGATGAAATTTGAGCATTTCCTCAATTTCTTGGTTTTAAAAATGATTGCATTCGAAAATAGAATCTAAAAGACGTATATATATTAGTACCAAATGGGGAGAATTCTGAAATTTCTAGAAATTTCAAAAAAAGTGAGAAAAATCAACTTTTTAATGGATTTTTGTCCGAAAATTAAAAAAATTCTGAAAACCTTAAAGACAGGGTGACACTCTTGGTTTGGACTTTAAAGACAATGCTCTATTTTAATTATCAATGAAATATGGCTTGTTTTGAAGCAAGCCTTAAAGATAATATACCATTTGAAGTCAAAGACATCACAAAAACAAATGTATAGTCTATTTTCCGTTTAAATTTTAGTCTTCGTTAAGAAAAACTAATTTTTATTGAGAACCTTAAAGACAGGGTGACATACTTTAAAAACAAAGTGATATTTCAGTTAAAAGTGAAGTTTGACATTTAAAAAAAAGCAAACCTTAAAGATAAGGTACCATTTGAAGTCAAAGAAATCCAAAAAACGAATTTATAAACTTTTTCCGCTAAAATTCTAGTCTTCGTGGAGGAATATTAATTTTTATTGAGAACCTTAAAGACAGGGTTACACACTTTAAAAACAAGGTGATATTTCAGTTTTCAATAAATGTTGACATAGTTTTAAAAAAAATCAAATCTTAAAGATAAGGTTCCATTTAACGTCCAAGATTTAAAAAAATTTAAATTGCAAAAAAACATTGAGCAAAGTCAGGAAATTTCAAGGTTTTTTGGCACTTTAGGGGTTCGTAAGCAAAAAATGAAAACAGTTTCTGAGCCAGCAAAATGAGCTCTTTCCAATGAGCTAGACATCATCACAAATCATTAAAACTACCTCACGGTCTTCCCTTGTTAAAGGTAAGGGGATAGTTCAAGCTCAGTTAAAATTTTTCTAAATTCTAACCTTAAAGGCAGAGTGCCATTTGAAATATAAAGACGTTTTTCCGGCCCCGGTATTTCAAAAATCCCTTTTCCAGCCACCGTGCCAACAATCCAATCCTGCCGTCAGGCATCCACCTCTCAAATCGCCTCCATTCTTCGTCAACTTCCACCACCGCCAAAATATGACATCGGTAGGTCGAACTTTGAACATTCGGTGCAATCATATATCTAGTTTTGATATCACCTTATCAATTTGCGCCCCCGCAGTTTTTTTACAACTTTTTCATTGAAATTATAAACATTTTCTCCAAAATTATCACAGTTCGGGGAAGCCCCCCACCCCACTCTTGTTTATCGAGACAGTAAAATATATTACAAAAACTGATTAAATGTCTATTAATTTTTTGATTTCTATTCCCCCCATTTTGTTATCAATATTTTGAGGGCAATAAACAAAAAAAAGGGGGAGTGCGAAAATATTTCGAATTATCTAGAATATTGGTCTTAAAGAGAGGGTTGCACCAATTTCATCGACTGAAATTTGGAATATATATACAATTTATTAATCCCTTTACAATTATATGAACATCTTGTCGAAATTCGGATTTTGGAGCTCATATTTGGAGCTCTCAAATGAATGGCATTTTTGAAAAATCTTCAAAAAAAAAATTCTGACCAATTTTTTTTGAAAATTTTTAAAATTATTGATTTTGCGGTATAATATCAAAAAATGTGCATTTTTGTAAATATCACATTTTAAAATCCAAGAAGCGATAAATCATGTAGAACAGTGGCGTTATAGGTAGTGTACCAGTTGAGTGGAAAAATACAAATGCAGCTCACACTCTGTCTTTAAGACAAATCCAACCTATTAAAAAAAATCCAGCCCAAAATTATCTTCCAGCCGTCAGCTCAGTCGACGCGCCACCACCACTCTATGCGGACATCGGAAAAGACATGGCTCCGGTGCGGACAACACCATCCGGCGCCAGGCCACTACAGACTAGACACTTCAATAATCAACATCATATGTTAACGCCGATGGTTCAGCCATTGAATATTCAATATTTATACCCGCCAAAGTATGAGGTAAGAGAAATTCGGGATGGAAATTTTCGATTCTCACGTACGAGGAAAATTATTGGGGGTTTTCGAATGGGAGGGTTTCTCGATCTTTTGATTTTAGTTCAAAGGGCTACTTTTTAGCCGAAAATTGTGAATTTTCTCCGAATTATCCCTAATTAATTAATTAATTAAGTTTTTTCTAAAACTGACGTATTTGGATTTTTTCAAAAATACATACCTCCTTGTGCAAATTGTGATCCAAGTTTGAGCCAAATTGATCCACATGATCCAATTTTTGTCCTGATCCATATGATCCAATTTTTATCCTGACCCATGTGATCCAATTTTTATCCTGATCCATATGATCCAATACTTCACAAATAAATAAATTAATGGAAAAAATTGATAAAAAACTCTTGAAAATCTCAAACGCTTTTGAAATAAAGTATTACCTTGTCTTTAATAGATAATTTTTAAATTTATGCTTTTAAAGTTGAAAAAAACCAGAATTTTTGAAATTTAGTGGTACCTTGTCTTTAAGGGGATTGAATACAGGATTTTAGGTAAAGCAGGATGTTGTCTTTAAGCAAACACGATTTTTCAAGATTTAAATATATCGATTTCAAGTGACACCTTATCTTTTTACATCTTAAAGAATAAAGATTAGGGAAATTTTTTTAAATTTTCAGAATTTTCAATATCGCTCTGAAAATAGTACCATTCGATTGCAAATTTGATGCAGATTCTGAATACACTTGAATTTTTGAAAAATTTCCAATTTTAAGCTAGTTTCAGCTTTTTTTTCACCATATCTCCAGAATGACACATGGGATTTTGATGCCTTTGGTACCAATCGATAGGAAATTCAACGAAGATTCGAAAAATATTTGAATTTTAGAATTTACCTTAAAGACATCTGTTCAGTTAATTTGACCCTACCTGTTCTTGATTTCAAAAAATAGAGCGTGTTCTCATTAGTACAATGCAATTTATGCGAAATCACACCGATAAGTACACGCGTCATAGCAGCGGTCCAAAGTTGAAAAAATCAAAATTTGAATGCGCGCGTGTCCGTGCGGCGCGGTCGGTGTCCGTGCAACGCGGTCGAAATTGGCGCGAAACACAATTATTTGAATGTGGCTACATATTGGTAGTGTTCTTTGGACCACCTGCACTCCCTTTCGAATTTTGATTTTTTTCCTTGAATTTGGATCGTGTTAACTGACAAGCTGCCTTTAATTTTAAAAATATTAAAGGCTGAAATTTTAAAATTCTGAAAAAATTAAGGTTGGGCTAAAATTAACAAAAAATTTCAATTTTTCAAAACTAGCATCAACTATCTAAGTATTCCATATTATATATTTGGAGTCTTCCGAATAATGTCCTATCTCCTTAAAGACAAGGTGTCACTTTTGAGTTTTTTTGATTTTCCCCAATTCTTGAATACTTGATCTATGCATTATCAAATTGGTAAAAGTTTAGGCAACGCATTCCGGAACCCCCAAAATTAAAGAAAAGTTAAAAATCCTTCTTTTTTCCAGACAAGAGATCCCAATAACTCGACAACAGCCCCCACAAAACCAAATCAACGAGTGGAGCACATTGTCGTCGAAATGGAAGCATCCACCAGCAGATAATGATAATTTAACCCCCCTTCCCCCTCTCCAAATTTTCCGGTCTCTTTTACGGCTCCTTTTACAAAAGCTCCTCACCACCTCACGGGTCAAAACCATGTATACCTTCTACTTAATTCCCTATTTTTTGCATGACAACTTGTTCCAATTTGGAACTCTTTTTTTCTTAATTAAATACCCCTCTAGCTTTAATAAAATGGTTTCAAATCTTCGTAATTGAAAATGTTCTAGTCTGTATGTGTATGTAGTTTGATTGTTTCGCTGAGTTCTAAACTCCAAATGTTTGTCTTCTAATTTTCTACTAAAGATACTATGCCAACAACTCTTTATCTCGGGAAACTACTTATTAGCGACTAGACCACCGCAAACCTTGTGTTTTGATTGTTTGTATATACCCCCAGACTAGTTTTGTTTATATGGAAATTCGACAAATAAGGTTCAAAAAATGATCTTTCAGAAATTTGCACAATTCCGATTGGATGTCGGAGGATTACTAGAATTATAGAGATTTTTAGAAATGTTTCTAAAATCTGGAGGCGATGGAGAGTCGCATAACAGTGAAATATGAAACTAAACCTTAAAGGTAAGGTGCAACTTGAACAAAAACGAGTTTGAAGGGTCGAGGGAAGTCCCCGACTCGGGCCGATCCGGAACTGATTTTAGCAAGAAATTCCATGAAGCGCTTCAGGTTTTTTTCAATGAACCATATCTCATTTGAAAGAAAATTTTTCGCTGATAAAGGATACGTTTTTAAAAATTGCTAAGGGATGGTTTTAACATGGTTTCTTCGAGCTCAAAATATGAAAATGTTCCAAAAAATTTAATTTCGAAGAGCTGTAACTTGGCTCTATTTCAATATTTCCGTATAAAATTTTGAGTTTACCACACTCTCTGTATTTCTAGTCGATGCACCAAGTTTGAGCAAAATCCGCCGATATTTTCGAAAAACCTGTTTTTCCACATTTTCCGCGGTCGTTTCGCGAAACGAGTTTTAGGTAAATGTTTTGGGATTTTGCTCAAATTTGTAAAATTTACTAACAATGCTCTGAATATGGTAACCTCGGAATTTTATCCAGAAATATTGAGTTCGAGCCAAGTTACAGCTCTTCAAATTTAGAGTTTTTTGGAAAATTTTCAGATTTTGAGCTTGAAAAAACAATGTTCAAACCCTCCCTTCCAAGTTTTTGAAAACAAATCCTTTATCAGCGCAAAATTTTCTTTAAAATGAGCTATGTTTCATTGTAAAAAGCCTGAAGCGCTTCATGGACTTTCTTGCTAAAATCAGATCCAGATCGGCTCGAGTCAGGACTTCCCTCGACTCTTAAAACTCGTTTCAGACATTTAGAAACTAGTTTTTTGTTCAAGTGGCACCTTGCCTTTAAGGTTTAGTTTCATGTTTCACTGTTACGCGGCTCTCCATTGCTTACAGATTTTCGGAAAATCTCTGAAATTTTGGAATTTTCGAGTCAAAACCTGATAAATTCGTTTTTAAATCTGAAAATCAAGCTTCAGCTCAAAATTCATAAAACTTTCGAGAATAAAATTTTGATTTAACTTATGGAAAAAAATATTTCAATCAATTTGAAATCGCATTTTCAAAATGTAAAAACTATATTTTTACCCAGCACTTCTTAAAGACACGGTTCTATTTAATGAAATCCGAATATTGGTCCAGAATGTTTTGGATACAAAGATCATGATATTCTCATTTTTGCAACAAAAAAAATCCAATAAAATGTCAAAAAATGGCCTCGAAAAAGTGCACTTCAGACCAATTTTCCCTCAATTTTCTTCTCATAATCAAAACATCTTAATTCCGGGTTATAATAGCATTTTGAAAAGTGTTTAGTGAGAGGGTGTTAGATAATGATAAGCTTTGGATATGTAAAACAAAATGAAAAAAGATAAGCAGAAATGGAAAGAAAAAGTAATTTCCGGCAATGGTCTTTTTGCTCGAAAACTTGTTCTTTAAATCTAAATTATTTTCTCAGAAAACGCACAAAAAATGAAATTTTTTTCGCTTTTTTTTCAGCCAAAAATATGCTTTTTGCTAAAACCCCGTACGATGCTACGCAATTCCGCAAAAAGCCTGTATTTTATTAACTATGTTTTTATTTTCGTTGAAAATCACAAAAATATGAACATTTCCTGCATCAATTTTTATATCACCGTGTAGAGAAGAAAATTCTGAGCAAATTACATTTTTTTCCAGCCGAGAAATACTAGAAAATTGAAAATAAATTCGAAATCTTGCAACGATACTACGTCGTTACGCATGGTTTGTAGTTTAGTACTTTATCACTATTCCGGCCAAAAAAATTACAAATTGGCGAGAAAATCGATAATTAGACACTGAAGAAATTCAAAAGTGCTTATTTAACTCCGTACGGTGCTACGCAATTCCGCAAAACCTGCATTTTATTAATTTTGTTTTTTTTCGTTGAAGAAAACACGTTTAATATAAAATTTTTACAGGATTCTTTAGAGAATTTAGTCCTGGAGATTTTACACCTGATTCTTGCCCAAAATATGCAAAAAAAAAAATTCTTGAAAATGTTTCACCAACTCCTTACGATAATACGGAATTCCGCAGAACTTGTAGTTTAGTGACGAATTGATTTTAAAGCTTAAATATTCAATTAAAAAAAATTACTTAAGAAAAAACGTCTTGACCAAAACTGACCACCTTCCGATGCTACGCAATTACACATAAGCCTATAATTTAGCATAAGTCTTTAAGCATCCTTCCCCCCATTTGGTACCACTTATTTTTTCGAACGTACCACTTATTTTTGTCGCCATTCAAACTTCTGCCAAAAACAAACCTAGACAAGTATTTGATCATTTGATCACAATAAATATTCCAAAAGTTCGCTTAAAGGCAAAGTTCCACAAAAATTTAAATTTTTTTGTAAATTCTCAAAACAATTTCTAAACCTCGTTTTAAAGACAATGTGCCAAAGAACTTATAGTGTTCATTAAAATTAATCAATAAAAATATTCCCTTAAAGACAATATCCCACTTCAAAATTTTTTTTTTCAAAAAATTCCAAAAAATAAATAATTTTATTAAAACAAAAATGAGTCTGCCTCTAAGGCATAAAACAACTAAAAAAAATAATAAATTACTAAAAATAAATTACAAAATGAAAGTCTGAAACAGAAAATGATTTTTTTGGACCCGAAAAATAATGTTTGAAAGGAAATTCTGAAAAAAAAACAAAATATTCAAGAAAAAGATGATAATTCTGCGAAAAACAAGAAAAAAACCAAGTGTTGTGGTCCGCGACGCGGCACGCGTCGCGCCGCGCCTCTCACACTGGAACCAGCGGCGATTTAGACGTTTTTATCGTTCCGGACGTGATTTGATACTGAAAAAAAAAATTGTATGTACGTTTTTTCCCAAAATTTCCCCTACATTCAAAACCGGCACACATCCCAACCGTATACTCTCCAAACTTTCCACATACCCTCCACAATTCTCATCCAATTTCATAACCCTGATTTTATAAACCAACGGTTGGCACGAATACGGACTGCCTGGAAAAAACCATTTCTTGGAAAATTGCCAAAAAAGAAAACAACAAGATCCAACCATTCAAATTCACATTTTCACACAAACAATTCACTTCAGTTATCGTTGCAGGTATTCGCTGAAAAAAACAAAAAAAAATAGAACGCGATCTCCATATGAAAGCAGGTGAAATGTTCCTTCTTCTTCTTCTAGTTACCTTTGGGTTATAATTCAGCACGTGCTCATATGGACAGAGGCTTCGCTCGGAAAGCGGCTGATCCGGTAGGATTTCCAGCGATTTTTCAGCGGGAATTGAGCAAGTTCGCGATTTCGTCGCGAAACGATGGCCGTGGGTTAGTTGGTCTTCGAGGAGGAGCTGGAAGAAAAAATTGGGTGATGTTAAAGGACAAGGGTTAACCTTAAAGACAGGGTATCATTTAAAGTGCAAGTTTAACATTTTCAAAGGGAATAAAACTTCTAAATAACATCGAAAAATGGCATTAACCAGGAATAAATTTTTTTCCGCTTAAAGATAAGGTATCAGTTGATATTTCCTCTTAAATGCATTGTCCCACTTGTTGAATTTGAAATTTTTATTTCTTTACGTTTAAAGGAATGAAACAACTTGTCTTTGAAAAAGTAAAAAAATTATTTTGTAAAGTTTTTGAGTTAAAAAATTGTGCTTAAACTACTAAATTTAAGGATTTTAAAAATATTCCACTTAAAGACAATGTACCATTAGAATTTTTTCGGACAAACCCTACCAATTTAATATAAATGCTCATCATTTATCAACAAAAACAAAATTTTGAAAAAAATCTGTATTTTTTAAAAAAATTTCGAAATTCTGCTTAAAGACAGGGGGTCACCGGAATTTGGATCAATGGAATTTGAGGTTATTGGACTCTAAACTTTTCAAAATAAGACTTTGGATTAAAAACTTCTAAAAACAATTATTTAATACCGAAACAACCATCTTAAAGGTAGGGTGTCACCTAAAAAAATATTTGATTTTTCGAATTTCGATGAAGTTCTCCTAAATTTGAGTTTATTTCAAAAAGTTTAAAAAAATACGACAATTTCTTAAAGACAAAGTGCCACACACACACAAAATGTACCTGCGCTTCCGGCTGAAAAAACGAGAACATCAATTCATCCTTTCGATCGATCATTTTCATAAAAGCGTCATGCATCTTCCCATTCGCCGTTTCATAACAATTCTCATCAGCTCGTTTCATATGCCGTCTCGTTTCGCGGCCTTCAATCAGCATAATCTGAAAGAGCCTCGTTTTTTTTTGTCTAATAAAGGGTTTGAAACAACAAGAAAAAAATAATAAAAACACACAAAACCCCCTTTTTCGGTGGGTAATAATTAAAGCTAACATTTTCATTGTGCAAATGCCATTGAACTATTAACTAGGAAACCGGAGAAATATATGGTAAAATAAATTATAATTCCGTGTTCTTTTTGAAATGTGCAATTATTTCAAAAAATGCGGTAAACAAATTACGTTTTTTGTTGTTTTTAATTAATTAAAAGGTTACAGATCGGGTCCAATATATCGTTTTTTTTTGAAAATAAGAAATCCATGAAAAATGGTATAAACTAATTGCGTAAATGCGTAGTGTCGTACAAAACTTAATCGTTCAATTTTTCTATAAAAAATTCCAAATCTATTGCCCTCTACCTTCGAAATTCCATTCCAAGCTATTTCACTAAACTACAAGCCTTGCGTAATTGCGTAGTGTCGTAAAAATATTTTTAAATTTCTTCAATTATTATTTTTTTCAATTTTGCATATTTTCGGTGTAAAATCATCAAAATACTGGAGAATCATATCAAAAAGTTCATTAAAAAAAATTTTTTAACGAAAAAAATACATAGTTAATAAAATACAAGTTTTGTGGAATTGCGTAGCATCGTACGGAGCTCAAAAAACATTTTTGTATTTCTTCAGTGGCTAATTATCGATTTTCTCTCCCATTTTTACCGTTTTTGGCTGGAATAATGATACAGTACTAAACTACATACCAAGCGTAACTACGTAGCATCGTTGGAAGCTTTCGAATTTATTTTCAAATTTTTCTCAGTCAATTTTAAGTGTTTCTCAGCTGGAAAAAAAACCATTTTGCTCAGAATTTTTTTCTCTACACGATGATATAAAAATTGGCAGGAAATGTGTATATTTTTGTGATATTTTTATGATTAAAAACACAAGTTTTTTGAAATGCTATTCTTAAAGCTTCACAAAGTTTCCAGAAAAAAACCCACCATAGTAAAAGCTTCAAATAACTGGAATACCGTAGAAAACTCGATTTTCATCATAAAATATGAACGATGGAATCAAAACCCGTCAAAAACAGGTGAATACAGTAAATATTAAAAGGAGAAGCAACCGCAGCTCTTTAATATTATTCCGCCCCCTTTGTTCAGAGAATTCGTGCAGTAATTATTAACTGCATAGTTATGGGAGGGCGTGGCCGAAGAGGGCGGAGGAGACAACAACAACGAAAAAAAAGAGTTTGGTGGCATTTAGAAAAAGTGAGGGTGGAAGAAGAGGGTGTTGATTGTATTATTATAACAATAATAATAATATGATGATAATTGTTTTACATTAGATCATTTTTAATTGATTTCAAAAGGCTAAATAACTATTTTTGTTTGGCTTTTAGTAACATTTTGATACTTTTTATATTATAACGAAATAATGAAGTTTCATGAACTTTTTATAGAATGTCGTTTTGAACTTCTTTTTTTTTTGGAAAAAAATAACAGTTCGCATCGCATCATTATTATACTTAACTGAAGTGAAGCTAGCCTCATTTTTTTGAAAATAGACCTTTAAAACTTAAATTTTCATTTGAAGCCACAAAAAGTGGGACCTTGTCTTTAAGAAGTGATTTTTCAAAGGAGGACAATAAACAGGTTATAAATGCTGCTTAATCAATCTGAAATTCAATTTTAAATACCTAAATTCGCTAGAAAACTCGAAAAGGGCACCCGGAATCGAACTTGACTACGTTTTTGAGACCAAAGTTCGATTATGGGTGCGCTTTCCTACCTTCTTGCAAAGTTAGGTACTTAAAATTGAATTTTAGATCGAATGCTCAACATTTGTAACCTGCGTACAGTCCTTCTTTAAAAATTTACTTCTTAAAGACTAGGTCCCACTTGATATGGCTTCATATTTTCATTAAAGGAAGAATACATCGAAAATGTTGATTTTACAGCAAAAATCTGGAAAAAAAGTAATTTGATGTCAAAATTACAAAAGAACTCCGCGTCGTGTTAGTTTAAAAGAAACTCAAGAACCTTCCCAATTCCCATGGGACTCTGTCTTTAAAGGCAGCTTGGCAAAAAAATCAAAATTCGAATGGGAGCCCAAGAACAATATCAATATGTAGCCACATTCAAATAATTGTGTTTCGCGCCAACGGTCACGAGCTCATTCAAATTTTGATATTTCAGCTTATGGTCTTTACGGAAGGGAATTATCCACTAAACGAAAATACTTAAAGACAAGGTGATAACACGATTTTGAACCTTCTTGATTTCAAAAAATCAATAACTGGACAAAAATCTAATTTTAATCGCTTAAAGACAAGTTGATAAAAAATATAACTCCCCTTTAATGACAAGATATCCCTATAATTGTAAAATTTCTGAAATAAACATAAATTTCGAGTCAAGAAATTCAGAATTTGTTGATACTTAATGAAAATACTTAAAGACAAGGTGTCACCCGGTTGTTAATCCTCTTAATACCAAAAAAAAAATAGTCCAACTAAAAATTTGCGGGTTTCTGCGTCAAAATTATCAAAAAAATTGTGTTCCAAAGTTAAAGACATGGTGCTATTGAAATTTTTTTCCGCAGGTACATTTTTTCGAAACCACAGTGTAGTTCAGCCCGAAACACTCTCACTGGAACCCTGTCATTAAGAAGCAGGGATAATTTTCGAAAAAAGCTTAAATATCAGAAATTCGTCTTAAAGACAGAGTAATACTAAATTTCGAAATATCAGCAATTCCCCAATTTCACCTCTCAAAACTCACAAAAATTCCCCTTAAAGACAAGGTTCCACGCTGATTTCATAGTTCCTGACTTCTTCACTTCTCAGAAACTAGACTGCAAACGTTTTTTTCTTTCTTGCTGCATGGAAAAAATTAATTATATGAACTTTTAAATAAATATCCGTGATCTTTGAAGTATTCCTGTCTCTTCTCTTGCATTTTTTCTAATAAAAGTACTATTGCATCCTTTTTTTTCAATAATTTCCACGTCATTCTTAGAACGAAATAATTTGCCCCATTAATCCAATATTCTCCTCTTTTCCCCCCGCTTCTTGTTTTCAACAGAGCGAAAAATTATTGAAAGTTTCGAAAAAGTTAAAACTTCCTCGAACAATTGTTTTATAAAAAAAAACTTCAACTTCTCATATTCTAAAAGTTTAACACTGAAAAAAAAACTAAAAATACACATATAATTAACTAAATGTCGTCGTTTAAATGAGAACCAGTGATCTAAAACCTACTTTTTCCACTTTTTTCGCAAAGAAAATGGTTAATTTTCGATTAAATAATTGGAGAGACTTCAAAATTTTAATTTTATGAATATTCTCGTTGAAAATATAGAACAGGGTCCAAAATCTCCAAAAACTTCATTTCATTTAAATTCTGTGCATTTTTACGTCATGATTTATGCAGAAAATCTCTCATAGCGCACTATTTCTAGATTTTATTCAACAAAATTACTAAAATTTAAAAAATTTAGCTTAAAATCGTGAAAACTAAGCTGAATTTTTAAAAAATTCAATCTAAACCAAATTTTGTGCATTTTCTCGCCATGGTGTATTCACAACTTTCTTAAAAACGCTTCAGATCAAAAAAGAATCACCCAAAAAACATTATTTCAAAAATTCGGGGTATACAATTAGAGAAAAGTTTTAAAAAATCGATCGAATTCAAAATTTGCGCATTTTCTCGTCGTGGTGTTTGCACAACTTCGTTAAAACCGCTTCAGTTCAAGAAAGAATCACCCAAAAACCATTATTTCAAAAATTCAGGGTATAAGAATAGAGAAAAGTATAAAAATTCAATCCTATTCAAATTTTGTGCATTTTCTCGTCAGGGTGTATGCACAAATTCTTTAAAATTACACCAACTCGTCTAAAAATAGTTTAAAAATCAATATATCGAACGATAAATAATCTAGAAAATGAAAATACGTTCAAAATCCCAAAAATTTCAAACTCGTGCATTTTCTCGTCGCGGTGTTTGCACAACTTCTTCCAAACTGTTCCAATTCACGAGTAACCTTGCCAAAAAGATTGGGTAAATTTATCAAAACTAAAAAAATAAACAAATAATAAGTTAAAAATCACAAATTTATTCAATTTACAGCTCCATATCCGCCTCCACCTGGCGTGTGAATCGTCAGCGTGTCCTGGAAAATCCACATAGAAAAAAATCAATGAAGCAAATGGTTACAAATATTACATACATTATAAAACAATCAAATATTATAAAACAGTTTTAATTTTTGGAAAAAAATCAGAAAAAAAACCAATTTTCAAATTGTTCGCAATTTTTTTTCGTAAAGCGAAATTAAAATCCGAATTTTTACGGAATTTCAAATAATACTTTTTAAAGATAGGGTTCCACTTCAATTTAAAGGCATGCTACCTTTCGAAATTTTAGACTTCGAAAAACGGAAATGCGCTTAAAGACAATGTACCACTTTTTTAAAAACTCAAAATTCTAATAAAACCTTAAAGGCAAGGTATTACTTAATTTTCAAAATTCTGAAACTTGAAGAGTTGAAATTCGGTTAAAGAAAAGGTACCACTCTTTTTAAATTCAAAAAATCCAAAAACTTAAAGACAAGGTTCCACCATAAATAAACTAACCCCAATCTCAACATCCATACTAATCTTCGATCCAATATTCATTGTCCTGCCATCTCTTGTCAACAAGTTCAATCCCCTCTGTCCATTCTCTCCTCCATTCATCCCATATGGTTGAAAAGACCTTCTCTCCGTCAAAATCGAGGCGGTGAGTGGTTTGGCAAATTGCAAACTTCTCACAACACCATCACCCCCATTCCATTTCCCTTTTCCACCGGATCCTTGTCTCAACTTCCATTCCCTCAAAATCACCGGGTATCTCGACTCCAAAATCTCGGGATCTGTGATCCGAGTGTTCGTCATATGCGTGTGCACACCACTTCTTCCATCGAACCCGTTTCCAGCGCCCGCGCCTCCGGCAATCGTCTCATAGTACCCGACTTTCTCATTTCCAAACACGAGATTATTCATACATCCTTGACTGGCTGCAACATTGCCAAAAGCTCGGAAAATCACATCGCAGAGACGTTGAGAGGTTAGCACGTTTCCAGCGACGACTGGGGCTGTTGGTGATGGCGAAAGGATCGTTCCTTCGGGAATGATTATCTGAAAAACAAGTTATTTCTAAAAGAAAGAGAGTTAGCTCAAAAGTATCGATTAAAAATTCATAAACAACATTTGATTCACTAATTATTATGTAATCTTTGGGTCTGAAATCCGTGGAAATTTGTTAAAGTGTTTTTTTACTGATTTTTTAAAATTTTTGTCTTAATCTACTCGGAAACACCAAAAAAAAGTTAAAACAATATTTTAAGAAAAATCAAGAATTAAAAAAATGGCCCGAATAAAATAAATTTTTTTTTTAAATTTCATAATTCCAAAGATTTTTTTGAAAAACCGAAAAAAGCCAAATTTTTGAATCGAACTTGGCACCGTTTTTAAGACCAAAGTTCGATTCCGGGTGTCGTTCTCTGGTTTTTTGCAAAAAGGTATATAAAAATGAATTTCAGATCGATTAAACAACATTTATATACCAATGGCACCTTGTCTTTAAGGATCCGAAAGGATCCAAAAGTTAAAATAAATAAATCACCGTTATCGGTTCCAAACACCCATTATTCAATGGAATATCCTTTCCAACTAAACATCTCAAGCAGTAGGTGATTGCTGACATTGTCACAGCTCTTGGTGCATTACATGACGTCATTGATTCCGGCCCAGTTCCAGTGAAATCGAATGTTGCGCTGCCCTGGGAAAAAAAGACAAATCTAGGAGGGTCTGGGAGATTCTAAGCTTTTGAGATTCTAAGTTTATTGGAATTTGCGGGAGCTTCCGTTAATTTTCCATAAACCCACCCACCTCATCAACATCTATATCAATTGCCAACTTAATCTCAGTTCCATCGTCCATAAAATCCGAAGCACTTAATCGACTAACCCCAACTTTTTTCAACATCTCCCTAACACTGAGTTCCGCCGTTTTCTGAATATGCTGCATATAAGCGTGCACAACTTCTAGTGAATATTCTTCAATCAACCCGCAAACCAACGAAATCCCCTTGCGATTGGCCGCAATTTGCGCTTTCAAGTCCGCAATATTATCCGGTATATTCCGAGCCGCCGAGCACTTTGGCACCAATCCAGGCGCCTTTAAAGCCTCCACCAATTGTTCCTCTTGAAATACTCCATTCTCCACAATTTTGAACGAAACAAACGCCGCTCCTTCTTGATCAATATGCGTCGCGTTCGGCGACATACTCCCCGGCACCAGTCCTCCAATATCCGCATGGTGTCCACGATTGGCGATGAAGAACACCGGAGTGGGATGGGATTTGAAGAAGATCGGTGTGATAACGGTGAAATCCGGAAGGTGGCATCCGCCGGCAATTGGGTGATTCGCCAGAAACACGTCGCCGTCTTTGATCCCTTCCAAGCCGCGATGATCGATTTGGAATTTCACAGTATACTGCATTCCGCCGAGATGAACGGGTATGTGTGGCGCGTTGGCGATTAATCCACCATTTGGTGCGAATAGGGCGCAGGAGAAGTCGAGTCGTTCCTGAAATTGAAAATTTTAAGAAAAATAGCATATGAAAAAAGATCCTAGAAAATTCAAATAATGAAACTCCTGATGAATTAAACGCGCTCCATTGCTAATTGGGAAAGGGGGACGGATTTAAGCCCCGCCCACCACAATTTTACATTTTTTTCAGCAGAAAATAAACAGATTTCAAAAAAAAGTTTTTCGGTTACTTAATTAGCATTGGAGCACGTTTGTTTCATCAGAACTTTCAAAGTCTTTTTCTTTAAAACCATTAGGACGGTCGAGCGCGTTTGCTCACATCGCTTTTTATTTGCCGAAATGTCACCCGATTTTCCGTTTTTTGAACTTTTTGTGAATAAAAAGTAAACTGTCGATCTTCCGGCACTTAAATTATGTTGTTTTTGTATAAGAAAAGTTTTCAAACCAAGCGAATCGGCAAATAAAAAGCGGGGGGGGGGGGGGGGGGGCAAACGCGCTCTACCGTCCTAATGATTTTTCCCAAAATCTTTTTGTCAAAAAAACTAGTTTTTCTAAATTTTTCGATGTAGAAATTTATGCTGATTCTAAAAATATACATATTTCAGTGCTGTATCTCTGGAAAATGCCAAAATTCATCTGTCAACCAGTGCTCTTAGAAAAGAGCGATGTTGCAAGTGCGCCCTAATGCAAATCGATCTAATTTGAGCAGTTCCTCAAATGTATTGGTTTTTAAAATTATAGTATTCGAAAAATGGATATTTTAAGACATATTTTAGTATCAAAGGAACATTCAGAAATTTCCAGAAATCCTGAAAAATCGGGAAAAATCAAATAAACGAATTCTGATTCATAAAATTTGTTTTTTTTTAAATTTTTGTCAGAAAATTAAAAATTTTCCGAATTTTTAAAAAATCATCATTTTTTGTGAACACCTATTTTTTTTAATTGAAAAAATCAATTTTTTAAATTATTTTGTGTTGAAGGCTGGTATGCTCAAAATTAGTCGATTCAATAAGAAAATGGTGTTGGAAAAACTGCAAAAAAATCTAAAAAACCAACCTTAATATTTGTGGAAATTGCAGTTCTTTGCAGTACCCTTCCCATCTGTTCAGCAATCGACATAAAACGATTGCTAAAAATTGCGAGTCGAATCGGATCGACTTTCAAACTGATATCGTGCTCAACTTTTCTACCAACATTCATCCTCATATTCCCATGTTCCGTGATTTCTAAACAACTTCCTGGTTCAACAACAATTGTGCTGGAAATTATTATATTATTAGCATTATTTTCAAAAGAAACAATCTATTCCGCGAACCTATTGGTATCCAACAAAAGCGATGGTCCTTCAATTACATTCCCCGCTTTTAGTTCCGATAAGAAATACACTTTGGTGTCCAGTAATCCATTCTCAAAATATACACGAGTCGTTGTCTTTTTCACCGCAATTTCTTCATTTCCAGCCGTTTCGATTCGTTTCTCCCGATGATGACTTGATTTCCCAACTGATCGAATTCGAACGTCATCAATGATGATGTTTCGATTCTCGAGAACGAATCCAAATTCTCTGTGATACACTTTTTTGAAAGCTTCGTGGAAATTTGTCAGCGAATTCTCGTTCTGTAAATGTGAATTATTTTTCCACTCGATTTCTTAAGTTTCACCTTGTCTTTAAAGGAAAAAGGGGGGCATCAAATTTATGAGTTCTTTTTTAATTCTCCGCTTTTACTAAAAATTATCGAAATTTCCTGCATTTTGAAGTTGAAATTCTAAAATTTAAGTTTATGGGCTTCAAAATTATAGTAAAATCACATTGATTAAAAAAAAATTCGAGCCGGGTTCTAAAATTTGTGAATTTTCAAAGTGCTCTGATTTTGCTCTAGATTGTTCGGATTTTCTACAAGTAGGCGCTTTTTGAAAATTCTGAATTTTCAGATTCTGTGCTTCAAAATGATATTAAAATCAAATTCATTGAAGAATTGCGCCAAAAGTTTTGCTCTAAAGTGCTCTAAGTAAATTGCTCTAAAGTGCTCTAAGTAAATTGCTCTAAAGTGCTCTAAGTTTTCTGGAAATTGTCTAAATTTTTTGAAATTTGGTGCATTTTTAAGCTAAAATTCTGAATTTTCAGAATCTGTTCTTCAAAATGATATTAAAATAAAATTAATAGGAGAATTTTGCTAAAAGTTATGTGCCAGCCAGTATATGAAATTTGTCCTATTTCAATAATGCTCTGATTTTGCTCTAGATTTTCGGGATTTTCTGAAAGCTGGTGACTTTTGAAGCTAAAATTCTGCATTTTTAAATTATGTGCTTCAAAATAATATAAAAATTGAATTAATTGAAGAATAGCGCCAAAGGTTATGAACCTTTAAACCAGGATCTGAAATTGCTCTAAAGTGCTCTAAGTTTTCTGGAAATTGCCAAAATTTTTTTTAATTTGGTGCATTTTTAAGCTGAAATTCTGAATTTTTAGTTTCCGAGCTTTAAAACTATATTAAAATCAAATTAATTGAAGAATTGTACTAAAAGTTATGTACCTTTAATCCTGGATCTGAAATTTGCGTAGTTATAAAATGATCTGACTTTGCAGAAAATTATCGAAATTTACTGAAATTTGCTGCATTTTGAAGCTGAAATCTAGAATTTTCAGATTCGGAGCTTTAAAATGCCATTAAAATCAAAACAATTGAAGAATTTTGACAAAAGTTACGAGCCTTTAAACTTAGGCGTGAAATTCTACATTTCTGAAATCCGTTCCCCTTTCCCCCTTCAACAATTTTCTCAAAAACTTACCGTAACCTCCGTCGAAATCATAATCGCCGTATCAGTCTTCTCATATCTCATATGCATAAAATGCGTAAACTCCACATCCTCCTCCAAAAACCCTTGATCCTTCAGCCTCTCCATCGCATCCTTTTTCATACTTTCAAACATCCCAAAAATCGTCGCAAAATTCTCCGAAACAAACGACGCGTGCAACGGCTTCTGATTCTCATCAACAACATCTGCCAACGCAATTCCGTACGCCGAAAGAAGTGACGCGTATTTATGAATCCTCACATTTTTGATTCCAAGCACCTTAGCTACGGCACACGCGTGTTGTCCTCCGGCACCTCCGAAACATGCCAATGCGTGAACAGATGGATCGAAACCTCGAGATTGTGTCAGCGTTCGAATTGGTCTACACATTTCCTCGTTTGCAACTGAAATGAATCCGAGGGCCACCTGCAAAGTTTATATTAGAAATTTTCAAGTTTTAGATTTTTTATTAATTAAAAAAACTTTTAAATTTAAAAAACTTAATTTTTTAAACATTTTTATTAGTTTTAGTTGATTAGATTAGCTGATTTTTAAACTCCTTCTTAAAATAAGTAAAAAATTGTTTTTTTTTAAATATTTTCCTTTTTTAAAGTTTTTTAACACACAGTCTCCCCCCACTTTCTCCAACATCAACAAAACAACAGCCCGCACACATATATGCACCCTTTCCCTCCTTCTCTAGCTGTTGCGCGTGGCGAAGTGGTTAGCACTTGTGCGTCACAATTCTAGAGGTCGCGGGTTCAATTCCCCCGAGTTGCCCAATGAGATAAAAATTTATATGAAACCTAACCACCGGAAAGCTTCGAGGTTTTCACGAATCGAGGAAAAGCTGACAAAGGTGGTATTGCATGATACAGATTATGAGAGATGAGGGCTAGCTTTTTTGGGTGGGGGCCTTTGTTTGGTGTAGGCCAGGGATGGCCGGTAGAATGTTCGGGAAACAAATTTCTCGGTCCAAAAAGCCGGGAACTTCAATAATTTCACTCCAAATACTGGATTTATCCCGATTTTATCGATTTTCCTAGGTTTTCAGATTCAATAAACATTCAACGATAAAAACTAAAGAATAAAACAGGAAGCAACGCAATTTTTGTAGATTTTCTTGATGCTTTTCTATTTTTTCTATTTAAAAAAATTTCCAGATTTTCGGAAAGTGATTCCGGGAAAATTCCCGCCTATCCCTGGTGTCCCTGGCCAATGGATAATCATGTTTAAATAGCGGAAAATTCAATTTTCAGATATTTTTGCTATTCAAGTAAGCTTTTTTAGAACTTTTTAACTGTTTCAGACATCGTATATCAAGACCAGGGTTGCCGTTTTTTTTCGATTTTTTTTCGGTTTTCGTGATTTTCGGGTGTTTTACGCCGAAAAAGTTTTATTTATTTCGGGTTGCGCGAAGCGCGTAAATTTTTATTTTATTTTTTTTCGGTTTTCTATCCTCAATTTTTTTCGGTGTTTCCGTCTTACGGAAAATAGATTTTACATTTGAATATACCATTTTTTTACATCAATTTCCAACTATTTTACTAATTTTTAACTGAATGAAGGTAGAAAACCTTAAAATCGTTTTTTAAAATCATACTATATAATAAAGCGCTAAGGCCGTGCGTGTTTTCACATGCTAGAATGCATTTCTAATGAATAACTTTTTGACCCCTCGACCGATCTGTCCCATACTTGGGGTATCGTCATGCCTCTCGGAGCGCTTCACAAAAATACTGTTTCGATCGCGGATTACTGTAGGATTACTGTAGCTACAGTACACCAATTTTTTTCACATTTTTTTTAGAATGGTCGGATCGAGACCAAACTTTCATGGTGACATCTTTGGAGTATTGTAAGGTCACTGTGAAAATTTGGTGCGGATTACGGTAGTATTACGGTAGTTACCGTAACCTAATTAACGTTAGCGTTTTTCTATGTGTCTCTTCATTTAACACACTATTTCTCTCATTTTTCGTTCAGTAATCATCAACATACATATAATAAAACGTTGGGCGTGCGTGTGTCCGCAATCTAGAACATTCCAGAAAAGTCTAGAAGATTCAAAAAAAATTCCAAAATGGTCTAGAACATTCCAGAAAATTTTTAAAAAATTCCAGAAACTTCCAAAAAATTTCAAAAGAATTCTAGAAGCTTCCAGAAATTCCAGAAGCTTTCGAAAAACTCCAGAAGCCTCTAGAAGCTTCCAGAAAATTCCAGAAGCTTCGAGAAACTTCCAGAATGTTCCAGAAGATTCCAGAAACTTCCAGAATGTTCTAGAAAATTATAGAAGTTTCCAGAAGCTTCCAGAATGTTCCAGAAAGTTCCAGAAAATTCCAGAAAGTTCCCGCGTGTTCTAGAAAATTCTAGAAGCTTCCAGAAAGTTCCAGAACCTTCCAGAAAATTCCAGAAATTTCTAGAAAAATGTGTTCAATGGGGTCAAATGGGTCCAGGGCCCATGAGACTTTGGGCAGCTTAGGAGAGAGATAGAGAGAAATGTTAAGATTCAATGTCCCTTTCTACTAACGAAAATTTTAAAACGCAGAGCTCGCGAAGCGAGCTCACTAGCCGTTTACCGCCGCGAAGCGGCGGCAAACGGCTAGTGAAATATGATTCATTAATCACTTGGAACGCCGAAAAAAATTTTTTTTCGGTATTTTTCCAATAAAACGAAAAAAAATTTATTTTTTTTCGTCATTTTTTCCTGGCTGACGAAAAAATTTATTTTTTTTCGGCATTTTTTACTGGCCGACGAAAAAATTTATTTTTTTTCGGCCAAAAACTTTTTCGGCGGCACCCCTGATCAAGACCAGTTCTAAATTGGTTAATTTTTTTGCGAAACAGTTAAAATTTTCCAAAAAAAACCTCAAAAGCATACCTCTTCAACGGTATAAACCTTCTGAATCGAATTCACATCATTCCTAACAAACTCATTAATCTCATCCGTCATCTTCTTCATCTCCCTTATCGCCGCCTCCTTATCCAGCGGCTCGTCAGCATTTGGTCCGAAAATTTTCGGGAAAAACTCCGGGATAATTCGCCCCAAAACTAGATTAGCGTCCGTCACTGTCAGGTATCTATAATTCGATTATTTCCGAGCACAAAATCCAATTTTCTTTCCAATTATACCCGTTCTTTCGATAACAAACTGGTCCCGGATGAGCACTTGCCGATTCTGGACCGACGACGAAAAGTCCGTTTCTGAAGAAGAGTCTCGATCCGCCACCGGCCGCAACTGTACGGATATCGAGTTGTGGCGCTTGGATTGTGACTCCGGCTGTTGTTGTTTCCATTACGTGCTCCAATGTTCCCGAATATCGGCAGACCTGTAAGTGCGGTTTTTAAAAATAACTATCGAAATTTGTGCATTTTTGCGTCGTGGTGATATACTTTTCTTCAAAACGCGTCAATTCAAGCAAGTATCACTTAAAAAGCATTATTGCAAAAATTATGAGCAAAACATTAGAAAAGAGTTTTAAAATTTAACAAAATTCAAATTTTGTGCATTTTTGCGTCGTGGTGTTTGCACAACTTCTTTAATAACGCTTCAGTTCAAGCCAGAATTACTTTAAAGACAAGAAATCGAAAATTATGGGCGTAAAATTAGAAAAAAGTTAAAAAATTCGTTAAAAGTCAAATTTTGTGCATTTTTGCGTTGTGGTGTATGCACAACTTCTTTAAAAATTCTTCAGATCAAGCAAGAATCACTAAAGCTATTTTTCAAAAGAATTCTGTGTATATAATTAGAAAAAAGTTAACAAATTCGATAAAACTCAAATTTTGTGCATTTTTGCGTCGTGGTGTTTGCACAACATCTTTAAAAACTCGTCAATTCAAGCAAGTATCACTTAAAAGGCATTATTGCAAAAATTATGAGAATAAAATTAGAAAAAAGTTCAAAAATTCAGCGAAATACGAATTTTGTGCAATTTCGCGTCAGGGTGTATGCACAAAGGGTTTCAAATCAAACATAAAAAGCTCACATCCGTCGAAGTCCCTCCCATATCAAAACCAATAACCGGTTGTCCATCATTCACATCATAAGCAGTATTAGCAATTCCAACCACTCCACCAGCAGGTCCAGAGAGAATGGCCCTAGATCCGAAGAACCTTTAAAAAAAGCGTCCGTTTCTATCAGCACCATAAATCCATTAAAACCTATCCATCATACAAAGTCCACCATCGGATTGCATAAAATTGACGCGAACTTTATCCAAATTCGTGAATCCCGACTTAAACCCGTCGAGATATTCCATGATTTTCGGCGTGAGATAAGCGTCCGCGCAAACTGTGAACCCTCGAGGAACCGCTTTAATCATTGTCATGACGTCATGCGAGAGACTAACGTGTGAGAATCCGAAATTTCGCGCAATTTTCCCGGCGAGTAGTTCGTGTTGCGGGTAGCTGAAAATTGTGGGATGATCGAGATTTTTGGATGAATTTGAATCTACAGGCTTTCGAGTTGCTTCCGGTTTTCAGATCAATTCTTCAAAGTGACTAATACTAATGCCATTATAGATTTTGGGTCTTATTTAGACTTAAAGGAGGACTTTACGGAACCAGGCGGAACGGAGAGCTTATAAATATAAATGAGCTTAAATGAGTCAATAGGTCTCGTACTCATTCCAAATCTGTTTTTAAAATGTTCTAAAACAACCTAGAAGCCGAGAAAACGAACTTTAAAACAATGGCCTAGAAAAATGTTTGCAAAAACTAGTCCGCGGGCATTTTTACGTGAAGAATGCGGAAAAATGCAAAGACATAAGTTATAATAATTTAATCTAAGGATTTTAAATTAATATTTATTCACAAAACACATAAAACGGTTGGAGGAAAAAGTTCGGTCAACTTTTTCGATTCCATTGTTTTTGAAGCTGATGTTCTCGGCTTCTAGGTGGTTTTAGAAAATTGTAAAAACGGTTTTGGAATGAGAATGAGCTCTATTTTCATTAAAGGTGTGTTTATTTGCTTTTAAAAATCCTTTTGCTATTTAATTTTCTGCAAAAAAACCTAATTTCCTTTGTTTGTAACGTAATCGTAAAGCCCTCCTTTAAGACAGTCTGCCAGTTGTTTCAACTTTCCTTCAAATTTCAAAAAATCATATTTTTTTGACAAAAATCTAATGCAATCCACAAGAAATCCCTCCCCCTGACGAAAAATAACAAGTTCACAGTAACGTAAATATCAATCGTTCCAAAAAAAAATTAAAATTTGAAATTCTCGCTATTTTTTTGAATAAAAAATTAAGTTCTTGTGATTTGAAAAATCTCAGAAAAACATATTTTTAATTTTCAGACCACAAATTTAAAAAAAAACGAAATTTCATGCAAAAAACGTTCAGAATTCGTTTAAACCTCTTTTTTCCAAATTAGCTTTTCATTTTCAACTCTCCAATTTTTTTCAAAATTTCTAGAAATTCCTGAATATTAGTTTTCTGCTAAAATATGTCTAAGAATACCCATTTTTCGAACACAGCCATTTTTAAAACTAAAAAATTTGAGAAACCGCTCAAATTAGATCGATTTGCATTAGGGCGCACTTGCAACATCGCCTTTTCTAGGGTTAATTCTAGTTAGGATCTTTCATGTTAGATCGCTTTAAAAATAATGCATTTTTAAATAACACTTAAAATGAAGAAAATTCAAAGAAAAATGAATTTCAAAAAAAAAGAAAACAAATAAGCTCACATAAAGGAATGCATGAACAAAACAGCAACACTTCGGATTCCTTTCGCTTGAAATTTTCGCAAACATTTTTTCACATCATCCTCTTCCAATTCCTTCTCCACAAAAACGTTGCTCCCATTCGTTGCCGTCCGAATTTTCGTTTCAAAATCCGCTTTTTTCGAGATAAAATCCTCCACTTGTTCATTTATCAAAATCCTCTCATCCACTTCCTCCACATCTTCGTAGAGCACTTCGGGAATCCGAATGTCGAGCTCGAAAATATTCGGCCTTGATTGATTTCCAATGAAGAGAAGATCTTTGAATCCTTTCGTTATTAAAAGCCCCACTTTTTCGCCTTTTCTTTCGAGTAGTGCGTTTGTGGCGACTGTTGTACCCATTCGGATCCATTCGATGTTTTCTAGAATTTTGCAAATCATTTTTATAATGGAAAAACGCGAAATTTTAATTAATTTTTCTAAAATTTTAAACAAATTCCAAATTTGTGCATTTTTGCGTCATGGTCTTTGCACAAACTCCTTCACAATGACGCAAAAATGCACAAAAATTGAAATTAATTGAATTCTTCCCTTGTTTTATGCTTCAGCTTCTTGATAATCCGATTATTGATTGAAAAAATACATTTTCGAAAAATTTGTGCATACACGGTGACGTATAAATGCACATAATTGAAATTAATTAAACATTTTGAAGACTTTTATTCCGTCTAATCATTTTTGGCTCGATTTTTCACAGGAACAATTAGTAATTAGTTTTCAGTTAGAATTTTGCATTATGAAAGACGTTCTACAAACACTATGACGCAAAAATGCACACAATTTGAATTTTGTTGAATTTTTTAACTTTTTTCTAATTTTATGCTCATATTTTTCGTTTTCTTTTCGATAAATTGAGTTATAAATAATTAACGTGGGTATGTAAGAACTTTTCGATATTTTCTGCAAGCACCGCGACGCAAAAATGCACAAAATTTTAATTTGTTCATTGTTTTAACATTTTCTCGAATAATTAGCTCCAATTTTTCGATATATTGATTTTTAAATAATTAACGCGGGAATATAAACAATTTACGACATTTTCTGCAAACACCACGACGCAAAAACGCACAAAAATTAATTTTGGACGTTTTTTAAACATTTTCTCGAATAATTAGCTCAAATTTTTCTATAAATTAATTTTTAAATGATTAACGCGAATATCTCTGGCATTTCCCGCAAACACAACGACGCAAAAATGCACAAAATTTTAATTAGGGCAAGTTTTAACATTTTCTCGAATAATTAGCTCTAATTTTTCGATTTATTGATTTTTAAATAATTAACGCGGGAATGTAAGCAATTTATGACATTTTCTGCAAACACCAAGACGCAAAAATGAACACAATTTCAAATTTTTCTAAACAAAACCTCTTCAAAACCTACCAGTTGGTAGCGGAACTCCTCGTTCAATTGTCTCTCCAAATTCATTTTCCAAAACCTTCCGAATCGCTTCCGTAGGCGCATCTTGATAACTCGACGGGTCAACCGACAACACTTTCAATACTTTAACCTCCGAATTCGGTTTAAAAACGATCACATCAGTGAATGTGCCACCGCGATCGATGGCGAATCCTAGCTTTTTTGACATCTGAAAATATTTGAACTTTTTCTTTAAAAAAATAAATGAAAACAGTAGCAATTTAAATAAAAACAACAAAACGCATTATCAATGAATGACAAACATTATCATGGGAACGAACGCAAAGGACAATTGGAAATGAGAAGAGCGAATTTTCGAGAAACGCAGAAATGAAAAGAAAAGGAAAAAGGGTCATCGGTTTTTGATTTGTATGTGGTGGGACGAAAGGTGCATGTGCTCTGGATAAGAGAGTGTGTGGGGAAAGAAGAGGATTAGAGAAATGGTCAGTGAAGCTGACGAGATGAGGGTATCGGTGGTCAAGTGCGGGAAATTCAAAAAAAAAACAAGTACCCGAAGTTTTTGGTATTTCATAGTCGATGTCTGAGATTTTCGACATCAGGTCTATTGGCTATGGCACAGTTGCACCAACGTGAAGCTAGGATCTTGATATTTTGCATGGAGGGTACCTAGGCCCCCGTTAGAAAAAAAATACATAATTTATTTGGCCACGCCCCCTTTGACCTAGTGAAAAAAATCCGGGTGGTCCCTAAATCGAAATTTTTAGTTTTAAAGATAAAGTCAAAATCTCATCGGGAATGGATTACCTGCACATTTTTGAGTATTTTTCATGTTGACACCTAATTTCCAGCTCGTCGACATCATGTCGAAAATTTGATTTTTCTGAAAAAGTGGTCCAAATTTTCAAGTTTTTCCCATTTTTCGATATGATGAAGTACTTGGCCCCGAATGGAAAAATGGAAATTTTTAATCCTTATGATGTTTTTCATTAAATTCCATGTTGATTTAGCGGAATCTCTGTTACCTTTTTGGGGTTTCAGGGCAAAATGGAAAAAGTTTGCAAAAAAATTTTAAAGTTTTAAAATTTGCCCATATTATCAGAGGGACTCTTACTAATAAATATTCAGTGTTTCCCAAAATATGAGCCATCTTGTGGACCTATGGGCGACGTAGCAACAGCTCAAATACCTTCAGTCCCCGTACACAGAAAACTGTTGCATGTATTGGAAATCGCGATATTGAATGAAGGTTCTTTGAGCTGTTGCCACGCGGCCCATAGGTCCACATGATGGCTAATAATTTGGGAAACAGTAGATATTTATTAGTAAGAGTCCCTCTGATAATATGGGGAGATTTTAAAATTTTCGATTTTTTATGCCATGGGGGGGACCCTTTGGAATTTGGCGAAAATCTCGCCTATTTTGCCCTGAAACCCCAAAAAGGTTACAGGGATTCCGCTAAATCAACATGGAATTTGATGACAAACATCACAACGATTAAAAATTTTTATATATCCATTCGGGGCCAAGTACTTCATCATATCGAAAAATGGGAAAAACTGGAAAATTTGGACCACTTTTTCAGAAAAATCAAATTTTCGACATGATGTCGACGAGCTGGAAATTAGGTGTCAACATGAAAAATACTCAAAAATGTGCAGGTAATCCATTCCCGATGAGATTTTGACTTTATCTTTAAAACTAAAAATTTCGATTTAGGGACCACCCGGATTTTTTTCACTAGGTCAAAGGGGGCGTGGCCAAATAAATGATGTATTTTTTTTCTAAGGGGGGCCTAGGTACCCTCCATGCAAAATATCAAGATCCTAGCTTCACGTTGTTGCAACTGTGCCACAGTATGTTCGACATTCTGAGACATCGACTCTTAAAAAATTGGTATTGAAACCGTTTTTCAATGAGACATAGCTCGAACCGGTTTTGTAAATAATTTTGATTTGATTTTCTTTTAATTTGTATATTTTCGGGGTTTTTCATCTCAAACTTTAACTTTTTTCCTACAGGGTGTTCAATAAATACAGCAGGACGTTTCAGACACAGATATTTTTAAAACTACTTTACGAAACTTTTTGAAACTCCGAATAAATTTAATACAAATATATTTGTATACAATTTATTGAGAATTTTCCCACTCCGTGCATTTGTGTTTGAATCGGAGTCACTTATTGTACCCGAGTTCAAGCCCTCTTTGCTCGCGGGTTTGAGTTTACATTTTTCAACGTTACTGAGCTCCCAATTTTCATAAGAATCTGAAAATTGGTCGAATGAAAGTTCGATTCTCACTTCAAACATATATTAAACTTAAAAGTTTGAAAAGCGAGAAACAATTTTTTTACAGACACAGTTTTGGGGACCTATTTTTTCTTTTGTCAATTTTGGATCCTCAAAAAGTGAACTTTTCTGCATAAAATGAGCTAATCGTAATCTAGAATTCTAATTTTTCAGTATGAAATGTAGCTAAGGGAGAACGATAAAATAAATAAAACGATTCTTGATTATTTCCTATTTTGACTGTTTTTCCAACAAAAAAGTGTGAATTTTATAGTTTTTCATACGATGTCCAAAATCAGGTAGTGTAAGGATGATTCAATTTCCCTAAAAATTAACACTGCACGTTAATAAGCTCCAAAAGGTTTTTAAAATATAAATAAAAAGTTTCTGATTAGTTTTTGGATAAGAACTAAGAAATATGAAGCTGCCAATATGAACGAACACAAACTCGCGTGCTGCGAGAATGCGAACATGAAATTGGGTCTGGTTTTTCCTTCACCATTTCTCTAAAAAACGCCCTAATCACGTGAAATTTTGACATTAATGAGAAATAATATCAGGTAATTGAAGTCAATGAAATTCTCGTAAGAAAATTAATTTTTCGTTGTACCACAGTAGGCTATTCTTCCTGCAGTATTTATTGAACACCTTGTTTTCAATTTATCCAATTTCTCAATACTCTCTATTATAGGTGATTATACCAGTTCCCCTGATAATGGTTTTATAAACCGAAACGTTGGAAAATAAAGATTTTATTTCAATTGTGCCGCTAAATCCAAGGGTCCATCAAGACGAGCTCGTCATCAGCCCAATTACTAAACAATGCACAAAAAACAACTCATCTACTCACTACATTAGACATAGCTCATTTGAAAATGTGAATCTTACGCTGAAAAAGAATCTGATGCCAAAAACTGCTAAGAATCAGTTTCAGCATGATTTTATCGAGTTCAAAATCTGAAAATTCCCTTTAAAAACTCAAATTTTGAAGAGCTGCAACTTTTCTCAAACTCAATAATATTTCTTAGCCCCATGCAATAATTTCAGGGCTTAAAAAGTGAAGTCTGCGTCTTATTTAGGCATAATTAATATTTTCCAAAAGGTATTTTCCTAAAATTTTCAAAAAAAACATTGTAAAAAAAATGTTTTTTTTGGTTTTTCCAAGCAATTTTTGGAAACCATTAACTATGCCTAAGTAAGATGAACACTTCACTTTTGAAGAACATAGACTATTTTTATGGGTCCAAATTCTAGCTTGCAACAAAATTGCTTCAAAATTTGACGTATTTCGTCCATTTTCGGAATTTATTTTTAATTCTAGTACACAATTTCATCTTTGTTATAGTGTCATTTAAATGCACACGCAACGTGAGGTCAGAAACATGCTGTCCCGCATGCTGGTTATAAAAGGACGAAGAATTCTATACATCCGATTATTCTTGTTTAATAAATTAGTACTTAGTGAAACGACTCTTCCTACACACCGTAGACAACAAAAAAATTCGAAAAAACTGAACCCATATTTTTTTCTTCAAATTTTCGTTTTTAAATTTTGTGTTTTGAATTTTTATATTTACTACAAAGTTATAGAGGATGTTGACACCTCTCCAAAAATGAAAATTACACTATAATTATAATTTTGAGCTGATGTGTCAAAATTTTTAAGCAAACTTTTTTTGGCAAATGTTTGCCTCTATTTTCAGTTGAAGACATCGTCGGAACGTATTTCACCAACTTAAAAAAAATTTCACTTTTGAAGCACATAGACTATTTTTATGGGTCTAAATTCAAGCTTGCAACAAAATGCTTCAAAATTTGACGTATTTTGTCCATTTTCGGCACAATGAACCTCCTAATTTTCGAGTTAATTTTTAATACTAGTACAGAGTTTCATCCTCTTTCAGAATATTAAATAACATTTTTCGGTTTGATATGGTTTCAACCAAAAAAAATTTGAAAAACTAAAACTAATTTTTTTTTTCAAATTTTCATTTTTAAAGGAGGGCTTTACGCAGATTATAAATGAAGTTAAAATGCAAAAAAAAATCATACTGATGTTATAAATGGGTTAAAAAATTTGTTTGTAATTCGTAGAAGAAAAAGAACAGAAAAAACGAACCACCGCGGAAGAACTTGTGTTTCTAGTCTGCCAAAGTTTGGTTTCCTAGGTCGCCTATTAAATTTGTGCGATTTTATTCATTTTTTTTGTTTTTTTTTTGCATTTAAAATGAAAAATGAATAAAAACGCACAAATTTAATTGTTGGCCTAGGAAACCAAACTTTCGCGGACTAGAAGCACAAGTTCTTCCGCGGTGGCCCTTTTTTCAAGGTGCCTCGTTTTTTTCTGCTTTTTGTTCTTCCATGAATTAAAAAAATTTTTTTAAACCCATTTATATAATAAGTACGTCTTTTGCTTGCGTTTTAACTTCATTTATAATCTGCCTAAAGCCCTCCTTTAAAAACGAAAATTTGAAAAAAAAAATTAGTATTAGTTCTTCAAATTTTTTTGCTTGAAACCATATCAAACCGATAAATGTTATTTCATATTCTGACAGAGGATGAAATTCTGTACTAGAATCAAAACTCGAAAATTAGGAGGTTCATTGTGCCGAAAATGGACAAAATACGTCAAATTTTGAAGCATTTTGTTGCAAGCCACCCTTTAAAGGCAGCTTGTCAGTTAACACGATCCAAATTCAAGGCAAAAAATCAAAATTCGAATGGAAGCCCAGGTTGTCAAAAGAACAATACCAATATGTAGCCACATTCAAATAATTGTGTTTCGCGCCAATTCCGACCGCGTTGCACGGACACGCGCGCATTCAAATTTTGATTTTTTCAACTTTGGACCGCTGCTATGACGTGTGTACTTATCGGCGTGATTTCGCATAAATTGCATTGTACTAATGAGAGAACGCTCTATTTTTTGAAACTAAGAACAGGTAGGGTCAAATTAACTGAACAGCTGTCTTTAAATCAAAAAATTTGAAAAACTAAAACTTATTTTATTTTTTTCAAATTTTCGTTCTTAAGTTCTGTGTTTTTAATTTTTAAGCCAACTACAAAGTTGTAGAGAAGAATGAGACCTATCCAAAAATATAAAAATGACATCATAATTCTCATTTTGAGCTGAGTTATGATGTGCGAAAATTGTCAGCAATAAGCGGGTGGACCCGGGGACACATATGTGGGGCTTGGTTGGTTTCTTACGTTCACTACCGTGTGTATTACTTATATAGGGCATTACCTCCCACATTCGACCTAGGACACCGCTGTTTAGAAAGTCATTCGAAAATGTTTTTAATTTTTTCGAAAAGTGTGCAATTTGTCGTAACGGTGAACCGCACACAATTCATTGTTCCGTGCTAACAATTCCCGTTCACTTTATCCCAACTACATCATTTCAAAAAAACCCCCTTTCAACAAAAGCCAAAAATCACAAACCATAATTTGTAATCTGAGAACCATTTGCACCCCCCTCGCTTATATTTTCGACCCTTTCAAAAAGAGGGGTCGAAAAAAGAAAAGAAAAAAACCGCCCTCCAAATCGTTTTCTTTTTGCATAAAAATAAACTCATCAGCGATTCATACTCTCTCTCTCTACAACTTTCTCCTAATGAATATTTATGTTTCTTCTTCTTTCTTAACATCATTTTTCTCATTTTTTTACAGCAAAGTCAAACAAAATTGCCATAAAATATGATATCCATTTTTCAGCGCAGTTTTATGTGCATCCTGACATAAAAATAATGGGTTTCGTTTTTTTTTTTTGAAAACAAAATTCTATTTTCAAATATCTCGTCATTTGTGGATTGGTGTGTTGTCTCAAAAAAATAAGAATAATATTAATAAATCTGTCATTTTCAGTTGTTTCCTTCTTCTTTAAGCTCCGCCCCCTTTTCAAAAATCCTCTTCACTTGAAAATAATTAGAAATAATCAGAAATCTCCCAGCATGCTTACCTCCACAATTTTCTCGATTCTTCTCTTTTTTGCCGTCTTCTATTCAAGTGAGCAGCAGCAGCAGCAGAAGCAGGAGGAATACAGTAATGTTCAGGCGGAATGGTTACCAGGATCCGGGTAGGCATTTTTTTTTTTGGGAAAATGTATCGTAAAAATGGACTTTAATATTGTAGGGGTGCTATTTTCTACGTTGAGCCGGAGAATGAGGGGAAGAATAGTCTGCTGAGAGCAATTCGTGAGTTTTAAAAGAAGTTCGAGTAAAGCCTGCTGGGGCAGGCCTGATTGAGGCCTTTTGTATATAAAAAATACGAAAAACAGCCGGAATCAGGTCAGATGATACAGTTAAAGCAAGATCCGATAAAGGTTATTTAAGGCATTTTTCAGGCCTATAAAATGACAAGGCCCTTTTTCTAGGCTTACAGAATAAAAGACTTTTTAGGCTTGTATAGATTAATAATGAATTTTTAATGCCTATAAAATAATAAGGCCTGAATCTAGGCTTGAAAAATAGTTAGACATTTTCAGGCCGACAAAATGACAAGGATGCCCTTTTTCTAGGCTTACAAAATAATAAGACGGTTTCAGGTCTATAAAATACCCGGTCCTTTTTCTAGGCTTGAACAATGATAAGGCATTTTCAGGCTTATAACAAATTAAGGTCATGTTTTACTCTTACTCTTGAAATACAGAATTTTAAGGTTAATAAAATATCAAGGCCTTTTTAGGCTTGAAAAATAATAAGGCATTTTTCAGGCCTATAAAATGGCAAGACCCTTTTTCTAGGCTTACAAAATAAAGGCTTTTTTAGGCTTATAAAGTGACATGGCCTTTTTACAAGGCTTGAACAATAAAAATGAAGTTTTCAGGCTTATAACCAATTAAGGCCTTTTTTTACTCTACTCGTGAAAAAAACAGCGTTTTAAGATTAATAAAATAACAAGGCACTCTTTTAGGCTTGAAAAAAATAATAAGGAATTTTCAGGCCTACAAAAAACTAGACCGGAATCTTGGCCTTTTCAGGCTTATAAAACAACAAGACCATTTTTAGGCTTACAAAATAAACAAGGCCTTTTTTTAGGCTTGTAGATTAATGCCCTTTTTCTAGGCTAGAGAAACAGTTATTCATTTTTAGACCTTGTAAGCATGATAAATAATAAGACCTTTGCTAGGCCTATAAAACAACAAGACCCTTTTCAGGATTGAAATATAGTTAGGCCTTTTTAGCCTTGACAAAATAACAAGGCCTTTTTTAGGCTTGTAGATTAATTATGAATTCTTCATGTCTATAAAATAAAAAAGGCCTGAAATTTAGGCTTTAAAAATAGTTAGGCATTTTTAGGCTATAAAATAACAAGGCCCTTTTTAGTCATCTAACATAAAAAGGCCGTTTTTCAGGCCTATTCCTATAAATGTTAAATTTCTCAAACTTTCAGGCTCAACCCTAGAAAAACAAGGAACCAAACAAAGATTCTTCCCCTATTACAAAGGACTGGGCAAAAAATGAGAGAAAAACATTTACATTCCATGTCATCAATGGTCTCAGAATAATAAATTGTATAATTGTGATTCGTTTTTTTAAATAATTATTTATTCAAAACCAACAACAAAAACACAACAAAACTAAATACCTAATTGACTTGACGAATAGTTATATTCACTCTACTGCTATTCAAATAATCTCTAATAAATTTGTCCTCAACAAAATCGAAATTTTCGTGTTGTGAGTTTACAGCGACGCACGGAATCGCATGATAAACTAGTCGTTGTTCACCATGCATTACGAGAATATCACCATTTCGAAGCCAAATTGGAATTGGCGCTTCTGAGAGGCTTGTTCCACCAGTTAAGTATACTGCAGTTTGACCTAATGACATTGAAACAAGAGGAGCATTTGTACGTTCAGAGCTGGAAAAATAACGAATGCGATTTTTCGATTACTAGATGTTTCTTCACAAATTTGGTGCCTATGAATTTTGACAAAATATCTACAATATCATTTTTAAAAATTTAAAGACAAGATGTTAGTAACTTTCAAAAATTGCATCCTCCAATCGAATAAGCGATAGGAATTATCATGAATAAAGATAAAGATAAAATTCCAAAATTGTTTTTAAAAAAACCCCCAAAATCAAGTGTATCCTTGTCTTTAGAAGAAATGTTATAAATTTGTACATTTTTTTGAAATTTGAAAGGGAATATGAGGAAAAAAGACCAAAGGAAGGGTTTTCCACAAGTTTTCTAAAAATTGTTGGATTTTCATATATTTTCGTATCAAACACCTCCGAAAAATTGTTTAAAAATCAAGAAAATAAGAAAAAATCCATGAAATTCTGCGAAAATCCAGAAGAAAACCCAAATAAGCTATAAAATACACAAAATCATAAATTTCGGGATTAAAAATATGTGAGACCTGATTTTGCAAGTGATGTTAAAATATGGCCTAAAATCTCTAGCGTGAATTCGCCGGGCACGCCCCAATTTCATTTACCCAATTTAAGCGCGCATTAAGCGTGAAAAAAACGTGTCGTTTGGTCCCCTGAGCAATAAAGGTTTTTAAAACTTAAAGGCAAGGTCTTAGTAATTTCAAGCCCGATTTTTTCTTTCAAAAATTGCTATCGAGACTCGAATGAGAGAGTAGAGAACTCTAAAATTGCAAAAACACCCAAAAATCAAGTGGAACTTTGCCTTTAAAAGAGGTTTCATACATTTTTACATTTTTTTTTAATTTTGAAGTGAATATGAGAAAAAACAAATAAAAGTAAGGCTTTACCACAAGTTTCCTAAAAATTGTGCGATTTTTCATATATTTTCGTATCAAAATCCCTCAAAAAAATTGATAATCTTGAAAATCCGAAAAAATCCATGAAATTCTATGGTTTTCCAGACGAAAACTCAAATAAGCTATAAAATACACAAAATTCATTTATTCCAGTACTAAAGGGTGTGTGACGTGATTTTTCAAGTGTTGTTAAAATATGGTCTAGAAATCTAATTCAGCGGGAACACCCCAAATTAAGCGCGTATTAAGCGTCCCTGAGCAATAGGGTTTGAAAACTTAAAGACAAGGTGTTAGCGACTTCAAGCCCTATTTTTTCTTTCAAAAATTGCTATCAAGAATCAAATGAGGGCGGAGAGAATTCCACGATGGAAACAACCCCCAAAATCAAGTGGAACCTTGTCTTTAGAAGAGATTACATAAACTTTAGAAGGGAACATGAGAAAAAAGATCACACAACACAAAATTCATAAATTTCGTTATAAAAAATTTGTGAGACGTGAATTTTCAAGTGCTGTTAAAATATGGTCTAGAAATCTCAGTCGTGAATTCAGTGGCAACTCCCCAAATTCATTGACCCAATTTAATCGCGTATTAAGCGTGAACAAACTTGTCGTTTGGTCCCCTTAGCTATGCGTTTTTAAAATTTAAAGACAAGGTATTAGTACCTTGACCCAATTTAAGCGCACATTAAGCGTGAACAACAACCCCTCCCCAACTCACCGATCAACGTGCGGAGAAAGTGTCGATTTCGGCGGATAATAATTCACAATTGCCGCGTCTGCTTCAATTTCTCCAACATTTAACGCTTTACTAACAAGCTCCGCCAACAATTTCAATTCTTCTGGTAACGGCCGCCCATGTGCTGGGTACTCTTTCGTATCCCAATCATATTCCACCCCAAGTGTCGTCCATCGCAAGCTTTTCATTATTTTTGATCGATTGGACCTTGAAAAATCATATTTTTCTCTTAAAATCAATAATATCTAGTGATTACTCACGATTCAACAGAACCCCCATGCGCCGTCAAATTCGTTGTATTCGGCGATTCCGCATAATTAAACGTTCTCTCGAGCCATTTCCCAGTTTCAGCTTTTTTCAGAATCCCAGGTAGTAGATAAAGCCCCGGACGATCTTCGAACTCAAAAACCCTCCATTCCGACAATGGAACAAGCCCCAAATTTCTCGCAATTTCCTCATTTTTTGAACATTTCGTCATATTTGAAGATAAAAACCTCGAAACCATTTGATTCGCAGATTCTCGTAAGTCTGAAATTTCAAGTTTTCAGATTTAAAAAACAACAAACATTAGTTCCTTACCAATAACACCCGAAAAATCGGGCGGTGGTACCCGTTTCTTATATTTCTTAAAAATTATTCTAAAATTATTCACACCGCCTTCTTCTTGATCATCAGCATCCGATCCGTACTGATCACTGCTGCTGTTGGTTTTCGACGCGCTCATCGTGGATTTTCTTGTATTTTTGAAGAAGTGCCAATTTTCCCTTGTCAAGATCGGTTTCGTAGTTCTGTAAGAAATTCGATTTTTTCGCTCGTTTTCAAGAAAGGATTTTTTCGATGAAAATTTCTAAAGAGATCCGAAAAAATGAAAACGGAGTTAATTCATGAAAATGTATTCAAAAAAATTAGTATTTACATTAAAAATAACTTTTTCTGCAAATAAATAATTTAAAATGTGCATTTTTTTTATTTTCAGCTCTATTTTTGAGAAAAAAAAATCAAATGTATCAAATGTTTAAAATTTTGCCTAGAACTTTTTCTGATATATTTTTTGTGGCCTATAAAATAACAAGGCTCATTTTAGGCTTGAAAAATAATAAATCCTTTTCCAGGCCTTGTAAGACTATGAATCAACAAGGCCTTTTTCTAGGCATGAAAAATGATGAGCGATTTTTATCAGGAAATTTAAAATAATAAGTCCTTTGATAACCTATAAAATAACAAGAGCCTTTTCAGGCTTGAAAAATATGACCTTTTAAGCCTATAAAATAACAAGACCTTTTTTAGGCTTACAAAATAATAAGGTTCTTTTTAGGCTTGACAAAATAATAAGACCTTGTTTCAGACCTATGAAAAACGAGGCTGTTGTTATGCTTGAAACATAATTAGGCATTTTCTAAGTCTATCAAAATAATGCCCCCTTTCAGGCTTGACATAATAACAAGGCCATTTAGGCCTATAAAATAATAAGGTCCTTTTAAGGCCTATAAAATAGCGACGCTCTTTTTAGGCTTGACAAAATAATAAGGCACTTTTCAGGCTTATAGAATAACAAGGCCCTTTTTAGGATTGAAAAATAATTAGGTATTTTTGCCCTGAAACAATAAAATAGTAATACCTTTTCAGTCTTGAGAAAGTTTTTAGTCTTTTCTCGGGCCTATGAAATAATAAGGTCCTTTTCAGGCCTTTTTTAGGCTTGAAAAATAATAATCCATTTGTCAGGCCTTTTTCAGGACATTCAAAATAACCGGGCCTTTTTAGGCTTGAGAAAATTTTTAGACCTTTCTTGGGCCTATAAAAATAAGGCATTTTCTAGGCTTGAAAAATAATAACGCACTTTTCAGGACATTAAAAATAATAAGGTCCTTTTTAGGCCTATAAAATAATAAGGTCCTTTTTAGCCTTGACAAAATAATAAGGCCTTGTTTCAGGGCAATAAAATAGTAATACCTTTTCAGCCTTGAAAACATTTTTAGTCCTTTCTCAACCCTATGAAATAATAAGGTCCTTGCATTATTATTTTTCAGGCCTTTTTTAGGCTTGAAAAATAACAATGCATTTTTCAGGCCTTTTCCAGGACATTTAAAATAACAGGGCCTTTTTAGGCTTGAAAAATATTCATGCCTTTCTCAGGCTTATAAAAAAACCTTCAAATCAACCCCTACCTGCATAGGCTTCCAAAAATACTCAACAACATTCGCGCCAACAACGACGCCAACCACCAAAACTATCGATTTCTTAAGCGCTTCTTCAATCGGAAGTCGGTATGGCCACCAGCGTGGGTTTGAAGACATCTAAATCCACCTACTTCTGTAAATTAGGGGGAAAAAATCAATAAAAATTCAAAAATCGATAAATTAAGGTATTCAATTTGGATTTTTGTTTGAAAAAAAAACCAATTCGATACAATTTAAGAAAATTTAAAATTTACAAAAAAACCTGCATTTATTCCCAAAGATCATTGTTTTTCATTTTTCTTAAAGACACAGTATTAAAGAGAGGGGGGGGGTCATTCAATTAAAAAATTATGACATTTTTATATTTACAATGCGTAAGTATTTAAATAAGTATCTAGATTCTACTTTTAACAAAATCATCCAAAGAAAATCCTTCAATTGGCTTCATCTTCTTCGAATTATCAATAACTTCATCAACATTTTCTTGATTTTGCGAACCGCTTGTTCCTTGTCCTTCATGCTCATCTTCTTGCTCTTTTTGCTTATTGATTTTTGAAATTGCTCCAAACTTTTGTCGAACATAATTCAATCTCAATTTCCCTTTGATCAATCTTTTCCAATTCTCGAGCACTTTGTCGGTTCGAACCTAAATCGACAGTTTTTTCCGGTAAATACTTCAAAAATTATAAAAATCTGAAATTTGTCGAAAAATAATGTTTTTTTTAGAAATTCCAAATTTTCATGATTTTAGATTCATTTTGAAGCTGAAAATCTGAAATTTCACAATTTTCCGATAAAAAATCTTAAAATCGTGTAAAAATAGTAAAATTAAGCAAAACATGAATTTTTCAACAAAAAAAAATGGAAAAATCTTAAAAATTAAAATTTTCTCACAAATTTCAAGCAGGTGTGTTTTTTTTTTCGAAAAATCGCATTTTTATTGAAAATCTAAAATTTCAGAATTTTCATATCAAAATTCTTCAAATCGTGTAAAAATCGTGAAATTCAAAAAAAAACGTGGAAAAATCTTAAAAATTCGAATTTTCCAAATTTTTTTGGAGAAATCAAATGTTCAATATTTTCAAAATAGACAATTTCTTGAAAAATGATTGAATTTCATGATATTAACCTAATTTTGAAGCTGAAAATCAAAAATTTCAGAATTTCTGCAGAAAAATGTTTTAAATCATGAAAAAATCGTAAAATTCTGCGAAATTTTCAGAAAAACAGAGCAAAATCCTAAAAATTCAAATTTTCCAAAAAATTTTGGAAAAATCAAATTTCCAACATTTTTCGAAATCAGAAAAAAGCAAATTTCTGAGAAAATATTTGATTTTCATCTAATCCTAAAGCTGAAAATCTGAAATTTCCAGAATTTTCAGAAAAACGCATGAAATCTCCAACAAAGAGGTTTTCGTTGCCATTTTTTGAGAAATTCCCAATTTTTTATGATTTTCAACTCATTTTAAAGCTGAAAATCCTAGATTTCAAAATTTTTATATCAAAAAGCTTCAGAAGTTAGAAAAATCTGAAGATTTCAAAAAAAGTCGTAATTATTTATATTTTTGAGGCTGAGAATCTGAAAATCCAGAATTTCCTTAAGAAAATGCCTCAAACCATGTTTTAAAAAATGGAAAATCTTAAAAATTCGAATTTTCCAAACATTTTTGGAAAAATTGATTTTCAAATTGATTTCATCTAATTTTAAAGCTGAAATTTCCAGAAAAATAATAAAAATCTGAAATTTTCAAAGAAAACCCGTAATTTTTGGGAATAATACAATTTTCATGGTTTTTAATTCATGTATAAGTTAAAAATTTGAATTTTCAGAATTTTCATATCGAAATGCTTAAAATCAAGTAAAAATCGTGAAATTCAAAAAAAAATTGGAAAAATTTTTAAAATTCGAATTTTCCAATTTTTTTTTGGAAAAATAAAATGTTCAATATTTTCAAAATCGACAATTTCTTGAAAAATGATTGAATTTCATGATATTAACCTAATTTTTAAGCTGAAAATCAAAAATGTCATTATTTCTCTACGAAAATGTTTTAAATCATGAAAAAATCGTAAAATTCTGTGAAATTTTCAGAAAAAGAGAGCAAAATCCTAAAAATTCAAATTTTCTAACAATTTTTGGAAAAATATAAGTTCCAAAATTATTTTTGAAATCAGAAAAAACAAATATCTGAGAAAATATTTGATTTTCATCTAATCCTAAAGCTGAAAATCTGAAATTTCCAGAATTTTCAGAAAAACACATGAAATCTCCAACAAAGAGGTCTCACTAATTTTCGTTGCCATTTTTTGAGAAATCCACAATTTTTATGATTTTCAACTCATTTTAAAGCTGAAAATCTGAATTTTCAAAATTTTAATATATCAAAAAACTTCAGAAATTAGAAAAATCTGAAGATTTCAAAAAAAGTCGTAATTATTTATATTTTTGAGGCTGAGAATTTGAAAATCCAGAATTTCCTTGAGAAAATGCCTCAAACCATGTTTTAAAAAATGGAAAATCTTAAAGATTCTAATTTTCATGGTTTTTAATTCATGTATAAGTTAAAAATTTGAATTTTCACATCAAAATGCTTAAAATCAAGTAAAAATCGTACAATTCAAAAAAAAAGTGGAAAAATCTTAAAAATTCGAATTTTCTAACTATATTTAGAAAAATCAAATTGTCAAAAAAATTTTTAAATCACAAAAATAAAATTTTTGTGAAAAAGTATGATTTTAAATCTGAAAATCTAAAATTTAAAATGTTCTCTTAAAACATTATGAAAATCGGCAATTTATTTATAAAAAACCGAATTTTTTGTGAATATTACAATTCGAAGGCTGAAAATCTGAAATTTCAGATGTTCAGCTTCAAAATGAGTCTTCTTTAAACATCCAATACCTTCTTCTCCTTTTCCGCTCTTCCTGCTTCAATTCTCTCCCATTCCTTCACAAAAATCTCCGCATCCTTCTCAAGAACAACTGCTCCACTGATCCTAAACCATATTTCTCGAATTTTTTTGTAAAAATCCAAAATTTCAAAAAATACAAAACATACACCGGATGCGTCCATCCTCCATCAAACGCCCATCCAACCACTGCCGGAACACATTCTTTTCCCAATTTTCTTGAAATTTGTACCAATCCCGAAAGTTTCAAATAGGCACAACCAATCGGACACATACTCTCATGAAACATGTACACATTTCCATAGCTGTTGCATGGGATTTTTCCCTTAAAAAACGTCTTTTTTTGTTCATTTTAAAATGTCTTAAAGACAGTGTGTCACTCATTTTTACAACATCAAAACACGCATAATTTTGGGCTCATTTCGAAGCTAAAAATGTTGAAAATTATTACTGTTTCAAATAATTTTGTTTTCAAAAATTCAGATATTTTCTATGGTTCTGCACTTCCCTATCTGATTTTAAATTCGCCATTTTAAGTTCAAACTTTTGAAAATGTGATAAAAATCATAAAATTCCATTTTTCTAGCAAAAAAATCCGGTTTTACCAAATTTTTTGGGAAAAAAACAAATTTTTATTCAAAAAAGCTGTAAAAAAGTCGAAATAAATTTCAGCTTCAAATTGACTCTGAAAATATATGTATTTTCATTTCAAATGTCTTAAAGACAGGGTGTCAGTAATTTTTTACAAAAGCTTAATTTTCAAAGCTAAAAATTCGAAAATTTCTGAAAATTATTACTGTTTCAATTCAGCTTTCATTCATTTCCATCCAGTCTTTCAGTGATTTTGCCTATGTATAAAAATCAGGAATTTTATCAAAAAACCGTTAGAAAATTCGAATTTTAAAAATTGTGCAATTTTTTTTCTGAAAATTTCGGTTTTTTATTTTAAGAATTTTTCGATTTTTGCATGATTTAAAGCATTTTGGTATGAATATTCTGAAATTTCAGATTTTCAGCTTCAAAATAAGCTTAAAATTAAGAAAAATGGGAATTTTGAATAAAAAACGCTATTTTTCGTCAAATTTCAGATTTTTATTATTTTGGAAGCATTTTGATGAGGGAATTTGGAAATTTCAGATTTTCAGCTTCAGTATCATGTGAAAATCATGAAAATCGAATATTTTTCAAGGAATTTCGCCACTCATTTTTACAACATCAAAACACGCATAATTTTGGGTTCATTTCGAAGCTAAAACTTTTGAAAATTATTACTGTTTCAAATAATTTTGTTTTCAAAAATTCAGATATTTTCTATGGTTCTCGGAACTTCTCTATCTGATTTTAAATTCGCCATTTTAAGTTCAAACTTATGAAAATGTGCAAAAAAGCGCAATAAAATCCGGGTTTACCAAATTTTTTGGTAAAAAACACCTATTTGTATTCGACATATTTCAAAAGGTATCGGATATTTTTAAAAAACTCATTTTGAAGTTGAAAATCTGAAATTTCCGATTTTCAGCCTCAGAATGAATTTTAAAAACCATGAAAATTGTAATTTTCCAAAAATTATGGGTTTTTTTTTGAAAATTTCAGCTTTTCATACTTTTTGAAGCTTTTTGTTATAAAAATTTAGCAAATTTCCGATTTTAAGCTTCAAAATGAGTTGAAACTCATAAAAATTGTGAATTTCTCAAAAAAATGGCAACGAAAATTAGTGCGACTTATTTTTATTGAAAATTTCACGCGTTTTTCTTGAAATTCCGGAAATTTCAGATTTTCAGCTTCAAAATTCGGTAATATCATGAAATTCGATCATTTTCCAAGAAATTGTCAATTTTGAAAAATTAAAAATTTTTAAAAATTCGGATTTTTAAGATTTTCAACATTTTTTTTGAATTCAATGTTTTTTACCCGATTTTAAGCATTTTGATATAAAAATTCTGGAAATTTCCGATTTTCAGCTTCAAAATGAGTTGAAAATCATAAAAACTGTGCGTTTCTCAAAAAAATGGCAACGAAAATTACTCCAACTTCTGTTTACTAAAATTTCGTGCGTTTTTTCTGGAAATTTCAAATTTTCACCTTTAAAATTCGATGAAAAACATGAAATCCAATCATTTTTAAAGAAATTTGATTTTTCTCATTTCGAAAAATGCTGGAAAGTTGATTTTCCCAAAAAAATAGTTAGAAAATTCGAATTTTTAAGATTTTTCAACGTTTTTCTGAAAATTTCACATGTTTTCTAACAATTTTACGGTTTTTGTATGATTTAAAGCATTTTCGTATAAAAATTCTGACATTTTTGATTTTTTCAGGTTAAAAATTAGGGTAATATCACGAAATTCGATCATTTTTCAAGAAATTGTCGATTTTAAGAAAATTGAAAATTAGATTTTTTAGAAAATTCGGATTTTTAATGACTTTCCATTTTTTTTTAAAATTTAACGACTTTTACTTGATTTTAAGCACTTTGATTTAAAAAAATTTGGAAATTTCCGATTTTTAGCTTCAAAATGATTGAAAAATGATAAAAATTAAGAATTTCTCAAAAAAAATGGCAACGAAAATTCGTGCGGCTTCTGTTTACTGAAAATTTCAGGTTTTCAGCTTTAAAATTAGATAAAATGATTAAATGCCTTAAAGACATCTGTTCAGTTAATTTGACCCTACCTGTTCTTAGTTTCAAAAATTAGGTGCGTTCTCTAATTAGTACAATGCAATTTATGCGAAATCACACCGATAAGTACACGCGTCATAGTAGCGGTTCAAAGTTGAAAAAATCAACATTTGAATTCCCGCGTGTCCGTGCAACGCGGTCGGAATTGGCGCGAAACACAATTATTTGAATTTGGCTACATATTGGTATTTTTCTTTTGACAACCTGGGCTTCCATTCGAATTTTGATTTTTTGCCTTGAATTTGGATCGTGTTAACTGACAAGCTGCCTTTAAAGACAGGGTGTCAGTAATTTTTTAAATCCAAAAGCTTATTTTTCAAAGCTGAAAATTCTAAAATTTCGGAAAATTCTTACTGCTTCAAAAAAACGTTATTAAATTCAGATTCATTCATTTCCATCCAGTCTTCCAGTTATTTTGTCTATTTATAGAAGTTCAGAATTTTACAAAATGTGCCAAAAACCAAATTATTGTAGAAAAACAACTTTTTTGTGAAAACATAAAAAAAAACGTTTTTTTTTCGTCAAACTTCCGATTTTTATAATTTTTGAAGCTTTTTGATAAGGAAATTCTGGAATTTCCAGTTTTTCAGATTTAAAATGAATAAAAAATCAGGAATTTTTTCAAAAAACAGTTAGGAAATTCGAATTTTTAAGCTTATACTATTTTTGTCTGAAAATTTCGGTTTTTTATGGTTTTCTAGGAATTTTTCGATTTTTGCATGATTTAAAGCATTTTGATATGAAAATTCTGAATTTTCATCTTCAAAATAAGCTTAAAATTAAGAAAAATGGGAATTTTGAAAAAAAAAACGTTATTTTTCGTCAAATTTCAGATTTTTATAATTTTTGAAGCATTTTGATGAGGAAATTTGGAAATTTCAGATTTTCAGCTTCAGTAATTTTTTTTTCAAATTCTAAAAATTATTACTGTTTCAAATAACTTCATCAAATTCAGATTCACGCATTTCCATCCAGTTTTTCGATACCTTCTATTTATGAAACTTCAGAAGTTTAGGTCCAAAAATGCGCCAAAAACCAGATTCTTGTTTGTAAAAATAAGTTTTACTTGAAAATTTTTGAAAATTGACATAATTTTCTCAAAATTCAAAATTTTGGGATTCAAAAATAATCTCGAAAAAAGGTTTTTAATTTTTTTTTTTGTAAAATTAACTGACACCATGCCTTTAACAAGCAAAATCCAAAACCACACCTTCTCCACCTTCGGCCTCCTATACGGCTCCGTTTGCCAATATCCAAAAACCTCTAGAAAACTCTCGACCCTCTCCTCTTTCGGCACTTTCGGATTCGGTCTCGCTTTCACCATCTTGTACGGCGTTTCGCCAATCTTTACACTTCTTGCAAGCTTCAGCCAATTGTTCTCTCCCATTAGTGTATAAACACACGATCTTGGGTAGACATTATGTCCGCGAATATTTCCCAATGGTTTTTGAGAACTAACTGGCGGGTAGATTGCTTCATATTTCAGGAGATCCTTCTCAAGTACATATCTGACAAAAAAATCGATAATAAACTCTAGACACCTAAATACTCACATCGGATGATTCTTAAACTCCGACATTGTCGTGGGCAACGGACGTTTCACCAATTCTTCATGCATTTGCATTTTTTCAAGCCTTCTTCTCTCCTCATTCGCCGAAAAGAACGGTTTTCTCAGTGTGTTCGAAATCCATCCTTGGTCTGTTCGGCGACGTCGGAATTCTTGTTTTACAAAATCTAGGGCATATCTTTGAGTCACGTCGCAAACTCCACGTTCTGGAAAAAGAGAGAATTTCGGGATTATCTGATTTAAGGCCGGAATTTCAGATGTTCGAGACAATTTTTGAATTTTTTTAAAGAGAAATCAAATTTTTCAAAAAAATATCAGAGTTTAATTTTTTTAGGATCTAAATTTTGCTAAATTTTGCTAAATATTGTGAAAATTCAATTTTGAAATCGCTGATTTGAAAAAAACCTGAAAATTCAGAACTTAGATTTTTTAAAACCCTCAAAAACTAGAAATTTCTATCAATTTTTGAAAAATCTCGAAATTCCTTGAAAAATATTCGATTTTCATCATTTTGAAGCTGAAAATCTGAAACTTCCAAATTTCCTCATCAAAATGCTTCAAAAATTATAAAAATCTGAAATTTGACGAAAAATAACGTTTTTTTTTCAAAATTCCCATTTTTCTTAATTTTAAGCTTATTTTGAAGATGAAAATCTGAAATTTCAGAATTTTCATATCAAAAATCATAAAATTAAGCAAAACATGAATGTTTAAACAACAAAAAAATGGAAAAATCTTAAAAACTAAGAGTTTCTGACAAATTTCAAGCAGGTGGAGTTTTTTTTCGAAAAATTAAATTTGGTTTCTCGAAAATTTGAAATTTCAGAATTTTCATATCAAAATTTTTCAAATCGCGTAAAAAATAGTAAAATTCAAAAAAAAAATCTTAAAAATTCGTATTTTCCAACAATTTTTGAAAAAACCAAATATTCGAATTTTCTCAAAATCGACAATTTCTTGAAAAATGATCTAATTTCATGATATTAACTTTATTTTGAAGCTGAAAATCAAAAATTTCAGAATTTCTATACGAAAATGCGTGAAAAAATTTAAATAGTGCAAAAATCGTAAAATTCTTAGAGAAACGTGTGAAATTTTCAAAAAAACATAGAAAAATCTTGAAAATTCGAATTTTCTGTTTTTTGAAAAAATTCCTGATTTTTTTTCCATTTTAAATCTGAAAAACTGGAAATTCCAGAATTTTCTTATCAAAACGCTTCAAAAACTATAAAAATCTGAAATTTGACGAAAAATAAAGTTTTTTTTTATTTTGTCACATAAAAAAGTTTTTTTTCTACAATAATTTGGTTTTTGGCACATTTTGTAAAATTCTGACCTAAAATTCTGAATTTTCAAAAATACAAGATATCGAAAAACTGGATAAATATGAATGAATCTGAATTTAATGAAGTTTTTTGAAACAGTAATAATTTTCAGAAATTTTCGAAATTTTAGCTTTGAAAATGAAGCCTTTGTAAAAAAATTACTAACACCTTGTCTTTAAAGCATTTGAAATGAAAATACATAAATTTTCGGACTCAATTTGAAGCTGAAATTTATTTCGAATTTTTTACAGATTTTTTGAATAAATGCCAAAAAACGTTTTTTGCTAAAAAAAAAGATATAATTTTATGATTTCTATTGTCAGGATAATAATTTCTGGCCGCTCGTTGTGCGTAGTGTCATTAGGAATTTACTCGCAGCGCGACCGCAACGCGCTCAAATTCAAATTTCTCAGTTGGTCTTGCGCGTTGCGGTCGCGTATTTTTTTGAGAAATGTACAGTTTTATGATTTTCAACTCACATTTAAGCAGAAAATCTGAAATTTCAAAATTTTTATATCAAAAAGCTTCAAGAATTATGAAAAGCTGAAATTTTCAAAAAAAAAACCGTAATTTTTGAAAAATTACAATTTTCATGGTTTTTAAAATTCATTCTGAGGCTGAAAATCTGAAATTTCAGATTTTCAGCTTCAAAATGTGTTTTTTAACATCCAATACCTTTAAAAACATTTTCGAATAAAAATTCGCGTTTTTTCTCCGAAAAATTAGGTAAAACCGGATTTTTTGTTAAATTTTGTTAAAAAAATAGAATTTTATTATTTTTAGAACAGTTTTTAAAAGTTTGGACTTAAAATTCTGAATTTAAAATCATATAGAGAATAATGGGAAATATCTGAATTCTTGAAAGCAAAATTATTTGAAACAGTAATAATTTTCAAAATTTTTAGCTTCGAAAAGAGCCGAAAATTATGCGTGTTTTGATGTTGTAAAAATGAGTGAGACACTGTCTTTAAGAGATTTGAAAATCAACAAAAAAAGACGTTTTTTCAGGGAAAAATCCCATGCAACAGCTATGGAAATGTGTACATGTTTCATGAGAGTATGTGTCCGATTGGTTGTGCCTATTTGAAACTTTCGGGATTGGTACAAATTTCAAGAAAATTGGGAAAAGAATGCGTTCCGGCAGTGGTTGGATGGCTAATCACACACTGTCTTTAAGGCGATAAAATGAACAATTTCCAAAACCACAACTCACTATTATCAATAGCAAAAACATAAGACAACGGAGCGGTGGCATTATTCTGAATCTTGAGCGGTTCATCAACTTCCTTCGACAATGGATCAAGACAAATCCACCTCTTTTCAAACGTATCCCAATACTCTACCCAATAATTCCTCTCCTCTTTCTTCGCCTTCTTTTTCCCCTTAGCTTCCTTCTTCGGCTCCACCTCCTCCTCTGGACTCTTACTCCTCGCCTTCTTCAAAAAATCCTCCATTTCCGTTTTCAGATCCTCCTGCTGTTCCTTGTCCCATTTTCGAGAGATCGCTTGCACATTTACACAAATTCGCGCCGTTGCTTCCATTCCAGCGAGAAGGCAGAACAGCAGCTGAAACGTCGGTTTTTTTTTAAATTTTAATAGGTTTTTCGACTTTCTGAATTAAAAAACATAGGAATCTTTTCCGCCTAGCTAAAAATATGAAAAACTCGTGTTTGGACGTAATTTTTAGGCAAATTCAAAACAATTCGCTGAAAATCCACCAAATTATGTATAAACATGAAAAATAGAAAATATTTAACATTTTTTTGGAAATTTTAAAATATTATAAGCTGTTGAACAAAATTGAGATTTTTTAATTGTTCTCTAACCTTTTTCTCAATTTCGATATTTTCCAGCCTCAAATGCACAAATGTTGCACTAGGGATTCCTAATTTTTTCAATTTTTAAAACCGGTTTTCTTCGTTTTTTCGACTTTTTGAATTAAAAATTTGAAAAACTCGTGTTTGAACGTAATTTTTATTTGAAAATTTAAAAAAATTCGCTGAAAATCCACCAAATTATGTATAAACTTGAAAAATAGAAGAAATTTTGAAAAATAATGAGCTTTTGGATAAAAATGAGTTTTTTTTAAATTGTTTTCTAACCTTTTCCCAATTTCGACATTTTCCAGTCCTAAAGGTATTATTTTTTAACAATAAAAAAGGTAAAATACTCTTTTTCAGTATTTTACTTTTTTCCAACTTTCAAGATTAGTCCCATTACTTCCCCGATCTTCCCTAAACACCTATGACCTTGATATGGGACCCTCAAATGCACAAATAGTGTTAATTGCACTAGGGGCTCCTAATTTATGCCAACATTAGCATTACATTCAAAATCTTTCAAACTCTCATCCTAATCGAATCGATAAGATATAAAAATTAAATTTTCAAACAAAAAATTAGAAACAGTATTATTTATGTCGTTTTTTTTCAATTTCTAAAACCGGTTTTCTTCGTTTTTTCGACTTTTTGAATTTAAAATTTGGAAAAAATCGTGTTTTTATTTGAAAATTAAAAAATATGCTGAAAATCCACCAAATGATGTATAAACTAAACATTTTTTGGAGATTTTAAAAATTATGAGGTTTTTGATGAAAATGCGAATTTTTTTCCAACTTCGACATTTTCCAGACCTAGGGGGATCCCTTTCGAAAAATTAAAAAAAAAAAAGGAAAAATACTATTTTTTTCCAGTTTATTAATTTTTTCCAAATTTCATGATTAGTCCCGTAACTCCCCCCCCCCTTCCTAATTTTCAAAAACTCTCACCGTAGCCCGATCCAAATCAGTTTCAAAGCATTTCCTGGTAACCAACGCCGACAATCGAGTAGTCGCCGGATATCTCGCTTCCTGTCCCTCTTTCAATCCTTCATCAATCGACGTCACCGACAGATTCCCATTCAACGGACGGAATGCACTGGTATACCATTTCAATAACTTCTCAAGAACATCAACCGAAAGCCTCTCTCCAACATATCTCAAATACCCGCTCGGTAGTTGTGACAACATCAAAGAACTTATCAAATGCTCATCCAACGACGTTTTCACAACAAAATTCAAGTGATACATATAACATAACAAGTGCGTCTTATGCGTCGCCTCCCAAACCGCTCGAATCCTTTTGTTCACCTCTTGTCGAAAATAAACCACCCACCAATCCTTCTCAACATCCTCTTCTGTCATTTCCAACGTCACCTCGATCCTTTCATCCAACACCGGCTCAAAATGCTCCAAATCCTCCCATTCATCTTCCGACGACGACTCCTTTTCGCCGCTCTCTTCCTCTCTTTCCTTCTTATCAATCGCTTCCATCAATTTCCTTCCTTCATGATATGCTTTCTTCATTTCCTCGTGTACCTTATAACACTCATCATAGCTCACTTCCGCAATTTTTCCCCTTGCATACGCGGCCGCAATGATCCTATATTCTCTCATTCTTTGCTCTCCTTTCGCCATTTTCCTCTCCTTTTCATAATCCGCCAGATTCTTCTTCCACGGCTGATCTGGTTTCGTTTTACTCGCCGCTCTCAGTCCACTTTTGACCGTTTTCGAGTTTCCCGGATTTCCAGTCTTTCTCTCAATCGACGCCTTGCTGCATTTCGGCCCTGAAAATATGCACATCTTTTCAATTGCAGCATTTTTTGAGCTTTTGTCCATAAAATACATCCATTTTTAGCTTTTCTCAAAAATTGCAAAAAATGTATATCCAGCACGTGGAATTGAACCAACAACCCATTCCAAGACATTAACCAAATATAGTCATGTTTATACTCCAAAAACTCAGAATTTCGCAAAATTTACGAAAATCAATTTTTTATTCCATGAAAATCAGTTTGTAAGGTGGTTATAGGTCAAAATATAAAAAAAATATCATATTTTTTACAGAAAAATTGGAGCAATTGAATTTTAAACTTCATTTTTCCGCATTTTAAAATAATTTTTCAGCTTAGAATCATTTTTTTCGAATTTAATTTTGATTTTCAGTTTTTAAAATGTATTTTCAATTATATTTATCCAATTAAAATTTTTTTAATGTTCTGAAACCGAAAAAATTAGTTAGAAAAGGATTAAAATATAAAAACTGAGCATTTTTAGATCACTATCCATTTTTTCCCACTTCTAATTTTTCTAAAAATCTCTAACAATGCTCATTCTTTGTAATTTCATCCTTAAACCGATATTTTCGGTTTCGAAACATTTTTTTGGAATTGAAATTGGATAAATATAATTGAAAAGAAATTTTTAAAAACTGAAATTCAAAGTTAAATTCTAAAAAATGACACAATGCTGAAAAATAGTTTTAAAATACAGAAAAATTACGTTTAACAATGAATACTTTAAAAAATTCTCTATAATTCGATTTTCCTATTTTTCTAAAAATCTGATACTTTCCTATTATGACCAATAAAACCTTAAAAACTGATTTTCAAGGAATAAAAAAATTGATTTTCGTAAATTTTGCGAAATTCCGATATTTTGGAGTATAAAAATGACTATATTTGGTTAATGACTGGGGGGGGGGTTGTTGGTTCAATTCCACATGCTGGATATACATTTTTTGAGAAACTCTCAGACCAATGCAGCATATTTTAAAAATAGCAACTAACAATTCATATCTTTCTCATCCGGGTCTTTTCCACTTTGTTTCTTCTGTCTTCCTCTTCTCTTCTTCTTTTTCTTCTTTTTCCCTTTCTCCGAATCCGATTCAAATGACGAACTCGAATCTTCGCTTTCTTCATCCTTCTTCTGTTTCACAGCTCCTCTTTTGGAAGTTGAAGGCTTAGCCCTTCCTTTCTCCGGCAAAACCTCACTTTTTCTTCTAGCTCTCGAATTTTCCGCTTTAACCGAGAATGAGAATCCCAACTCGTCGTCTGAAGACGATTCAGCATCTGAACTCGATGAGCTCGACATTGTGATCATTTCATCGTCGTCTTTTGGAACTGGCGTTGCGTAGGATACCCGACGTGAGGCTACAGATCGACGAGGACGATCTGGAAAACGAGCGGTTTCGTAACTAGGTCAAATAAGACCCCTATTAGCTCCATAAAGTCTTCTTATAAAATCCGTACCCATTCTAGATCCCGGCCTTTCAACAGGCGAAGGCACTTCTACTTCATCCATTTTCTCTCCTTCTTCTATCGATCCATCCATTTCAATCGATACTTCAACTGCCGGATCTTCTTCATCCACCTCAATTTTATCACTTCCATCAATAGTTGTATTCTCCTCCTTATCTTCCTCTTTCGCATTCCCTCTACTTCGCTTCTTCGGTTGTGGACCTGGCTGAAAACAGGCAGGGTTTTGAAATTTAAAGCCAAAATTGAGTGAAATATTTCGCACCGCCCCGGAAAGTATACGTTTTAAAGATACCAAAAAGGAAATGATACATAATGACACTAATACCAAACAAAATTAACTAAAAAATGAGAATTTTTCAAAATTAGACCCTAATTTAAAAAATGCATATCTTCTTCATTTTCATAATTCCGTATTTTCAAATAAAGGCAATTTTCCGCATAAGAAATCAAAATTCAATCAATAAATTGTTTAAAAACTTCACAAATTCATAATTTCGCTTTTATTTCCAGTTTTTCGCTTAAAAAATGAAAATTTTTGTATTTTCCAATAAAATTAACCATTTTCAGCAACGAGAAATCAATAATGAATTAATAAATTCTTTAAAAACTTAAAAAATCCATACTTTCACTTAAAAAATGAAATGTTTTGAATTTTCAGATAAAATAAACTATTTTCAGCACAAAATCAATAACTTTCGAAAGATTAAAATTTTCGTTTAAATTTTCACAATTAAGAAATCAAAATTCAATCAATGAATTGTTTAAAAACTTCAAAAATTCATAATTTCACTTAAATTTTCAGTTTTTCGCATAAAAAATGAACATTTTTGTATTTCCAAATAAAATGAACCATTTTCAACACACGAAGTCAAAATTCAATCACTAAATTGAAAAAATATTGAAAAATCCATAATCTCACTTAAATTTTCCGTTTTTAACATAAAAAATTAAACTTTTCATATTTTCCAATAAAATTAACCATTTTAGCACAATAAATCAATAACTTTCAAAAACTTCGGCATAAGAAATCAAAATTCAATAAATTGAAAAATATTAAAAAATTCAATTTCACTTATATTTCCAGTTTTTCGCTTAAAAAATGAAAATTTTTGTATTTTCCAATAAAATTAACCATTTTCAACACAAGAAATCAAAATTCAATCAATAATTTTTTTTAAACTTCAAAAATTCATAATTTATCTTAAATTTTCAGTTTTTCGCTTAAAAAAATGAAAATTAGTTTTTTTTAAAAATTAACAATCAATCAATAAATTATTTAAAAACTTCAAAAATTCATAATTTCGCGAGAAATCAATATTCAATCAATAATTTTTTTTTTTAAAACTTCAAAAATCCATACTTTCGCTTAAAAAAATGCACATGTTTGTATTTTCCAATAAAATAAACCATTTTAGCACAATAAATCAATAACTTTCAAAAAAATAATAATTTTCGTTCAAATTTTCACAATTTATGACTTAAAAATGATGTTTTTTTGTTTTTTCAAATAAAATGAAATTCAATAAATTGAAAAATATGAAAAAAATTCAATTTTACTTAAATTTTCAGTTTTTCGCTTAAAAAATGAAAATTTTTGTATTTTCCAATAAAATTAACCATTTTCAGCACAAGAAACCAAAAGTAAATCAATAATTGTTTAAAAACTTCAAAAATTCATAATTTCTCTCAAATTTTCAGTTTTTCGCTTAAAATAAATGAAAATTCGCTTTTTTTTTAATTAACAATCAATCAATAAATTATTTAAAAACTTCAAAAATTCATAATTTCGCGAGAAATCAACAATCAATCAATAAATGCGTTTTTAAAAACTTCAAAAATCCATACTTTCGCTTTAAAAAAATGAAAAATGTTGTATTTTCTAATAAAATATTGTCAAGATAAAAATTTCTGGCCGCTCATTTTGCGGAGTGTCGTTGGGAATTTCCTCGCAGCGCGACCGCAACGCGCAAGACCAACTGAGAAATTTGAATTTGAGCGCGTTGCGGTCGCGCTGCGAGCAAATTCCCAACGACACTCCGCACAACGAGCGGCCAGAAATTATTATCCTGACAATAACCCATTTTTAACACAAGAAATCAATAACTTTCAAAAAATTCATAATTGTTTTTTTAAATTTTTAATTCTTCGCTTAAAAAATGAAAATTTTCGTATTTTGAGACAAAATGAACCATTTTCAACATAAGAAGTTAACAATCAATCAATAAACTTTTTAGAAAACTGCAAAAAGTCATAATTTCGCTTAAATTTTCAGTTTTTCGCTTAAAAAATGAAAATTTTTGTATTTTCCAATAAAATTAACCATTTTCAACATAAGAAATCAAAATGCAATCAATAAATTGAAAAAATATTGAAAAATTCATAATTTTACTTAAATTTTCAGTTTTTGTATTTAAAAAATATAATGTTTTGAATTTTCAGATAAAATAAACCATTTTCAGCACAAGAAACAAAAAGTCAATCAATAATTTTTTTTAAACTTCAAAAATTCATAATTTCTCTCAAATTTTCAGTTTTTCGCTTTAAAAAAATTAAAATTCGTTTTTTTTAAATTAACAATCAATCAATCAATTATTTAAAAACTTCAAAAATTCATAATTTCGCGAGAAATCAATATTCAATCAATAAATTTAAAAAAAAACTCGAAAAATTCATAATTTCACTTAAAAAATGAAATTTTTTGAATTTTCGAATAAAATTAACCATTTCCAGCACAAGAAATCCATAACTTTCAAAATATTAACTTTTGTCCAAATTTTCACAATTTATGGCTTAAAATTGAAATATTTTGTATTTTCCAATAAAATTAACCATTTTCAACATAAGAAGTTAACAATCAATCAATAAACTTTTTAGAAAACTGCAAAAAGTCATAATTTCGCTTAAATTTCCAGTTTTTCGCTTAAAAATGAAAATTTTTGTATTTTCCAATAAAATAAAACATTTTCAACATACGAAGTTAACAATCAATCAATAAACTTTTTAGAAAACTGCAAAAAGTTATAATTTCACTTAAATTTTCAGTTTTTCGCATAAAAAATGAAAATTTTTGTATTTTCCAATAAAATTAACCATTTTCAACATAAGAAGTTAACAATCAATCAATAAACTTTTTAGAAAACTGCAAAAAGTCATAATTTCGCTTAAATTTCCAGTTTTTCGCTTAAAAAATGAAAATTTTTGTATTTTCCAATAAAATTAACCATTTTCAACATACGAAGTTAACAATCAATCAATAAACTTTTTAGAAAACTGCAAAAAGTTATAATTTCACTTAAATTTTCAGTTTTTCGCATAAAAAATGAAAATTTTTGTATTTTCCAATAAAATTAACCATTTTCAACATAAGAAGTTAACAATCAATCAATAAACTTTTTAGAAAACTGCAAAAAGTCATAATTTCGCTTAAATTTCCAGTTTTTCGCTTAAAAAATGAAAATTTTTGTATTTTCCAATAAAATTAACCATTTTCAACATAAGAAGTTAACAATCAATCAATAAACTTTTTAGAAAACTGCAAAGTTATAATTTCGCTTAAATTTCCAGTTTTTCGCTTAAAAAATGAAAATTTTTGTATGTTCCAATAAAATTAACCATTTTCAACATAAGAAGTTAACAATCAATCAATAAACTTTTTAGAAAACTGCAAAAAGTCATAATTTCGCTTAAATTTCCAGTTTTTCGCTTAAAAATGAAAATTTTTGTATTTTCCAATAAAATAAAACATTTTTAACATACGAAGTTAACAATCAATCAATAAACTTTTTAGAAAACTGCAAAAAGTTATAATTTCGCTTAAATTTTCAGTTCTTCGCATAAAAAATGAAAATTTTTGCATTTTCAAATAAAACGAGCCATTTTCAGCATAAGAAGTTAACAATCAATCAATAAACTTTTTAGAAAACTGCAAAAAGTCATAATTTCGCTTAAATTTCCAGTTTTTCGCTTAAAAAATGAAAATTTTTGTATTTTCCAATAAAATTAACCATTTTCAACATAAGAAGTTAACAATCAATCAATAAACTTTTTAGAAAACTGCAAAGTTATAATTTCGCTTAAATTTCCAGTTTTTCGCTTAAAAAATGAAAATTTTTGTATGTTCCAATAAAATTAACCATTTTCAACATAAGAAGTTAACAATCAATCAATAAACTTTTTAGAAAACTGCAAAGTTATAATTTCGCTTAAATTTCCAGTTTTTCGCTTAAAAAATGAAAATTTTTGTATGTTCCAATAAAATTAACCATTTTCAACATAAGAAGTTAACAATCAATCAATAAATATATTTAAAAACTTCAAAAATCCATAATTTCGCTTAAATTTTCAGTTCTTCGCATAAAAAATGAAAATTTTTGCATTTTCAAATAAAACGAGCCATTTTCAGCATAAAAAATCAATAAATTGCTATACTCTTGCTCAAAATTTTACCTGCTTAATTTTCGTAGTCCTCTTCCTAACCTCCTTCTTCTTCTTCTTCACCTTCGGCTCCTCCTTCACAATTACACTTTCCTCAATACCCCCCACCAATTTTGCAATTCTCGACGATCTTCTTCTAGTTTCCATCTGTTCAAAAACATTTGTTCAATTTTAATTTCTTCGGCACCAAATTGGAAAAATGTACAAAAATAAAGGGTATTAAACCAGTTTAAAAAACACACACAAAAATTATCAATTTAAAAAAATATATATTTATCAGAATAAAAAACCCGGTGGTAAATAACTAATAATAATTCATGACAACCTTATTCAACTCGATATATTTAATAACTTCAAAAAAAAAATACTTGGTACACATTTTGGACTATGGAAATGAACCGAAAATCTTTGTGAAAACTGAAAAATGGGAAAAATGGGTATTATTTAAACCATGGGTTTAAGCTTTTTAAAAAAACTCAAAAGTACAGTAATCTTTGAAACGAAAAAACGAAAAGAAAAAACCAAAAGAAGATTTCGAAAAATGCCTACTCCTTTCGATAATCCAATACCGTCGCCGACAGGTGCTCCGTATAATGTACATGATCAGCATTTGTGAAAAGTTGCCCCACCGCTTCAGGGTGTGGATGAAAACCTCTCTTGTCACAATTCTCAATTGTTGTCATTCCTTGAGGCGTTAGGGTGAACGTTCCCACTCTGGAATACAAAATTATTTAAAAAAAATGTTTTTAGGTTAATTTTTCAAAAAAAAATCAAAATTTAAAATAACGGTGTGCAGTGTTTTAGTGGGCGGAGTCTTGTTTGCAGTTGACGCACACTTATGAGCCATTTTTCGTTTTTTCAACGTAATTGACCCTTTTTTTCCGATTTTCGTCTGAAAAGGGCTATTTTTGTGTAATTTGCCTAAGATCACATTAAAATAACGGTTATTTCAAGGTTTCATTCGAATTTTTAACTTTATCCGAGTTGCAAGTCGGCTTAGACCATTTTTCCCATTTTAGATGGATTCAGCTCTTTTTTCTTCACATTTTGATCGTAATCCCATATATTTGCGTTATTCTGCGCATTAATTAGGAAAACAAACTAAGGAAATAAATTTTCTACGCAAAATCTGAAGAAATTCAGCTTTTTGGCTTAAAATCAAGAAAATAACGCAAAACTGCGCGCTAATTGCATACAGACTCCGCCTACAAACAAATTTGCCACAATTTCAGTGTGACCAAACACTTTTATAAACCTTGTAATGAAACAATTCTAAAAAACTGTTTTTCTTAAATAAAATTCAAGAAATTCTCTGTTTCACGACAAGAAAATTGTAGAAAACTGGATTTTATTATGTTTCTTACTTTCTCTTATTAGGTACTAGTCCAAAACTGAAAAAGTAATAAATTCCTTAAATTTTCAGTTTTCTGGCTGAAAATCAACAAAAAAATGGAAATAAACTCAATTTTCAGAAAATCTTAACTCTAGCTAGTAATTCACAATTTTCAGATCATGTTTTTAAAAGTGGCTTTAAAGGAGGGTTTTACGGAGATTATGAATGCGCCTGGGATGAAAATAGGCTTCAGACTCATTCCAAATCTCTATTTAAAATTTTCTAAAACCACCTAGAAGCCGAGAAAACACGCCACAAATCAATGGCCTAGAAAAAAGGGCCACCTGGCCGAACTTTTTTGCCTATGAACTTTTTTCGTGTTTCGTTAATAAATAGTTATGCAGAATGCTTATAGTAGTCCTTTTTAATGTTTTTCATCTTAATTTATGTTTTGTTTTTCATTTTTTTGGACTTTTCATGCCTGCGGACTAGTTTTCGCCGGTGGCCCTTTTTTCTAGGCCATTGTTTTGAGGCGCGTTTTCTCGGCTTCTAGGTGGTTTTAGAAAATTTTAAATACAGATTTGGAATGAGTCTGAAGTCTGCTTTCTTCCCAGACGCATTCATAATCTCCGTAAAGCACTCCTTTAAATATAATTTGAAATTTTGTAATTTATTTTAAAAATTGAAAAAAAAACATCATTTTTTATTTTTTAAGGATAAAAATTCCAATTCCCCCAAAATCTACTCACTGATTCTGCGACGGCGCTGCCACAATCGCAATCGCCTCGCTTATCATTCTCTGATGCCCATAATGCGTATGCAGATCAATCGATGAAAGAAACGCAGTTTGCGACGGATGCGTATGAATCCAACCAAGCGACAGAAGGCTCAATTTCGAAAGAGCCGTCGCAATTTGAACATCATCGTCACAGGAGCATCCATCAGATGTGCCGCTTTGCTTCGGAATGACGACATGTGTGATGACGAATCGATCGCGGAGCTGAAAATTTATAATTTTCAATAAAATCGATTTTTTGAAAATCATTTGATTACAGAACTTTAAAAAATTGAGAATTCACGTAACATTCAATAGAAATTGATATTTGCTATTTAAAAATATTTTGAAACCGTAATTTTTTCAAAAAAAAAGGTTATAAATTTCGCATTTTCTTTCAATAAATTCTAATAAACCTAATTTGTTTCTCTCTCGATTTCCAGTAACGCATATTTGAAACAAATTCAAATTTTGATAATTTTCCGAAAATAGAGAGTATTCGAGCAACTTTCAATGTTTTTATTTGAAAATCAGAATTGCATTAATATTTGATATTTAATAATTAATTAAAAAATATTTGAAACTGCAATTTTTTGAAAAAAACAGGTTACAAATGATTTTTTTAAAAGGAAATTGTCCAAAATCGAAACAAAACCAAACACTACTTAAAAGTTTATGAATAAATGTTAATTTTTTAAAAAATTCGGATTTTAAATTGTATAGAGACAGTTATTTGTTTCTTTTTTCAAATTCCATTTGAAATAAACTGTTTTTTGTTTTGGGGAAGGTGACCTGACAATGTGTCAGTTTATTGAACGTGTAAGTAATATGGTGTTAGAGGCGGAGCTTCTGCAAGACGTAAGGGGCGGGGAGGCGAGTGGGTATATATACTCGTGATTTGATTTTTTTTTATTTTGTATAATAATTTTATAATAACTTATTCTTGTCAAAAAATAATTTTATAATAACTTATCCTCGTAATAAAATAATTTACATTTTTAATATTTAATTTCTGTCAAAATAATAATTGATTTTTATAATAATTTATATTTTTATTAGTTAACTCTTGTTAAATAAAAATGTATTTAATAGTTTTTGATTTTTTTAAAATAATTCATACTTGTCAAAAAAATAAGTTATATTTTTAATAATTAATTCTTGTCAGAAAATAATTGATTTTTATAATAATTTATATTTCTTAATAATTAATATCTTTAATAATTTATTTCTGTCAAAAAATAATTTGTTTTTATAATAATTCAAATTTTTAATAATTAATATCCTTAATAATTCATTTCTGGCAAAAAATAATTGATTTTCATAATAATCTATATTTTTAATAATTCAATCTTGTCAAAAAGATCTATTTTTAAAAATATTTTGTTCTTGTCAAATAATTATTGATTTTTTAATAATCCATATCTTTAATAATTAATTTCTGTAATAATAGATTTTTATAATAATTTATATTTCTCAATAATTCAATATTGTCAAAAAATAATTAATTTCTATAATAATTAATATCTTTAACAATTTATTCTTGTCAAAAATAATAGATTTTTATAATAATTTTATATTTTTAATAATTAACTCTTGTCAAAAAGATCTATTTTTAAAAATATGTTGTTTTTGTCAAATACTTATTGATTTTTTAATAATCCATATCTTTAAAGTGTTTGTTTACTGATTTTCAATAGTTGTTTTAATCTATTCAGAAACACCAATTATTAATGAATTGGTAAAAAAAAATATTTTTTTCGGGCGCCCGTCGGTCCAAAACAGCTTCCGCAAAAGTGCAGAAAGCAGGCGGTGGCAGTGCAAAGCGGGCGGTGCCACCACTCGTTTTTGGGTTTTTGAGGGACCGTTTTGCTCAAAATTAAGCTTTTGAACTGAATTTTTTTGTAGATTCCGTTAATAATAGGGGATTCTGAGTCGATTAAAGCAAAAATTAAAAATCAGTAAACACGCACTTTAATAATTAATTTCTGTCAAAAAAAAATTGATTTTTAAAATAATTTAAATTTTTAATAATTTATACTTGTCAAAAGATTGATTTTTATAATAATTTATATATTTTTAATAATTCACTCTTGTCAAATAAAAATGTATTGAATCGTTATTGATTTTTTAATAATCTATATTTTTAATAATTAATTTCTGTCAGAGAAATAATTGTTTTTTCTAATAATCCATATTTTTGGTAAGAACAAATTATTGATTTTTATAATAATTTATACTTATCAAAAAATAATTTTATATGTTTAATAATTCACCCTTGTCAAAAAGATTTCTAAACATTTCTGTTCTTGTCAGAAAATTATTGATTTTCTAATAATTTATACTTATCAACAATTGTATCTTTATAGTTATTGATTTTTAAAAATACTTAAAAAACATAATATATTCTTGCCAAATAATTATTGATTTAAAAAAAAATTATAGTAATCTTACCAAACTCCCTCCAAGAATCCCACAAGTCTCAACATTCGCCTCCGTATTTCCCGAACTGGCAATCAAAAACTTCTGCACCAAATCACTTGGAATCGCCATCGACTTCCCAATTCCTTCCGTCGGTTTTGTATCACGATTAATCGGTGGCGGTGGCGGTGCTCCTTTCTTCACTACCGGCTCATCAGTCGATCCATCCAATCCGGGATACTCTGACGCGTATGTAAATTCCTCCGGTCTTTTCACAGCAACCGGTCGAAAAGCGGAAACCGCTGACGTTCCTGGTATCATTGGAGGCGATTGAACAATTGGTGGACGTTTTGCAGAACTCGTTCCAAGCACTTCAATCTCTCCTGGTTGTGCTTCAGAAGCCCTGAAACACAGAAATGTCAATAGTGTGCCGTTTTTGAGTATTTTTGAAGTTCTTCAGAAGCTCTTAAAACCCGCAAAAAACATCAACTATACTCGAAAAATTCGTTTTTGCGTCTAACAGCCACGAAAAGCCTAAAATACCAGAAAATACCAAATTTTTCGCACTTTTAGGCCATTTTGTTATTAATATCAAATACGAGACCTATTTTCATCCTATTTAGGGCCTTAAAGGAGGGCTTTACGGAGATTATGAATTATAGCGAGACAACGGTTCGGTTCGGTTCGGTTCAAACCGGTTCGAACCGGTTCGAACCAGTTAACCGGTTCGAAGCGGTTAGGTTCGAACTGGTTCGAACCGGTTTAACCGGTTCAGTTCAAACCGGTTCGAACCGGTTTGAACCGATTTGAACCGAACCGCCTCGAATCGGTTAACCGGTTAAACCGGTTTGGCGGTCAAACCGGTTTGGTCAGCTAACCGGTTAAACCGGTTTGAACCGAACCGCCTCGAACCGGTTAAACCGGTTTAACCAGTTAACCGGTTCGGCTCAAACCGGTTCGAAACGGTTCGAAAGCGGTTCGACTCACATATTAAAAAAAATTTTTTTTTGTTTTTTTTTCAGAAATTTAGCGAAATGAAGCTAACCTTTACCGTCCATGTAGGTTGACGTGCACAAAACACACTGAAAACACATAACGAGGTCCCGGAACGAACATGAAAAATTGTAAATTCACATTCCCTATTTGATGTTTTTCCTCACGAATTCTGAATGTAAACGCTTTTTCTTTTTTTGCATTGGTATTCTGATGATTTTCCAGTCAACTTGGTGTTAATTATATCGATATTACTTTTTTTTGAAATACAGAAAACTCAGCTGAAAATGTTGAAATTTTTGAAAATTTTTAGATTTTCGAAATTTTTCAAAATATTTCGGAATCTAAAGCCTTTTCATTCTTATTCCCAAAAAATCAACCGATTTCATCAATTTTGAACAGTGAAAAAAGCACTTAGCAACACGCGCGCGGCGCACCGAAATTGGCGGAGGAATGTGCGCACACACACACACACATGATGCGCACACACGCGAAAGTAGTTTTTCAAATAGTTTTTTTCACTGTTCAAAATTGATGAAATCGGTTGATTTTTTGGGAATAAGAATGAAAAGGCTTTAGATTCCGAAATATTTTGAAAAATTTCGAAAATCTAAAAATTTTCAAAAATTTCAACATTTTCAGCTGAGTTTTCTGTATTTCAAAAAAAAGTAATATCGATATAATTAACACCAAGTTGACTGGAAAATCATCAGAATACCAATGCAAAAAAAGAAAAAGCGTTTACATTCAGAATTCGTGAGGAAAAACATCAAATAGGGAATGTGAATTTACAATTTTTCATGTTCGTTCCGGGACCTCGTTATGTGTTTTCAGTGTGTTTTGTGCACGTCAACCTACATGGACGGTAAAGGTTAGCTTCATTTCGCTAAATTTCTGAAAAAAAAACAAAAAAAAAAATTTTTTTAATATGTGAGTCGAACCGCTTTCGAACCGTTTCGAACCGGTTTGAGCCGAACCGGTTTAACCGGTTCGAGGCGGTTCGGTTCAAACCGGTTTAACCGGTTAACCGGTCGAGGCGATTCGGTTCAAACCGGTTCGAACCGGTTAACTGGTTAAACCGGTTCGGCGGCCAAACCGGTTAAACCGGTTCGAACCGGTTCGAACCAGTTTGAACTGAACCGGTTAAACCGGTTCGAACCGGTTCGAACCGGTTTGAACTGAACCGGTTAACCGGTTAAACCGGTTTAACCGGTTTGACCGATGAACCGGTTAAACCGGTTAAACCGAACCGTTGTCTCGCTATATTATGAATGCGTCTGGGAAGAAAATAGGCTTCAGACTCATTCCATATCTGTATTTAAAATTTTCTAAAACCACCTAGAAGCCGAGAAAACACGCCTCAAAACAATGGCCTAGAAAAAAGGGCCACCTGGCCGAACTTTTTCCTATGAACTTTTTTCGTGTTTCGTTGATAAATAGTTATGCAGAACGCTTATAGTAGTCCTTTTTAATGTTTTTTTCATCTTAATTTATGTTTTGCTTTTCATTTTTTTGGACTTTTCATGCCCGCGGACTAGTTTTCGCCAGGTGGTCCCTTTTTCTAGGCCATTGTTTTGAAGCTCATTTTCTCGTCTTCTAGGTGGTTTTAGAAAATTTTAAATACAGGTTTGGAATGAGTCTGAAGCCTATTTTCATCCCAGGGGCATTCATATTCTCCGTAATGCCCTTCTTTAAGAAAAACAATTTTCTGATTCAAAAAAAGTAAAATTATCCAAAAAAAAATTGTGATTTTTATTTAAAAAAATAATTTTAAAAATGTTCAAAAAACTGTGATTCTCCTCTTAAAAACTCAAAAAAACTGACACACTGTCTTTAAGACCAAAAAATTTTAAAATTTTAAATTCACAATTTTGAGAGAATTTAAGAAAAAGGAAAAAGTTAGGCCAACTTTTTCTAGGCCATTGTTTTGAGGCGTGTTTTCTCGGCTTTTAGGTGGTTTTAGAAAATTTTAAATTGAGATTTGGAATGAGTCTGAAGCCTATTTTCATCCCAGGCCCATTCATAATCTCCGTAAAACCCTCCTTTAATAGGATGAGGCGGGTGAGAAAAAGAAAATGTATTAAAGAAACCAAAAATGATTTTAAAATTTAAAAAAAAACGAAGAAATTTGAGATCGTCCTAAATGTCCGAAGAAAACAATTGTGTTTCTAGACCGTTTGATGTTTCTTGTTTGAAAAAACAATTTTTTGCACTTTTTTTCAAAAAAATTAAACGGTGTAGAAATCCCAATTGTTTTCTTCGGTCATATAAGGCGACCCCAAATTTTTTCGCTGCTTTTAAAAAATTTATTTACAAAAAAACCCAGATTTTTTTTTTTTTTTTTTTTTTTAAATATTGTACTGACGCGCAAAGGTGGTTCTGAATTCACGGAAACTAATTTTCAATGTTTAAACCGTGTATTTCGTCCCCTCAGCCCCTTTACAAATTTTTTCAAGTAAAACGTACTGTAACGACGACGTGGCCGTAGCGCTGGAAGAAGCAGCCTTTCCGGCCGGTTCCGTTCTCGGCGGCACATTCTTCGGGTGATTATCATCAGGTTCCGCTTGAAGAGGCATTACATAACCCATCACTAATCCTAAACAATTCTTTTTTGATCGGATTTTTCAAAAAACAATTTTTTCAAACCAATTCTATGGGTCGCCGCTTCCGCAATTTTCAGCAAACGCGCTGATTCTTTCGCCGCTTCTTCTCTTGACGCTAGCCATTTTTCGAAATTCTAAAATGTTGATTTTAAATTTCGAAAAAACTTTTTTTCTTCAATTTTCCTACCGAAAGCCTCAATTTCCGCTGCTCATCCTCGAATCGATAATATTCCGCTTGAAGCTGATAAACCGGTCGAATTTCATTTTTTATTCTCTCCGCTATCTCCATATTTTTGTTCAGGCTCGCAATAACTTGTCGTTTTTCATTCGAGTCGTGAATTTCATAATCCGGATGAGATTTCAGCTCCGAAATAGCGAACCTTAAGCAAAAAATGTGAAAATGTGAATATTTTAAAATACAAACCATGTAAATCGATAGAATAATACAAATGCTCTTTCCAAATTTCTGTCATCTATATAATTGTTGGCCATTTTCTCGATTTCTAGCAAACTTTTATAATATCTGAGAAATTTTGATATTTATCCTCCAAAACTTTGGATACTGAAAAAACCTTTTTAATGGCACCGTCGGAACCGCTTTCATCTGCTCCGCAGTTCCAATAATCCTCCGAAGCCTTAAGCCTGGATCCAGAAGCGTTTCATCAATCGGTTTATTCGGATCAGCTGGAAAAAAGGAAATGATAAAAATAATTAGACGTGAAAAAATGATGACTCACGTCCTGTCATTGTTTTCATTAATTAGTTCAGATCACAACAATGTTTTGAAATTGTGTAAAAACCCGAAATGTTCTAGAAAATAATCAATATTTCTCAAAAACTGATATTTTCAGAGAAATTTGTTTTTCTTATCGTGTTCTGCGCCTTGCATGTTGTTCACTGACGCATTTCTAAACACCGAAATTGCGTCAGCATAATTAGAGGGATTTTAAATTGTGATTTTTGGGAAAATGCTTTTTATTACTTTCCTATACGAATTTTCAAAATTTTTTCAATGTGTTAAACTTAAATAAATTTTATTTCTTTCAAAAAACGCAATTTATTCATCTCACAACCATGAAAAATATAAAAATCTGACAAAATTAAAAAAATGAAATTAATTTGGAATAACTTCAAGATTTCTGTCATAAAATCCGCCATTATTTGATCCATCAAGTTTTAAAATGGTGTTGACCAATGTTTTAGTGGCTTCGGATATCTGAAAAAAATTATTTTTCAAAAATATCCTCAAAAAGGCTATTTCAAACCTCCAATTGAGCATTAGCTCCTCCCATGTCAGTTTTTACCCATCCTGGACAAAATGACGTCACCAAAATATGATCCTTCGCCAGATCAATGGAGCACGATTTGGCGAATGAGTTCAGCGCTGACTTGCTCATTCGATAAGCGTACTATAAGGTCAAAAATCGCAAAACTATTTAAAAAAACGATTCACAAACCAATGGTCCATTAAAAGTTCCATCGATTTTCTCAACCGACGCAGCAGTTGACGAAATATTCACAATCGCTGCACGATTAATCGATATTTCGTCTCCTTCTCGCAATTCGGCCGATTTTTTGAGCAATGGCAGAAAATATTGAGTCACAATTGCAACAGAAACTGCATTTGTTTGCAATTGCCGTGTAATTGTCTCCCGATTGATGCCTAGCTCCAAATCGTATGGAAGAAGGATTCCGGCATTGTTCAAAAGAACTGTCAAGCCTTGTTCTCCAACAATTTCATCTACCTAGATTTTTTGAAAAACTTTTTTTTAAAAATAGCTTTTAGATGTACCTGTTGAACCGCGTTTTTGATCGACTCATCATTATCCACATCCATTTGAATAACATGAATTCGTGGATCCGAAATGGACTTCAATTCCTGGAAAATATCTTATTTAAAAAAAATAGGGAAAAAAACTTATATTTTATGAATTTGACAGTTGAAAAAAGCATATTTTGTGTAAAATTTAAATATTTTAAAAAATTCAAAATTAGCTTGAAAAGTAAAATATTCCGGAAACGATTTATGAATTCGTATTTTCTCCTTTCATAATGATCCAAAAAACTTAGTTATTTATAAAAATATGTGCTAAAAATATTGAAATTCACTATTTTCTATTTTTTTTAAATAAATAACAGATTTCCAGCTTTAAAAGGCGTTACAAATCACCAAAAGATATATTGAACGTTTATGAATTTTTAAAAAATATTATAAACTCACCCAATTTTAATAAAAATGTGTCCATTTTGAAGCCAAAATAAAAACTATTAATATATCTGTTCATTTTGAAAAAAAATCCGATAAAATCAGTATATACAGAAATGTCAATTAAATTACGTGAAATTGGAATTCCTCGACAACGATTAGAGGATACGTATTTTGACAAGAAAAACTGATCATTTTTAAAGTTGAATTTGAATTTACTCCGGTAGTGGATTCTTTTCCTATCTTGCGGCCACTTAGAACCTTCATTGATGTTCGCTGAGTATTTCAGAAGCCATTAATTGCTTGTCCATTCGAATACAAAATGGTCAAAAAGAAAGAATAAATGCGAAAAGTGAAAAATTGTCAATTTTCTAAAAATAAATCAGTTTTCTATCATAATTGAGTTCAGAACCGTGTTTAATAATATTTTAGAGATAAATTCAAATTTAATCTCAAAAATTATCGGTTTTCTTTGACAAAATACGTCGCAGTATAATTCCAAGGGAACCCAGGGGGACGAGAAGGCGAAGAAATCCGAAAAGATGGAAAATATCGCAAAATGTTATTTTTTCAGTCTAGCGGGCTTTTATGGTCCTAAATTGCACTTTATGGACCTCTATGCGTCATCTGGATTCTCTATTGATTTTTAAAATTAAATAAACGAATTAAAAACGTTTTTAGGGCCTTGTCCCGGGTTTCCGGGCCTCCTGGGACTTCGCTTACAGCAAAGATAGAAACAATTTTTTCTACGAAATTGTTTAAAGTGTTTCATTACTCATTTTGAGTTTTATAATTAATTTCATATTTTTCGCCGTACAAGAAAGCCTATAAAATCAGAAAAAAACATCGGAAATTGTACTTTCGAAAACTTTTTTCAGCTTTTTCAAAAAAGTGCGATTTTCGATGTTTTTTCTATTTTGATAGGCTTTCTTGCACGGCGAAAAATATGAAATTACTTATAAAACTCAAAATGGGTAAAGAAACACTCTAAACGGACAAATATTTAATCGCTTGGGTCTCAAAGCGAGTCACTTGAAAACTGAAATGCCGAGAAACTCGTTTTTTTTTCTATTATCGATTAAAAATCCAAATTTTCGAAAAACAAAAAATTCCCGCAAATTTTAAAAACCTACCCCAGCTTTCTCCAAATCTCTACACGTCGCAATTATAATCCGAATCTCCTCAATCTCCACCAATCGTCGAACAATCCCCAATCCAATTCCTCGATTCGCACCAGTCACCAAAACACTCTTCGGCGCCATTTCTAGACAATATTCTGAAATTCAGAAATAAAAAGTGGGTTGGTTTTGGCAAAAAAAGATAATTACTCTCTCTTTCTCTAATTAGCTCCAATCTTCCAACAATAATAAATTGGCACAAATTTATAAACAAGAGGTATTGAATGTTATTTCCCAAAACTTCCAATATTTTCCAAAAAACAAGAGAAATTCCTTGACAATCAATTTTTATTCCAAAAAAACAATTAACCGTAAATAAATATTTTACAACAACAAAATAACGGGGAAAAAGACAAAATGAGATCTAAACAACAATAAAATAAATTAAAAATAAAAGGCCATTCTTCTTAATTGCATCAAATCATCGAGAATGTGATATCTGTAAACAAAAATCAATTTCTGTGGAAAACTTATCAAACCCTTATCAAATTCTATTTTTCTATAGTCTCTCTTATATTTCGCTACTATTTCAAATATACCTTTGTTCCCATTTTTTGAAGAAAATCGATAAAAAGTTATATCTTTTTAGGTAAAACTCAAATTTTCAGAAAACTGTTGGAAAATTCAAGTGTTTTCAAAGAAACGATTATTTATAGCTTCTTAAAGACAGGGTTCTACTTAATTTTACTTTTTTTAAAACCTCAATTGAAAAAAAACTTGGTGTACTGTAGAACAATCAAAGAGCCTTTAGTAAAACAGGGACTTTACTACAGTACACCAATTTGTCCAATGGAGCGCGCTTGCATAAAATAAAATTCGAAGCTACATAATCTAATAACTCTCATTTCTGCAGTTCGGGGATAAAGCTTGGAACGAGTTCTTGGAAATAGCTAAAATTAAGTGGAACTCTGTCTTTAAGGAACTCTAACAACTATTCTACGATAACTCTTTTATTAAGGCTTAAAGGCAGGGTGTCAAAAATATAAAAAAATCTTCTAAATAAATCAATTATCGTACTTTCTACATCACTTTTTCAAAAAATGATTCAATCCTGCAGTTTAAAGACAGTGTAACACTCAATTCTTCTCTAATACACAATTACAACCTTCTCACATTCCAGTCCAATTTTTTACTAGCCTTCATTAACTGACACCTTGTCTTTAAGCACATTTCATATATTTTCAGCATCCTCGTTCTATTGTTCGAAATTTTTATAGAATTTCCTACCTACTAGCCCCCAATCTCCTCGCCAAATCCTGCTTATCACTCGTCGACAAATGCAAAAACTGTTCAACAACATCCCCATCAACCAAATTTCGAGCATTCCGTCCGTTTACTATCGGTTGTGGTGGTTTGGCGCAACGCGCACCCTTCGGATGTAATCCAGCAATTTGAGGCGATACACTTCCAATAAACGATTGCAAAAAATGCAGTCTTCTGTACGACTTTTCGCTAAGCGGACGAATAAATCCAAATGAACCGTCTAACGACGCGAAAACCGTTGTTTGTCGCTGCTCGACCGCTTCTCTTTCCTCGTTTGTGAGATTTTTCGGAATAAGGGCTGTGTGGCCTGAAAAAAGGTGCTCATTACAGATTTTTTAAAGGTCATTTTTAGCTTCAAAATGCTGGTGAAATTATGAAAATCAAGAATTTTCGAATAATTATAGTTTTAAAGCCTTTTTCCAGGAAAAAATATTTGAAAGTAATATTTTTCAGAAATTCTCTCAAAATTTCAAAAAAAAAGAGCTCCAGAGAGCTCAAAAATGAGTTTCGGAATAATATTACAATATTCAATAGGAAAATATGAGTAAGCAATAAAAAATCGATGAAGAGGGATACAAAGAAAGTTAGTTCACAGAAAATTTGGGTTTCTAGGCCAAGCCGGATACCAACAAGTCATGAACATCTTAAAACAAATTAAGTGACACCGTGTCTTTAAGATCGAAAATTTCGAAAACCTAATTTTTTGATAATTTTATCAAAACAATTTGAAAACGTTCTGAACGTATAAAACTCGATGAGCATACATGGAAAAATGGGTTTTTGACCACTTTTTTTGACCAAGGAACTTGTTTTTTTTGATATGGTAGTTTTTCCTAGTAAATTGGATGTCTGCTAAAAAATTCTATAGATGTTGTCTAAAAACTACAGTAATCCTATTATTCTTAGTTTAAAAGAGCATTTATCTTCTACTACACAAAATCCTTCACGACCTTGTCCTTCGCAAAAAAAGGCAGAGATTTCAGATATCGGATAAAAATCGATACCAGAAAAAACCCCGACCGATGGCAAAAGGATTCAATTTCATCGCACTTCTCTTTAAAATCATCGAATGGCTAAAACTGTTTAACGGCGGAGGAGGCGAAAAAAATCCACCAGAACGGAATTATTCGCCCTCCCTTCAATAATGTGTAAAGGGGGGCGGAGGGACAAGGATGAAGCTGATGGAGGCAGTCAAGGTATTTAAACCATCTGCGGTCAAGGGTAAAAGTTGCTAATTTCAAGTTTTTGGGAAGAGGACATCAAATAAAGATGGCTAGTGTGAGTTTTATTTTATTTTTGTGCACGTGTATTTTTATTGCCGTTTATTGTGGTTACTTAGGGAATACGATGCACTGTGCTTCACCTGCTAGTTCCTCTAATGTTATCTACAATAACCTCTGAATTCGTACCTACCTTAGTCTTTTACTTCTAAATTATCAAGTTCCTCATCTGTACGCAGCAATTTTAAATTTTCCAAGAGAAGTACACGTTTCAATGCTCTACAGTACTATTAGGTATCATGCTACAGTACCATAAGATGTCATTAATCTTTAGACAAATTTCAAGTAGCATATTGTGACATACATCTCAAATAATCCCAACCTTTTTCAGTTCTTCGTTATCGCCCTATTCACCACCCCATCCCTCGACTGCCTTCCAGACCTCGCAGACCTTGGAGGTGAAGCCTGCTGCCCACCAGCTCAACCAGCCTGCGGAAACCCATGCGGAGGAGCATCTGCTGCTAGCTACGCCGCACCATCCGCCGAATTCCCACGTCCACCAATCGGAGGAGGTGTATATGGTGCCCCTTCAGCACCTAACATGGCCTAGAAACCCAAATTTTCGCGGAATAAATTCTGTGTACCCCCTTTTATCGATTGTTTTATTGCTTCCACTTATTTTTTCACATAAATAGTTTGAATATTGTCTTTTTATTCCGAAACTCATTTCCGAGCACTTTTACAACTTTTTTTTTTTGAAATTTCGGAATTTCTCCAGAATAACTTCTGAAAACCTTTAATTTCAGATTTTTTTCTTTAAAAAAACCTTAAAAGTTATAATTTTCCAAAATTTCTTGATTTTAATAATACTAACACCATTTTGAACGTTAAAAACCCCCAAAAGAAAGCTAGTCCCCAGAAATTTGGGGTTTTCCACATTTCTATGCTCTTTTTTCGATAAAACAAATTCTTAAAACCAATATTTCGATGAAAATTAATTTTACCGCTTCAAAAAACCTTTTAAAACCCGAATTGTCGTAAAAAACTGTTCTTTCTTCCAAAATCGTTCAAAAATACCTTTAATCCTACAAAACGCATTAATATTCGTTCCAATATTAATGGTAGCTCTCGGAATCAATCTCTCGCCTCCGCTTGCTTCAACAACATCTGGTAAATAGCTAAACAATGTCACATTTCCTGCTTCATCCGATAATACAAATCCAACTTTTCTAAAAAGATATATTTTTAGAATTTTCAAAAAATGTCACAAACCCTCCATCAACCAAATATTGTCCAACCATCGGCGGATTCTTCGATTTTCTATCATCTCTTGACGCAACTGACAATGCTTTGTATTGTTCCTTAAAAGTATTGATTTTAGAAATATCGATTTTATGTTTGAAGACGTGTATTCGGCTTACAAGTGACACACTGTCTTTAATTTCCAAAAAAATAATAAAATTCACCTGGAAGCGAACCAATGACAAACTGTCCTCAACATCACACACCAATGCAATTGATCGGAATGGCACAATATTATTCACATAATAGTGCATGTCTAAAAATGACAATCCCATCAAATCACCATCTTTGTACTGCCAAATGAACATCTGCAGAAAAAACGTTTATGGAAGGTCCGAGGGGTCGAAATAAATGGGTTAAAATTGATAAAACTATGATTGTTTATCAATAAATTGAGAATTTCTATGTCCCTTTAAGGAATACGGAATTTTTGATAGAGTGAAGTTTTTTTCTTTTTTTCATAAGCCAACAGTAGAATAAATTATTAAAATTTGAGTAGTATATTGTCTTTAACGACTTTTTTTTGGTATTCAAAACTTGAATGGCGATTTCCATGCTGCGCCTTTAAAAATACTTTAATTTATTGTTGTTTTTGCGATTTTTTAAAGTAGGGCTGAGGGGGGACGAAATAAATGGTTTGAATTTGATAAAAGTATGATTATTGTTCCATAAATCAAAAAAAAAAACGTTTTGAATTTGAAAAAAAAAACGTTAAAGACAATATACCACTCACATTTTAATCATCTACTCCACTGTCGGCTTATAGAAAAAACTTCACTCTATCGAAAATACCGTATTCCTTAATGTGACATACTTAACAATTCTCAATTTATTAAAACAGTCAGGAAAATACAAATTTCGATTAGAACCAAATTACCGATTTTTATCAGTGTTCCTATCCGGATCGAATCGGATTCGGCGCACAAATTTTTTGAATATTAATCAGATGATTAAGGAATAATCTCTCTTTGACCATCTAAATAGCCGAGACGAACCGACCCGAACCCGATTTGATCCGAAACCCGATCCGGATCCCAGAAAAACCGATCCTAACCGGATTTGATAGGAAATCTGATCCGGATCCGAGAAGAACCGATCCTAACCGGATTTGATCCGTAATCCGATCCGGATCCGAGCAGAACCGATCCTAACCGGATTTGATCCGTAATCCGATCCGGATCCGAGCAGAACCGATCCTAACCGGATTTGATCCGTAATCCGATCCGAGCAGAACCGATCCTAACCGTATTTGATTCGAAATCCGATCCGGATCTCAGAAGAACCGATCCAAACCGAATTTGATCCAAAATCCGATCCAAACCCTAACAAAAATACTAATCCAAAACTCTCTCACCTTCTGCCCCATTCCAGTCAACAAAAACCCATTAACCGCACAAAGCCCAGTGACCGGTCCTTTCTGCTCCTTATCATAAAGCACCTTAATCTTCCGATTCGACGTCGGTTGTCCCGGTTCCGGCACAACTTCGACAACCTCGCAAAGAATAATCCTTCCCCGAACCAACACTTCTTCTCCATAGTTGTTAATAGTCGCCAAAGCTAGATAGGTCTCCAATCCACTCATCGTCGATTCCGATTTCAATGCAACATCTTCACACGCTGTTATAGCTTCCATATCTTCAAAAACTACTTCCGTGTTTGGCACTTCTTTCCAATCTTGTGACGAAAAAAGCTGAAATTTAACATTTCCTTTTTAAATTTCGAAAAATTCCAATTACATTCAATCGATATTTCGGCATTTTCGGCAACACAAAATTCACATCCTTCTCATGAACCTCCTCCTGTTTATCATCATTCATAACAACCCAGATTTTGGAAATCTCCACCGGCTCCGACGAGATAACCGCATAAACGTCAGAATTCATAAGATATCTCACAAAGTGAATCGTCTTCCCAATTTCAATCTTTTTCACAGGATACGGCATTTCATAGTCGAAATCTGGTAGAAGTCGACTGATTCTTAGTTCCGACGCGTCGCTCGTCAAATACACAAATCCATAGAGAACATTTTCGTTGTTGAATGGTGTGAATGCTCTAGAAAGACAACAATTATAAACTGAAGTGATAAATCTTCGACTATCAACATGTAATCGATTTTTAACCAGTTTTTTAGAAAAACTACAATTTTTCTGTAAAAAAACTAATTTTAATACAACGTAAATAATTAGAGTTCTGAAAAACGCTTCGGGCGGCTAAAATTCGTCAAAATTCATTTGAAAAAATTGGAATTTCAGAAAAAAATCGGTTTTTCAGGCTAAAAATTGAAAATTGTATGAAAATATCATTTTTAGCTTCAAAATTCCAGATTTTCGCTGAAAAATGAATTTTCCTATTATAAAATAGAATATTTTGCTATTTTTTGAGATGAACCTCTCCCTTTAAGCCTCAAAATTTGAAAAAAATCAGGTTTTCAGGTTAAAAATTGAAAATTGTCTAAAAATCTCATTTATAGCTTTAAAATTCCAGATTTTCGCTTAAAAATTCATTTTTCTATCGTTACATAGATTATTTTGCTATTTTTTGAGATGAACCTCTCTCTTTAAGCCTCACAATTTGAAAAAAATCAGCTTTTCAGGTTAAAAATTGAAAATTGTTTAAAAATCTCATTTTTAGCTTCAAATCTCCAGATTTTCGCTTAAAAATGCATTTTTCTATCATAAAATAGGGTATTTTGTTTTTTTTTGAGATGAACCTCTCACTTTAAGCCTCAAAATTTGGAAAACTTCAATTTTTCATGCTTTAAGATTGAAAATTGTCTAAAAATCTTATTTTTAGCTTAAAAATTCCAGATTTTCGCTTACAAATGCATTTTTCTATCATAAAATAGAATATTTTGCTATTTTTTGAGATGAACCTCTCCCTTTAAGCCTCAAAATTTGAAAAAAATCAGGTTTTCAGGTTAAAAATTGAAAATTGTCTAAAAATCTCATTTTTAGCTTCAAATCTCCAGATTTTCGCTTAAAAATGCATTTTTCTATCATAAAATAGAATATTTTGCTATTTTTTGAGATGAACCTCTCCCTTTAAGCCTCAAAATTTGAAAAAAATCAGGTTTTCAGGTTAAAAATTGAAAATTGTCTAAAAATCTCATTTTTAGCTTCAAAATTCCAGATTTTCGCTGAAAAATGAATTTTCCTATCATAAAATATAATATTTTGCTATTTTTTGAGATGAACCTCTCTCTTTAAGCCTAAAAATCTGAAAAACTGTTTTCAGGCGAAAAATTGAAAATCGACTAAAAATTTGATTTTTAGCTTCAAAATTCCAGATTTTCGCTTAAAAATGCATTTTTCTATATCATAAAACAGAAGACTTAGCTTTTTTGAGATGAACCTCTCCCTTTAAGCCCTAACTTGGGTATTTGACCTATATTTTAGCTTTAAATTCATTTTTTAAGTCGAAATTTGCGCGCAAGAGCCTTGATGAGGTTTAAATTGTAGTTTTTAACTTAAAATCGTAAAATTCATCGTTATTAGACTAGAATTTTCGTTTTTTATTTAAATTCAAAACTAAAAAAACAGAAAAATGCCTAAAGCCAGGGTTTTGAATTCCATTTTTACAGTTTTCACTCAAAAAGTTTCTGAAAATCCAATTTTAATGAAAATTTGCATATATTTTTGAAAAATACAAAGTATCTCACTTTATCGGTCCATCCACCGTAACTTGATGTGTTTGCAGCCCTCCCCACGATCCATATATAACCAATGTTGGCACCGATCCAACAATCATCACACCATTGCTCTGAAAAATCAAAAAATTAATTCAGATTTTTGTAGAAAAAACGGATATTTAAAAAAAACTAACCACTGTGGAAATCTTCTCAAACGGATGTATCAACGGATACTTCTTCTCATTCTCCTGTCCAATTTCAAACTTTGCTCGTTTTCCGTCACTTGTCAGAAACGATTGTGTTCTCAGAATAACGGTTTGTGGTAGCTTTCGGAATGCGACGCAGATATGTTCTGAAAAAGCGGTTTTTTTAAAAAAAAAAGTCTGAATATCAGAGGTAACGTTTTCAGAAACTTCATCGGATGAGTAACATGCATAACCAACTCCATTATGTGTCTCCCGCGTTTTTGCGGGAGCATCCGCGTTTTTATTTAAAAAAAAAACACTTTGACACAACATAACTCGACACTAAATAGGAATTGAGATCTGTTTTTTATATTTTTGGATAGCTCTCAACGCATTCTACAACTTTGCAGATGAAATGAAAACTCAAATTACAAATAATTTGAAATAAACATATAAAATGATAATTTCATTTTTTTAGTGATTTTCAGACAAATGAGCACAAAAGTACTTTAATTCCGGAAAATCTGAAATTTTTTGCTCTATTTATAATCTACACACTACGACGATTCTAACGACACTAATCATTGCCATGTTTCTGCTTTCTTTCCGGAATTTTAATTTTTTTAGTGATTTTCAGACAAATGACAACTATAATTTTGAAAAATCTGAAATTTTTAGAAATATTCTCACATTTTCTAGTAAAAAATTATTTTCTCCGATTTTTTCATAAATTTTCCACAAAAAAAGGTTTTCTCAAAAGTTCGTGAAATACGTTCCAATGATATTTTAAACTCTAATGATATTAGTAAGCAATGTTAAATAATTGATAGAAACAATTTTTTTCGAAAATTTCTGAGAAAATCGTTTTTTTACGAGATTTCAAGTAAAAGCAATGTTTCAATAATTTACTGTTGCAAAATTCTAATTTTGCTTTTTTCGACTAGAATTGTCATAAATTCCAATTTTCATTAAAATTAAGTTTGAAATTAAGAATTCGATTTTTCAAAACATTTTCGAACTGAAATTACAGTTTTAGAATTTTCAGAATTTTGCTTCTTTTTTTTTGAAATCAAATAGAGTTCATAAATTCGTAAAAAAGTCAATTTCGAGATAAAACTTGTAATTTGAGTTTACAGTTTCAAAAAATTTTCTTTTCGAAGCCTTAGAATTCTGTATAGTAAATCTTCAAGGATTCAAAAAATCCTAATATTTAGCGGAAATTTGTAAAAATCTAACCGCCAAAAATACAGAATTTTTAAAATCGAATATATACATTTCCTAAGTAATACTATTTGGATTTCTAGGCCATATAAGGACAAAATATGGAAAATATGACCTAAATTGCATTTTTCAGTCAATATTCAATTTTTTTTCCATTTTTTAGCAGTTTTTCTTATTTTAGCTATCACTTGATATATAATAGGTGGGATAGTTATCTTTTTCGGTAGTACCCCTCCCCCCTTCACTTTTTTCAAGACATCAGGGTCATGGTGGGCCAATGTGAACCGACTATAACTAAGAAAATTCAGTACGACGATTAAAAATTGAACACAGAAAAAGGGGCGTTTTTAGGGCGTGGCATTTTTGCAATCGTGCGGCACGGTTACACAAAACGGGTTATATTCAGCTACTCACTGACGCAATTTTGTAATTCGGAGTGAAAAAAAATTAGATTAGACTATACTTTATGTATTTAACGCAAAAACTTCATTTTTTCATGCGTTGAAGGCGTTAAAATGCCATTTGTAAAAAAATGCCAATTTTTGTGTGTGTGTGCAATTTGTCGTAACTGTTTACACACACAAATCGTTGTTCGTGATGACAATTTCGGTTCACTTTATCCCACCGTGACACCTAGGTGTAGAAAGCTTAACTTTTTTCAGAAAAGCTTTTGATTCGAACGAAAAACCATTTTTGTGCAAGAAATAGGGGCTGAAAACGTGTACCCCCTTAACTTTTTTTTAAATTTTAAGGTCGCGCCCCCTTAACCCTAAATTTTTGAAATAACACTGTCCCACCTATGGATAATCGTTTCCTAATTTATATAATGCTCATTTCTGAGGAGCCCTCCCCCTTTAAAGACAGAATATCAGTCAAAATTGCTTCAAAAGTGTGTATTTTAAATTTTCTGGACATCCCGATTTTAATACTCAAAAAAGGATGGTAGTACCCTCTCTTTAAGAAAATGCCCCCATCTCACCTGGAATCGTATTCTCAGTAACAAACATTTCATACATCACCACTTGCTCATCAACAATTGCCATCAGAATCGGATGCGATTGATTGATTCCCATTCCTAGCAAAAATACGATTTTTTAAAGGAATCTAATCAAAAATTCGAAAATTTGTTGATATTCATGAGATTTTTAAAAATTATATTGATGTTCAGAGTTATTATTTTGAAAATATAAGTTGTGCGAGTTAAAATTTCGATTTTCAAGAATTTCAAGATTATTATGAAAATTATATGGAAAATATTGAATTTTCTAGAAATTCTCATAAATTTTGCAGCTTCGGATACATTAAAAAAAACTCACCAACAATCTGCGCCTCCAAAACCCTCTCCTCAATTTTCAAAATCTCCGCCGTGGTTTGTTCCTGCGCCGTCGCCGCCAAATGCGCCTTATTCTTCCTCTCCTTCTCCTCCTCCTCTTGACTAATATCATTCAACAATTCCGGAACCGTTGAGAATTTCCCAATTTGAAACGCAACCTTTAGTTCGGGAAGTGAGTGAATCACAAGTCGGCCATTTTCATGCGCCAGAACTAGCCAATATGTTACATTTGCTGGAAATTTGTTTAAAAACTTATTTCCAATTCAATTTTATAAAAAAATGCTTACCAAATCCTTTTGTAGGGTCTAGAGCATCCGATTGCTCACCACCTCTACTCGATTGAATTGCATCGTGTCCAAGTCTTTTCCGCTTTCTCGTTTCTTTCTCTTTTGAGAGCTCCGAAGCTGCAAAATTTATGCGAATTTCAAGAAAACTCAATATTTTTCATATAATTGCAATATTTTTAGCTTCCTTTTCTGTTTTTTCTTTAAAATTTTGAAAATACCTTTAAAAATCACTAGAAATACCATTTTCAGGCTCGAAATTTTGATTCTAATCTAAATTTCAGACTAAAAACTTAAATTTAACCAGAAAAAATGGGTTTCAGCTCAATTTAACTGAAAACCAGCTAGAAATTCTATTTTCAGTCTTTAATTACAGAATTGAAGCCAAAATTTGAGTCAAAAAGGTAGAAAACCAACAAAAAATGACTAGAAATGTAAAAACTTAAATTTTAATTTAAAAATATTAATTTTCTTACATTTTCAGAAGGATAAATCTGAAAATCAATAGAATTTTTAAAAATCGCAACTTTTATTGAAATTATCATTTAATTTTCAGATTTCAAACTCATTTTTACAGCTTAAACTAGAATGCTGAGAAAATTAAGATTTTTTCAAAAACTCTTTCAAAACCTATAGAAAACCTTTCAACTTTTCGAGTTTTTAGCTCTTTTTTATCATAATCAAGATTTCCAGTTATCATTTTCAGCTTTTTCTGTGATTTTTGTGTATTTTAAAGTTTACTATCTACTTTTTCAGAAATTATATTTTCCTATCATCAAAATGTGCTAAAAATCATAAAAAGTGAGTTTTTTTCCATTTCAAAGAATTTTTGCTCAAAAGTAATTAAATAGGAAATTTAATTGAATGTTTCTTCTAATCGTTTTATTTAAAATAACAAAATAATGAAACCGTAATTTTCAATTTGTTTTCAAAAATTGTAAAATGCAGTGTTTATATCGGTTTTTCATTTTAAAATTTAAATGCAGAAAAACCACAAAAAAATTAATTAAAAATGCACAAATCTAATTGGTGGCCTAGGAACCCAAACTATCGCGGACTAGAAACCAGAAACTCTTCCGCGGTGGAAATTTTTTTGCATGTAGCTCGTTTTTTGCGTTTTTTTTCTTCCATTAGCTTTTAAAAAACATTTTGAAACCAATTTATAACTCAAGTACGCCCACTTGTCGACGATTTAACGTCTTTCATATTCGCTGGAATACCCTCCTTTGAAGGAGGACTTGTACCTAAATGAAAATAGACCTAATTATCATTCCAAATCTATTTTTAAAATTTTCTAAAACCACCTAGAAGCCGAGAAAACGAGCTTCAAAACAATGGCCTAGAAAAAGTTGTCCTAACTTTTTCCTATGAGCTTTTTTCGTGTTTCGTTAAAGGAGGGTTTTACGGAGATTATGAATGCGCCTGGGATGAAAATAGACTTCAGACTCATTCCAAATCTCTATTTAAAATTTTCTAAAACCACCTAGAAGCCGAGAAAACACGCCTCAAAACAATGGCCTAGAAAAAAGGGCCACCGGCGAAAACTAGTCCGCAGGCATGAAAAGTCCAAAAAAATGAAAACAAAACATAAATTAAGATGAAAAAACATTAAAAATGACTACTAGAAGCATTCTGCATAACTATTTATTAACGAAACACGAAAAAAGCTAATAGGAAAAAGTTCGGCCAGGTGGCCCCTTTTTCTAGGCCATTGTTTTGAGGCGTGTTTTCTCGGCTTCTAGGTGGTTTTAGAAAATTTTAAATATAGATTTGGAATGAGTCTGAAGCCTATTTTCTTCCCAGACGCATTCATAATCTCCGTAAAGCCCTCCTTTAATAAATAATTATGCAGAATGCTTATATTAGTCCTTTTTTTAATGTTTTTTGGATTTTTCATGCCCGCGGACTAGTTTTCGAAAGCTTTTTCTAGGCCATTGTTTTGAAGCTCATTTTCTCGGCTTCTAGGTGGTTTTAGAAGATTTTAAAAACAGATTTGGAATTAGTATGAAGTCTATTTTCATCCCAGATGCATTCATTAGCTCCGTAAAGCCTTCCTTTAAATATTTTTTCATATACAAAACACTCACATTTCGTTTTATCCCCTTCTATCGCATTCGACTCTCCATACAACAAAAAATCATCATCATCCCCATAAAGTTCAGCGTCATCATCAACAAGAACCTTCTTTTCAGCTTGTTGCGGAAGCACATCCCCATTTGGTTCCTCTTTTGGAACATCCGATGACACTTCACTCAATTTCATCATTCCTGAAGCATCACTATAAATCGAAATAGATGTAAGCGTCGTGTTGAGTGTATTTGAAAACGGAGTCGATGACAGATTCACTTCCTGAACAAGATTTTTTTGGATTTTTAAAAAAATTGAAACATAGGTGGGATAGTGTTATTTCAAAAATTCAAAGTTAAGGTGGCAAACCCTTAAAATTTGAAAACAGTTAAGGGGGGTACACGCTTTCAGCGCCTATTTCTTACAAAAAAATGGTTTTTGGTTCGAATCAATAGCTTTTCTGAAAAAAGTTCAGCTTTCTACACCCTGCTGTCTTGAAAAAAGTTAAAGGGGGTCCTACCGAAAAGGAGCACTATCCCACCTATGAACTGAATGCAAATCCTACCTTCAAATGAACATAAGGATCCGTCGCCAACTGATACAACAACAATCGTCCATTCTGTGTCAAAAGTGCGACATAAGGATCAACAATCGATGCCATAACAACCGGGAAATTCGAATCAATGTGTACTTCTTGTAATTGTTGACTGTCGGCCACCAGAGCGATCGACATGGATGTCACTTGAACAGCCAATCCACCTTGAAGCAACTCACCGGCTGCCACTGTTGGCTCACTCGATACAAATAACGGTTGCTCCAGTTCGACCATTTCTTCACCCAATTCTAGAACTAGTGTTGAACGAAGTCGCGAAACAATCAAATATCGATGCGATTCGTCTTCTTTTCGACCAACCGCCCACATTTGTTCAGCTCCGTCGAGCCTGAAAAAAAAACAGAGTTTTTAATCGGCTGATAAAATTTTAATTAACTTTCTAGATTCTTGAGATTCTGAAAATATTATTTTTCAATCAATAAATTCAATTTTTACGTCAAATATGTAGGATTTTCAGAAAATTTCAGAAAATATTGATTCTAGAGATTCTGAAAATATTGATAAAAAATCCAAAATTTCAGAAAAATACAGAAAAAAATTCCATATTTTAGGGATGTCCGCGAAATTTCGGATTTTTGTCGAAAGATTATAAATTCGTTTTTAGGTCCAAAAAAGAAAACCCAGTTTATTCCAAAATCCCCTAAAACTCCCATAAATTCTGAAATAATCAAAAAAATCTGAAGTTTCAGAAAAAAATCCAGCTTCCACCAAAATGTCTGAAAATTGCTGTAAAATTTAAAATATCCAAAAATTCAAGAATTCAAGAATTCCAGACAACTTCCTAGATTCTTGGATTTCTGATATTATCAACATAAATCTGAAAAATTCGAAAAATTTCAGAAAAAATTCCATATTTTCGAAAAACATCTGAAAATTGCTGGAAAATTTAAAAAATCCAAAAAAAATTCAAAATTCTAGAATTTCAGGAAACTTTCTATATTCTCGAGATTCTGAAAATATTTTTTAATAACCAAAATTTCAGAAAAATTCCAGATTTTAGGGATGTCCGCGAAATTTCGGATTTTTTGCCAAAAGTTGATAAATTCGTTTTTAGATCTAAAACAGACCATCCGTCTTAACTAAAATTCCCATAAATTCTGAAATAATCAAAAAAATTTGAAATTTCAGAAAAAAATCCAGCTTCCACCAAAATGTCTGAAAATTGCTGTAAAATTTAAAATATCCAAAAAATCAAAGAGTTCAAGAATTCCAGACAAGTTCCTAGAATCTTGAGATTCTGATATAATCAAAAAAATCTGAAATTATCGATATATTCAGAAAAAAATCCCATATTTTCGGAAAATATCTGAAAAATTCGTTTTCAGATCTGAAAATCCAAGTTTTCAGCTCAAAATTCATAAAAAGGTCAATATTTAAAGTCAAGCCCGAATTTCTAATTTAAAATCGACTTGAAATCGCACTTTTCAAACTAAAAATAAAATTTTCGGCTTTTTATAGATTTCGGTCGTATTTTTCGCATGTGACCGAAAACATTTTCCATGCTGCCCCTTTAAAAATACCGTAGTTGGTCGCTAATTGTTGTAATTTTTTAAATTTACTGCCTTTCAAAAAAAACTCACACACTAGAAGTAATAACATCCGGTCTCATCGATCGCTGAAAAACACAAAGCGCTCCATTCTTCCCATGCCCACTCGCCGAAACAATATCAAAAACCGGATCCCTCTCATTCAACGGCCGCTTCTCCGACAGCTCATTACTCAAATAATTCGCCCTTCCGACGCACATCGTCTTAATCGGTCCGACATTTTGAAGCCTATCCAATTCCTTAAAATTCAGCGTTTCGCCGACCTGCTCCTCTTCCATTTGCTGATCATCCATCGCTCCGCCATACAGTTCCATGTCTTCATCATCAAATTCCACATTTTCTTTCGATTCTTGTTCTTCTTCTAATTTCTGACGTTTTGCTCCTTCTTTTTGAGTCTTCAGGAGGGTGTATTCCAGTAATTGCGAGTCTCCAAGTCTAGATCCAACGAATAAATGTCCCGGTGCACAAACTGTCAAAGTATAAGCAATCGATGTGTCTGAAATGGAACAGAATATCTTAAAATCTAATTTTTCTGAAAAAAAACCCGGTTTCAATTTTTTTCAAAATTTCCATTTTATAAATTAAAAAAGTTTGTAATCTTCATATAAGTTTAATTTTCACAAAATTCGAGGGCAGTTAAAGTTTTTTGATGTCGATTTGCAGATTTTAATGCAATTTTCGTATTTTTTAAAGAGAAATCTAATTTTTCTAAAAAAAAAAACCTCGGTTTCAATTTTTTTAAAAATTTTCATTCTGTAAATTTAAAAATATTACGAAACGTCAATTTAAATTAAATTTTTACAAAATTCGCCGTCAATTAAAAATTTTTGAGGCCGATTTCAGATCTTAAGATAATTTTCGAATTTTTTAAAGAGAAATCAAATTTTCCTGAAAAAAAATCAGGTTTCAATTTTTTTCAAAATTTTCATTTTATAAATTAAAAAATGCTTTAAAAAATACAAATTAATTTAATTTTTATAAAATTCGTGGTTAAAGTGTTTGTTTATTGATTTTCAATTTTTGTTTTAATCTATTCAGAAACGCCTATTATTAATGAATTTGTCAAAAAAAAAAAATTTTCGGCCGCCCGTGGGTCCAAAACAGCTCCCGGAAAAGTGCCGAAAACAGGCGCGCCTAGGCGGTGTCAGTGCAAAACGGGAGGTGCCACCGCCCGTTTTTGGGTTTTGAATGCCGATTATCGATTTTAAAGATTTAAATCAAATTTTTACAAAATTCGTTATCAATTAAAGATTTGTGAGGACGATTATAAGATTTTCGGACAATTTTCGAATTTTTTAAGAAAAACAGTTTAATTTTTACAAAATTCGAGGGCAAATAAGAAAAATCCAATTTTTCTGAAAAAAAAACTCGGTTTCAATTGTTTTCGCAATTTTTTTTCGAAATGTTTATTTTATAAGTTTAAAAATAATTTGTAAAATTTAAAAAAAAGTTTTTTTCACGAAATTCGAGGACAATTAAAGTTTTTGAGGTCGATTTTCAGATAATTTATGAATTTTTAAAGAGAAATTTAATTTTATAAATTAAAAAACACTTTGAAAAATTCAAATAAATTTAATTTTTACCAAATTAGAGGTTTTTGAGATTTTTGAGGCCGATTATCAAATTTTAAGACAATTTTCGAATTTTTAAAGAGAAATTTAATTTTTCTGAAAAAAAAAATCCGGTTTCAATTTTTTTTCAAAATTTTCAATTTATAAATTAAACAATATTCCGAATAAATGTAATTTTCACAAAATTCGTGGTCAATTAAAGATATGAGGTCGATCTTCAAATTTTCAGACAATTTTCGTATTTTTTAAAGTGAAATCTAATTTTTCTCATTTTATAAATCAAAACAGTTTAATTTTTACAAAATTCGAGGGCAAATAAGAAAAATCCAATTTTTCTTTTAAAAAACTAGGTATCAATTGTTTTTGTAATTTTTTCGAAATTTTTATTTTATTAATTTTAAAAAAATATCTAAAATTCAAAAAAACATTTTTTTTTCACGAAATTCGAGGACAATTAAAGTTTTTGAGGATTTTCAGACAATTTTTGAATTTTTAAAGTGAAATCTAATTTTTCTGAAAAAAAAATCCCGTTTCAATTTAATTTCAAAATTTTCATTCTGTAAATTTAAAAATATTAAGAAACCTCAATTTAAAGTAAATTTTTACAAAATTCGTCGTCAATTAAAAATTTTTGAGGCCGATTTTCAGTTTTTCAGACAATTTTCGATTTTTTAAAGAAAATCCAATTTTTCTCATTCTATAAATTAAAAATATTCATTTAAAAGAGTTTAATTTTTTTACAAAATTCGACGGCAAATAAGAAAAATCCAATTTTTCTTTTAAAAAAACTCGGTTTCAATTTTTTTTTAAATAATTCTTTTTGAATAGATGAAGTGTTATGAATGATTGTAATAAATTTAATTTTCACGAAATTCGAGAACAATTAAAGTTTTTGAGGGCGATTTTCAGACAATTTTCGAATTTTTAAAGAGAAATCGAATTTTTCAAAAAAAAACCCGGTTTCAATTTTTTTAAATAATAATTTTTTGCTCGAAATTTTAATTTTAATGTCATTTCCAAATTAATGTAATTTATAAAAACGAAGAAAAATGAAGAAAAACTAACATTTTGGCTAAAGAAAGTTAAAGTGTTTGTTTATTGATTTTCAATTGTTGTTTTAATCTATTCAGAAACACCTATTATTAATGAATTTGTCACTGAAAATCGGCCTCAAAAAAAAAATTAAGCTTTTGAATTGAATTTTTTTGTAGATTCCGTTAATAATATTATTGTCTCACAAATTCGGCTTCATAAACGCGAACTTCCCTATTTTGCGAAATAGTGTATGGTGAGGGTTAATAAGACAACGCAACGCATCCCTTCCCATTGCCCTCACGCGTGGCGTGTCGATTTGGCGTGTCGATTTTTTTAACAGAGGTTTTTCACGTTTATATAACAGATTTTGTAAACAACTAATAGGTGATTCTGAGTCGATTAAAGCAAAAATTGAAAATCAGTAAACAGACACTTTAAATAACCAAATTTGGATTTCTAGTCCCCCATTTGTTTTTCTAGGCCATTTAACTTTAAGAAAATACACCAGATTGATTTTTTTTGAAATATTAATTTTAAAAAATCGTAAATTACTATTTTGCGCGTAAAAAATCGCAAAAAAGCCCCCGCATAAACCCCAAGCAAAAAGAATCAAAAATTGCTGTTTTGGCAAAAAAAACCCCCCCTTAACAACAATGTATCAATAAATTTTGAACCCACCATAAACTTTATTAAATTCCAGCGCTTTGACCGTCGTTCCACCCGATCCCATAACCAATCTCAAAAGGAACAATTCGCCATCTTTTGTCGCCACTGCAATCCTTCCATCCTCCATATAAATACTCGTCGAACAATCCAATGTCATTCTCATGTGTTTCATATCTTTTAACGGGAATTTCGTGAAATTATCATAACAACTATTGATAACAATGCCACATGGTGGAACTGCTTGATTCAAGTATACTACTGTATTCGCACCGAATACCATTGCACCACCAAGGGGTTTTGGTACAGAGAGAAGTCTGAAAATGATAATTTAAGAATAATTATTGTATTTCCAAACAACTCACGACAATGAATCCATTGGAAGATTTGAAAGTTGCCAAACTACTGCAAATTGTCGATCCACTATATTCACCGAGACACCCATTATGCACATTGTGTCGTAGCGTACACATGCTCTGAAAATTCGAAAAATATTTAGAAATCATTAAAAAATTCCAAAATTTAGGAAAATGTCTGAAAATCTCACAAAATCCTAGAATTCCAGACAAATCTCTAAATTTCTGAGATTCTGAAACTATTTAAAAAACTGAAATTTCAGAAAATTTTGAAATTTTAGAGAAACCTGAAAATTGCTGGAAAATTTCATAAAATTCCAAAATTCCATGTAAATTTCTAGTTTTTTGAAATTTTGGGATATTTTAAAAAAACTGAAATTCTAAAAAAAATCTGAAAAAATTCCAGAATCTCTGAAAACCTCTGAAAATTGAAAAATATTCGGAAATAATGTTTAAAATTCCAAATTTTTGGAAAAATGTCTGAAAATCTCACAAAATCCTAAATTCCAGACAAATCTCTAAATTTCTGAGATTCTGAAACTATGAAAAAAACTGAAATTTCAGAAAAATTTGAAATTTTAGGGGAATGTCTGAAAATACAGTGCGTAACATAAGTATAGAGCCACCCCTAACATTGACTTTCCTGGCGCGCAGGTGAAAAATCCGGACATGCAACTTAAAAAATCGGATTCAGCATGCAAAATTACCCCTGGAAAACATCTTTTATGTTAATTCCTCTAGAAACATATATGTTGTAGCTGAAAGTATGAAAAAATCGCTCGTGCAACCGTAACATAAGTATAGAGCCACCCCACGACATTCGAAGAAAATCACATTTCTTTATGAAATCTTTGTTGGAGCCTTTTTTCAAAAAGTTCTTGGCGTCTTTAAATGTCATATGGAATCGGGTTCTATCGATTTAAATCCAAATTATCCGTAATTCAACGATGCCTCGCGGAAAACATTTGTCTGACGCGGAGCAGGTCCAAATCCAAGCTTTTAAAACAGCTGGATGGTCGAATCGAGCCATTGCTGAGTATCTGAATCGCTCAAGGAAGAGTATAGACTATTATGTCAACAATCCGGATCACAATAAGCAGTTGCCGAAGTCAGGAGCACCAACGAAGCTCAGTCTCCGAGACAAGAGAAATATTGTTAGACAGGCTTCGAACTCAATGAAGTCTTGCAATGACATCAACAGAGAGCCGAATCTCAATGTGAGTAAGCAGACTGTTTGGAGAGTTCTTGACAAGGATCCTAACCTCGTCAGAGAAGTCATGAAGCCATCTCCACATCTAACCGATCTTCGGAAGGCTCATCGTCTGGACTTCGCGCGAAGAAACATGGGAACCAATTGGAACGAAGTAGTGTTGGATATCTGATTGTTCCAAAAACTCAAATACCCCTTTCAGATAATCTTTTCTGATGAAAATAAATTTAATTTGTATGAACCAGACGGTTTCAACACATACTGGCATGATCTCCGCAAGGTCAAGCTTCTCTTCTCAAAACGCAATTTTGGAGGTGGAAGCGTTATGGCGTGGGGAGCATTTTGAGCTTGGATCTGGCATTTGTATCGTCTCGCATGGACTCTTCCCAGTATCAGGATATTCTCCGGGGTCATCTCCTTCCATTTCGACGTCGATTCAATCGTCGTCGTTTCGTTTTTCAGCAGGGCACTGCGCGCGTGCATGTGAGTAACTCGACTATGGATTGGTTCAAATCCAAAAAACTCGATGTTCTCCCATGGCCCGCGTGTTCTCCTGACTTGAATCCCATGGAGAACGTCTGGGGAGAGCTTGTGCGAAGAGTAGATGCCCTGGGAAAGCAGTACGGTTCTGCCAATGCTCTGAAAGCAGCTATTTTGGACGAAAGGGAGAAGATCGAGCTGGAATTCAATAACAAGACCTCCCAATACATCCCAAACCTTATCAATTCTATGCAAAATTGTATTTATGATGTTATCACACTTGAAGGATGTGCTACCAAATACCGACTTCATAAAAAAATTTGATTATCTTCGAATTTCCGGGGGTGGCTCTATACTTATGTTACGGTTGCACAAGCCATTTTTTCATACTTTGAGCTAAAACATACAGGTTTCCAGAGGTATTAACGTAAAAGATGTTTTCTAGGGGTAATTTTGGATGCTGAATCCGATTTTTTGGGTCTCATGTCCGGATTTTGCACGCGCGCGCCAGGAGAGTCAATTTTAGGGGTGGCTCTATACTTATGTTACGCACTGTACCTGAAAATTGCTAGAAAATGTACAATTTCAAAAAAATCAAAATTATATGAAAATTCTAGATTTTTCAGGTTCTGAGATAGTCAAAAAAAAAGCTGAAATTCCAGAAAATTCAGAAAAAAAATCACGAATCTCTGAAAACCTCTGAAAATTGAAAAATATTCGGAAATAATGTTTAAAATTCCAAAATTTAGGAAAATGTCTGAAAATCTCACAAAATCCTAAATTCCAGACAAATTTCTAGATTCCTGAGATTTTGAAATTATGAAAAAAACTGAAATTTCAGAAAATTTTGAAATTTTAGAGAAACCTGAAAATTGCTGGAAAATTTCATAAAATTCCAAAATTCCATGTAAATTTCTAGTTTTTTGAAATTTTGGGATATTTAAAAAAAACTGAAATTCTAGAAAAATCAGAAAAAATTCCAGAATCTCTGAAAACCTCTGAAAATTGAAAAATATTCGGAAATTATCTCTGAAATCCAGATTCTAGGGGGAATTTCTGAAAATTTGGAAAAATCCAAGAATTCCAGACAAAACTATATTACAAATACTGAAATTCCAGAAATTTCAAAAAAATTTCAAATTTTAGGGAAATATCTGAAAATACCTGAAAATTGTTAGAAAATGTAGAATTTTCAAACAAAATCCAAAAGTTTCTAGATTTTTGAGATTCTGAAATATTTTTTTAAAAACTGAAATTTCAGAAAACTACGAAAAAAAATACAGAATCTCTGAAAACCTCTGAAAATGAAAAATATTCAGAAATAATGTTTAAAATTCTAGATTTTAGGAAAATCTCACAAAATCCTAGAATTCCAGGCAAATTTCTAGATTCCTGAGATTCTGAAACTATTAACAACACTAAAATTTCAGAAAAATCCAAAATTTTAGGGAAATGTCTGAAAATTGCTAGAAAATGTAAAATTTAATGATAATTTCTAGATTTTTGAGATTTTGAGATATTCAAAAAAAAGCTGAAATTCCAGAAAATTCCGAAGAAATATACAGAATCTCTGAAATCCTCGGAAAATTGAAAAATCTTACAAAATCCTAGAATTTCAAAAAAAAACTCTGAAAAAATCAGAAATTTCAGAAAAATTCTAAATTTTAGGAAAAATGTCTGAAAATACTTGAAAATTGCCAGAAAATGTGCAATTTCAAAAAAATCAAAATTCCATGAAAATTCTAGATTTTTCAGGTTCATAGATATTCAAAAAAAGCTGAAATTCTAGAAAATCAGGTAAAAAATCCAGAATCTCTGAAAACCTCTGAAAATAGAAATTTTTTTAGAAATCATGTTTAAAATTCCAGATTTTAGGAAAAATGTCTAAAAATCTCACAAAATTCTAGAATTCCAGACAAATTTCTAGATTCCTGAGATTCTGAAACTATGAAAAAAAATGAAATTTCAGAAAAATTTGAAATTTTAGGGAAATGTGTGAAAATACCTGAAAATTGCTGGAAAATTTCAAAAAATTCCAAAATTCCATGGAAAATATTTTTTTTAAAAACTGAAATTTCAGAAAATTCCGAAAAAAAATTCCAGAATCTCTGAAAACCTCTGAAAATTGAAAAATATTCGGAAATTATCTCTGAAATCCAGATTCTAGGGGGAATTTCTGACAATCTCACAAAATCCTAGAATTCCAGACACATTTCTAGTTCTGGAATTATTTTTTATCTCTGCAATTTCAGAAAAAATCCAGATTTTATCAAAAAGGTCTGAAAATCACGCAAAAATGAAAATTTTCTATAAAAATGCTATTTATATTAAAAAATCCATTTTTTAAACAAAATATATACCTTCCAGCGGTGGTCTGAAGTGGTTCATAAAGGAACAATATAGTTGGTTCATAATATCCATCAAGAAACACCATATCAACAACATTGTCAAGTCTTGAATCAATCTGTTTCAGCGGAATAATATAACCATTGATTCGTTTGGAATTTTCATGAAATGGTAAAATTGCTATATGCTTTCCATACACTAACATTCCAGCACATCTATTTGAAGAATCCGTCTGTAATTTTTTATTTTAATTTCTTGGAATTAAAAAAGGAAGTCTATCAACGTTTCTGACCTTTTTTAAATGAGAAATGGCTCATTTAAAAGATAATTTTTAAAAATTCAGGGGTTTCGACTCTTTGAGACGCGTATTGGGGGTCCGTACGTGAACAAGGAAAGCATTTTCTTAAAGGAGGGTTTGAGCATGGTTTTTTCCAGCTAAAAACCTGAAAATTAGCAAAAAATCTAATTTTGAAAAGCTCTAACTTGTCCCAAACTCGATATTTCTGGATAAGATTTTGAGTTTATCATATTCAGAGTATTCCTAGTCAATGAACCAAATTTTAGCAAAAATCGATCGATATTTGTCGGAAATCTCGTTTTTCAAACTTTGTTATGCTCAAATTTTGTATATTGACTAAGGATAACTTCCTTTTTCAATAAAAACATTTTTTATGCAGAAATATCGAGCTTGGGCCAAGTTAAAGCTCGATTTTCCTGCAATTTTCAAATTTTGAGCTAGAAAAAACTATTATCAACCCCTCCCTTGGCAGTTTCTGAAAAAGGAGACACTTCATGTACTTCTCTTGTAAAACAACTTCTAAAATACTTACCCTAACAATCGGATCAGGAAAATATCCATTAAATCCATCTCTCAGATATTCACTTTCAAATGCATGTAGAGAAATCGTTTGCATACATCTTTCCTTCTCATTTATTGCGACGATTGATAATTTCGCATGATCAAATGCCATTAGGATCGAATCTTGGTCCGGAAGTTCTGAAAATTAGAATTTTTTCATAAATATACTTATTTTTCAAAATAAAATCATGTTTTTTTGAGATTTTTGACGACAATTAGAAAAATTCAATAAATTATTGTATTTTATTATAGAAAATATAGTATTATTTGAGTTTTCTGAGAATTTTCGAAGGGTTTGCTGAAATTTTGAGTTTTTATTTTAAAATTAATGAAATATTGATTTTTTTCTCCAAAATTCTCAATCTCTTTAAAAAAATTAGTTATTTACCTTTAAATTGGATTTTCCGACTCGAAGTTAGTTTCCATTTTTTTTCAAACCAAAAAAATATTTAAAATTACAAAAAAAAATATTTTAAAAATCAAGAAAAAATCGTTTTCTAAGAATTTTTACAAAAATTTGAATATTAATGGACATTTTTAAATAAAATTGGCATTTTTAAAACTCGAAAAACATTCAAAACATACGCGGAATTCTCGCAATCGCAACAGACTGACATTTATTCAGCAATCGACAGGAAAACATGCACTCCAATTTGGTTTTCTGCTGCCATTCGTCCTCATCTTTTCCCGGTTCTATCAACAAATAAGGATTTGTTCGAAAAATACGGATATACTTTGCTCCAATGGTTAGAAGTTGGTATCCGGTTTCTTTAAAAAAAATATCATTTTTTCCGATTTTCTAAAAAAAATATAAGTTTTTACTAGCTCCTGGCAGAAATTTTCCATAAGCACTGTAGTTGATGGTCGTCGAGTCGTCAGTTTCTCGTAAATATCCGTACATTTTAAATTAATTGATGTACATTTAACAAAACCTAAAAAATTCAAAATTATTGCACAAAAAAAATTGAATCACGTTTTTTTGTCATTTTTGACGTTTTTTCTAATTGTAGAATTTTTATAAGCATTATGGAACCTTCAAAAAACCAGTCTGGTACAGAAATGGCTAACTTTAGCAACTTTTAACATGTTTTATTCAAAAACTAAAATGAAATGAATTAATTTCTCAATCCACATGTTCGCGTCATTTATGATGTTTTGTGTGCAAACACCACTGTCTACCGTATACCTCTCGTAATTTGTGTCCCCAAAATTAAAAAAAAACAAAAACAATGAAAAAATTCAAAGAAAAACTCAAAAATGGCGCAAAAAATTCTGAAATTAGGGCTAAAAACTGTTTAAAAGTTTTTTCGCGATTTTCGAGTTTTTTGGATTTTTTTCATTTATACTTAAATATATTTAAATAATCATACTTTCATCATTTCGTTTCCTCGAGCCCCCTTTAAATACAAGCCGTATCAACGTGAACTTTCATTCAACACGAATTAAACATCCTCATTCGTAGTTTCAAGAGATTACTCCTCAGACGTCTCAAATAAGAAAACTTAAAGGAGGGCTTTACCGAGATAAATGATAAATGTAAAATAGACTTCATTCTCATTCCAACTCTGTTTTTTAAATGTTTTAAAACCACCTAGAAGCCGAGAAAATGAGCTTCAAAACAATGGCCTAGAAAAAGGAGCCACCGGCGAAAACTAGTCCGCATGCAAAATTCAAAAAACAATTAAAAAACATAAATTAAAATGAAAAAAAACATTAAAAAGGACTAATATAAGCATTCTGCATAACTATTTATTAACGAAAAAAGCTCATAGGAAAACGTTAGGACAACTTTTTCTAGGCAATTATTTTGAAGCTCATTTTCTCAACTTCTAGGTGGTTTTAGAAACTTTTAAAAACAGATTTGGAATGAGAATGAAGTCTATTTTCATTTAATCTACTTTTATTAATCTCCGTGAGTCCGTAAAACCCTATTTTAAAAAACCTTTGTAAAAAATTCGAAATTTTTTTGCGTGTGTGCAATTTGGTCGTAACGGTGTACACACACAAATCGTTTTGTGCGTGATGACAATTTCGGTTCACTTTACTCCACCTTTTTTAAAGTTTATAAGACTTTCTAAAATCAAGCCAACTGTTTATCGGTTTTTTTCAACCATGAACTTTGATGCGTTTACTATTTCCCGATTTTTTTTTGTTTTTCTCATTTTCGGTGCTTGGGAAATAATATATTATTATGGCAGAGTGTTCAAATATCAAAACCATTTTAGGGAATATAATAGAAAAATTCTATAGAAAAATCCTTTAAAAAAATTCATACTTCAATCGTTTTTACTGTTTTTTTTTAAATAGCAAACAAATTGTTTATCGCTTTTTCCAATTATGAACTTTGATACGTTAACTTTCACCGATTTTTATTTTTCTTATCTTTGGTGCGTTGGGAAATGTGTCAGTATCGTAGAACAAATATTTTATCAAACCCATTATTTTATATTTTGTTTCAAATTCATTTGTTTTCACTCTCCAGATGTCACCATCCCCAAAAACTGTCTTCATCACCGGTGCTAACCGCGGAATCGGTCTTGGAATTGTTCGCGAATTGTTGAAAAATTCGGAAATTGAGCATATTATCGCCGGTGCTCGAAATGTAGCGGACGCGAGGGACCTTCAAGAACTTGCAAAATCGGATGCTCGTCTTCATTTGGTTTCAATCGATGTTGAATCTGATGATAGTATTAAAAAAGCAGTGGATGAAGTGAGAAACATCGTCGGAGCCAATGGTCTCAATCTTTTGATCAACAATGCCGGAGTAAATGACTTCTACAAATGGAACAGTGAACCAAATCGGCACACTGTCATTCGTCAAATTGATGTCAATGCTGTTGGGACTCTTTTACTCTCCCAGGTGAGAAAACCGAAACAAAATTGATGTTATTTCAAAAAAGTTTACGAAAATATTGTCAACCCAAAAATTCATGATCATTGCGTTTTTTCAACCACACTGCTGCTCCACGTCGCGTGCGTGCGGAGCGGCAGTGCGGTTGAGCAGCCCCTTAAAACGAAATGGTCAAGAATATTTGAGTTGACAATAACGAGTCAGAAAACAAATAAAATTGCCTAATTTATAGAAATCGATTTTTCATACATTTTTTTGAAATATGATAGAAACCGTCAGAAATTGTACACAGTAACGTCATTCCAATGTTCTTGTAAAACTTCCAAAATAGGGCACTTTATTTCAAATATGGTCTATTTTGGCGAATCCAATTTTCAGCAACTCCTTCCACTTCTTCGAGAATCTGCCGCACATGTAACTGGTGATGAACTCTCGGTCAGACGTGCCGCAATCGTCAACATTGGATCAAACTGTTCATCGCAAGCTTTGAACGAAGATGGATCTGACAGCGGTAGTGGTGGACTTTTGGCATACAAAATGAGCAAAGTGGCGATGCTTAGCTTCGCCAGAACATTGGTTGCTGACTTCAGAGCTGCTAATATTCCAATCCTAGTCACTACCATTCATCCAGGATGGGTTCTCACTGACATGGGAGGAGAAAATGCCGAAATTTCGGTATAATTTTTAGAATAACAAGTTTTTTTACTACTTTCGATTTCAGATCAATGAATCAGTCAGCAATATTGTCAACAACCTCCAAAATTTGAATGGTACTCACGCCGGAGGACTTTTCAGCCGAGAATTGGAAGTCATGCCATTCTAAACTCTTATCGACTTTTTTACATTTTGAGTATATTTAATAAATGTATATATTTATATAACAAGTTCTTGAATTAGCCGCCACAATGATTTAGCATACGATATTAAAATTATTTTATTTCGTTCCCATTTTTACAAAAATTAAAATGAAGTCCCCCCCCCCCCTTTTTGAAATAAAAAAGGTGAACTGAAAATTAAAATGTACCTATCCAGAATCTAAAAACGACGCCAAAAATAGAAAAAAAAATGCAATGCAGAAACATGAAAACAATAGCAAAAAATTATTGTTTGCGTTTAAAATTAATTTTTTCAGGTTTCTGCATTGAATTTTTCTATTTTTTGGGTCGTTTTCAGATTCTGGGTAGGTCCATAATTTTTTTTTCAATTTTTGCTATTTTATTCTACGCTTTCCTTTTAAAAGGAAAAAAAAAAGCTTTTAAATAATGTCGGTAATTAGTGGAAATCACACGCAAAAAATTTTTTCAAGTTTTCGGAGTATAGGCTAAAACATTGTGAAGCAAAAATATTATTCGACAAAACCATTGTGGGAAAAACCATTTTTGTAAAAAACATTTTTCGACAAAACCATTGTGGGAAAAACCATTGGGACGGTAGAGCGCGTTTGCTCCCACCCCCTTTTTATTTGGTGTTCGTTTTTGTAGCGTTTCAAGACCCGAACGATATTTCAGGCGCATGCGCCTTGAAATGTCTGCGTCTCTTAACGTCACATGATAAGGGCAGTTGGTTGCCGGCCCTGATCGTTGTCTGCATGCCCAAAAATGTATATACCGGGCGCAAGTGGGCGCGGCCGGTTTAATTACCCAAGTTTTAAGTCTACCTCAGGTTAACCTCAAACTTGGGAAATTGAACCGGCGGCGCCCACCTGGGCGCGGTATTTACATTTTTGGGCATGCAGACAATGATCAGGGCCGGCAACCAACTGCCCTTATCATGTGACGTTGAGAGACGCAGACATTTCAAGGCGCATGCGCCTGAAATATCGTTCGGGTCTTGAAACGCTACAAAAACGAACACCAAATAAAAAGGGGGTGGGAGCAAACGCGCTCTACCGTCCCAATGGTTTTTCCCACAATGGTTTTGTCGAAAAATGTTTTTGTCGAATAATATTTTTGCTTCACAATGTTTTAGCCTATACTCAGTTTTCGCGTCATTTTTGATGTTTTGTGTGCAAACACTATTGTCTACCGTATACTTCCAATTTTAAATGAGCGCTCTTTATGGAATTTTTTTCTTTTCTTTAATTTTAATTAAAAAATATTTTTCTTCATTAAATTTAATTAAAACATATTTTTTTTGTGGTGATTTTCTTTAAAATGGAAGAGAATCAATAATAAAAGTTAATAAAAGCTGAAAACTTTTAAAAAAACAAAATACCTTCAAAAAAAAGGAAGTTGGTTTTGTCATTTTTTAATGAAAATTTCAGTATTTATTTTTTGATTTTAGTGAAGACAGGGGATACCACTTCTTTATGTGCAAACGCCAATAAATTTTCTGAATATTTTCAGTTGTTTTTAAGCATTATTAACCTATTATTTTGTTATTATACAGATATCACCTAGGTTTCTAGAAACAAATAATTTTTCAACCAGAATTATTTATTCCTAAACGCTACTTGTTCTTCTTTTATGAAAAAATTTCCACGAAAAATAGAAAACAATTGTTAAGATGTCATAAAAATGAACTTTGGTTCGTTAACATTCCGCATTTTTAAAAATTTGTGTTCTTATCAATGATTATTGAGAAATCAATGTTAGTTTCGTGAGAACATTCGCGAAAAAATGTTTATTCGATTTTTTCCTTTTTTTTTCTCTCCCTCTCTCAACTTTTAAAATACTTCAAATTTTTAGATGGCCCCAAAAACTGTCTTCATCACCGGTGCTAACCGCGGAATCGGTCTTGGAATTGTTCGCGAATTGTTCAGAAATTCGGAAATTGAGCATATTATCGCCGGTGCTCGAAATGTCGCGGATGCAAGGGACCTTCAAGAACTTGCCAAATCTGATGCTCGCCTTCATCTAGTTTCAATTGATGTTTCTTCGGATGATAGTATCAATAAAGCAGTGGTTGAAGTGAGAAACATCGTCGGAGCAAATGGTCTCAACCTTTTGATCAACAACTCCGGAGTCAATGATAGCTACGGCTACAATAGTGAACCAAATCGTGAAACTGTTCTTCATCAAATCAATGTCAATGCTGTTGGTGCTCTTTTGCTCGCCCAGGTAAAAAAAAATCCGGAAAATATTTAAATAATAATCATTATTTTCAGCAACTTCTCCCACTTCTTCAAGAAGCTGCAGCCCATGTCACCGGCGATGAGCTCTCCGTCAACCGCGCCGCAATTGTGAACATTGGCTCAGACTGCTCATCACAAGCCTTAAACCAACGTGGATCTGGAAATGGAGGCCTTTTGGCATACAAAATGAGCAAAGTGGCGATGTTGAGCTTTGCCAGAACGTTGGTTGCTGACTTCAAAGCTGCGAATATCCCAGTTCTTGTCACTACCATTCATCCAGGATGGGTTCTCACTGATATGGGAGGACCAAATGCCGAAATTTCGGTAAGATGTTTAGAATAACAAGGTTTTTCTATTATTTTCAATCTCAGATCAATGAATCAGTCAGCAATATTGTCAACAACCTCCAAAATCTGAATGGCACCCACGCCGGAGGACTTTTCAACAGAAGTTTGGAAGTCATGCCGTTCTAAACTCTTCTTCTTTTTTCACATTTTGAGTCTATGCAATAAATTCGTATATTTAAGTATCTAACACCATTTTCTTTAATTAGCCGCCATCATATTATAGTGTATGACACTACCATTCTTTTGATTCGTCGTTCCCCCAATATTTTTCGTACTTATTTATGGTGAAAATGAAATTTCCCCTTTTTCCAAATGTTTCAATTGCAAAGTGCGTGGATTTGTATCAGGTTTGGTTTTGAAAAAATGAAAAATATTTTTTTTAAAATCCTTTAGATAAAACCAGTACACTCTCCAACAGTTGTCACGCACATTTTATTAATAATTGGTGGATTACTTTCTAATACATTTCTGCATTTTATGTTCTCCGGGCGGCCAAAACTGGGAACTGCAAGTTTTGCCTATATTCGAATTATTGGCGTTTTTCAATTTGCATTTTTTATTCTACCGTTTCCGTTGAAAATTTTGACGGATTATTATCAAGAGTAAGTAAACTAGCACGGTGGGATAAAGTGAACCGAAATTGTCATCATGTACAACGCGTGCGTTCACCGTTACGACAAATTGCACACATGCAAAAAATTCAAATTTTTTACAAACGGCATTTAAAAAAATGGCTTTACGGAGCTAATAAGTGTACCTTAAATGAAAATAGACTTCATTCTCATTCCAAATCTGTTTTTAAAATTTTCTAAAACCACCTAGAAGCCGAGAAAATGAGCTTCAAAACAATGACCTAGAAAAAGGGACCACCTGGCCGAACTTTGTCCTATGAGCCTTTTTCGTGTTTTAATAAATAGTTATGCGCTTATATTAGTATTTTTTAATGTTTTTTTTTGGATTTTTCATGCCCCCGCGGACTAGTTTTCGCCGGTAGACACTTTTTCTAGGCCATTGTTTTGAAGCGCGTTTTCTCGGCTTCTAGGTGGTTTTAGAAAATTTTAAAAACAGGTTTGGAATGAGAATGAAGTCTATTTTCATCCCAGACGCATTCATTAGCTCCGTAATACCCTCCTTTAACGCGTACAACGCATGAAAAAAAAAATGAAATTTTGAGGCAGCTGGTCAGTTAATACGATCCAAATTCAAGGCAAAAAATCAAAATTTGAATGGGAGCCCTGGCCGCCCAAAGAACAATACCAATATGTAGCCACATTCAAATAATTGTGTTTCGCGCCATTTCCGACCGCGTTGCACGGACACCGACCGCGTCGCACGGACACGCGCGCATTCAAATTTTGATTTTTTCAACTTTGGACCGCTGCTATGAAGCGTGTATTTATCGGTGTGATTTCGCATAAATTGCATTCTACTAATGAGAGAACGCTCTAATTTTTGAAACTAAGAACAGGTAGGGTCAAATTAACTGAACAGCTGTCTTTAAATACATAAAGTATGGCCTAATCTAATTTTTTTCACTCCATATTACAAAATTTCCTCCCTAAATATCTGTATATCACGCTTATTCCAAAATCGTGCAGCACAATTGCAAAAATTCCACGCCCCAAAAAACGCCCCCTTTTCTGCGTTAAATTTTTAATTGTCGTACTGAATTTCCTTAGTTACTATCGGTTCACTTTAGCCCACCGTGTTTAAACTCCATGTTTTCTTTCCCAACCATTTTTCAGGGGCCGAACATGGATGTCTGCAAATTTTCTGCCGGTTCTTCTGGCTCTATTTCATTTTGTCATTTCCACACTTTGTCTATGTTTCGCTTGTCGGTTATTGATCTTGCTGAATTGTACTAGAGTGAGTATTATCCAAAACAGTTAACTGTTCGAGACAAGGTTGATACTTGAAATTTGCGGCACTGTTTTTTGTGGGCGGAGTCAAAACAGTGGAAAAGGAAAATTCGCTAGAATATTGAAGTTTTAAATGTTCCGATGTGTTGAGTGTCAGCCTCCGCGAAGCGTGCGCACGGTGCGTCAGTGCAAAACGCAATGATCGAGAATATTTGAGTTAAAGTAGGCCTGAGGGGACAAAATATATGGTTTAAAATGATAAAAGTATGTTTGTTTGTAAATAAATGAAAAAATTTCAAAAAAAAAAAAAAACGAAGAAGTCGTAGATGGCCCTAATGGCCGACGAAACGCTTTTTGGTTTTCTAGGCCGTCTGATTTTTCTATTTTTTTCTTTTCAGTTTTTTCTGAGAAAATAATGGATAAAATAGTATTCTTTAAAAAAATTTTTTAAAACCTGACGGCCTAGAAAACCAAACAGCATTTCTTCGGCCATTAGGGTGATCTACGATTTTTTTAGTTTTTGCTGTAATTTTTCGCCATTTTCGAGTTTTTTTGGATTTTTTCCATTTATTTATCAATAATCACACTTTTATAATCTTTAAACATTTTATTTCGTCCCCTCAGCCCCCCTTTATGAGAGCAACTTTCCGATTAACGTTTTACATCAAAAATAGAGTTTAAAGAGATCAAAACAAGTAGTATCTTGTCTTTAGTTATTTTTCTAAAGCGTTGTCGTCGCTGGAACTCCCTCTCGTGGGTCGCCTGGCAGAAAATCTTCTGTCTCCTACCATTTGGAACAATTGCGAACGTTCCATTATGCTTCGAATGGGTTATAGATTACGAACAATGTGTTTTTGGGTAAGAGCTGTTCTCTTGAATATAAATGTTTTTTTTAATTACAGTGATCAACTCTACGCAATCGGACGACCGCATCTCTCAGAAGCCGCTCTCCAAAATCATATCAAAACCGACCTGATTCGAAGTTTTCCAGCATTTGTATTCTGGGTTTCCGCGATTTGTACACTGACTTTTATGACATCTGAGCGATGTATTCTTCCGAAACTTGGAAGTCCTTATGCGGCGAAACATATTCCACTTTTTTCGAATCTTCAACCATTGCTTATTTCTTTTATTCTTTCGCATTCGATTGTTCATATTTATACAACAGTTTTGTATTTTTATGATTGGAAAATTGATGAATCTTCGAGGGTTTGTTTGTTTTTTTGATTCTTGTGAAAAAAAAAGAAATATTTTTTAGAACCTTCTCTACGGTGTTTCTTACAGTCTCCCTTTTCCACTGATGCTGATTCTTAGTCCAACATTTCGTTCACATTTGTTTCATATAATTACCAACTTTTTTCAAGGGTTTGTATTCTTCATTCCTTGTCTAAAATTGTGTCTCTTTCTCAAATGTTCTACTCCAAATGGGCTCAATATGAATTCCTCAAATTATTACCCTGCATTGTGGGGTCTGAACAGAATTATGGCCCATAACTTATAGGACGCCATTTGGAGGTTCATAAAATGACTAGAACAGCTTGGATGCTATCGAAATTTTGCAAAAATATTGATAAGTGTCCAAATAATGAACGCTGAAAATTTCATATTTATCAGAAAAGATGGAGCCAAGTTATGATTCTTCAACTGGATCCATATTTTCAAATGTTGTGTTTCGCGCCATTTTTGAAATTGAACATGACAAAGGAGGGAAATTAGATTTTTAATTTTTACTAAATTTACGCCTCCATGGTGGGATAAAGTAAACCGAAATTGTCATCACGAACAACACTTTGTGTGTGGTTCACCGTTACGACAAATTGCACACACGCGAAAATTCAAAAATTTTCGAATGACACATATGAAAAAATGAAGTTTGAGCGTTAAAAACATGAATAAAGGTCTAATCTAATTTTTTTCACTCATAATTACAAAATTGCCTCTCTTAATAGCTGAATATAACGCGTTTTGTGAAACCGTGCCGCACAATTGCAATAATTTCACGCCCAAAAATGTCCGTTTTCTGCGTTCAGTTTTCAATTTTTGTACGGAATTTTCTAAAATAAACACTATTTTCCACAATTCCGTCAATTTTTGAATGATGTAATTTTAAGAAAATGTATAAAATATCGAATTTTCAGCCATGGCCTAGAAACCTAAATCGTGGCCTAACTTTCTGAAATTCAAAAAATGGGCTAAAGAAAACCGTATTTTCTTCAATTCCAACAAATTTCGGATTTGGTAATGCTAAAAAATGTATAAAATATCGAATTTTCAGCCATGGCCTAGAAACCAAAATCTTGGCCTAAATTCCCAAAACCCCTCTTCACAATCCAATTTTTTTGAAGGAAACATTCAAAGAGCTGATAAAACCCAACACTGTTAAAAATCACAATAGATTGTTTAATTATACCTCTACCTTTAAGAATAACTCTTAGAATTTGGGCGTGGCCTAATTTTCAGAAGTCACTATTTTTGGTTTTAATACTCCTAAATTCGCAAAAATCATAACTTTCTAGTGCAGAATTTCACGCTGATTCCAAATATATAAATTTTATACTTGTCAGAATCCGCAATCCAGAGATATAATGTAAAAACGACCAAAATTCTTCGAGATGCAAATTTTCACAATTATAACAAAATACAGCGTTAAAAATCGTTAAAAAATAGATTATCTCAATTTCTCCTCAATCTCATTTCAGCAGAAACAATTCGCGAAAAGATTCAACTCTCCGAAAAGTGACATCTCAAATGGCGAGACACGTGGCATTTAGTAAACTCGAAATGGAGAACTCTGAATTGGATGATCGTATGTATACACCAAAATGCTCGAATATGAGGGGTTATCTTCGAGAGGATGCGGTTTATCGAGTTCGATTCGCGATGCCTCAACAAACTGTTCAAATAATCGAGGAAGAAGATTCGGAGATGTTCGCTGATGATTGCTATCAAGACGTCGGTTTCGATGGAAATCGAGCTGATGATGGTTTTTATCATTGAAGGAATGACATCTTTTTTTCCTAATTCAAAAAAAACGTGAAATTTTTCTATTATTTTGTCATTTTTTGTTTTTTAAACTAAAAGTTTCTTTTTTTCGTTTATTCGTGCTGTAAGTATATTTAAAAAATAAAATAAAGTTTTTTTTCTTTACTTTACGTCATAAATTCACTTTTTTAATGAAAAAACGTGCCCCTCCAAGTATTGTTTGTCGAATTATTCATTTTACAAATATTTAGACCTAAAATATTCTAGTTTACTATAAAACCCGCATTTCAAGGGAATTTCAAACTATTGTGTCCCTTTAAACAAAGTACTGTAGATCAGGTAATAATTTTTCAAATATTGGCCGATTTTCGCCTGTTTTTCAGACTTTTGCTGCTAATTTTTCGAATATATTTTTAAAAGCCTAAATTAAGCCACGCAACTGGAAATTTCCAAATTTACCACGAATTAAAAAAAAATTTAGAGAACATTTTCAAAAATCCAAATCTCGATCAATAATGTTGAGAATGACCTGAAAATAGCACAAAATGTTCACATTGAGCTATATTTTCAGAAAATACAGAAAAATCCAAGAATTTCAGACAGGAAATTAAATTTCGGTGCCTTGAAAAAGTCCAAAATAAAAATTGTTGCGGAAAAAATGGAGGGTAATTTTAAAAGTTTATATTTCAGTCAATAATGCTAATATTTGAATGAAAATGATGTGAAGTATTTAGATTGTTTCAAGATTTTAGAAGAAGCTGAAAATTCCAAGATTTTCTGAAGTTGAGCGAATTTTCGGAGCCTCGAAAAGTCTAAAATCACAATTTTGAAAAAAATGGTTTTCTCTCCACAAGTGATATTTCTCGTCTCTTTCCCCACAACACTCATATTTTAGTGAATTTAAGTTTTTTTGATAAATATAGGAAAAATCTCTTTTCCTTGAAAAAAACATCAATTCCTCAATCTCTCCATTTCCCCTTATCTCTCCTACTCCAGCAAGTGCGCTCTACCGAACTGAACGGCTGACCAGCTGCCAGATTGCCTTTCTTTGCACTTTTAAGCTCAATTTCTATCAAAAATCGAAAATTTTCAGATATTTTAAGTATCTCCAAAGATGCAAGGACCTTATGTAACCCTCGTGCCGACGCCAAAGTCTCATCATTTTGAGGAAAGAAGAATAAAAGTGAAATTTTTGATTTTTTTTGGAAAAATCAAAAAAAAAAGTCAAATTTAAGGTTGGCCCAGAAAATGAAGCAGTTAAAATCGGGCGAGCCGTTGGTAGAATACAACCAACACCGGAGAATGCAGTATTTGATTGTAAAGTGGGTTTTTGATGTGGTTTTTGGAGAAAAATCGAAATTTTGAAGGTATTGTCAAGAAATCACGCGGTTTTATGGTGCGAAAATGGCGAATTCTACCTAAAGGACACGAAGAGTAGTAATGGAACGTTTGTGAATAATGAAAAACTTCAATCGGAGTCTGCAACAGGTGAGAAATGCTTTTTTTGAAAGTCTCTAAAAAATGAACCAAATTTATAGTCAAAGACGCGGATACTCGAAAAATGACAACTGGGGATATAATTCAGTTTGGAGTGGAAATTGTGGAGAATACGAATAAGGGTGGGTTTATTCAAATTTTTTTCAAAAAATTAGAAAAAAACACATTTTTGCAGGATTTTCAGTAGCTTATGGTTGTATTTACGCAGTGATTCAATTATACAATGCAGATGGAAAATTGATTGATATCGGTAATTCTACGGATGAATTTGGGTAAGTTTCATTTAAAGGAGGACGTTATAGTGCCAATTAATGCAACTGGGATGAAAATTGACGTCATTCTCATTCCAAACCTGTTTTTAAAATTTTCTAAAACTACCTAGAAGCCGAGAAAACGAGCTTCAAAACAATGACCTAGAAAACGCTGGCAAAAACTAGCCCGCGGCCATTATTACATGAAAAATCAACAATTACACTTCGAAAGCTTGAAAAACAAAGTTCGGCCAAGCTGGAAACAAGGCCATTTCTCGACTTCAGGCCATTTCTCGACTTCAAAATTGTTTAAAAACTGAATGCTATGTCTATTTTCATACCAGTTACCTTAATAAGCTCTCCAAACTCCTCCTGAAATTTAAAAAAGTAAATATTTTTGATTTCAGAAGATCCAATGGAACACTGGTTAGTCATCGGAAATTGTTCCAAATGCAGCAATATGTTTCAGAAGCCACTTATAGGTAAGATAAGGAATTTCTCAGAATTTCAATTTGCATATTATTCGCTTCGAGACCCAAACTATTAGGAATGTGTCCCTTTAAACAATAACATGGAAAATATTGAACAACTTGTTTTTGTGCCTATCTTTGTGGAAAACTATCAGGAATGATTCCAATTGGACCCAGGAGGCCCGAAAACCCGTCATATCCCGAAAAATGCCATAAAAGTAGTACTGAGTCCGAACGACCCGTAAAAGTTTGATTTAGACCCTAAAGGGCAGAAAAAAAAAATTTTGACAAAGGGCTATTTTTTCGGCATTTTGCGGGCTTTTTTGGTCTAATTCCGACTTTCTAGGTCCCTACGGGTAATTTGGACTCGAAAAAACTGAAAAATATAATTGTGGAACCTTTTTTGGGCTTTCCGGGCCTCCTGGGTCCAATTAAGCTCACCACTGGTCGGTTTCCACCAAGATATACATAAAAATCAATTTTTTCCATAAAATTGTTTAAAGGGACACATATTTAATCGTTTGGGTCTTGAAGCGAATCATGTGAAAACTGAAATTCCCCGAGAAATTGCAATTCTTTGGAATTTTTCAAACATTCCATACTTTTTAAGCTTTTTGGACGCCGAAAATATATTGAATTCTTAAAATAATGTTCTCTACATTAAATTACAAAAAAGCCCATTCCCTTCCTTTCCAGAGAACGCATTCGGGATGACAAAATAGCCGAATTGATGTCAATTATTGAAGCAAATGAGCAAGCAGCCGAAACCGCGTGGAAAGCGCTTGTAAATGAGGATCGGTTGTTAGCAAGGTGCTTATTTTGACAAATGACAGTTAAAAAACCAATTTATTCCAGAATAGAAGCCCTGGAAGCTCAATTGTCAGTTTACTCGAACAATAATAACCCGGACAAGCAGAAGGAAGACTTGCTGGTGATGATTGATGAAAAAACAAAGTTTGAAGCGATGACAAAAGAAGTTATAAGGTTTTTTTCCAAAAAAAATGGTTTTGCTCTAAAAATGCGGATTTTTAGGAGGCTTCAAGAAGAAATCGGTGAGACTGCATCAAGATTGAAAGACATGGAAAGAAGTTTGGATACGACTGAGACAATGTGCCAGCAATTGCGTTCATCGGTATGTTTTACGTTTTTTTGGGGGCATCTACAAAAAATCAATAAAAAACAACACATTTTCTTTGCAGAACGCGGATCTTGAGAATATTTTGGCAGAAACCACTGAAATGTATGACCAGAAGGTTGGGGAGCTGGACACTGTTTTGAATTCGACACATGAGACTCAGAGGTATGTTCTTTTTTTTTTGAAATTTCAAAATTTTCAAAAAAAAATTACGGTTTCAAAAATACTTGATTTTGCCAAAAATTTATGAAAAAATGTGCTATTATGTTTTTCAGACGTGCGTTTTGGGAAAAAAACGTCTGAAAGACATGGTAAGCACCAAAAAAAGGGGAAAATTGAATTCGACGACGAAAAAAACCAAAGATGTATGAAATTTTCGAATTTTTTAAAAAATTTGAATTTTTACTGTTGCCTCATTTACTGGCACTTTGCCAACACACCTTCTAAAAAACAAAATGCAAATGCTCCACGTTATTCACGTGAGGAATCGTTTGAATTATGTTTTTTAGAAGGTGTGTAGGCAAATTGCCAGTTTATGGAGCGCATTTGGAATTGAAGTGAGGGAACAGTATTGTCAAGTTAAAAATTTTGGATCATCCATTTTCTACTGAAATACCGCATCGCAACCGCTCGCATTTAAAAATAGCACGCCTTTGTGAGAGACTTAGCTTTTCTGGGTAGGTCAAAACCAATTTGAATGATCAAGAGTATTTGAGTTGGCAATATAATTTTTGTATTTTCAACTCAAATATTCTTGATCATGTAAACTGGTTTTGATCTACCCAGAAAAGCGAAGTCTCTCACAAAGTCATGCTATTTTAAATGCGAGCGGTTGCGCTGCGGTCTTTTAGTAGAAAATGGATGATCCAAATGTTTTACCTTGACAATACAATTTAGAGAAAACGTAAGGTTCCCAAATTTTCGGGAAAATTTGATTTTATTGAAAAAATGAAGATTTTCAAAAAAATTTGTTTTCTTTGTCGAAATCTTTGAAAAACGCTAGAAACACATAACCGGAGAAAGAATTTGAAAATTACCCCAAACTTGGAATTTTTTAAATAAAAGTTTACTAAAATCCTTAATTTTCTTGGATTTCTAAATTTCTTGAAAAATTACTTGTTTTTGTGTAAAGTTAGTTTTTTTCAGTCGTATTATTAGAAAAAAAATGTCTGAAAGAGATAAGCACCAAAAAAAAAAAGGAAAATAGGAATCTACGATATAAAAACCAAAAAAAATTTGAAAAATCGATAAATTCCCGAAATTTTGAAAATTTTGAAATTTCTTAATTTTTGTAAAATTTGAAGAAATACTTACATAATGTTTTTATATGTGTAACCTTTTTGATTTAAATTTCAAATTTCTGAAAAAATTGGTTTTTGGGGGAAAATCTGAAGATTTTGAAAAAAATTTACTGTTTCAAAAAAATTTGTTTTCTTTGTCGAAATCTTTGAAAAACGTTTTAGACACCAAATACCAATGAAAGAATTTGAAAATTACTCCAAATTTGGAATTTTTTAAATAAAAGTTTACAAAAATCCTTAATTTTCTTGGATTTCTAAAATTTCTTGAAAAATTACTTGTTTTTGTGTAAAATTGGTTTTTTTTTCAGTCGTATTATTAGAAAAACAACGTCTGAAAGACATAAGCACCAAAAAAGTGGAAATCTACGGTTAAAAAACGAAAAAAAATTGAAAAATCAATAAATTCCCGAATTTTTTGAAAAGTTGAAGAAATACTGATTAAGAGACAATGGGCACTTTTTGCACGCTCAAAAATGGTTCTGTTGTTATAAAAAACGACCAATTATGATGTTTACGATATAAAATTGGCAAAAAACGCAAAAAAAAATTTTACAAAATTTTTCGAAAAATTTACCAAAAAAAAGTCATTGAAATTTTCAAAAAAAAATTTTTTTCCATTTTTTTGACAAAAATGGCTCGAAATGGAAGAAAATGATAAAAACAACCATTTAAGTTCAAATTTGAAACAAAACGCTCAATTTTAAGTTATTTACAGCTCATTTGAATGTGTATCATTGGCCAAAAAGTGTCATTTTTTGACATATTTGCCTATTTTTCGAAACAATGGTCCCCTCTGTTTTTGATCTTCTATATATCATTCGATAGGAAAAATCATTTTCTACAGGAATTCGTAAAATTTTTATACCGGATTGGGGGGTTTTTCATTTGAAAATTATTAAAAACTAAATCTAATTTTCTATCTTCAACATTTTCATACTCAAAAAAACTTTTTTGCGCTTTGTTGTCAACAATAAAGTTGTAGAACTTAATGAGAGCTTTCTAATAATATACATATCTGCTCATAGTTCGGGAAATAAGCAAAGTTATAGATATGCAAAGTTGTAAGACAAAACGGGGAGCTCCCCCCGAACGCCGGGACACTTCACAGGTTTTGTGGTACGAAAATAATCTTTGACCCCTACCGCACTCACATACGAAGTTTCAAGTTGATAGCACAATTATTCGGCCTAGGGCACGATGATTCAACGCGACTCGGACATCGTCTCTTAAATAATGTTTTTGTACATGTATACTTTAAAAGGCTTCAATTTCAAAGTTCTGAGAAAAAATTGGTTTTAGGGTAAAAATCTGAAGATTATTTTTAAAATTTACTGTTTCAAAAATATGTGTTTATTATTCGAAATCTTCGAAAAACGTTTTACATTGTTTACGCCGAATTTTTGAAAGTTTTGGAATTTCATAATTTTCGTAAAATTTGAAGAAATACTTACATTGTGTTTTTTATATACGCATTTTTTAAAGTTTTCGATTTCTAATTTTCAAGAAAAATTAATTTTATCGGGAAAAATCTGAATATTATAAAAAAAAATCACTGTTTCAATAAAAACAGTTTTTTTAAATTTTATGAGAAATGATGCTGAAATGACGAAATGATAATTTCTTAATTTTCTTATATTTCTAAATTTTTTGAAAATAATGAAAAATATTTATGTTTTAAAAAAGCTACAGAAATTATAGTTACTGATCGAAAAAGGTTTTCAAATCCATGAAATTTTGAATTCGAAACTCTAATTTTGAAAAATTCAATATTTTTGGAAAATGTCTCGAAATTCAATATTTTTGGAAAATTTTACTCAAAAATTCAAATTCTTAAATCAAAAATTACAGAGCTCTCACAGCATGCGAGGAAAAACTCCAAGACGTCCAACAAAAATACCTAAAACTGTCGAAAATCTCAGTGGCGATGGAAACCGCCACCGCGTTGTCGAAACTATTGTCAAACGCTCTAAACGGTGGAAGTATAATCGAAGAGCAAGAATTGCACAATTTGGTGGATGCAATGACGAATGCCAATTATTTACCATCACACGGAGCGGCGGCGGCGGCAACAAGGAATAATGATTCGATCAGTGAGGATGATTCGAAAAAATTGGAGAAGAATGTTGAATCCTATCTCAAGGAGATTCTAGACCTTCAGTCGAGGAATCGAGACCTGGAGACGGAATTAGCGGCGTCGGAGGAGGCTGTACAAATGTTGAAAAGCGGGGAATTGAATGGAAATGAGAGATATGAGATAATGAAGTCGCATAGTGGTTCACCGATGAGAAAGGATGATAAACAACAACAGTCGCTGGAAATTTCACCGACGAAGAATATATCATTTGAGCCGTTTGTTGGGAGAAAGCAGCAGAGTGTTGATCGAATTGCACCTACGGTATGTTCCTCTTTTTTTTGGGGTATGGAAAATTATTAATTAAACTACTTGTGATTTGGTTTTCATTGTGAGAGCTTAAAGACACACTGCCAGCTTTTTCAGAGCATTCTAATGCAATCCATACGAAACATAATATTTTTAAAGGATTACCCTAGAACTAATGTTCCAATTCCCGCCAAGTTGCAAGTGCGCCCTAATGCAAATCTATCAAATTTTAGCGGTTCCTCAAATTTTTTGGTTTTAAAAATGATTGTATTCGAAAAATAGGGTTTTAAAATCATTTTTTAGTACGAAATGAATATTTAGGAACTTCGAAAAAAATCGAAAAACACTTTAATAATTATAAAATGCACTCACGCACATTTAAATATCAAGCATGTTTGAAAAAAAAAGTTAGAACGAATTCTTAACATTTTTCATGAAATTTGTTTAATTTTTTGTCTGAAAATTCAAAAATTTTTCAAAATTCTAGTCTTCGCGAAGAAAAATTAATTTTTATTGAAAACCTCAAAGACAGGTTAACACACTTTAAAAACAAAGTGATATTTCAGTTACCAATGAAGTTTGAAACAGGTTTTTTTTTACCTTAAAGATAAGGTACCATTTGAAGTCAAAAATTTTTTTTAAATCTGAATTTGATATTTTTGAAATAATTTTTATCGAAAAAAAATTCAAAAAATGGAAATTTAAAACAGGGAGCTAGGAATCCACATCATCGCGGACTAAAGACCCAAAACTCTTTCGCGATGGAAACTTTGGAAAAAGCGGGGATTTTGAAAAAAAGAAATAAAGTGATTTTTAAAAAAATATGTTTTGCCATAAATAATCAAAAAAAGGTTCAAATTTTCGAAAAGGAAACATCTGGATTTAAAAAAAATTAAAATTCTGTTTCAGAAAATTTGAATTCAAGTTATTTTCAGCGAAATATTTTATTAAACTATTATAAAATTATGCTAACTAAAAATGAATGTGTCACAATCAAAATTAACGAATTTTTTGAAAATTCCATTTTTTGATAGTTAAAAGCTATATTTTTGAAAATAGATAAGGGTTTTTTTAAAATTTTCGTTTTGATTTCACAGAAAAACATATTTTTATGTCGAAACATGATTTTTATGTAAAATAAGGGTTTTGTGGCAATTTTTCAACAAGAAGAATATGGCACCCTGTTTTAATTTTTTAAAAATCACACTGATCCAATTTTTCCGAGTCTTAATACGAAAAAAATCGAAAACTTACGAAATCTTCAAAATCAAACATTTTTTGCAGTTTTTCCTCCTCTCATTGATCCCATTCTTCGCCATCATCCTCTCATTCATCGCCCCACTTCACAACCGTTTCATCGCCGAGAAACCTGCAAATTCCGTTGAGAAATCCGAGCGCAAAGATGTCAAAAAATCACTCTAATTTCTAATTATTATTTATTTTCTTCTTCTTCTTACTTGAAATTTGTGTGCCCCTTGTTTTTTTGTGCATTCCCCCCCCCCCCTACCCGTTCAATCACGATCTCATTGAATTTTTACTGTATTAACTTATTCATCGTTTTTTTTTGTACTGTTTTAAAATGTATCGATCGATCCGGTTTTGTTTTCTTAAGTTTTTTGTGTGTGTGTGCATTTCTGGTGAAAATTCAATGTATAATGATATTTATTGCGTTTTTTTCTTTTGATATTATTATTAACCACCAGAAACAGAGAGGTAAATTGTGATTTTTATTAGAATTTTCAGACATTTTTCTCTGGAATTCTAGATAAATGTTTTTCACGGTTTTATTTGAGGAAAATATAAATTACTAAATTTTTTTGAAATTTATTGAGGATTAGAACCTTTGAAATACTTTTAAAATTTTATTTTTTGGTTTTTAAATAGGTATTTAATTTTTAAAAAAGCAGAGAGGCCCAAAATTACTGACCTAGGTCCAAAAAGGTTGCCTGGGCCGAAAAAATAGCTTTTTGCTAATTTTTTTCATTTTTTCGCCCGAAATCGGCATTTTTTGGATTATTTCGGGCTTTTCGGACCTCCTTGGCTCACTCGGCCTTATACCTGATTTAAAAACAAATTTTGGGTTTTTGAAAAATTTTCAGAAAAATGTAGCAATTTCAGTAAATTCTTATATTTTACAAAATGATTTTTCAACTTTTAGAAAATATTTTTAAAAAATTAATTTTCTAAAAGTTAAAAATCATTTTGTAAAATATAAACATTTCCTGATATTGATCCATTTTTCTGAACATTTTTTCAAAAATAAAGAAAAGAAGGGTTTTATTAAAATCCCTAAAATTCTAAAATTGTATTATTTGTTTAAAATTTTCAAAGTTTAGAAAAATCATTAAATTACTTTTTTTAGATTTAAAAAGATAGCTTGTTGTTTTTAAATTATTCTATAATAATCCAGATTTTAGGAAAATGTCTAAAAATTTTGAAAATTAAAAAATTTCTGATTTTTTCGAGTCAATGACATTACATTCGTTTTTAGAACTGAAAATCCAGAAACTTTGTAAAAATGCCAATATTTTCAGTCAATAGCTTAAAATTTCGAATTTATGAATGAAAAATTCGAATTTCTATGCTAAATGAATTTTTTCCGTGCTGTCCCTTTAAAAGTACTGTTATTTTTAAAATTTGGTTTCTGCATAAGTCCAATAAAAGGTCTGGAAATTTTATTTTTTTTAAACGTAACCCAAACTGGCTAAAAACTAGCTTGACTCCTTTTCCAAATCAAAACTAACGAGATGCCCGAACAGGTGACCGATAAACACAAGCTGTGGAGAACTAGTGCCTCTGGGTTTTCTAGTCCTCGGTCATATATCTCAACACTTTTGAAAATTAGAACCTTTGAAATACTTTTAAAATTTTATTTTTTGTTTTTAAACGGGGATTTGAATTTTTTAAAAACTATTTAGACATATATACATTTATCGAAGCTAAAAATCTGAAAATTTTGAAAAATGCATTTATTTTTTATTTTTTGGATTTTAATAAAACCCAGCCTTTTTTTCGAATTTTGGGTGGAAATTGGCGTTTTGAATAATTTTCAGAAAAATGTAGCAATTTCAGGAAATTTTAATATTTACCAAAATGATTTTCAAATTTTAGAAGATTAATTTTTTGCATTTTTGTCTAAAGGATGGAATTAAAGAGAATATCAATCTCTGTAATGCCCTCCTTTAAACAAAAATCGAAAAAAAAAGTTTTTTTCTTTTTTTGACGCAAAAAAATATAAAAAAATTAATTTTCTCAAAGATTGAAACCATTTTGTTAAATATAAAAATTTCCTGAAATTGATACAATTTTCTGAAAATTTTCAATAAAGCCAAATTTTACCGAAATTCTAAAAAGAAGGTTTTATTAAAATCCCAAAAATTGTTGAAAACAATCGTTTTTAAACTAAAAAATGTATTTTTGAAAAGTTTCAGACATTTTGAAGCTTGTATATTTATTTTTAAGTTAAAATATTGATTTTTTTTGAAATCTCACAAAAATATCAGTTTTTTCGAATTGGTTATAATCTTTTTTAAAAATTCTTCTAAATTTTCTAGAAATATCAATTTTCAAAGTTGAAAAAAATTAGAAATTACGTTTTTTTAGGATTTCAAAATATAGGTTGTTGTTTTTTTATTTTTCTATAGGAAAATACCTCAACATTTTGAAAATGAACAATTTTTCTGATTTTTTCAAGTCATAGATATTAAATTCGCCTGAATTACTGAACATCCAGAAACTTTGTACAAAAAATGTCAAGAATTTCAGTCCGTAGTTTAAAATTTCGAATTTATGCATGAAAAATTCGAATTTCTATGCTAAATGAATTTTTTCCACGCTGCGCCTTTAAAAATACCGTTACTTTTAAAATTGGGTATCTGCATAAGTCCAATAAAATGTCTGGAAAATTTCTGGAAACAACAAAACGGAGCCCAAACTGACTAAAAACGAGCTTGACTGATTCTTCAACTCAAAACTAACGAGACGCCCGAACAGGTGGCCTAGAAACAAAAGTTGTGGAGAACTAGTCCCTCTGGGTTTTCTAATCCTCTGCCATATATCTCAACACGTTTGAACATTGCATTTTTCCAAATACCCGATAATTCATAAAGTAATTATTCCAGTAATTATGCGTTTGTTTCCAGAATGGTAAAGCCATGTATTCTACACCTGTACCACGACGTGACCGAACCGGACGTGAACAACGACTATTCTAGGAAAATATTCTATCATTGTGAAATTCGATCAGAAGATGAGCCAACTGTTATTTGGGTTGTAAATAGGGTAAAAATCTTTAAAAATAAGTGTTTTTTGGTTTAAAAATCTTAATTTCAGACAGTTATTGATGAGAGATATGGGATTTTTTGTAAAAAGATGAGAAGGAGATCGAATGGCAATTATTTGGCGACTTTGGAAGATAAGGTAAGTTTTTATTGATTTTTTACCAATAAAATTGTGAAAATTTCAAGGTTTTAAAAGAATTATCGAATAAACGGTTCAAAATACTATTTAACATGACATTTTTGTCATAAAAGGAACGAAAACATAAACTTTTTTGAAAAATGAGGATTTTTACCTGAAATTACGCAAAAATCGAGTTTTTAAACCAAATTTTCAGAAAATAACGCGGTTTTTAAAATATTTCGAAAAATTTGATAAGTTGCCTCTGAAAAACGTGAATTTTAGCCACCCACGGTTTCAGATTAGGTGCCCATTTGAAACTTTGATGCCTAAACCGACATTTTCCTTAAAATGAAGTCCATTTTCTTTTTTGATGCTCAATTTGGTGCTCAAGGCCACCTTATTTGAAAAAATAAGGACAATGCTTGAATTTTTTTAAAAACATTTTCTAAAAAAATGAAATTACAGATCAATTTTAATAAATTTAAAATAATAATTTCAGAACGCAAAAAATGGACATGCTGGAGTTTACGAAATAATTGTGAAAAATGCCGACGGCGCAACAGGTGCTAATTTAGACGTGCGGATATATGGTAATTAGTGTTAACGGAAGACTTTACGGAGATAATAAATATACCTTAAATGAAAATAGACGTTATTCTCATTCCAAATCTGTTTTTAAAATTTTCTAAAACCACCTAGAAGCCGAGAAAATGGGCCTGGAAACAATGGCCTAGAAAAAGTTTCCTGCGGACTAGTTTTCGCCGGTGGACACTTTTTCTAGGCCATTGTTTTGAGGTGCGTTTTCCCGGCTTCTAGGTGGTTTTGGAAAATTTTAAAAACAGATTTGGAATGAGAATAAAGTCTATTTTCATTCAAGGTGCATTCATTAGCTCCGTAAAGTCCTCCTTGAAATTATTGATTTTCAATCGATATTGATTTTCAACCTTCTATCAGGATTCGGACAACCACTTGCCGATGGAAAACCGTTTATGATGAGAAATGAAGAAGGGTATCGAGTTCTTGGAATCAAGTTGAAACAAGTAACTGATTATAAGTATTGTTATACATGGTATAAGGATGATTTACGAATTCGAGCGGAGGATAGACAACATGATATTAAGTATTATCATCCGGCGTTTTGTGGACATTATGTTTTTTTGTTGATTAAGGTAAGGTGCGGGGTTTTGGGGTTTTGGATTTTTGGATTTTCTTAAATGTAGGGTCTCACTAGGGACACTATCTTATGATTTTTCAAAACCAGAAGTTCAAAAACCTTCTTTGATACATTTCTAAGAAAAAAACTTAGAAACCAAAGTTTTGACGGCCTTAAAAGCCTTTGAAAATTGAACACCAGAGCGCATTTGGCTCATTGAAGATTCATATGCTATCATTTTTCTAGTTTTTCTTATTTTTCTGGCGAATTTGGTATAATTTTTGACTTTTTGCCAAATAATTATTTTTGAAAGAGTTTTTGAAAATGAAAATGCAGGACAAGTAATCCATAATCAAAAAAAATTTGAAATTACGGAAAAAAGACAAAAAAAAGTTTTATTTTTGGATTTTTTTCAATTTTTTTGATCATGGTAGACTAATCGCAGGCTTCTTCTTTTCAAAAAGCCTGAAAATTATACAAAATTCGGCTAAAAACTGAGAAAGAAATAGAAAATGCAAGTTTAATGATATTCAATGAGATAAACTTGCTATAATACGAGTTATAAGCATTTTATGGCCAATATTTTTGTTTCTAAGGTTTTTTGGAGGAAATATTCAAAGATTTGTGCAAAAAAACAATTTTTAATTCGAAACATATTAAAATTTCTATCTTTTCAGGGAAAAAAATATAATTGTGGTTTGTGAGATTGATTTTTGAATTCTACGCGTGGGCAAAAATTGAAAATAAAATTGTTTACGACAGAATTCAACAATTAAAGTATAAAAATGCAAATGTGTTTATTTTTCTTGGAAAAAATTGCGTCTGTTACCGTAATTCAAAGGAACACGTGTATTTCAGTTATACGGTATTGATGAGATGTCAAAATTCTATAAATTCCCTTGATTACCTCTAGTTTTCAATCATAGAAACTGGAGAATAGAACTAGTGAGACCCTACCTTTAAGAAAATTGATTAAAAAATTGCCCTAATAGAATTTCCTTCAAAATTTTTGCAGAAACCTGAACGATACGTCAGCGGAGTTTACAAAGTGGTAGTTAAAGGACCAACTGGTGAACTGAATGCCACCTACACCCTAGTTAATGGTATTTAGTTATTCTTAAAAGGGGGCGTGGCTAAGGTGATGAAATAAATGAAGAAAAAACGCAAAAATTCCAAAAACAGTGAAAAAAATTTGGGAAAACCTTAAGTTTGATTTTTTTTTATTGAAAAAAAATATTTCATTGCACCCTTTTCTGAATTTTTCGATATTTTTCGTAAAAAATATTATTTTTCGATTTCGAACGGATGTAACACACTCAGATATGCAAAAATTGCTCTGAAAAATTGAAAAAAGTGCAAAAATAACATCAAACGGTCTAGAAAACCAATTTTTCTAGGCCATTAAAGGTGGCTAAGGTGATGAAATAATTGGTTTTTTGCAAATAAATGAGGAAAAACTCGAAAATTCCAAAAACCCAGTGAAAAAATTTGGAAAACCCTTAAATGGCTGCAGAAGTTTGCTTTTTTTGTGAAAAAATATTTATTTGCATCTTTTTCTTGGTTTTTCGATTTCGAACGGATGTAACACACTCAGAAACGCAAAATTTGCTCTGAAAAATTGAAAAAAGTGCAAAAATATACGTTTTTTTCAAAAATAACATCAAACGGTCTAGAAAACCAATTTTTCTAGGCCATTAAAGGTGGCTAAGGTGATGAAATAATTGGTTTTTTGCAAATAAATGAGGAAAAACACGAAAATTCCAAAAACCCAGTGAAAAAATTTGGAAAACCCTTAAATGGCTGCAGAAGTTTGCTTTTTTTGTGAAAAAATATTTATTTGCATCTTTTTCTTGGTTTTTCGATTTCGAACGGATGTAACACACTCAGAAACGCAAAATTTGCTCTGAAAAATTGAAAAAAGTGCAAAAATATACGTTTTTTTCAAAAATAACATCAAACGGTCTAGAAAACCAGATTTTTCTAGGCCATTAAAGGTGACCCCTAATTTTTTCGCTTTTGTTTTTGGATTTATTGATAAAAAATATACTTTTACCTCCGCCCATCCCCGTTAAATTTGGATTTTTCTAAATTTACAAAAAATTCCAGAAATCCGGCCACCGACACTATGGAAAGAGCCGAGAATATTTGCACAATTCGCGATTGAAAATTCGATTGATCGAATGGAAAAAATGCACGTTCGAATATCGGTGCCGTTTACGTCGTGGAGCTCGAATCATTATGTAAATTGTTTAATTTCAATAATTTCAATCGATATTTAAAAGAATACAACAAATTTCAATCGATAATTGTGTTTTTCTAGGTTCGATGGAGTATAAATGAGCCGATGAGCACTAGACAAGCGGGAAGGGAATGTCATGAAGAAGCGATTGAGGCAGTTGGATGGAATAAGTTTATTGCTTATTTGCAAGTGAAGGTACTAATGCAATGTCTTTGTTTTTCAAAGAAATTGAGATAAAATTGAGAAAAATACGCGAAAATTGCAAAAATTATCGAAAAATTACATTTTAAATATATTTCTTCCATTTTTGTTCATTTTTAAAGGCAGCTGGTCGGTTAACACGATCCAAATTCAAGGCAAAAAATCAAAAATTCCAATGGAAGCCCAGGTGGTCCAAAGAACATTACCAATATGTAGCCACATTCAAAAAATTGTGTTTCGCGCAAATTCCGACTGCGTTTTTCAAAATTCAATGCTGAAACTTGCAAAAATTGCAAGAAATCGCAATTTTTTGCAGCATTTTTAGTTTCTATATATTTTTTAGTTTTTAGATCTAAAAAATTAGGTGTAATTGAAGGAAATGAGCTTTTTAAAAACAAATTTGATATCATTGAATTTCTGAAACAGCGAATTTTCTTGAAATTTTGAATACTGTAATTTATAGGTTTTTAACTTCTAGAAATTTCAGAAAAAAATTGAAAAAATCTAGAATTTATTTTTTAAAGTTTTACTTTTCTTTACTATAAGCAAAATGAACAGTAATTTAAAAATTTTTAATTGAAAAGGAATTTCTGAAACAGCGAATTTTGTGAAATAAAAAATTTAGATTTATAGGAAATCAAGGGAAATTTCTGCGAGATCATCAAATGTTCTTAATTTTATTGTTCAAAAATACTAAGTGAAGCACTTTTTTTTTGAAAAATTTGCTTAAAATTAACATTCTCTAAAAATCCCCTTACTAGGGAAGTCATTTGAAGTTTACCCAAACAATCGTTCGAAATGAGGTTTAAATGAACGGTGAAGATCAGAACTATGAGTTCTGAAAAAATTAGAGTACAATACGAAGGTATGCCTGAGATATGGTCATGTGACGTCACGTATGCGTGTAGGATATGTGGTGTGTGTATGGGGTGCAGACTGAAGTTGACAAGCTTGAATAACTGCAACTGGTGAACGACTCAACCAAATTTAAAGTTTTATAGCTCATTTTGAAGCCAATGAAAAATTATATAGAACTATAATAAAAATTATTAAAAATGATGAGAAACTTAAAGGGATTCTTTACTGTTTTTGGATTTCTATTCCATTTTCATCTTCTTGACAATATTTGAAAACCTATAGAAGCAACATATTTTTGCGAATTTTCCTTTTCTAGTACTCAAACACACCCATTTCAAGAATAAGGCAGCGAAATGGCCGAATAATTGCAAACACTCTCACATTCGCATGCTCTCTCGCGCGCGGCCGAGCGGTTAGGCCATTCGCTGCCTTACCCTGTAAATGTGCTTTTTTCGTATACTAGAAAATGAAGCTTCGATAAATTGATTTCCTTCTACAGGTTTTCAAATACTGTGAAGAAGATGAAAATAGAATTGAAACCCAAATTCAGTAAAGAGTCCCTTTAATAATAATCGTTAAAAAACTGAAAAATTACAAACCTCGATAAAACTCACTTTTATCGACTAAGAATAACTTCGAAAGTATTTTTATCGAATTCCTTGGAAAAAAATACATAAGACATGTTTAAAAGAAATAATACTTCGCGTCCATCTAAGTCTGATTTTTCAGTTTTTTAACGATTATTATTAAGTTTCTCATCATTTTTAATAATTTTTATTATAGTTCTATATAATTTTTCATTGGCTTCAAAATGAGCTATAAAACTTTAAATTTGGTTGAGTCGTTCACCAGTTGCAGTTATTCAAGCTTGTCAACTTCAGTCTGCACCCCATACACACACCACATATCCTACACGCATACGTGACGTCACATGAGCATATCTCAGGCATACCTTCGTATTGTACTCTAATTTTTTCAGAACTCATAGTTCTGATCTTCACCGTTCATTTAAACCTCATTTCGACCGATGGTTTGGGTAAACTTCAAATGACTTCCCTAGTTAATACTGCCATTTTTTAACGGTAAATTTTCAAAATAGGCCCCGCCCACTGAGATTTGAGTTTTTTTCGGGATATAAATTGAGAAAAACATTATTTTTGGGAAAAAAAACGTGATTACCGAGAATTTTCAACTTTTTCGGCCAAAATTAGCGTTTTTGGGATATTTTGGGGCTTCTGGTGTCAATTGGTATCGTATTTTATCGTTTTCCACAAAGATAGACACAAAAACAAGATTTCTTCAGTGAAATTGTTTAAAGGGACACATATTTAAGAGACGATGTCCGAGTCGCGTTGAATCATCGTGCCCTATGCCGAATAATATCAACTTGAAACTTCGTATGTGAGTGTGGTAAGGGTCAAAGATTATTTTCGTACCACAAAACCTGTGAAGTGTCCCGGCGTTCGGGGGGAGCTCCCCGTTTTGTCTTACAACTTTAACCGGCTATAACTTTGCTTATTTCCCGAACTATGAGCAGATATGTATATTATTAGAAAGCTCTCATTGAGTTCTACAACTTTATTGTTAACAATAAAATGCAAAAATAAAATTTTGAGTATGAAAATGTTGAAGATAGAAAATTAGATTTAGTTTTTCATAATTTTCAAATGAAAAACCCCCTTAGGCGGTATAAAAATTTTACGAATTCCTATAGAAAATGATTTTTCCTATCGAATGATATATATAAGATCAAAAACTCAGGGTCCCATAGTTTTGAAAAATAGCCAAATATGCGAAAAAATGACACTTTTTGGCCAAAAATGCACATTCAAATGAGCTGTAATATACCTTAAAATTGAGCTTTTTGTTTCAAATTTGAACTTAAATGGTCTTTTTTATTATTTTCTTCCATTTCGCGCCACTTTTGTCGGAAAAATCTAAAAAAAAATTTTTTTGAAAATTTTCAATGATTTTTTTTGGTCAATTTTTTTTGCGTTTTTTGCTCAAAAATGTTTCTGTTGTTTCAAAAAACGTCCAATTATGATGTTTACGATATAAAATTGGCAAAAAATGTTTACAAAATTTTTCGAAAAATTGATCAAAAAAAAGTCATCGAAAATTTTCAAAAAAATGTTTCGATTTTTCTTTTTTCTGACTTTTTTTCTTTTTTTTCGATTTTTCTGACAAAAATGGCTGGAAATGGAAAAAAATGATAAAAACAACCATTTAAGTTCAAATTTGAAACAAAAAGCTCAATTTTAAGGTATTTACAGCTCATTTGAATATGCATTTTTGGCCAAAAAGTGTCATTTTTTCGCATATTTTGCTATTTTTTGAAACTATGTGACCCTGAGTTTTTGATCTACTATATATTATTCGATAGGAAAAATCATTTTCTACAGGAATTCATAAAATTTTTATACCGCCAAAGGGGCTTTTTCATTTGAAAATAATGAAAAACTAAATCCAATTTTCTATCTTCAACATTTTCATGCTCAAAAAAATTTTTTGCGCTTTGTTGTTAACAAAAAAGTTGTAGAACATAATGAGAGCTTTCTAATAATATACATATCTGCTCATAGTTCGGGAAATAAGCAAAGTTATAGCCGGTTAAAGTTTTAAGACAAAATGGGGAGCTCCCCCCGAACGCCGGGACACTTTATAGTTTTTATGGTACGAAAAAAATCTTTGACCTCTACCGCACTCGTGTACGAAGTTTCAAGTTGATATCACAATTATTCGGCCTAGGGCACTAGGATTCAACCCGACTCGGACATCGTCTCTTAATCGTTTAGAATTTGTAGCGAATCACGTAAAAACTAAAATTCTGAGAAATTCCCAATTTTTGGCATTGTATGTTAAAATTCATGAATTTTCAATTTTTTGGCAAAAAAATAACCAAAATTCATTTATATCTCGATGAAAAAAGTCTAATTTTGAAGTATAAATTAAAATTTCCATTCAAATTTTGTTCTAGAAACAAAAAAGGCCCAAATTTTGCAGCTAACATGTGGAAAAGATGAGTATTTGAGAAGATATCGTTGTGAAATTTTCGACGAAGGTGGAAAATGTGAAGCATTTGCGAATGTTAAAGTAAAATCGATTGATGAACAATTGACGGCAAGGCCGAGAGAAGAGCATTCAAAGTGTGAGAAATTTACAAAAACCGGTGATTGTGAATTTTTTGAAATTAAGGGGATTGGAAGCTTTAAACCTTAATTATGCTAATTTATCTTTTTTTTGAGTGACGTCACTTCGAGTGACATCACACTTAGTGACGTCACTTATCAATTTGTTACTTGTATATTTATAAAAAGTTTGCATTTATTATGTTCTCAATTTTTACATGTATCTTTCTTACGGTGATCTCATTCGTTTTATGTGTACATTTTTATATTTTGCGGTTTTCTTGTCACTTGATTTTTCTCCGGAAACAGCTCAATAATAAATTATTTTTTGCCAACAATTAAACTTTTTTTAATAAAAGGTGTATTTTTACACTAATTACTTATATTTTTGTTAAAAATTGGAGAAAAGTATATTCTTACGTTGATTTTACTGTCATTTTTTGAATTTTGTGCATTTTTCCGTCGAATTCAGTGCCGCTTCTAAAAAAATTTTAGTTTTGGCTTCGATTTTAAGGAATTTTATTGAATGTGCATTTTTGCGTCAAGTTTTTCTGCGATTTCTGAAGAATGTACAATTTCGCGTCGATTTTAATGTATTTTTTAAAAATTGGACATTTTCGCGTCGATTTTAATGCATTTTTTGAAAATTAGGCATTTTCGCGTCGATTTTAATGCATTTTTTGAAAATTAGGCATTTTCGCGTCTATTTTAATGCATTTTTTGAAAATTTGGCTTTTTCGCGTCGATTTTATTGCATTTTTCGGAAAACTGTGCATTTTCCCGTCAATGATAATTCATTTTTTAAAAATTGTGCATTTTCGCGTCGATTTTAATGTATTTTTTGAAAATTAGGCATTTTCGCGTCAATTTTAATGCATTTTTTGAAAACTGTGCATTTTCGCGTCGATTTTAATGTATTTTTTGAAAATTAGGCATTTTCGCGTCGATTTTAATGCATTTTTTGAAAACTGTGCATTTTCGCGTCGATTTTAATGTATTTTTTGAAAATTAGGCATTTTCGCGTCGATTTTAATGCATTTTTTGAAAACTGTGCATTTTCGCGTCGATTTTAATGTATTTTTTGAAAATTAGGCATTGTCGCGTCAATTTTAATGCATTTTTTGAAAAATGTGCATTTTCGCGTAGATTTCAATGTATTTTGTGAAAATTGTGCATTTTCGCGTCGATTTTAATTCATTTCTTGAAAATTTTTGCATTTTCGAGCCGATTTTAATGCTTTTCGCGTCTATTTAATGCATTTTTTCGAAAATTGTGCTTTTTCGCGTCAATTTTCGTCAAATTCCATCAAAAGTTCCGAAAAATATGGATATTTGCGTCAGTATCACTGAAATTTTTGAAAAATGTGCATTTTCGCGTCAGTTTCACAGCAATTTTTTAGTAACTGGCATTCTTACGTCATATTTTCTTGAATTCTACAATTACTCTTCAGTTTCGACACAGTTTTCGAAAATTGAGCGAAAAATTCCACCATGTTTCGTTTTTCTCCAATTTTTTCCACAAAATGGGAATTTTGTTTTGTCAAGATACATTTCCACGTTCATTTTTTAATTTTTTCTATAATTCATTACTTCATTTTGATTCTCTGTGAACTAAAGTATCTTGTAAAATTTGGTATTTAGAAAAAATCCAACTTTAAAAAAGGAAGTGTTTTCCAGATGTCAAACGCACTACTGAAACGAAGGAATGGTAAACCATTGTCAGCAAATTTGAGGTATGATCAGAAATTAAAAAAAAAGTGTCTGAAAATCATCTTAAATTTGTTCTCCAGACTTCGAAGACTAACACAGGCTTATCTTCAACCAGCGGAAGAGAAGAAAGAACACTCGCCGACTGTTACGAAAATTGATGCGATTTATGATTTGAGTGGGGGGATTGGATTTTTTGTTAGTTTCTAGAAAAAATCAAAAGTTTTCAGCCCAAGAACTTATTGTACAGTGTCAAAGTGTGACGAGCGGACTTTTTCCAAGATATTCGAAGGATCGTGATGTTGGATATGTGAAGGATAGTATCTATTGTGCAAAGGCTTGTTGGGCTTGCGCCATTGCTTATAAGTACGTTTTTTGAGTTAAAGGAGGACTTTATGGAGATAATAAATGTACCTTTAGTGAAAATAGATATCATTCTCATTCCTAATCTGTTTTTAAAATTTTCTAAAACCACCTAGAAGCCGAGAAAATGAGCTTCAAAACAATGGCCTAGAAAAAGTTGGCCGAACTTTTTCCTATTAGTTTTTTTCGTGTTTTGTTAATAAATAGTTATGCAGAATGCTTAAATTAATACTTTTTAAACGTTTTTTTCATTTTTTTTCGATCTTTCATACCTGCGGACTAGTTTTTGCCGGTGGACACTTTTTCTAGGCCATTGTTTTGAAGTTCATTTTCTCGGCTTCTAGGTGGTTTTGGAAAATTTTAAAAACTGATTTGGAATGAGAAAGAACTCTATTTTCATTTAAACCACATTTATTATCTTCATAAAGCCCTCCTTTAAAGATAGACGTTCAGCTATAAAAAAAATTTGAAACTTCGATGTTGCAAGTGCGCCTCTATTGCAAATAGATATTTTCCCGAAGGGTTTCCACATTTTTATGAATAGTAAAATAACGTTTCCTAATCAAAATACGACAAATTTTGAGATACCAATGAAAACGGCATTCTGGAATCCTGAGTTCAGGGAAAAATAAGAAAAAATTCGAAAAATCTAGAAAATTTCAGTTTCAGTTTTGAAATTGAGTCCCCAAATGACTGGAATTGTCCTAAAACAACATTTTCCAAAAGTTTAGGATAATTTTGAAGTAATTTGAATTTGTTTCGCGCCATTTTTATGAGCCAGAAAATTCAAATTTTTGGACCGCTGCTATAAATTCGTTTTTCGCTGCAATTTCGCATGGATTGATATCTAGGCAGTATCCGAAATTGCCTTTGGCACCATTCCAACTAAAATCGATGATTTCCAGACGACTTGACGATGATCGTGGTAGACAAACCGAATTGCGACAGACTGCCGTGAAAACGATGAGAGGGATTCTGTTTTGTTGGATGCAGCAAAGCGCAAATGTGGGTTATTGATTTATTGATTTATTGAAAAAAATATTATTCAATTTAGGCGGTTTACAGAAACACGGTGGGCTAAAGTGAACCGACTATAACTAAGAAAATTCACTACGACAATTAAAAATTGAACACAGAAAAAGGGGCGTTTTTAAGGGCGTGGCATTTTGCAATCGTGCGGCACGGTTACACAAAACGGGTTATATTCAGGGCTGGGGGGCGGCCGGCTTCGGCCGCCGCGGCATTTGAAAATCGAGACAAGCCGCGGCCGCGGCCGCGAAATAGAGTAACAACTACGCGGCCGCGCGGCTGCGGCAGCCGCGGCCGGCCGCAGTGCAATGCACACCATCACAAAATTGCGGAATGCACACAATTTGACGAGCAAAATTTTTTAATTATCGAGATTTTCGAAACTAGTTTTTAATAAATAAGGTAATGAAAATAAAGTAAAAACATTGAAAAATATTCAACATTACGCAAAATATCATTTTCAACATTTAAAATTTTTTAATAAATCATTTTTCGAAGATTTCTCATCCCAACTCCCTGAAAAAAGGGTTAAATCAGTACAATGTGTGCATTTATTAAAAAATTTTCGTGTTTTACAACGCATTTTCTTAAAAATACATTCTCCTATCGAAAAAAAGAATAACCACTTTCAAAAATGCGGCTGCCGCGGCTTTGGGCCGCGAACGCGACGCAACCGCTCCGCAGGCCGCGGCTGCCGCGGCTTTCAGCCGGATTGGCCGCCGTTTCCCCAGCCCTGGTTATATTAAGCTATTCAGGGACGCAATTTTGTAATTCGGAGTGAAAAAAATTAGATTAAGCCGTGCTTTATGTGTTTAACGCAAAAACTTCATATTTTCATTCGTTGTAGGTGTTAAAATGCCATTTGTAAAAAATTCCTAATTTTGCATGTGTGCAATTTGTCGTAACTGTGTACGCACACAAACACGTTGTTCGTGATGACAATTTCGGTTCACTTTATCCCACCGTGAGAAATAATTAACAAGCCCTTTAATGCAGAATTTTAAAGTTTTCAGTTTTTCAGATTTTAAATTCATTGTTTTCTCTGAAATTTTCGGAAAAAAATGGAAATTGGAAATCAGTAATTTTAGTTGGTTTTTAAAAGGCTATAAAATTGTTATTTAATTTTCAGGAAATTTCCAGAAATAATCAAGAAACCCTTTAATGCTTGAATTTAGATTTCTCAGCTTTTCAACTTTGAAAATCTTTGGAAATCGTTAAAATTTTAAATTCAAAAAAACGCTGGGACACTGCCTTTAAAAACAACAAAAAATAGTGATTCTCAATTTCTGATTATTCTGAAAATAGGAATTTCCACATTTTTAAATTAAAATTTAGTATATTTACGTTGGAACGTTTAAAAATTCAAATAAAACATTGTTTAAAAGCTGAAATTTAGAGTTTTCAGTTTTCTTCTGAAAAAATAGGTTTAAAAAAAGTTATAATTACTAGAAATTAATTTTAGAACGTCACAAATTGACTAAATTTGTTTTAAGGTGTATTTTATTGAGTTTTTGAGTTTTGAGTTTTCGAAAAACATTGAAAATTCAATTCAATTATTGTTGTCATTTCAGCTCGACTCATTCAAATCACAAAATTCATCGGAATTCGCAATTCACGCTCGATTCGACCTCGCTTCTGGACTATGTCTCCCTTCAAAGGAATACTACGGACACTTGCAAATGGACCTGGTTGCACTTTATCTTCTAACTCTGGTTCAGATGATCTCGGCGGGCGCCAAAGTGATCTACACGAATCACGAGGTGAATTTCATTCAAAATCTGGTGTTTTATATTGAAAGGACCTATCGAACACCGGACCTTGGGATGTGGGAACGCGGAACGAGATATAATAATGGGAAGCCGGAGTTGCATGCGAGCAGCTTGGGAATGGTTAAGGTGAGGGGATTTTCCTTAAAGACAGGAGTTATAATATCCCCTTGTCACCGTGTTAGTTGAAAATTAAAATTTTAAGCGATTTTTTGTGACAATTTACACAAAATTGAAGTTTTTGGCATTCATATTTTTGATGGCTATAATTTTTTTCGAAAAATATAAAATTCCTATCCAAACACGTCAAATTGTGCTGAAAATCAATAAAAGACGAATCTGATGTCTATTCGAAAAACAAAAAATTAAAAATCGATTTTTTAAAAATTCAAATTTTTCTCTACAAAACGTTCTAAAATTGGATTTCTAGGTTATTTAACTTTTAAAATTGCTATTTTTGACTTTTTCGGTTATTTTTAAGAAAAACAAGTAAGGGAAACGAAATTTAAGAATTCTTTGAAATATTTTTTTTAATTCCAAAATTTTTATTTTTAAAGTGAAAAAATGAAAAAAACAATATAATTTAAAATGTGAAATTATTCTTAATAACTCTGAAACAGTGCTTATTTTTAAAAATTTCGTTTTTCAAGTTTTGGACCAGAAAATTCTGAATTTTTGGTTATTTTTTAAAAATTAAATTTGAACTGATATTATTTGAAAATTTCGTTTTTTTAGAACAATTCTGGATTTTTTATCGATTTTTTTAAATTCCCGAAGAGATTTTGACTTTATCTTTAAAACAAAAAATTTCGATTTTGGGACCACCCGGATTTTTTTCACTAGGTCAAACTGGGCGTGGCCAAATAAATTATGTATTTTTTTTCTAAGAGGGACCTAGGTACCCTCCATGCAAAATATCAAGATCCTAGCTTCACGTTGGTGCAACTGTGCCACAGTATGTTCGACTTTCTGGGACATCGACTCTTAACTGGAATATTCTCAAAAAAAACCAATCATAATGATCACGCTTGATTATATATCGAACGGTTATTACCGGCTTGAATATAGAAATGATTCTGAAGAGGTTGATGTTATCTTCTTTACTCTATCTCACCTCACCGTTTCAATTTAATTAGCCATCAAAATATAACAATAATTTTATTTGAATAATTTCTTAAAGAATGAATTTCAAATCAGAAATGACAACAAATAAGTTTTTAAATTTGACCTAGTTTCTTAACCTATTTTTTCATATACCTTCATGGAATTTTAACTAATTTTTAAAAAGAAATGAAGAAATTAATATCCGCAATCATTAGGTTTCAAAAAGTCCCTACTCTTCCGCTGACCCATATGGTCTACTGGTTAAAGGAGGGTTTTACGGAGATTATGAATGGGCCTGGGATGAAAATAGGCTTCAGACTCATTCCAAATACGTTTTTAAAATTTTCTAAAACCACCTAGAAGCCGAGAACACACGCCTCAAAACAATGGCCTAGAAAAAAGGGCCACCGGCGAAAACTAGTCCGCAGGCATGAACAGTCCAAAAAATGAAAAACAAAACATAAATTAAGATGAAAATACATTAAAAAGGACTAATATAAGCATTCTGCATAACTATTTATCAACAAAACACGAAAAAAATTCATAGGAAAAAGTTCGGCCAGGTGGCCCTTTTTTCTAGGCCATTGTTTTGAGGCGCGTTTTCTCGGCTTCTAGGTGGTTTTAGAAAATTTTAAATACAGGTTTGGAATGAGTCTGAAGCCTATTTTCATCCCAGGCGCATTCATAATCTACGTAAAACCCTCCTTTAAGTAATAATTTCTTTACGTGAACCGATGCGAGTTCAATTCCACTCAGTAACTTTTGAATTTTACTATGAAAAAGGCTTCAGACACACGCCCCGCCTCCTTACCCAGTTATATAAAAGTATGTTTTGAAAAATCTTTTTTTTTAGGAATCACGCAGATTTTATAAATTCAAATTTTCTCGATGGTTTTGTTGAATTTTTTTGAAATTTGAAAAAATTGAAAAATTATTATTTTTTTCGAAAATTAAAAAAAAACAAGTTTAAAAATGAATTTTTGAAGCTTTTCGATTTACAGAACAAAAAAACGTAAAGAGTAGAATTGGAATTCACAAATTATTTGAAAAAAATGGATTTAAAACATTTTAAATATTGATTTTTTAGAATTTCGTGTTTTTTCTGGAATAGTTATTGATTTTTTATATAATTTTTAAAAATTATTTTATTTTAAGATATATCACTGAATACTCTGAATAACAGTATTATTGAAAATTTGAGTGGCGGGGGAAATTATTCTTAAAAACTCTGAAACAGCACTTTATACAAGTTTTTTACAAGTTTTGTACCTGAAAACTCTGAATTTTTAGCTATTTTTTAAATGTGAATTATTATTTGAGAAAATTTCGTGTTTTTTTTGAATTCTTTTTGAACTTTTGAAAAAATTGAAAAATTTTGACTTTTTCTAAAATTCTGAAAAAAATTTAAAAATCTTGTTTAAAAATGAGATTTTTGTCTTTAAAAATTTTAAATATTGATTTTTTAGAATTTCGTGTTTTTTTCTTTAGTAATTATTGATTTTTTATATAATTTTTGAATTTATCTTTATCTTAACATATGACTGAAAATTTGTGAGCGGCGCGAAATTTTTTAGAAAATTCTGAAACAGAAATTTTTGTTTCAAATGTGATTTTCAAGCATTGTAAGGGGAAATTGGAAGTTTTTAGTTTTGTTCTCAAAATATATAAAAACGAGTTAGTTTTGAAAATAAGAGAAAGGAGCAACGTTTTTTAAGAGGGGAAAAATCACCGTTTCAAAAAGTTATGGTCAAAATTAGAAAATTAATAATATATTACCAATGTTTTAATTTCTCAAAAAGAAAACATGGAATTTGAAAAAATGTCAATTAAGCATTTTTAAGCGTTAATTTTTTTAAATCTCGGTTTTTTCGGGAAAAATCTGGATTTTTTGTAAATTTTTTTGAAAAATGTTTTAGGAATCACTCAGATTTAAAAAATTTAAATTGTCTCGATGATTTTGTTGAAATTTGAAAAAATCGAAATATTTTGATTTTTTTCTAAAATTAAAAAAAACTTAATTTTTTTTGATTTTTACGCAAAAATTTAGATTTATAAATGCATTTTTTGTCTAAAAATTTGCCATTTTCAAAACGAAAAACAAATGCGAAGAGTGGAAGGTGTTGTCACAAATTATTTGATTTTTTAGAATTTCCTGCTTTTTTTCTTTAATAATTATTGATTTTTTATATAATTTTTGAAATTAATGTATTATAAGATATCTAATTTAGAATTTAGATAAGGATTTCCTTTTAATTCGCCGATTGGCACACTGAAATGGCTTTGAAATATTCAAATAGGTTCGGGAGAGATATCATTGAAAAAATTATAGTGGCGGTAATTTTTAGAAAATTCTGAAACAGAATTTTTTTCAAACGGTTTTCAAGCGTTTTTCGTGAAATTTTGAAATTTTTAGTTTTGTTTTTAATTTTCTTGGAAATCTTTGTTTGTACAAGTTATTTTTGAAAATAAAAAAAAGTTGCAAACATTTTTTTTCGAAGGGGGGAAAAATCACGGTTTCAAAAAAATGACATTTTTTAAAAATTTTGTTTATTTTTATTCATTCGTTTATTAATTCGTTTGCGTCATAAAATTTCTCAAAAACTTGGAATTTGGACTAAAAATTAGGTGAAAAAATGTTAATTATGCATTTTTAAGCGTTAAATTTTTTAAATTTCGGTTTTTTCGGGGAAAATCTGGTTATTTTGTAAATTTTTTTGAGAAATTAGGTTTTAAAAGATTTTCTGAATCAGAAATGGGTTTTTAAAAAAAGATTTCCAAGCTTTGTACCTGAAAATTCGGAATTTTTAGTTTTTATTTTAAATTTTCTAAAAAATCGGTACTTCGCCGGCTATTTACCGGAAATTTCAGATTTTTTAAAAAAGTTTCTAAAAATCTTTGTTTTTGTGAGTTATTTTTTGAAAATTCGGGAAAAATTATGTACTTAAGAAACAAGTCTTTGTTTCTCACAATTATGGAAATTTTAGAATTTAGAAAATAAAATATTAAGTCTATGTCGTTTTTTTCTAAAATCTTTAAAAAAATGTTAATTAAGCATTTTTAAGCGTTAATTTTTTTTAAATTTCGGTTTTTTCGGGGAAAATCTGGATTTTTTGTAAATTTTTTTGAAAAAAATAGGTTTTAAAAGAGTTTCCGAATCAGAAATGGTTTTTTTTAAAGATTTCCAAGCTTTGTACCTGAAAATTCGGAATTTTTATTTTTTGTTTAAAATTTTCTAAAAATTGGGGTTTTTGGGAGTTTTCAAACATTTTTTGTTTTCAATTTTATTAAAAAATGCTGTTTCAAAAAATTATGAAAATTTTGAAATGAAAATTTAAAATATTCTCATCCCTCTCATTTTTTTTGATTTTTTTTTAAATTTTCGAAAAAAAGTTAGTTTTTTTTGAAAATTGATTTTAAAAAATTTAAAAATTGCGAAAAACGCTTTCTTTTCTAAAAATTTTACGTTTTCAGGCGGCTCTTGAAGCTATAAATGGGTTCAATTTGTATGGAAGCAATGGTACATCGGTATCCGTGATCTATGTGGATATTGATGGGCATAACAGAAATCGGACAACATTTGAAACGATCCTTCCGCGAGAAAGTAACTCGAAAAACACGGACGCCTCGCTGCTTTTAACAGTCGGATGGCCGGCGTTCGCCACTCATGATGAAGAATTATTCGAGAAGACGATGAGAAAATGTGTGAAACGATTGGAAGGAAGATTTGGGTTGAGAAGGTTCCTTAGGGATGGATATCGGACGGAGATTGAGGATAATAGTCGGAGTTTTTATGAGGAGCATGAAACGGCACAGTTTCAGGGGATTGAGTCGCAGTTTCCGATATTTTTTGCGTGTATTGCGCTTACTGGTAGGGATAGAAGATAGTTTTTGGATCTGGACGATTTTAATGGTCCAGAAAAACATAAATTAAAGGATTTCTAAGAATTTCTAATATAATTCAGATTGAAAAGAATTTTTTTTGGCTGAAAATACATCAATTTTATTAAATTTTAGCTCGTTTTAAAGCTAACATTGCGCATTTTCGAAATTTTCGATAGTTGTGTACAGTTATTGGAAAAAGCACACGAAAAAGACGGTTTTAAACAGGTCAAATTCAATTCTTTCGAAATTTTTAGACAGGTTTTTGAGCCTAGTGTTTTTGGCTCAAAAGCCATTAATTTTGAGCCAATTTTTAGCTCATTTTAAAGCTGAAATTGAGACTTTTCGAAATATCTAAATTTGTTTGCAGTTTTTGGAAAAAGTACACGAAAAACGACGGTTTTAAACAGGTCGAATTTGAATTTTTCGAAATTTTTAGACATGTTTTTGAGCACAGTTTTCTTGGCTCAAAATCCATTAATTTTTAGCCAATTTTTAGCTCATTTTAAAGGTGAAATTGCGAATTTTTGGAATAACTATCCTTTTTGCACTGTTTTTGATAAAAACACCTGAAAAATGGCCGAGTTTCCGACGATGAACGAAGTTTCCAACGGTGTGTACTTCTCGAGGAGGAAGTAATTTAATTATTTTCTTGGAATTCAGAAGGTTTATTGGTTTTTTAAGTAAAAAGAAGGGTTTTTTCGGAAGAAATATATACATGGGGAGTTTCTTCATAGAAATGAGACATTTTGGTTCAAATAGGAAAAAAACACAGTTTTTTATTGAAAATTGATTTTTTTAAAAATATTTGGATCATCGTATTAATATATTTCTTACGGAAAAAACGTATAAATTCGAAAATCCAAAAAAATTACTTCCTCCTCGAGAAGTACACACATGTTGGTAACTTCGGCCAACGCTTGAAACTCGGCCATTTGGAATTTTTCAAAAATTTGGAAAATTTTCAAACTTTTTTGGTTTCAAATGTTTTAAAATGTACTTAATAAGAATAAAATAGTTCCAAAATTGAATACCAGTTTAGAAATTTAATAATTGGATCAAAATGGGGATCCAGAGACTTGATATCAATATATTTCAGGATTTTATGTTTTTTCAGTATTTTCGGGACCATTTTAAGCGTCTACATTGTAGACTCTACAACACTTGATTTGACAAAATTCTCCCTTTTCAGCATACATACGAGGAAATCAAGACTATGGTGATGTTTATTGGAAGAAGCTTCAAAAGGTTTTGGTGGCTGATGAAACGGGTATTTTTAAAATTTTATTTCCACGCCATATTGAATATATATTTTTTCAAAACAGTCCCTGGTGGATTCGTTGTACCGGAATGTTATTGTGTCGACGAGCTTCTAATGGATCGTGAAAGGAATGCGCCGAACAGCACGGAATTGTACGCGTTGAGTCATCAAGAGTTTGGGCATCACTTGTGGAGCAATGCGATTTATATCATTCTTATGCTTAAAAGTGGGTTTTTTAAACATTTTATTAAAGACAAGGTGTTAGTTTGAATTAGAGAAGATCGTGCTTTAAGAAATTAGGCCAGGAACTTGGAATTTTTTAATTTTTCTGATTTGGTGGCATTTCAGACAATTATTTTGAAAATTTTATAATATTTCATTTTTTCAAAATTTCTGGAAATTTATGAATATTCATTGGTACTAAAATATGTTTTAAAATATCGATTTTTCGAATACAATAATTTTTAAAACCAAAAAAATTGAGGAACTGCTCAAATTTGATCGATTTGCATTAGGGCGCACTTGCAACATGGTCGTTTCAAGAGTTAATTATAGAAAAATGATCATTTTTCGTTGGTGGGATTTTTCATGCTTAAAAATGATTAAAAGGATGTTTCATGGTTCAAAAAAAAATAAAATTGAATTTTTTTGAAAAAAATTGAATTTTTGAAATTTGAATGGGAATAGGTTGGAAAAGGATTTAAAAAAATGTTACTTGAAAAAATACGTAGAATCTTGTTACAGGAGAAGGATTGGTGCACTCTGGAGACATTGATCCAATAAATCGGCACCTTCCAGCAAGTCAACGGCCGAAAATGTTCAATCGACACTCGGCATTTCAAGGAAGCATGGAAGGAGACCCGGTGGTGCAAGTGGCGTTGATTTCCGAATCGCCGAGACTTCAGATGATGCTCTCGACGTATGGTATCACGACGCAGACGCCTCATGAAGTTGAACCGATTCAAATCTGGCCTAGTTGGCGAATGGTCAAAGTTTTTGAGTGCTTGGGAAGGGATAAGAAAATGGCATTGAGCGGACGGCCGCCGAGACCGTTTGGGCCGTTGAGCACGTCGAAGGTGTTTCGAGTTTTTGGGGATACTGTGTTGTGTTATCCGCTGCTTTTTGAGGTTAAGGATTTTTATGTGAGCTCGGATCCGACGGTATTGATTGATGATATTAAGGTGAGTGGGGAGTTTTTTGAGGAGTTTTGAAAAATGCATTTTTTTTGACTTTCCATTAATTTTTTATGAAAAATTATAGTTTTTAAAAATTTTAATCTAAAAAATGAGGAAATCCTTTGATTTTTTTCTAAAATTTGCGAATTTAGACAAAAATTGAACGAAAAAGTTTGAAAATGAAATTTTTGGCTTAAAATTTTGGATTTTCAGAACTTAGGTAGCACAAATTATTTGAAAAATGTAGAAATATTGATTTTTTCGAAAATTTTATTTTTTTTTCTGGGATAATTTTCATATTTTAATATATAGTCAACTCAATTATTCTTGATCATTGCGTTCGGAAGGCTGCTCAACCTCACATCCGCTCCGCACGCACGCGACGCGGCTGCCGACACTCACACACACTGGAAAATTTGAAAAATGCATTTTCCCGCCGATATTTCAGTGTGTGTGAGTGTCGGCAACCGCGTCGCGTGCGTGCGGAGCGGCTGTGAGGTTGAGCAGCCTTCCGAACGCAATGATCAAGAATAATTGAGTTGACAATAATTTTTTGAATTTAATTTTTCAAATTGGTTCGTTTACTACATTTTTATTGTCAGCTTAAAAATTTTGGATCATCAATTTTCTACTAAAAGACCGCAGCGCAACCGCTCGCATTTAAAAATAGCACGACTGTGTGAGAGACTTAGATTTTCTGGGTAGATCAAAACCAACTTGCATGATCAAGAGTATTTGACTGGACATATTATTATATAACTGAAAATTTGAGGGACTGTAGTTTTTTTTTAAATTATGAAACAGAATTTTTTTCTTTAAAAAAAGGATTTTTCTAAGAATTTCAACATTTTTAGTTTTTTTTTAAATAACTGCTTCTGCTGGTTATTTATTTATTTATTTTGAAAAATCAGGGAACCGTCGGTTAAAATGTTGGAATTTAACACATTTTTAGGGTTGGGAAATTAATCTGAAATTTAAGAATTGTAAGTTTTTAAAAAACTTCTAAAAATCTTGATTTTTGTGAGTTTTCAAACATTTTTAAAAAATAGTTTTTAAGGAAAAAATACCGTTTTACAAAGTGTATGAACATTTTCAAAGTTAGAAAATAAATAATACCACGTTTTTTGATTTCTCAAAAAAACAATGGAATTTGAATTCAAAAATTATTTGGAAAAATATCAATTAAGCATTCATAAACGTTAATTTTTTCTTAATTTCGATTTTTTCGGGAAAAATCTGGATATTAGTAAATTATTTGAAAAAAAATTGGTTAAAATACATTTTTGAATCAGAAATGGTTTTAAGAAAACAAGATTTCCAAGCTTTTTTACCTGAAAATTCTGGATTTTTAGTTTTTATTTTAAATTTCTTAAAAAATTGTTGTTTTTGGGGGTTTTCAAGGTTTCAATTTTTAAAAAAATTATGTTTCAAAAAATTATGAACATTTTCAAATGAAAAATGAAAGCGATTCTTCTCAAAATTTTGAAATTTGGATTTTTTTCGAAAAAAACGTTTTTTCTTTAAAAAAAATCGTTGTTTTTGTGAGTTTTCATACATTTTTTGTTTTCAATAAAAAATGAGGTTTTAAAAAATTAAGGAAGAAAACTCGCTGTGCTTGTTTTGGGGTTCCCAAAACTTTTAAATTTGAATTTTTGAAAAAATCTGTATTTTGCCGGTTATTTAAATGAAATTTCAGAATTTTTGGTTTTTATTGAAGATTCTAAAAGTCTTTGTTTTTGTGAGTTATTTTTTAGTTAAAAATTCAAAAAAATGCAAAAATTTTAAAGGAAAAAAAATCACTGTTTCAAAGAATGATGAAAATTGTTAAAATAAAAAAGAAATTGATTCGCGCTTTTTTTTCGTGTTTTATGAAGCTTTTAAACTGATTTTTTTTGCCGATTCCGTTAATTATAGGTGATTCTGAGTCGATTAATACCAAAATTGAAAATGAGTAAACAAACACTTTTAAAAAAATGATATTTAAAAAATATATGAAAACTGCAAATATTGAGTTTTTATAATTCGGAATAGTACTAAATTTTTTAAAGATTTTTTCTTGAACCTGGTAAAATTCGATTGAATGAAAAAAATTGAAGGAATTTAAAGAAATTTCTGAAACAGAATTAAAAAAAATATATATTTTCAAGTGTTGTACATAAAATCCGGGAATAATTATTTTATTTAAAAGAGTTTAAAAATATTTGTGAGTATTTTTTTCAAAATTAAGGAAAAAAAATGCAAAAATTTTTGTTTTCAATTTAAAAAAAAATGCTGTTTCAAAACATTATGAAAATTTTGAAATTAAAAATGAAAACAATTCTCAAGAGTTTTAATATTTTTTTAAAAGTTTCTGAAAATCTTAGTTTTTGTGAGTTTGTTTTTTAAATTCAGGAATAAAATTATCTGAAAAAAATGTCAATTAGGCGTTTTTAAGCGTTAATTTTTCTTAAATCTCGGTTTTTGTGAAAAAATTCTGGATTTTTTGTATATTTTTTGAAAAAAATTGGGTTTTCAAAAATTTTCTGAATCAGAAATGGTTTTTTTTTTTGAGATCTCCAAGCTTTTTACCTGGAAGCTTTTTACCTTGCATTCCTCTAAAAATTTAGAAATTTGAAAAAAAAACGTTTTCTTTAAAAAAATGCTGTTTCGCAATTTTCTGGCATTCTGGAAACAATCGTTTTTGAATGTTTTTCAAGATTTTTATCAGAAGTTTTGAATTTTTAAAGGAAGTTTTTTGAAACAATTAATTCTAACGGTTTTTTATCTGAAAATTTAGAGTTTTTAGTTTTTAAAAAAAAGTTTCTGAAAATCTTTGTTTTTGTTAGTTATTTTTAAAAATTCAGGAAAAAGAAGCACTTACAAGGGAAGTATACGAGCAAATGTTAATTGTTTTGAATGGGAGATAGCTCATTGGAAAGATCATATTCTTGTCTACAAGGTAGCGTTTTCATTTTTTGCCGATGGACTCCTAGGAGCTTTTTATGGTCTCTCAAAGTTTTTGCCCAAATTTACTTCATTTTCCCTCTCACATATATTTGGTATTTCACAATCAATTTCCAACAGGCTTGGTGGTGCAGCGCCAGTGTGATTGACTACTCAGACAATGGGGGAACTGCTTTTTTATCAGTTCGAGGGCATTTCGACTGGTTTTTTGGCAGTACTGGTAAAAAACCAGTCCAAATCGAAATTTGAACTGCTTTTTTTGCAGTACTGGTAAAAAACCAGTCCAAAGCGAAAATTTATAACGTTAATTACGAGTTCCCGACTAGTTCATTACTAGTTAACCGACTAGTCCAAAACTGATAAAAAAGCAGTTCCCGAATTGTCTGAGTAGTAGGCATGAAGTCGAGGGTTCGAACCCCAGCAATTTTTTTTGTTTTTTTTTCTGCTTTTGTGAAGTTTCAAGAGTGTTAAATTCCTGTTTTCAAATTTTTCGAAGCGGCGAAATTCTGTATTTGCGTTGAAATCCCATAAAACCTTTTTGGGGCTTCAGGACAACATAGGCGAAATTTTACAGTGCGTCGCAAAATTCCAAAGGGTCCCCCCCATGGAAAAATTATGAAAAAAATTTTTTTAATTTAAAATCTCCCCATATTATCAGAGGGAGTCTTACTAATGAATATTTCGTGTTTCCCAAAATATTAGCCATCTTGTGGACCTATGGGCCACGTAGCAATAGCTCAAAAACCTTCAGTCCCATACACAGCAAACTGTTTCCTGTATTGGAAAGCGCGATAGGCTAAATATTTATTAGTAAGACTCCCTCTGATAATATTGGGAGATTTTAAATTTAAAAAACATTTTCACAATTTTCCATGGGGGGGACCCTTTGGAATTTTGCGACGCACTGTTAAATTTCGCCTATGTTGCCCTGAAGCCCCAAAAAGGTTTTATGGGATTTCAACGCAAATACAGAATTTTGCGCTTCGAAAAATTTGAAAACAGGAATATAACACTCTTGAAATTTCGCAAAAGCAGCAAAAAAAACAAAAACAAAAATAGGCTAGGTTCGAACCCTCGACCTCATGCTTATCAGTCAAACACACTGGCGCTGCACCACCACGTCGGTTGAAAACTACATGTGATTTACCAAATATATGTTAGAGCGAAAAATGAAGTAAATTTGGGCAAAAACTTTGAGGGACCATAAAAAGCTCCTAGGAGTCCATCGGCAAAAAATGAAAACGGTTCCTTGTAGACAAGAATATGCTCTTTCCAATGAGCTATCTCACATTCAAAACAATTAACATTTGCTCGTATACTTCCCTTGTTAAGAGAATTTTAAAATTTTAAATTCGGGTTTTTCGGGAAAAATCTGGATTTTTTGTAAATTTTTTGAAAAAAATTGGTTGAAACCTTTTTTTTAAACAGGAATGGGTTTGTTTAAAAAGATTTCCAAGATTCGTACCTGAAAATTCTGGATTTTTAGTTTTTATTTTAAATTTCTTAAAAAATTGTTGTTTTTGGGGGTTTTCGAAAAGTTTTTTGTTTTCAATTTTTTTAAAAATGCTGTTTCAAAAAATTATGAAAATTTTGAAATGAAAAATGAAAATAATTCTCTAAGATCTTTGTTTTTGTGAGTTTTTTTTTAATTCAGGCAAATATATTGCATTTAAGAAATAAAATTATCTAAAAAAATATCAATTAGGCGTTTTTAAGCGTTAATTTTTTAAAATTTTGGTTATTGTTGTGAAAATCTGGATTTTTTGTAAATTTTTTGAAAAAATTTGGTTTTTAAAGAATTTCGTTTAAACAATCGTTTTTGAATGTTTTTCAAGATTTTTATCAGAAGTTTTGAATTTTTTAAGGAAAATATTTGAAACAAAAAAATTCAAACGGTTTTTTTAATCTGAAAATTTAGAGTTTTTAGTTTTAAAATAAAGTTTCTGAAAATCTTTGTTTTTGTTTGTTATTTTTAAAAATTCAGGAAAAAGATGCACTTAAGAGAATTTTAAATTTTTAAATTTCGGGTTTTTCGGGAAAAATTTTTTGTAAATTTTTTGAAAAAAATTGGTTAAAACCTTTTTTTTAAACAGGAATGGTTTTGTTTTAAAAGATTTCCAAGATTCGTACCTGAAAATTCTGGATTTTTAGTTTTTATTTTAAATTTTCTAAAAATTGATGTTTTTGGGAGTTTTCAAGCATTTTTTGTATTCAATTTTATAAAAAATGCTGTTTCAAAAAATTATGAAAATTTTGAAATTAAAAATTAAAACAATGCCTTAAGAGTTTTAAGAATTTTTTTAAAAAGTTTCTGAAAATCTTTGTTTTTGTGAGTTATTTTTTAATAATTCAGGAAAAAATGCATTTGAGAAAAAAAATTATCTGAAAAAATGTCAATCAGCCGTTTAATAAGCGTTAATTTTTCTAAAATCTCGGTTTTTTTGACAAAAATTGGTAAAAAACATTTTCTGAATGGGTTTTTAAAAAGATTTCCAAGCTTTGTACCTTTTGAAACCGATAAATCCTGAATTTTAGCTTTTATTTTAAATATTCTAAAAAAAAAAGATGTTTTTAGGAGTTTTCTAGCGTTTTGTTTTGTTTTCTATTAAAACAGAAATTCTGTTTCAAAAAATGATGAAAATGTTAATATTGATTTTTTATAATTAGGAATAACACTAAATTTTTTAAAGATTTTTTGTTGAAGCTAGTAAAATTTGATTGAATGAAAAAAATTGAAGGAATTTAAAGAAAATTCTCAAACAGAATTTTTTTTTCAAAAAATTTTTTTCCAAGTGTTGTACATAAAAATCAAGGTTTTTTTAGTTATCAAATAAATGGAATTTGAACTTAAATTTTTTCTTCATTTTTTGTTTTCAATTTAAAACATTTTTGCTGTTTCACAAAATTATGAAAATTTTGAAATGAAAAATGAAAACAATTCCTTAAGAGTTTTAAGAATTTTTTTTAAATGTTTCGGAAAATCTTTGTTTTTGTGAGTTATTTTTTAAAAATACAGAAATAAAATTATCTAAAAAATATCAATTAGGCGTTTTTAAGCGTTAATTTTTTAAAATTTCGGTTTTTGTTGTGAAAATCTGGATTTTTTGTAAATTTTTGGAAAAATTAGGTTTTTAAAGAATTTCTGAATCAGAAATGGTTTTTTTTTCAAATATTTCCACTCGAAAATGCTGAATTTTTAGGTTTTATATTAAATTTTCTAAAAATCGATGTTTTTTCGTGTTTTCAAGCATTTTTTGTATTAAATTTTTTTTTAAATGCTGTTTCAAAAAATTATGAAAATTTTTAAATAAAAAATGAAAAAAGAATTCTCTCTGAGTTTTATTATTTTTTAAAAAGTTTCTGAAAATCTTTGTTTTTGTGAGTTTTTTTTTAATTCAGGCAAATATATTGCATTTAATAGTCGATGTCTGAGATTTTCGACATCAGGCCTATTGGCTATGGCACAGTTGCACCAACGTGAAGCTAGGATCTTGATATTTTGCCCCCGTTAGAAAAAAAAATACATAATTTATTTGGCCACGCCCCCTTTGACCTAGTGAAAAAAATCCGGGTGGTCCCAAAATCGAAATTTTTAGTTTTAAAGATAAAGTCAAAATCTCTTCGGTAATTGATTACCCGCACATTTTTGAGTATTTTTCATGTTGACACCTAATTTCTAGCTTGTCGGCATGATGCCGAAAATGTACATTTTTCTGAAAAAGTGGTACCCTCCATGCAAAATATCAAGATCCTAGCTTCACGTTGGTGCAACTGTGCCACAGTATGTTCGACTTTCTGAGAAATCGACTCTTAAGAAATAAAATTATCTAAGAAATATCAATTAGGCTTTTTTAAGCGTTAATTTTTTAAAATTTCGGTTTTTTTGGGAAAAATTCTGGATTTTTGTAATTTTTTTGAAAAAAATTGGTTAAAATACATTTCTGAATCAGAAATGGTTTTTTTTAAAATATTTCCACTCGAAATTGCTGAATTTTTAGCTTTTATTTTAAATTTTCAAAAAAATCGATGTTTTTTCGTGTTTTTAAGCATTTTTTGTATTCAATTTTTAAAAAAAGGCTGTTTCAAAAAATTATGAAACATTTTAAAATGAAAAATAAAAACAATACTTGGACGTTTGAACATTTTTAAATTTGAATTTTTTTTTTGGAAAAACAATTTCTTTAAAAAATTGCTGTTTCACAATTTTCTGGCATTCTGGAAAAATGGTCTTTGAATGTTGAAATCTCTAAAAATATATGCTTTTCAACTTTTTTTTTGTTTTTCAGCGTGATATTGAATTCGTGGCGAGACGATGGAAACTGGCAGGTCGGCCGACAATGTGCGTCGTCCTACGCGAGGAAAATGTTGCTGGGGAGTATTTCGATCATATTTTGGATCTACTGGTTCAATTAAAAAATGGACATGTGAATGGAATTCGTGTGAGATTGGGAAGAGTTCACCAGCTGTTGAACTCGTGCTGCATTGAACATATTGATTTTGCGAATTCCGACGATTTGGAGTTTGATATTGATATTTTGGAGGAATCGCACGAGAATTCGCAGATTTTCTCGAGATTAAGCTTGAAGGAGGGGATTGATGATGAAACGACGTTGGAGGTGAATTAGAGGGACCTTTTCTTTTAATTAATTTAAATTTGTTGATTTCAGAAGGAAGTTATGCTTAAACCGGATCATGAACTTTATCAAATAATTGAGAAGGATGATATGGAGAGACCGAGACTCTTGGCATTTTCGATTTGGATTTTGTGGTCAAGAACAAATCCGGATGTCTTGATTCATAATTGTAATTTGCTTTTTTGACCTTAAAGACAGAGTGTCAGTTGAAAAAATTGTGAATTATGTTATTTTTGCAATAGAATTGCACATATGCTCACTTTTTGAAATACATTCAAAGAACGACAAATCTATGAATTTTTTCCAAATGTTCAAAACCATAAAATAGCTGACCGTCTGTCTTTAAAAGCAGATTTTTTCATTAAAAGAGGTCCGTTTTACAGTTACACTCAAAGAACGACTAGAGAGGGTTTATCGACGAGCTTGTCAGCTGAGAATCTGGTGGTTGGTTCGTTATTGTGCTGGAAGATTGCGGAAGTCGATGAATTCGTTGGCGCCGGCGATTACGAACATGTTGGTTAGGGGGAAACAGGTGAGGATATTGATTTGAAATATTATAAATATAAAATGAAACTCCGATTTGGGTGGATGCAGTTGTTTTATAGACTTATTTAGTATTAAAGGAGGACTTTACGGAGCTAATGAAATGTTTGGAATGAAAATAGGCTTCATTCTCATTCCAAATCAGTTTTTAAAATTTTCTAAAACCACCTAGAAGCCGAGAAAATGAGCTTCAAAACAATGGCCTAGAAAAGGTGGCCACCGGCGAAAACTAGTCCGCAGGTATGAAAAATCCAAAAAAAAAGAAGAAGAGGGAAAAAAAAAGAAGTCTTTAAGGATTTTATTCATAAATCGGATTTCTTTGAATAAATAGGGATGTTACTTTCGAAATCATAAATTATCAACAAAAAAAAGTTTTAGAACGACTTTTTCGAAGATTTTTGGGGCGTTATGAATTTTGTTAAAACGTTTTTTTAAAACGGTGATTTTTTTTTTGAAGATTTTTAGAAAAGTTTTTAAATAACTTACAATTCCGAAATGTCATGTACAACAATTGAAAATATGTTGAAAAAAAATTCTGTTTCAGAAATTTCGTTAAATTCCTTCAAATTTTACAAAGTTCAACAAAAAATCTTTAAAAAATGAAGTATTACTCCAATGTATTAAAAAATAGGAATATTTTAAATTTTCAAAATTTTTTGAAACAGCATTTTTAAAATTGAAAACAAGAAAATGTTTGAAAACTCACAAAAACGAAGATTTTAGAAATTTTTTTAAAAAACTTACAATTCCCAAAGTTCAGATTAGAATCTTGGGAAAGATTTGAATTTAAAAAAAACTAATTCTATTTCAGATTTTTTTGAATATTTTTTTTCAAAACTGAGAAGATCCACAAGAAAGTACCGGTGAAAAGTGTGTACCAGATTCAAATAATTTCAAATGGCACCGTGTCTTTAAGAACGTTTTTTTCATAAATCAAATTTGAAAAATCTGAAATCAATTTTAAAAATTGAGATTTCAAAATTTTGCCACGAATTCAAACGAAAAATGTTTTTATTGTCTTTAAAATATGAAATTTTTCAAATTTTAAAGTTTTTGAAAAAATTTGAAAATTTGAAAAAAATTGAATTTTTTAAAAATTTATAACTTTTCTGAAAATCAATCAATTTTCATGATTTTACCATCGTTTTGAAGCTGAAAATCGGAAAATTCATTAAATTGTCTTTAAAACGCCCTAGAACCATGTTCAAATGTAAAAATTTTAAAAAATATTCCAAATTTTCTAAAATTCACAACTTTTTAGAAATTTATTCAATTTTCAAGATTTTACCACCGTTTCAAAGTTGAAAATCTGAAAATTCATAAGATTATCTTTAAAATATTCTATAAGCATGTTAAAATTTAAAAATTTTTGAAAAAAATTAGAAAATCCAAAAAAATTCCAAATTTTCTAAAAATCGATCAATTTTTAAGATTTTACCATCGTTTCGAAGCTGAAAATCTGTAAATTCATGAAATTGTCTTTAAAATATCCTAGAAGCATGTTAAAATTTAAAAATTTTTTGAAAAAAAAATCGAAAATTCGAAAAAAATATCTATTTTTTAAAAAATTCATAACTTTTCTAAAAATCTAACAATTTTCATGATTTTACTACCGTTTCAAAGCTGAAAATTTGAAAATTCATAAAATTATCTTTAAAATACGCTAGAATCTTGTAAAATTTCAAAATTTTTGAAAAATTAGAAATTCAAAAAAATCAATCAATTTTTCAAAAATTCATAACTTCTTTGAAAATCAATCAATTTTCAAGATTTTACCACTATTTCAAAGCTAAAAATCTGAAAATTCATAAAAATACCATTAAAACTATCTAGAAGCATGTTAAAATTTCAAAATTTTTGAAAAAATTGAAAATTCAAAAAAAAACCAAAATTTTCTAAAATTTCATAACTTTTCTAAAAATCAATCAATTATCAAGATTTTACCACTATTTCAAAGCCGAAAACAAGGATTTTTTAGAAAATTTAAAATAAAAACTTTAAAAAACGGTTAACTTCTTCCAGATCACCCTCGGCGCTAGACAAAAAGGGACTCGTGAAGAATGCATCGTTCGACCAATTGCTCCACACGATCTGAATGCCCTCCTTTTCGAGTCTTGTCCAATCGATGAGCCACAAATTGCGGTATTCCACCAGGAATTGATAATTGCGTGCTCAGATTTGGTAGCATATCCTCTTTAAGTGCTTTTGTTTATTTTGGAAATTCAGATGTCCCAAAGCCCGGCCGCTTTTGATGGTGTTCTCACGATTCGACTCTCATGGCTATCTGATGCGATTTCGATGCTTTTGAATTATGTACGAACCACGGGGGCACTCAAGATTCCGGGATTTGGACAGGGTACACCGCCGACACCGGGAACTACTGGAATTCCGAAAGGTTTGTGGGATATTTTTTGTTTTGGATACGAAAAATTGAAACTTTTGAAAAAAAAGGTTGGAAAATTCAGAATTTGATTTCATCCGACAACTTGTCAAAACTAAATATCGAAAGGAAAGGCTTTATTTGGGTATTATTGAGAAAAATGAATTGTTGTGAATATTTGCAACAAAATCGGTGTTTTTTGCATGATTAACCATTTTTTTCCATTGCTTGGGTGTTGTGTATTTCTTTTTTTTTAGCTACAAATTTAAATCATATTGTTTTCTCCAGAATTCAAGAAAAATTGCATCTACGACCTGTCGCCGACGGTGGTTAAAGACGTGGTGACAGCGCTGATGACGAGGACGAATTGGCATTTGTTGTGGGTTTTTAAAAATTGATTTTTTGGATTTAAGAAATTTTAAATGAGCATAACTACCCGAAAAACTATCGGAATCTCAAAATTTAAAGTTTTTTGGAGATCTACTAAAAATTTCCAATCGAATGGTTCCCAAATTTTTGAATTTGGATCAAAATCCATTATTTTAGGATTTTTTCCAGATAATTGCAATGCTGATAATTTAAATTGAGCATAATTACATGACAAATTGTCGGCATCTCAAAATTTTAAGTTTTTTTAAGGTCTACTAAAAATTTCCAATCGAATGGTACCAAAATTTATGAATTTCGATCAAAATCCACTATTTTAAGATTTTTTTCAGATAATTACACTGCTGTAAATTTTAATTGAGAATAATTAAACGAAAAATTATCGGAATCTCAAAATTTCAACGTTTTTTTTTTTTGAAAACTATGGAGTTTAGATTATCCTGAAAAATAGTTAAGGGAAATATAAGTATTCTGACACGGATCATCGGATTTTGGATCAATTCCGGATCGGATCGGATCAGTACGGCTGGGATATTTTGGAGTACAAGAGATTTTATTTAAATTTCACCACAATTTGACTTGAATCGATCCGATCCGATCCAGATCGGTATTGGTCCTAATCATAATTTGAAAAGATCCGAAACTCCCCAAATATTCGGCTCAAATATTTTTGAAGTCAGATTTGTGTTTAATTTGATACTATCGACCTTTTTTTATAATTTTCGGTAATTTCGGATTTTTGAAGTATTGGATCGTTCACAATTTTCGAAAGACCGTACAAAATTAGCTAAAAATCAGTTTTCAAGTCCAGTCCTATCAAAAATTCAAATTTCTTGGATTTTTCATTTGAAAATTCCACTTTATACGAAGAAATCCAATGTTTGCGAAAAAATTACTATATTCTACGACATTTAAAAAATATTTACTTAAAGACAGTGTACCACCATTTGGAATTATTTCAATCTGGTGTATATTTTTCAACGTGATCTCCTGGAAATTTAAAAGTTTACAGTGGAATTCAATTTCAGGTCTCCACTTCAAACCCGTCGACTCAATGGTGCCCTCAACCGGATGCCGGTTAATTTCTATGATCGAGTGTGGACGATTCTGGAACGTTCGAAACATGGCATCACCATTGCTGATCAGTTCTTGCCGCAGGTTGGTATTTTTTAAAGAGAAGATCTGAATATGCTTAAAGACAGGGTGCCTCACATATTAGCTTAAAGTTTTTCTTAACTACTCATTTAAGAAAGAATTTTTCGCGGTTCCGCGCATATAAAAGTGGAGGATCCGGCGCGGTCACTGCACAGGAAGGCAAAAACCAGTGCGCGATAATAACTAGTTGAAATGGCGGATCCGCGAAAAATTCCCTGAGTATTCTTATTGAATCGACTCTTTTTGGCCATACCTAGTTAGTCCCTCAAACGTTAAAACTTATGCCGTGATCCAAATTTCACTTTTTTTTCCGATTCCTTGTCTTTTTTCAGCCATTGGTTCTCAGCGGAAACTTTGTAAAGCCGAGGGACTAACTTTTGGGAAGTTAGTCCCTCGAAAATTGTACTCCAATAGTTTTTTTCTGAAATTTGATGACTTTTTTGTGCCTTAATGGATTTTGTTTTGCCTTAATGGATTTTAGCGTCGAATTTGTAGTAAATCGGGAAGATCTTTATAAAGGTGGCATTTTAAAAAATGCCTGTCATCATATATGATTTTTAAATGGCACCCGACCGGAAGTGTGGACATTTCCGGAGTCTATGAAATCGGATGGAGGGGTTTCTAATCAGATTTTTGAACCATTGACCTGTTTTAATGAGCTGAGATTGGAGAGGAGTAAAATTTTTAAAAAATGGGCTTTTTTCTTCAGCAACCGACGCTTTCCGACATGACACGCTTCGAATTGACATTCTCCTACAAGATTGAATCGATGTTGAGCAGGATTTCACATCCGGAATATCGTCAATTGCTTGTTGAGGTATTGTTTATTGAAAGTGCTTTTTTCCCAAAAAAAGTTTAGAATTTTAGAAAATTTGGATTTTTTTTTCAATAAATTTCAGATTATAAATTGTCTTAGGTAGTTTTAAAGGTATTTTTATGCATTTTCAGACTTTTAGCTTTGTAACGGTAGTGAAATCATGAAAATTGTTAGATTTTTAGAAAAGTTAGGAATTTTAGAAAATGTAGATTTTTTTTCGAATTTTCGATTTTTTTTCAAAAATTCTCAAATTTTCATGCTTCTAGGTGTTTTTAACGGTATTTTTATGAATTTTCAGATTTTTGCTGTAAAATAGCGGTAAAATCTTGAAAATTGATAGATTTTTAGAAAAGTTATGAAGTTTAGAAAATTTAGATTTTTTTTTCGAATTTTCGAATTTTTTGAAAATTTGCGAATTTTTCATGATTCTAGATGGTTTTAATGGCATTTTTAGGAATTTTCATATTTTTAGCTTTAAACTAATGGTAAAATATTGAAAATTGATTGATTTTTAGAAAAGTTATGATTTTTAGAAAATTTGGATTTTTTTGAATTTTCAAATTTTTTCAAAAATTTTCCATTTTTCATGCTTCTAGATAGTTTTAATGGTATTTTTAGGAATTTTCAGATTTTTAGCTTTCAAACGGTAGTAAAATCTTGAAAATTGATAGATTTTTAGAAAAGTTATGATTTTTAGAAAATTTGGATTTTTTTGAATTTTCAAATTTTTTCAAAAATGTTCCATTTTTCATGCTTCTAGATAGTTTTAATGACATTTTTAGGAATTTTCAGATTTTCAGCTTTGAAACGGTTGTAAAATCATGAAAATTGTCAGATTTTTAGAAAAGTTAGGAATTTTAGAAAATGAAGATTTTTTTTTTCGAATTTTAGAATGTTTTTCAAAAAGTTTCGAATTTTAGAATGTTTTTCAAAAAGTTTCTAATTTTAACATCCTTCTAGATGTTTTTAATGGTATTTTTACGAATTTTCAGATTTTTAGCTTTAAAATGGTAGAATAATCATGAAAATTGATAGATTTTTAGAAAAGTTATGAATTTTTGAATAATTGATTGATTTTTTTGAATTTTCCAATTTGTTTTCCAAATTTTTCTAATTTTACATGCTTCTAGGTATTTTTACGAATTTTCAGATTTTCAGCTTTCAAACGGTAGTAAAATCATGAAAATTGATAGATTTTTAGAAAAGTTATGAACTTTAGAAAATTTGGAATTTTAACATGCTTCTGGGGTATTTTAAAGAAAATTTTATGAATTTTCAGATTTTCAGCGTTCCGAAATTGTATGTAGTTTGATGTATTTTAGGGGGTATTATATACGTAGTAGGATTTTCCGAATTTTCAGCCCCTAATCATGATTTGAAATAACCAAAAGATTATAAGAAACGACAAGAAGAAGAAGATAAAACGTTGCTAATCCTTCCTATGACAGATTCATCTTATTTTCGCGCGTTTTTTTTAAATAGTCTTTTTTTTTCTCAAATTTACATCTAATCGGATATAATCCAAGTGTTTATTGGGCATGATTATGACGAAACGAAAGAAGGCTCGAAAATCAGAGGGGAAAAATTGGAAAATAAGGTTTTTTACAGCTTTTGTCGATTATTGCAACGATTTTGGAGCGGAATCCGGAAATTGCGTTTAGGGTGGAGAAGATTGATTGTGATATGGTGGGTTGTGTTTTTTTTAGAATTTGGAAATGTTTGAAAAATGGGAAAAAGAGGGGGTTTTTTGAAAAATTTTGAAAAATAGAAATAAAGGGGTTTTTAAGAAATATTTTCTGCAATAAATAATCAAAAAAGTTTAAATTTTGCGGGATGATAGTTGTTGAGGAGTTGTTGGAGAAGTCTGGAAATTAAGTAGGTATTAAAGACAAGGTTTTACTAATTAGATACAATTTTGGGTAAATTTAAAAATTCCAAAATTTGGTTCAAAATCCGTTTATTTACATCGCTTTTGTCTCATTTTAAAGCTTTAAACCAGTATTTTTAGATTCTTAACAACATTTTCTAGAAAATTCACCAAAAGTCGAATTTTCAAATGATTTTTCAAATTTCATCAATTTTTGAGACCTTTTGCTCCCTTGGGTAATTTGAATCCGAAAATATAAGTTTTGGGCTTCAAAATGAGACCAAAATTGAGAGAATTGGTGGATTTTTAGTCAATTATTTTGAAAATAGGAGTAAAGGGGTTTTTAAGAAATATTTTCTGCAATAAATAATCAAAAAATGTTTAAATTTTCGGTATGATTTTAAAAAAACATGACACCTTGTCTTTAAAGACTTGAGTTTAGTGGATATCAAAATTTTTGGGGATGTTGAAAAAGTGCTCTATTGGAAATTGGAGGATTTCGATGAATTAATCCTTGATTTTCAAGGAAAATATTGAAAATTGAGAAAAAAGTATTGAAATTTGGGTTTCTAGGCCATTTATCGGGATTTTCTGTAAATGGCCTAGAAACCCCGAATTTCGGCGGACTAAGTTTCTTCGGAAATGCTTATATTCGCTTTAACAAGATTTTTATGCATGCCGAACCGATTTCTGAGCTCTCTGGAGCATCGAATTCAGAAGAATTAAAGAATATTGACGATTTCGTCAATTTGCTATGGAGCGCATTTTCAAAACCAAATTTTGATGTTCCCTCGGCTTTAAAGACAGGGTGCAAGTTTATTTTTCATTGTTTAATCATTGCAAAAGCTCTCTTCTTTTTTTGAAACAGAAATTTTTAATTTTTAAAAAATTCAGATTTTTTTTGAAAATTATAATTTTTTACAAGTTTTTCCAAATTTATTGAAAACAAAAGCTTTATTTCAATTTTTTCTTTTACTATATCTTAATAGGATTGAAATTTTCGAAAATAATTCAGATTTTCGTGAAAAAAAACAGGAAAATGATTAACACTCTTTTTCAGCTCATCAAAAAAGCATTCGCCATGTTCGCCAGTCAGGAGGGAATCAAAGATATGGATGATTTGACACCGTTTTATCAATTGGAAGGACAAGCATTGTCGACATCAACTGCCACGTTTTTGACAAAGGTTTGTATTTTGCTACATTTAGGTACTTTTGGTATTTGAACGCTATATAGGAAAATGTGCAAACAAAGTATGAAATCGTCATAAATCATATATATTATGATTATTAATATTATAATTCGCGCGACCTTATTAGCTGAACAAATCCAATTTTATGGATAATCTTTCTTTTTTTCGAGGATTGGCATTTTTTATATGAAACGAAGAGAGATTTGAAAAATGATCCGGATCATGTAACGAGTTTGGTTTAAAGGTTGAGAACTCGGGTTTTTAAAATAAAATGACACCATGTCTTTAAGATGGGATTAATTGGTGTTTTTCAGGCGGTTGTTGAGTTCATCCTCGCTGGAAGACACTTTTCACAAGTGATCAACATTTTTGGAGAAGGGACAAGTGAGGAGAAGTTGATGTTGCCGCCGGCGAGTAGTCAGCATGTTCATAAAAGTGAGAATAGTTGATTAATGAGAAAGGAGCAATATTTTATTGGATTTTCATTTTCAGCGAGAAGAGGGTATCACGGAAGGGCGAGTTCGGAAAAGAAGCGGAATTATCGGAATGCGAACGATGGGGATGGAGGTTCGCAGCCAGCGGCGGATGAGAGTTGTAGAATGCAGTAGAGTGGAGGATGTTTTAACCATTCGTTTTGTTTTTGCGTAGATTTTTATAGTTTATGCCTTTTTTTTCTTGCCAGAAGACCTATTTACCCACTTTTTTCGAGATACGGAAAGTTGCAGACACATTGACGCAAAAATACACAGTTTTTTCAATTTAAATTTAAAAAATCAGGCTTTTTGTCGAATTTTATCAAATTTTACACGCTTCTAGGTATTTTTAAGAATTTTCACATTTTTTGCTTTGAAATGGTGGTAGGTAACATCTTGAAAATTTTTAGATTTTTAGAAAAGTTATGAATTTTTTAAAAATTTGATTTTTTTTTGAATTTTCAATTTTTTTCAAAAATTTTGAAATTTTAACATGCTTCTAGATAGTTTTAATGGTATTTTAATGAATTTTCAGATTTTTAGCTTTCCAACGGTACTAGAATCTTGAAAATTGATAGATTTTCAAAAAAGTTGTGAATTTTTAGAAAATTTTGGTTTTTTTTTTGATTTTCAAATTTTTTTCAAAAATTTTCAAATTTTAACATGCTTCTAGATGTTTTTAATGGTATTTTTAGGAATTTTCAGATTTTCAGCTTTCCAACGGTACTAGAATCTTGAAAATTGATAGATTTTCAAAGAAGTTATGAAATTTTAGAAAAGTTTGGTTTTTTTGATTTTCAAATTTTTTTAAAAAAATTTTAGATTGTGCATTTTCGCGTCAATGTGTATGAAGCCTAACGTAGAACAAAAAAAGCAAAAATCCAAAGTCAGAAAATTGCCCTTTTTGCATATTATTTTTCATATTCATTAATAATTCGAACATTGCTCATTGAGGAAACAACGCTCTATAGAAATACCCTAGTTCTTAAAGGGTCATACTAACTTTAAAATTTCACAAAAATCAACTTTTTTGGCATGAAATTTAGCATTGAAAAATATCGATTTTTCAAAATTTTGAAAATGGTATGTCCCTTTAAAAAAAGATTACGGTAGCTTAGTTTTTATGGACTAGTTTCTTAGCTTCTGCTGTAAATACCCGAAGAATATTTTTAACTCGCAATTTCCAGAAAAATGGACTACAATCTGCTAGAAAATTTTGGGGGGGGGGGGATTATTGATACGTAATAATGAAAAGTTGATTAGTGAAAGATTAAACGGATTTTGGAACTAATAGATGGATTTTGGATAAATCCTCATCTGGATTTTAGATTTCTAGGATTAATGACGATTTAATTTGTGGTTTAGGGTACAATTTAGGGGGGAAATTTTACCGAAAAGGAGGCGTTTTGAAAGTTTTGAAGAAATTTAGGATGTGGCCTAGAAATCCCTTAATTTGGGTTTCTAGGCCATTAAAGGCTGAATTTTTGAAAATGTAGAAATACAAGTTCTTTGGATAGTTGGACACTATTTTAAATAATTTAACTAAAGGCCTAGAAACCCAAAGTGTTGGTTTTCTAGGCCACAACTCCGGTTCCTTAGCACTCCTTAATTTTCGTTAAAGAGAAGGTGTCACATTTTTTTTTTGGAAATTGCGAAATTGTAAAATTCGTACTTTTAATACTAAATTTCATAATTTTTTTTCGTGTGCCATAGTTTATTCACAAAAAAGCCATATTATTTTGTATCTTGCCATTTTAGTTTTGTGTAGAAAAATAAAGCTTTCTTTTTCTTTGGTATACGTCATAATTCGCTGTTTTTGGTTAGAAAACCATGAAATTTAAAAAATATATTTATAAAAACCATTATACCTGGAACCTTTATAAATTAGCGAGAAAAATTGGAACTTGATGAGATCTGTCCCCATTGGGGATTACAGAGAGGTTGTCGATGGCCTAACTGGTCATTGACAGGGAAACGGGGAGAAAAAGAATCAAAATGACAGGGTTAAACAACACTGGGCATTTGAAGGGTGGTGGATAAGAGGTTTAGGTTCAATTGAGGTAGAAGGGATGGGACTGATGGGATAGATGCTCCTGGCAGAAGTGGTGTTTGGTTGAGGAGAAGGGATTGCTGGTAGTTGTTGAGGAGTTGTTGGAGAAGTCTGGAAATTAAGTAGGTATTAAAGACAAGGTGTCATTAATTCGATTTTTGCTTAAAATTCCAAAATTTGTTTCAAAATCCACTCATTTTTAGTAGTTTTTGTCACATTTTAAAGCTTTAAACCAGTATTTTTAGATTCTTAACAACATTTTCTACAAAAATCACCAAAAATCAAAAAAAAAATCGAAATTTCAAATGATCATAAGTTTTCTCAAATTTCATCAATTTTAGAGGCCTTTTGCTCCCTTGGATAATTTGATTCTGAAATTACAAGTTCTGTGCTTCAAAATGAGACCAAAATTGAGAAAATTGGTGCTTTTTGAGGAAATTTTTGACACTTTGAAATTTACCGAAATTTATCGTTGCCAAGACGAGAAAATTGCTAGAAGTTCTCGCGGTGAACACGAGAAATTTGTCGAATTTTCAAATGGTCATAACTTTTTTCAAAATTTGTCATTTTTGAAACTTTCTTTGATTTTTGTTCAAAATTTTATCGAAAATCTAAAAATACTAGTTTCGGGCTTCAAAATGAGACCAAAACTAAGAAAATTGGCGGTGTTTTGAACCAATATTTCCCGGATTTCTAGAGCTCCATAATTTTGTTTATTTTTGTTTAAAATTCATATTATCGGAGAATTTCAAAAGAAGTTCCAGAAAATAGAGATTTTAAGCTTCAAAACAAGACCAAACTTGTGAAAATTTGAAAAAAACTTTATGAATTTTTCTTGAGAATATTTCTTAGTTCAAAATTCACAAATTTACATGAGTTTTGGTCTCATTTCAAAGCTTTAGACTAGTATTTTCAGATTCTTAACAAAATTTTCTACAAAATTCACCAAAAACACGAAAATTTATAGATTTTTAACAATTTTCTCGTATTGGCAACGAGAAATTTTGGTAAATTTCAAAGGGTCACAAATTTCCTCAAAATTCACCAATTTCTATAGGATTTGTCTTATTTTAAAGCTTGAGACCTATATATTCAGATTCTGAATGGAATTTGCTTCAAGATGCATCAAAAATGGCAAAAAAAAGTTAAAGAAAGTTGTATTTCTTTAAAACGACAAGTATATGACAGTGGTACCCTATCTTTAAGTACTAAAGATGTTTCAAAAAAATGAAGACATACGTATTAGTCAGCAATTGTTGAAGACAATCAGCAGTCTTGCCAGAAGTGTCAAATCCATACGGACTGAGAAGTGGTGGAGAAATCGAAGGACTCGAATTATTGGTTGATGTCAAGATTGACGCAGCGCTCGAGCTTCGATCACTGCTCACCACTGTCGTATAAGACGATCGACGCGACGAGTTATAGCTCTTCTCATCGTTGTAAGTGACAGTCGTTCCGTTCTCCGGTTCGCCGCCCTTCGACGGCAAAATCCGTAGCCTTAGGTTGCCGTTCTTTGAGCGGATCTTCTTGAGAACCGCCGTGTTTTGAGCCGGTTGACGGTGCCGGAATCGGCGGATTAGGGCGTTCGCTCGCATGCTCATTACGGAAGCGCACTGAAATTAAAATATTATCGGTTTATTCGTGAAGTTTATAAGTGTTACAGTTGTGCACTCGCATGTATTGTACGGGCAAACGGAGGCATGTCCTTTGAGGATTGAGCTGAGACCGTGGCCTTCGCATTTTCGGCATGTGAGACGTTTCACTGAAAAGAAAATCGGGGTTTAGTTAATTCGGTACGATGCTACGTTTTTACTGTAGGTTGTTACCATAGGTTTGTGTTTTCTCTGGTTTTTTGCTATAAATGATCTACCAGGCACATTACGATGCTACGCAGTAACGTTAGTAGGATTTATTGCTCAGAACTTTTGATCTTATGGGGTAGAGTCCAGTTGGTTTTGGAAATTTAAAATAAACGGTGTTAGCATCTAAACAACGTCTCAGTACGATGCTACGCGGTTACAGACGTTGGTTCATTGGTTAACTGTAGCTAGCTATAGCTTGAGGACTATTCTCTGCAGAAACATCAGAAATTTAGCTTTTTTTGTAAAATTTTCGATTCCTTTAAAAACTACGGTAGTTCGCTAGAGCGTACGTGCCCTTGTTCCCAGTTTCTTTTTTTTAAAAAGGACTAATTTCTTTGCCTACGACACGACTATAATAATCACAATTCTTAGAAAGTTACACATGCTCTCTTTCGACAGGTGAAAGTAACAATTTGCAAAAACTTACTAGCTTTCTTCTTAGCAGTCGTTGAATCGTCATAAATCGCTTCGACGGAGAAGGACATTTTTCGTTGCTTTTTTTTGAATAAGAAGAAGTAGAAGCCAAATGAATAAGAAAAACGATTGAAAAGTAGATATTATAAATGATAATAAGCTTTTGACTGATATCTCTAATCTCGAAAATCTTTTTTTTCTTCGAAAGGAAAAGGGGCGGAGTCGGGGAAAACGTATGCAAAACGATATATGAGCTCACCTTTCTACTTCTTCTCGCCTCCGCTGGACACTAATCTGCTTTTGGAAAAGTAACGAAGAGAGGCGGACCGCCCATTTTTTGAGCTTTTTCTGGTGAAAACTAAGGGGGGTTGCGGGGAGTTTCTAGTGATAATTGGCGGGTTGGAGGAATGTTTGTAAGTAAGGATTTAGATGAGTGGGGGGGATTTTAACAGGATTATTTATTTGGTGATCAGAATGATGAACACGTTGTTTTAGGATATGACCTCATGAGGACATAGTGATGATCTCACTGGAATTGAATTGTGCTATGGTGTGGGAATTGATATGGGAAGTTTCGCGCTTGATTCGCGCTGAAAAATGAGCGTGGCTTGAGCACCTTGTTCGACATTATTTAGAGCACACTATTTCAGCACATATCCTCCAAATTCGGTGATTTTTGATGCATTTTGAAGCAAATTTCATTCAGAATCTGAATATATAAGTCTCAAGCTTCAAAATAAGACAACACCTATAGCAATTGGTGCATTTTGAGGCAATTTGTGACACCTTGAAATTTACCCTAATTTCTCGTTGCCAACACGAGAAAATTCGTAGGAGTTCTCGTGGTGGACACGAGAATTTTTTTGAATTTTCAAATGATCATAACTTTTTTCAAAATTTGTAAATTTTTGAGATTTTTGGTGCATTTTGTTAAAGATTTTATTGAGAACCTGAAAATACTAGCTACGGGCTTCAAAATGAGACCAAAACTAAGAAAATTACGGTATTTTGAACCAATATTTCCCGGGTTTCGAGAGAGCTCCATATTTTTGTTCATTTTTGTTCAAAATTCGTCTTTTTGGAGCATTTTAAAAGAAGTTCTAGAAAATAAACATTTCAGGCTTTAAAACCAGACCAAATTTATGAAAATTAGAGAATTTTGAACAAAGTTATGAATGTTTGAAATTTTTGAAAATTTCCCGAAAAAATTACGAAAAAATTTGGGTAAATTTACAACTATCAAAACTTGGCCAATTTCCCTGGTTTTGAACTCATTCTGAAGCCTAAGACATGAATTTTCAGAAAAATGGTAATTCCAGCTTCAAAATGAGTTCAAAATCACAAAAATCGCTGGATTTTGAGCCAAGTTGGAATTTTTTAAATAACTTTTCTGAAAGTTTTCTAATTCTGATAAATTTGGTCTCATTTTGAAGCCTGAAAATTATATTTACTAGAACTTCCTTTGAATTTCGAAAAAAAAAATAGAAAATTGACGAATTTTCAACAAAAATTTGGAATTACTCAAAACTCACCAATTTTATTAGTTTTAGTCTCATTTTGAAGCGCGAAACTAGTATTTTCAGATTCTAAACAAAATATTTAACAAAATGCACCAAAAACCTCAAAAATTGTCGAGTTTTGAAAAAAGTTCTGATGTTGATAACTAGAAATTTTGGTAAATTTCAAAGTGTCACAAATTGGCTCAAAATGCACTAATTTTGCTAGTTTTGGTCGCATTTGGAAGCCTAAAACCTGAATTTTTTGGATAATATGAATTTTGCCGAAAAAATCGGAATTAAAGAGTGTTTCTCACATGTTTTTGAAGGCATGGTCAGTTTTTTTAATGTCCCATGTTTTGAATGTTACAAAGGTCCCATTTCATTGAATGTTCTCAATAAGAAAAGGGTTTTCCATAAAAAGCTCCTTTCCTTTCATTTTTCCAAATTGTACACTTATTTATAAGAAAATTATAACCTTTTCAAAATAGTGAACATATCGAAAAGATTATGCACCCACACCTCCTTTTCAAATAATACCTTTTTGAGTCATTATCAACCTATTGATATAATCGCTCTTCTTTGTAATGATGTAACTTGTCTGGCAGGATTTATCCTCTTTTTTTCGAAGCAGCACAAATATCAGTAGATGTTTTGAAACAAGTTAGTTTCGATAGAATTCCCGATGGAACAATTTGTCGTCATGACATTTATATTCAAAACAAACAATAAAATGATGACGAAAAAAACGTAAATTATTTTAATTTCTTCACTCTCCTTTTTTTGTATAAAAAATAGGAGAATCGAAAATCACATGCTTTTGTTTTTGGATTAGAATGGACCTTGGGGGAATTGACGAAATAATAGTTAATCAGAGATCGAGAATTGATGATTTTGTTGGAAGGGGTTGATATGAATAATAATGGGAGGAAATGGATTGTCAACAATAAATATCTAGATGCAAATTGTATGCTTGAAAAATATGGGAAGGGGGAGGGTGGTTAAAGGTAATGTTCAAAAGTCACCTATTTTTGGGGTTTTCAGCTCGTTTTGCAAATTGTTTCATTCGAGAGCTGAAAATTGATTCTTCTATGATTAAAATGAGACCGAAATTATGAAAAGTGGAGGATTTTGAGCGAAGTTGTGAAATTTTGAAATTTGATCAATTTTCTCGTTGTCAACACGAGGAATGTATTAGAAGTTCTCGTGGTGAACACGAGAAGTTTTCGAATTTTCGAAACATTTCAACTTTTCTCAAAATTTATTGATTTTTGTGATTTTTAGATAGTTTTAAAGCAAATTTCACCTAAAATCTAGAATATACAGATTTTAGGCTTTAAAACGAGACGGACATTTTAAAAATCGGAGAATTTTCGAAACCTTTTAAATTTGTTCAAAATTTATCAATTTTGTGGTTTTTAGATAGTTTTGAAGCAAATTTCTCTTAAAAGCTAGAAAATACAGATTTTAGGCTCCAAAATAAGGTCGAAATTATGAAAATTGAAGAATTTTGAGCGAAGATGTAACGTTTTGAAATCTGATCAATTTTCTCGTTGTTTTCGAAAATTTTCGAAACATTTTAACTTTGTTCTAAATTTATCGATTTTTGTGCTTCTTAGATCGTTTTGAAGCATATTTCACTTAAAATCTAAAAAATACAGATTTAAGGCTTTAAAATAAGACCGAAATTGTGAAAATTGGATAGTTTTTAACGAATCTATGATGCTTCGAAACTTGGCTGTATTTCTCGTGGTCGGTAGTTCAAAAAACATACTTTTTCTCGAAATTCTTCGGTTTTATTCATTTTTCGTGAATTTTGAAGAGATTTTCATGAATAATCTAGAAAATAAAAGTTTTTGGCTTCAAAATAATACTAAAATTAGGAAAAAGGAGAAAAAACACTCGTTTTGTTGTACTTTGCACCCATTATTCGAAAATTATCTTTAAAATCTTAAGATTTTTCAATGATTATCGATTGCATGCCTCAAAATTTGTTTATTTCCAATTTTCCCATCTGAAATTTTGAAGTGCAAGAAAACAAACCAAAGAATCAAACATCCATTTGTTGTTAGACAATAAATGGGGCCATTTGTATGTCTGCGTCTCGTGGTTTAACATGTACAATAGGCTCTCTCGACTTTGACCGCATTTAGGTAGTATGCATGCGTGTAATTGATGCATGTTCTTTTTTCTTCTCCTCCTGACTCTACTACAGTTTTTCTCAGGTTTAGTAGTTTATCACGTTTTTTGTTTACTTTGCTGGTTTTTTTCTTTCTTTTCTTCGTTTTACACTCATTCCAACGTGTTGTTTGCATTTTAATCTATGGTTGATTTCATGTTGCAAGTTTTTACCTATTTTTTTATTAAAAAAAACATTTTTTTGCAAGGAAAATTCTGAAAAACCGTAACCGTATATTTAAAGGGACATGATGTTTTTTAGAAAAAGTATTCAAGATAATTTATTCAAATTAATCGATTTTAAAAGTTTCTTGCATTGGAATTTCTGAAATTGTTTTTGCAAAAATTGTTTTCTCTCAAGAACCGTTTTTTCGCGAAAAATAAAAATAAAAATCCAGCTTAAATTCGGTTTTAAAAATGGTATGTCCCTTTAAAGTGAACTACTGTATTTTTTTTAAATAATGAAGCACAAAAAATTATTTTTTCTAATTATTTTTTGAAAACTGAAAAAGAGTTGAACATTTATGTAAAAAGCTAGAAAAGTATAAATTTTCGAATTTTCGGTGGATTTTTGCAAGAAATTTGGACCGGAAATTCGAAAAATTTGGGTTTTTTGGGATTCGTTAAGAATTTCACACTTAGAAACACTAAAAATTCCATTTTCAGAAGAATAATTTTAGCAGAATTAGAAAAAAATAACCTGAAAATAGGAAAACATGATTTTTTAAGCTTTTTGTGAATTTTTAGAAAAAGAAACACGCTCTAATTTAATACCGTAGTAGTTTTAAAGGGACATCGCATTTTAAAAATATCATCAGATTACAAAAATATGAAAAAAATTTATGTATTTTTAAAAATATTTTAAAAACTAAAAATTGTGTGGATTTTTCTAATATTTTCGTATATATCGATTTTTCTCGTTTTGTTTTAATAATTTTCAAAAAAAAAATCCAAATTTTCAGGGTTTAATAAAAAAAATGATCATCCTCATACTCATACTCGTCATTATCCTACTTCTCCTCTGGAAATGGCTGGACATTCGATCTGTCGACGAGCTGAAAAACGTGTTCAATTTGTTGACAAGCGGAAATGGACAACATGTGCTTTCGAATGTGTTCCAGGTGAAAAAATCAAATCTGCTTTTTTAAAAAATATGTACAAGTTTCAAAATAGAATTCGAAGGAAGTATTTCTAAAAAAAAACGTTTAAAAAAGTTACTGTAATAATTTTTTTTGGTTCAGGTTGATGAAAATTCGAAACGTCATGGTGGCGAATTGGTGGCATCGGTACTTAAAGCGCACTCGGTTGAGGAGATTTTTGTGCTCTGTGGTGGTCACATTTCCCCGATTCTTGTTGCCGCTGAGAAGTTGGGAATTAAAATTGTGGATACTAGACATGAGGTTGGTCTGGAAAAACATTAGAAATTATTGGGTTGTACAGAAAGTTCGTAGAGTTGTCACATAGTCTCGCATATCGCAGCGATGTGTTTGCGTTTAGGAAAGGTCATATATTCATTCGATAGATCTTGTTCTGCTCTACAAAACTGTGTTTTTGGCTTTTTTGGATAATTTAATTTTTCATCATTTGTCGGGCTCCGAAAAATGGACTTTTTTCGATCCCTGCTTTTCTTCGCTCTTCATCGAGCCGAAACCGCTCGGGACATAAGAAAAGTGTATTGAAAAGGAATCTTAGGCATGTCTGCTGCACAGAAATGGCTTGCGAAGTTCAAAAAATGTCGACTTTAGCCTCGAAGACACGCCTCGCAGCTACAACCTTCGGAATTTGACGAAATTGGCGTTTGATAAGACTGGGAAGGCGTGGGACACTGGGAAATGCTTGAGAGAAACGCCACGGTCAACAAGAACCTCTACATTGTGCAGCTGCATCGCGTGAATGAGGCTATTCGACTGAAAATGCCCGACCAACAAGGCCAAGACATCTTGCTCCACGACAACACCAGGAAGAATGTTGCAAAAGTCGTCAAATCCGCCCTCCAAGAGCTCGAATTGGAAGTTTTTCATCACCGCCATATTCTCCGAAACCTTGCGCCAACGGAGTATCACCTTTTCCGCTCCATACCAAACCACCTTCGACGGCAAAGAGGACCTCAGAAACTGGCTCAACAACTTCTTCGACACCAAACCGGGTGTTTTTTGCGGAACGGTATTGTCAACTCAATTATTCTTGATCATTGCGTTCGGAAGGCTGCTCAACCTCACAGCCGCTCCGCACGCACACGACGCGGCTGCCGACACTAACACACACTGAAATCGGCGGGAAAATAAATTTTTCAAATTTTCCAGTGTGTGCGAGTGTCGGCAGCAGCGTCGCGTGCGTGCGGAGCGGCTGTGAGGTTGAGCAGCCTTTCGAACGCAATGATCAAGAATAATTGAGTTGACAATATCAACAAATTGGTCGAAAGGTGGGCCGAGGTCGCGAACAGCAAAAAAATACATCATTGATTAATTTATTGCTATAATTATTGTTTTTTGTTCAAATAAATCTTTTTCATAAAAACTCTACGAACTTTCTGTACAACCCAATAGTTACTGTAGGATTTAAAGGTACACAGCGCTTTTTATAGAAATTAATTAATATTAATCGAAAAATCAATTTTTTCTTGAAATCCCAGTATGTTCTGATTCCTTTTTTCGTAAAGAAAAATTTGATAATAAAATATTTATGGTTTTTTTCTTTAAAAAATTAGAAATTTCGAAAAATATTGAAAATTTGATAAATTCACAGAAATGGCCTTGAAACCCAAATAACGGGGACTAGAAAAAACGTTCGGCCAGGCCATCTAAAGTGGTTTTTCAACATTCTTGGAAAAAACCTCAAAATTTAACAAAAATTAGAAAATTTCAGAATTAAATATTGGTCAGATGTTTTTTTTTTGCCTTTTCACAAAAAAATATATTTAAAATTATGATTTTTATACAAATTATGAAATAAAAAACGTCAAAGGGTGAAAAATCAAGTTTTTAGCTTCAAAATTATGCAAAAATCTGGAATTAAGAAAAAAATTTCAGAAAACCTATTTTCGACGCTTAATTTCAGATTTTTCAGATTGAAATTTTGAAATTTTTGATCTTCTCCAGGATTTGAAAAATTTTAGGCATATTTTTATCGAATTTTTGAATTTTTTTCGATTTTCTCCGGAATTTTCAGCAATTTGAAGCGAATTTATGAAAGTTTTGGCAATTTTTAATAAAGCTAGGGTAGCCTTTGAGAAATTTCAAGTTCCGAGAATGCTCTTTTATGGAAATGCTCTTTTTAATTAGGATTTCCCAAGAAAATCCTTTAGTTATATTTTTAAGGCGATTTTTGATCCGAATGAGCCTTTGGAACCGTCATAATTTTGAAAAATTATTTTTTTGTCATTATGGAACGTGTCGAGGCTCTTAAAAATGTCAAAAAAGCCCAAAAAGGCTTATTTTTACGTCGTTCAGGTAACCGCTGTCTTCGCCGCCGACGCCGTCGCCAGACTTCGTCAATCAATTGGAGTAGCGGCCGTCACCGCCGGTCCAGGTCTCACAAACACAATCACGGCGGTGAAAAATGCTCAAATGGCGGAGAGTCCACTGTTGCTTATTGGTGGAGCAGCTCCGACGCTTTTGAAAGGAAGGGGTGCACTTCAGGTACTTAAGATTTCACATTTTTTAGAATTTCCTTCTTTTTTTAAAGGATATCGATCAAGCTGTACTTTTCCGGCCACTTTGTAAATATGTTGCAAGAGTTGAGAGACTTCGGGATATTGTTCCAACGTTGAGGACTGCTATCAGGGTGGCGAAGTCTGGATGCCCGGGGCCGGTATTTGTTGAATTCCCAGTTGATGTGTTATATCCTTATGATTTGGTTGTGAAAGAGATTGGATTCAATCCAAATGCGAAAGGTTTGATACAGGTAATAATAATAATAGAGAAAAACAAACAACTCTAAAAATAGATACTTAATTCTCTTCTAGAAAGCCCTCAATTACTACCTACGCTGTCATGTGTCTCGCCAATTTGGTGGCGCATGGATTAAAGAGGACATCACACCGTTGCCGACGAGTATTCCGATGCCGAAAAGTGAGGAATTGCAGAGGATTGTTCAGCTTGTGAGGGGTGCTAAAAGGCCGGTATTGTTGATTGGAAGTCAAGCGACGTTGCCGCCGGTTAAGCCAGACGAGTTGGTAAAGGCTGTTGAGGTAGATTTTGAGATTTGGGCTATTGGAAGTGAGACTGGGATACTGTCTTTAAAAAATGGAATTATTTGAATTTTTGGAATTTTTTTTGATTAAAAATTTATAGAATAGTTTGACACTTTCACAGCAGGTTCTAATTTTTATCCCGATTTCAAAGAGCTACTTTCCATCTCGCTAACATTTCTAGTTTTTGAGTTATGCGCCTTTAAAAATAAAAAATGGTCTTAAAGGCACATTACCACTAAATTTTGAAAATTTAATGCATGAATCGAAATTTCTTGCTGATTGCGAATATCTACTTTACACCTCGCTAAAATTTCTAGTTTTTGAGTTATGCGCCTTTAAAAATAAAAAATGGTCTTAAAGGCACACTACTACACTAATTTTTTAAAATTTCGTAGATGCTTCGAAATTTGGTATTTTTCATTTTTCAGGCGCTCGGAATCCCAGTTTTCCTCGGTGGAATGTCGCGAGGACTTCTCGGAAGAGACCACGAACTACAAATGAGACAAGTTCGACGAGATGCGTTGAAAGAAGCGGATTTGACGATTTTGGCGGGAACTGTGTGTGACTTCCGGCTGAGTTATGGAAGAACATTGTCGAAGAAGTCGAAAATTGTGGCGATTAATCGAAATTCGTCACAATTGACGAAAAACGAACGAGCTTTTTGGAATTCGGATGTTTCACTTCAAGCGGATGTTGCTAGTGTTCTTGTTCAGACTGCTTCTCTTCTTGGGGTATGGGGAATTTTGGATTTTTGGGCATATTGAGCCAATTTATAGCGTTTTGATATTTTGAAAATTTTCTCTTGAACACGAGAATTTTAAGAAAAATGTCATAACTTTGTTCAAAATGTATCGATTTTTGTGATTTTTGGTGCATTCTAAAGGGAAATGCTATCCAAATCTAGAAAATGCATGCTTTTGGCACCAGAATGAGATCAAAATCACAAAATTCGATGAATTCTGAGCCAATTTATGACATTTTTAAATTTTTTCATGTTTTTCGATATTTTTTAAAAGTTCTTTAAAAATTTTAAAAATTTCAGCAATGATATGATATTTTCAGTCCCACTACACGAAACCAAGTGAATGGATCAGCCAGCTTCGTGAAAAAGACAACGAAAAAGAGGCGGCCAATGCGAAAAAAGCTGAAGCAAAACTGGCAAATGGGTTCCTGAACCCGTTGAACTTTTTGAAAACATTTGATAAAACCCTCCCGGACAATGCAATTCTGGTGGCTGATGGTGGTGATTTTGTTGGATCGGCGGCATATATTGTGAGACCAATAGGACCACTTCAATGGTTGGATCCAGGAGCGTTTGGAACGTTGGGAGTTGGAGGTGGATTTGCGTTGGGTGCTAAGGTTTGTAAATGGTTTAATAGAAAGAAAAACGGTGTTAATTTTGGCTTCTACGGTTTTTAGATTACCCTAGAGCGATTTGCAAAAAAAGATTTTGATCATGCGGAATCGAACCCCCGACCTATAGATTAGAAGGTCACGGTTTTCCCGACTTTACCATTTGGACATATTTTTTTAACTGGTCAAATTAGATGTTTTCTGAATCGGAATTTTAAGAGGAGGATGATTTTATTTACAATTTTTCAGGAGGTGTAATGATTTTCTCTCGAAATTTAGAATTTAGATAAGGGAGCCTATCAATAAAATAAAAAATTTTCCCAGGTTGTACACCCGGATCGACCAGTTTACATCATTTGGGGCGATGGATCATGTGGTTACTCATTGATGGAATATGACACGTTTGCAAGGCACAATTTGCCGGTTATCGGAATTGTTGGAAACGATGCCTGCTGGACACAAATCGCTCGCGAACAGGTACCAATGTTCCAAAGCTCGGTTGGTGTTGATTTGGCGGTGAGTTTTTTTTTAGTTACCTAGATTTTTTAAAGGCCGTGACGATAATCTAAAATACCCAATTTTAACATTTCTTGCAGAGAACCCGCTACGACAACACCGCTAAATCACTTGGCGCCTGGGGTGAGACGATTCAAGAATCAAACGTCGATGAAACCGAGAATATTCTTCGCGAAGCTCTCCAACACACAAATGAAAAACAAAGCGCTCTGGTGAACGTGTTAATCGGAAAAACCGATTTCAGAGAAGGATCGATATCAGTTTAGATTTTAGATTCAGATGAAAATGTATCTATTTTCACAACCTTAAATATAAATCAGAAATAATAACAAGATGATAATAAGAATAATGATACACAAAAAACACACAATAGGTACATGAAACCCGTAGAAAATATTCAAATGGCTGAATTCGAAGAAATTGAATAGACACCGTTGAGAATTGAGAATATGATAATAATAATAATAATAATAATAAATTATAAAAATATGAGCATACAACAAACTGAATGAAAAAAGTGACTCAAATATTGATTAATTAAACACAATTTTTTATTAAACCTAGATTCTTTCTTTGGCCATTAGACGACTGTTCGAATTGTATCCAAGGCCTAGAGTTGAGCTTTCATAATCGGTAGCCCGGTAGAAATCCGATTCCATTAGGGCAAGGAGGTCCTGAAAATTATAGAAATTTAGTGACTTTTTTAAAATTTGCAAGATCTCAAAATTACCTGCAACCTTCCCGTCAATCGACTCGCTTGAGCATGTTCGTTACTTTCCAACGCATCAATGATACTTTCCTTATACTGATCCAAATATTTATAAAGCTCGTTAAGCGCCGAAAACACTTGGAAATCGCCACCATGTATCCGACTTTCAGTTGACAATATCTGACTCAATTCTTGCTCATCTACTGGTGGCATTTGAGAGATCTCCGTGTAGTAGCTGCAAAATAACCTCTTTTGGTGACAGATCCCTCCACACCATGTTTCTAATAATAAATTACCTATCAACCCATTCTCTATACTGATACATATCTTTCGCAAACAACAGCTTACTAGACGGCGAGTCTTTGGTCAACTGATGATCCTGTGTAGAACAAGCATCCATTAATGTTTGCGCTACCACCGACAAACATCCCTCCACTTTTGTTGGTTTTTGAATATCGAATAGGAAATGTCTAAATCAGATTAAATTATCGGATTAACAAGTCTTGTCATGATGACAAATGTTTTTAGAGTAAATCATAACAATTTTCCCCTAAAATGTGTTCCAAATTTTTGTGTTTTGAAAAATACGTAGTCTTTGTGCTAAATTTATCAACAAAATCGTGTTTCTTTCAAAATTCCGATTCAGAAAACACACAAAGATCTTTGTGTCCAAATGGTAAAGTCGGGAAAACCACGACAAGTTAATCTAAAGGTCAGGGGTTCGATTCCGCATGCTAGCAAACTTTTTTGCTAGATGCCCTTTTTTCGCTATTTTGCTGAATCCCTTTTTCCAAACCAAATTTAATCACAAAAACACTTTTCTAATAATTTTCACCAAAAGAAAAAACAACTCACGGATTCTTTATCAAATTAACCCAAAACCTTAAAGGCAACGCATTACTCTTCCAAGCATGTACAACCTCCGAATCATTAATCCCATGTTCCAATGCTTGTTCATCCATAAAATCGAACATATACTTAATACACGCCGGTAATGGCGACGTTCTCGTCGAGAAGATCGTCTCCAACATGTCGTTGATGAATTTTTGAAGGGTTCCTTTCATCATAAGCAACCTGGTGAGATAAATTTCCGTCACCATTTTTTCCTGACTATCCGCCGGCCCGTGTTCTGTCGGTTTCACCAGATGATACAGTTTGTATCCATTATCCGATTCTTGTGTATTCGCTTCCGATTCATTGCGATCCATTGTACCCCAAGGTTTCGGTGATCCAATGTTCTTTACGCCGCTCATCGATGATTTTTCACTTCTTTCCGATAGAATACTCTGAAAATAAAGATTTCAGTTTTATTTCCAAGTTCAAAATAAAAGAAAAAAAGCCACCATAGACTTCACAGATGACGAAAAATTCACCAAATTGTACAGCGAATTGGTCTTGGAAGTAAGCGAAAGAATCGCATTGTTTGGCACATTGTAGTGGGCCAGTGTGTTGAGCTTTTTCCAATTTCCCATTTCTGTTCGGGATGATGTATCAATATCCTGGAAAATATCGATTAATTGACTAAATTTAAAAAATCAATAATTCGGATTTCCTAAAAAATCGATAGTTCGTTTTTGAAAACTTTTTTCTATTTTATCGGATTTTTTTGGCCGCGCAGATTTCAATCTCAAATTATAAAGTGCACTGTTGATATTTTGTTTGAAAAAAATTGATTTTTTGCAAAACTTTCCAAAAAAAAATAACCAACCTGCAGAATCATTCGCCCGTTCAATCCCGTTTTCCATTCCAACTTCATATCCGACGCGGACGGTCTTTCCGAATACCGACATCCTCGATATTTCACATCCAGACATTTCTCTTTGACTTGTGTTATCGTATCACAGTCGAGCACCCTTACAGGAATATCAGCTTGCGAATAAACCGAATCCGTCGACGAGACGAACACCGTCATTTCTTTGTACTCGAATGTGGCGCGTAGAAGTTTTTCCTCGGAAAGTGAGTATCTGAAAATGTTTAAAAATTATGTAAAGTTATATTTAACTATAAATTTCTTGTTAAGCTTTGGCCCCATTTCAAAACTATAAACAAAATCGTGTTCCTCTCAAAATCCTGATTCAGAAAACATCCAAAATGACCTGTTTAAAAAAAAGTGTCCAAATGGTAAAGTCGGGAAAATCATGACCTAGTAATCTAGAGGTCAGGGGTTCAATTCCATATAAGAAAAACGTTTTTTGCTATATTCTAAAAACCGTTCTAAGACGTGTAGGAGCCTTTATTTTCCATCATACTTGATTTTTAAATAAGAAAAACAAATTTTACCTCGCTTCCAAAGTAATCGCATCTTGTGGTCCCTTCTCCATCTGCTGTTTAATCCCCCAATAAAGATCATACAACTTTTTACCAGCGTCGTAATTCTAAATAATTTTTGGAGATTTATGGATCCCAGAATCCGAAATTCTTACCCTCAAATGATCATGCAACAAAAAGGTAAACCAAGCGGCCAGCATTCTCTCCGCCACACTTTCGCTCCTTCTGAACAATATTTTCGGCTGGAATTTCTTCTCAACCGTTTTTTCGATCAATTCCCTTAGCAAATGTTTCAACATCTCGGTACAGTAACCCATTTTCTCTTGAAGAACCACCATAAGTAACGATCCGACGTAGACCCGATCTTTTCCGACGAAATACTTATTTGACTCCATTGTTCGAACCATTGTGAGGAAGAATGTCTGCAAATTTTCGATAAATAATCAAATCTCTCCTTTCTGTTACCTTGTTCATCAATAATTTATGAAATTCTCTCAATCCAGCTTCGATTGCTTCCGCTTTATGCGTATCAACTTCCAAATTTTTGAGAACCGGGTGATTTTTCGTGCTATTCGGGAACAGAACCTAAATTTTCCGGTCATTATTTTGTTTATACGCTGGGAAATTCCGTTGAATTACCCTTGCACAATACTCCTTGTACTCCAAGAATGGAGCTGTTGGTGTTCCAAGCGGCAGATCAGCTGTATATTGGTTCAGAGAGGTTTGGAGTTCGGCAAACGCTTCTTTACATTCTGTGGCAACCTGAAAGTTGAAAATGACTTTAAAGACAGTGTGCCACTTATTTTTCATTTTCATTTTTAATTCTCGCAATATTCGACCGCGAAACAGGAGATCATGTTAAATATGTTTTCTTTGTGTCCTTTTTCAAAAAATTGTTGAAATATGTAGGCTTTGTGCTAAAACTATCAACATAATCGTGCTCCTCTCCAGATTCCGATTCAGAAAACACCACATAAGATTTCTGTGCCCAAATGGTAAAGTTGGGAAAAGGATGACCTGTTAATCTAAAGGCCAGGGGTTCAATTCCGCATGCGTGAAAAAGTTTTTTGCCAGATGCTTTACGGTATTTTAAAAGGCGTAGAATCCGATTTTTAGCACAATTTTCATAAATATACAACTTCTTAAATCCCCCACCTTCATTTCAATCGTATCCATCTGCGTTTTCAAATATTTCATCTGCCTTTGATGCGAATTCGACTTTCTCCTATACAATACTATCAAACAAATGATCAACAGTATCATAATCACAATAAACGCCAAAATCACCAAAAACAGCGACGACGAGAACCCGGGCGAATCGTACGACAGCTCGCCAACCGTATACTTCGAATTCCCAACCGACACCACCACTTCCGGCTCCAATTTCCCAACTCCGATCGGTTTTTGCGATGGCGGCCGGCAGGTTAGAACCTTATTCGCTAATGCTGTCAGTGGACACGCTTCTCCGCCAACTGTTACACTTATATCCCTGGAAAAATCAAAAAATCTGCTTAAAAACGACCGAAAAATCAATAAATACCTTTCCGATGCGACCATATTCAAATTATTTCCGTTAAGCGTTAGAGAATCATCACCAGGTCTTACAAATCGCGTTTCCGAGAATTCCTCAAATGTCGGATTCGGGAGCAACCGCATACGTGAGCGACTGGAAATTGAATTTATTAGGGAATTAGGGAGACTAATTAAATAATCAATAATTACTAAACTGCAAATAAAACGTCCATTTTCCAAGAATCAAAAAATTTCCAAAAAAAACAACTCACTGCAATTCTGCTCCATCGAAATCAAACGCAAAATCCACAAATCGTTCAAACTGCCTATCATTCTCTTTAATCGGTGCGGAAGGTGTGGAGCAATTCATAAATTGATCGTTAATTATTTCACAAGACGGTCCGTAGGATTTCTCATCTCCAATTCCAAAGAATATCATTCGCGGCCTTTGCAACAGTGTGAATCCGTGCCCAGTCACATCTACCGTAATCCCACCGGAGAATGTTGTTCGATTCGGAGTTATCGAATCAACCGAAGGATCGGACCTAAATATCAACTTATTATAAAAACCCTAGCATCTTCAAAATGGATCCTTACATAAACTCATAGTTAACCGTCAGCGGAAGTCTTTGCATCGAGTCATCAAATGAAATATGAAGTGGATGACTTCCACCTTCTGGTGATGCACCCATCCGACATGTCAGTGTACTCGAGTTTCTAGACAACACCTTGCACGGTATATTTCCAAATCGCGCTTGAACTTCAGATCCGGTGTCCAAATCAACACCGGTGAGCACGACGTCGGTACCACCCGATCGAGGACCTGAAAATTTAGGATTGCACTTTTTTTCAACTCAAAATCTATACGGAAAACTTGTAAATTTCGAAAATTGACATTTATTGAACATATTGCGAATTTTTAAAATAATCAACCCAAATTGTGGGACATTGTCTTTACAAAAATTTTTTTTTAATTTGAAACTGAATTTTTGAAGACTTGTAAATTTAAGAATCAAGAATTACAAGAATACTTGAATTTTTGAATTTTTGAAAAAAAACATTGATTTTACAGAATTAAGTACCAATTTTTAACTTTTTCACATTTTCGTTCTTAATTTTTGATTTTATAGGCTAAAATTCAAATAAAGTCGCATTTTCTACAATTTTTTGCAATAATCGGATTTTTTCACGATTTTTGCAAAAAATCGTGGAAAATGCGACTTTATCTGAATTTGAGCTGATAAAATAAAAAACTAAGAGTAAAAATGCAAAAAGGAGTTTTTTTTTCAAAAATTCAAGCATTCTTGTAAATCTTGAATTTTAAATCTACAAATTTCAGTTTCAAATTTTAAAAATTGTTTTTTTAAAGATAATGTCCCACATGTTTGAAAATTTGGGTTGATTATTTTAAAAATTCGCAATATGTTCAATAAACGCCAAAAAAAAGCTTCTGGAATACATATTGGATCCATTATTAACCAAAACGACACAATTTGAGCTAATTTCGCTGTAAATTTTTAAAAACAAATTATGTAACCCTTGTCTTTAAGCGTTTATGAAAATTTTAAACGAAATTAGCTCAAATTGTGTCTCTTTTGGTTAAGAATGGATTCAATGTGTATTCCAGAAAGAAATATTGAGCTTGAGCCGAGCTAGAGCTCTTCAAAGTTCAAATTTCTACTACTTTTCAGACTAAAACCATCCCGCTCACCTTTCGACGGCCGCATCGACGAAACAATCGGCTCAACATACGAAAAATGATCCGACGAGTGCGCAAAAAACATTGGCGAATCGTGTCGCAACGTCACCGCCACCACTCCTCGATTCTTCGCCCCTTTCACCGGCGATTTTCCCGTTATGCAGACAATCTTCGAGCTTGGCTCATATTCCTCTGCCACAATTTCACAAGCGACGTTTGCTATCTGCACCGCCCGTTCCACATCCGACACCCGTCTTCCGAGATTCATCCCATTGATTGTGACCTTCGTTCCACCGTTGATTGTACCCTTTTTCGGTTGGAAATCCTCGATTATTGGGTTTGGACAAAGTTGCGACGAATTTAACCATGATTGCGAGTTGAGAGGTCGACAGGATTGCGGCCTGGTGCATTTCTCATCCGCCGAACACCATCCACATTCATATTTCTCCACATCCAAAGTTAGACACTTTCCACAATTCGTCGCCAAATTCGAGCACGAGTAAACATCCACCGACAAATTCTCCACATTATCCAAAACATGCAACTTTTTCGATTTCGGCGATGTCCAAATGATATTCAAATCATATGTTGTTATTCCAGCCGCCGATGAGGAATACGAATCGAATAGCATTTCTTCACACGTGATTGTGTCATCTGAACCTCGAACTGCCAGTTTTTCGTGTGAAATGGTGCCAAAATGAAATTCGCACAGAAAATCGTCCATAAATGTCGAGTCGATATTTTCCACTTTTACGCTAATGCTACGTTTTTCTCCAACTGCTACCGACATTTTCGACACCGGTGCAACAATGTGCGGACATTTTGACGGCCCTTTTCGGCTAGAACTTCCATCTCTCTGAAATTGAGGAAATTTTTGGAAAAGTCTTAAAAATTGCTTTCAAATTATCATGTGCTTCTAAAAAATGTGTTCCTTTTAAAATTCCGATTCAGAAAACATCAAATCTGATATAATTTGAAAAACCATGTCCAAATGATAAAGTCGGGAAAACCATGACCTGGTAATCTAGAGGTCAGCGGTTCAATTCCGCATTCTAATAAAATTTTTTTGCAAAACATTATTGGGGGTTTTAAAAGGCGTAGAATCAGGAAAATATAATATTTTTACAAAATTTCAAGGCCCCTTACATTCAATCCATTAACAATATGCTGTTTTCTGCATTTATCCTCTGTCAACTTCCCGGCCACACATTCATTCGATTCCAAACACCAATCACACGGAAAATCACTGGCTGCACACTGAGAACACGACGTATATCGACTACAATCATAAAACGAGAAATTCGACGACGCCAGTGCGAGTTTCGATCCTTCCGACACCACAATCAACTGCGATTGAAGATGAAACTGATTATTCGCCATTCGTGGAAGTTTCGACATCGGCGGTGTCGCACATTTTAAGCTTCTGGAAATAATTGGGGAAATAAGTGGAGAGGAGAATTTTTAAAGATTACCCGTCGAAAACCACCGGCTCCGTTGGCACACTTTCACCACCCGAGAACAAGAAAATACATTGCATTCGTTTTCCTTTCGGCGCTGCCAAATTTTCGACGGTGATGTTTAGAAAATCGGCCGTGTTGATTTGAATCTTGTCTGGTTTGACGGATCGGATCCTAAAAAAAAGAAATTTGTTCGAAAATTTCGATTAAATCAAAAAAAATCAATGAACACTGTCTTTAAGTAAAAATTTAGTTTAAGGGTCTCGAAAATTATTAGTTTTTAAAATTTTTTGCAAAAATATCATGTATAAAGACTCATAACTCGTGAATTCGTGGCTTTTGAACAATGTAATACAAATTTTTGGAATCCCCATTTAATTTATAACAAACATCATAGGTTTATCATTTTGGTGGGATATTGTCTTTAAGGAAAAATTTCATATTTAAAGGGTCATAACTAGTGAATTCTTGGCTTTTGGACAAAGTAAAACACATTTTTAGAATCCCCATTTAATTTCCAACAAAATTCACATGTTTATACTTTTAGTGGGATACTACCTTTAAGCAAAAATGTCATACTTAAAGGCTCATAATACTTTAATTTAAAATTGCATTATTAAAATTCTACGGTTTCAAAATCTTGTGGAACTCTACCTTTAACACCAAATTTTTCAAAAAAACAACTCACACAGGACATTTGCTATTCTGAAAATCAAGCCATCCTCTCGACGTGTGCGGTACTTCTCGTTCGCACGTCTCCTCTTGTGTACAATGATTATTACTAACACACCATCCACAATACGGATCCCTCTGTTTCAGACAACTTTCACATTCGTTCGCCAGCGATTCACACCTCGATGTCGGCATTTTAATAACCTAAATTTTTTTCATTTTAAATTCCTTCATTTTGGTTGGACACTGTCTTTAAGACCAAGTGTGCCTTTAAGACCATGAAAAAACAAAAACAAAACATACCTTCGTCGGTGTCATCACAAAAATATACTTCCCATCTCCACTAAACTCCATATCTTGCAAAATCGGCTCTCCTATGCTCATTTCCTCTGTGTCATACTTTTCAGCAACATTTCTGCGCTCGATCAAAATCTAAAATAGATTTTTTAAAAATTTTCATTAATATTTTCCAAATACCTTATGCAATCTTCCCTCATTCGTTCCAACAAACGCCACCGTGCTCGACCGCGTAGTATTGATCGCAATCGAGCTCAAATGCTCCCGAATACTAAACGTCGCGCTAGCGCTAACCGGCTCATTGCCTCCAATTCTCGAGTTCACATCTTTTCCGCATTTTATCCCTTCCCATGGAAGCGTTGTCACCCGACAGTCATCATTTGACGAGAACCACGGCAAATTCTAACAAAATTTATATATTTTCAGTGTTTTCTTTAAAAAATCGCACCTTCTTCAATCCCGGCTGTCCTTTATAACATTTCATGACATTCTGCTTAAAAATCGCCTCAACTTCTTTCATCGTAAACATGCAGATTGCGCTTCTTCCCGTTGGAATTTCCGAATTCTGCGAATTGGTGTCACCTTCCGCAAATACGCCAAATATCACCGGGTCGTTGACACTTGAAAATTTCGTTAATATTTCAAGATTTACATAATGCAAAACAATATTACCTGATGTCCAAACTTTTCGCCAATTCGTAGCCAGCTTTCGAAACATAAACATCTTGAACTAGGTTGTAGTTGATACCATTTTCGGTACATTGTAGTGGGATCTGAAAATTTTAAAATTTCGATATTAAAAATTGAATTCGCGCCAAAATATTAGTTTATTGATTTGTTTAATTGGATTAGGGATTTAATGGTTAATTACTTGAAAATTATATTATATTTTCAAATTTTTTAAAGTACTAATTTTTCGAACTTCACAACACAAATACTAAGGCTGGGACACTGCCTTTAAGCAAAAATTGCATGTTTAAAGACTCATAACTCGAGAATTATTTGATTTCTGAACGAAATTCTACACATTTTTAGAATCCTCATTTAATTTAAAACAAAATGCACAGGTTTATAATTTTAGTGAAATACTGCCTTTAAGCAAAAATTTCATACTTAAAGGCGCATAACTCGAGAATTATTGGATATTTACCGAACTTTTATACATTTTGAGAATCCCCATTCAATTTAAAACAAAATTCACAGGTTTAAAATTTTAGTGGAATAATGCCTTTAAGCAAAAAATGTCATGTTTAAAGGCTCATAACTAGTGAACTATTTGATTTTAAACGAAGTTATACATATTTTCAGAATCCCCATTTTATTTACAATAAAAATCACAGGTTTATAATTTTAGTGGAACACTGACTTTAAGCAAAAATTGCATGTTTAAAGGCTCATAACTCGTGAATTGTTGGCTTTTGAACAAAGTTATACACATTTTTAGAATCCTCATTTAATTTAAAACAAAATGCACAGGTTTATAATTTTAGTGGAACACTGCCTTTAAGCAAAAATTGCATGATTAAAGGCTCATAACTTGAGAATTATTTGATATTTAGCGAACTTTTATATATTTTTAGAATCCCCATTTAATTTACGACAAAATACCAATAGTTTTAATTTTGGTGGAACTCCCCCCCCCCCCCCCCTTTAAGACCGAATTTTCAGAAATATTCAATTTTTGATGGTACTTTGCCTTTAAGAAGAAAACCCCCCACCTCCGTATAACTATGAAAATATCGATCCCCTGTACAAACTCGAACAAGTCTCGACTGAATCGTCGCTTCTTCAAGAGTCCTTTCTCGTTGTCTAGTTACAAAATATGCATAATCTCCAGACTCAAATCCCGCAATGTAGTCAATTCTGAAATTTTGCTTCTTTTAGTCGGACAAAAACTGTTTTTTTTCAGAATACGTACTGATATTTATAATAAACTCTGCTTCTATAATCCATCGACACTTGTGTTCCACCATACAATCCCGGGAACACCACCTCAAACGCCTTGTTCTGCCGAAGAAACAGCGAGAAAACCGACATCCGGTCATGATCCTACAAATCATGGAAGAATACAGTAATCTCATGAAAACCGCCGCCCTACCGTATTGCCCGTCGTTGCTCCAATATACAAAACCGGTTCGGAGGTGAGATTCGTTGGACCGGCGCCAACAAAAAGAACCACCGATGATACGCTATCATTCGAAACTCTTGGCTCGATCGATTCGGCAAGAACTTCGGTGATGTTATGGAGATTTCGAAGACGGCAGCGACCCTGAAAGATCCAAAATAAGATATTTTTTCATCTAAAGTGTTTTTTTAAAATTTGTTCAGCATTTGTTTTGATAAAACCTAGCTCATTTGCTAGAGTTCACTCAGGAGAGTAAGAAACTGTAAAGCTTCTGAGAAAGTCTGAAAATTTCAACTTTCATGGGCTATAACTTGTCTAAAAATTGATAGAAACGGATAATAATTTGCAGAACTCACAACAAGACTATTCTCAATCGATATGCGAAATTTGAGCGAATTTGGTTGAAATTTTTTACAAAGACCATTTTCCTAGCACAAATCTCAATCAAACTCGCTCAAATTTTGCATATCGATTGAGAATCTTCTCATTATCACTTCCTCAAATTCTTATCCATTTCTATCAATTTTGAGCCAAGCTATATCTCCTCAAAATTCGAATTTTTCCAAATTTTCAGATTTACTCTCCTGGGTGGGCTAGATCTCATCCAAATCTGCTAAAAAAACACTTCCCTCGCACTTTTTTAAAATCAATTTTGGAGCCAATTTTTACCAACCACTATAGTTCGAAAATATTTCAAAACGATTTTTTCAAGCTCAAAATCTGCAAATTTACAGAAAATTAACCAAAGAGCTGTAACTTGGCTTAACCTCTGGAGAAAACCTCTCAGGTTGTCATAAACAAACCAATTGTTAGTTTTTTTGCAAAATTTCAGAAATTTTGTTAAAAACCCCACTTTTATAGGTCAAATAATGACATTTTCAACAAATTTCAGCCAAAACTTGCAAATCGACTAAGAATGGTTTCTTTATGATAATCTGAGAGTTCTATCCAGCGATATTGAGCTTGAGCCAAGTTACAGCACTTCAAAGGTCAGTTTTTTGTAATTTTCAATTTCTTTGAGCTTGAAAAAATCGTGCTCAAATTGTTGCTTGGAAATTTTTGAAAGCAGTTCCCTAAATGAGTTTTTTCGAGCACATTTTATTTTATTTTAAATAAATTCCACGAAAAATCCCCTTCCCCCACCTGATACAAATTACTACATTCTATAAGTTTCGATGATTTATCATAAACCGCCAACGCTTTCGTATGTGAGCTTGTTTTTGACAATTGCTGTCGACAATCCTCCCGATTTCGAGCATCTGAAAAAAATTCCATGAATTTTTAGATTTCATATTTATTCCCCTTCCACCAAAAACCCTCCTTGGTGTCAAAAATCTACTCCATGAGACACCAAATTCCATTCTTCCATTCAAAAACGTTTCATTATACATAGTTTGTCAAAAATGCTCATTTCTCTCCGTTATATGAATGTATACGTGTCCACCCCCCCCCCCTTCCTTTAAACGGATGAGCTTCAACGAAAAACTCTCCTCTAAATTCAATTCTCTTGGGAATTTGTCAGAGCAGCGAGCCGATGGACGAGACCAACAAATGTGAAGCGAGCCAAAAATAATGGGCCAAATAGGAAACGGGAAAAAAAACATTTTTTGTTGCTTTTTTCACGTGAAAAAAAGAAAACAAGATTAAAATATTGTTTTCTTTACAGTAATTTTAACTTTAAAGGGACATGTCCGGACACACCATTTTTAAAAAATCGGAAATAGTTGAATTCTTAAATTTATATCCAAAATTGTATGCTTCCTAATCTAAAATTCGTAAATAATTCAGAAAAAGACGTTGGAATCTTCAAAACATCTAATTTTCATAGTTTTAGGTCCAAATTTCTGCAATTTTTCAAGAAAAAGGCCCTACAACATCAAAAACCCATATTTTGATAATATTAGGCTCGAATTCCTAGAAATCGTTGTGAAAAATACCCTAGAAGCTTCAAAAAACCACATTTTCAAAGTTTTGGGTCCAAACTTCGTCAATTTTACAGGAAAAATGACTTGGGACCTTCAAAAAACCATATTTTCATAATTTGAAGCAGGGCTGGGGAAACGGCGGCCAATCCGGCTGAAAGCCGCCGCAGCCGGCGGCCGCGGCAGCCGCGGCCTGCGGAGCGGTTGCGTCGCGTTCGCGGCCCAAAGCCGCGGCAGCCGCATTTTTGAAAGTGGTTATTCTGTTTTTCGGTAGGAGAATGTATTTTTAAGAAAATGCGTTGTAAAACACGAAAATTTTTTAATAAATGCACACATTGTACTGATTTAACCTTTTTTTCAGAGAGTTAGGATGAGAAATCTTCGAAAAATGATTTATTAAAAAATTTTAAATGTTGAAAATGATATTTTGCGTAATGTTGAATATTTTTCAATGTTTTTACTTTATTTTCATTACCTTATTCATTAAAAACTAGTTTCGAAAATCTCGATTATTAAAAAATTTTGCTCGTCAAATTGTGTGCATTCCGCAATTTTGTGATGGTGTGCATTGCACTGCGGCCGGCCGCGGCTGCCGCAGCCGCGCGGCCGCGTAGTTGTTACTCTATTTCGCGGCCGCGGCCGCGGCTTGTCTCGATTTTCAAATGCCGCGGCGGCCGAAGCCGGCCGCCCCCCAGCCCTGATTTGAAGCTCAAATTGCTTGAATTTTCAAGAAAACTACCCTAGCAAGTTCAAAAAACCATATTTTCACAATTTTAGGTCCAAATTTCTTCATTATTACGAGAAAAATGCCCTAGAACCATTAAAAAACCATATTTTCCTAATTTGAGGTCTAAATTTCGTCAATTTTACAGCAAAAATGCCTTGCGACCTTCAAAAAACCATATTTTCACAATTTTAGGTCCAAATTTCTTGAATTATAAGAGAAAAATGCCCTAGAACCTTCAAAAAACCAAATTTTTTCAATTTAAAGGCCAAATTTCGTCAATTTTACAGCAAAAATGACTTGGAACCTTCAAAAAACGATATTTTGATAATTTTAAGCTCAAATTGCTTGAATTTTCGTGAAAATTACCCTGGAATCTTCAAAAAATCATATTCTCTTAATTTTAAGCTCAATGTATTTCAATTTTTGAGAAAAATACGCTAGAACCTTCAAAAACCCTTTTTTTCCTAATTTTAGATTCATATTTCTGACATTTTTCGAAAAAAAATTGCCTATAATCTCCAAAAAATCTAATTTTCCTAATTTTTGCTTCAAAAATCACATTTTTCCAAAACGGAGCATTTTCAGCGCCTATATTTCCAATTTCTAAAATTCAAAAATTCACATTTTCTCAAAATATTTCAAGAAAACCTATTTAGTTCGATAGAGCGCATTTTCTGCGCAAAATGTTCAAAAACCCCTTTTCCAGAAATGTACATATATATCCAAAAAACTCCCTTGCCTCGACAAAGCGGCGAATCATCCATCGGACCCGTTGGCACATATTTCCTTGTTGAAAGATCCGAACTCTGCAAATCATAAATCCCATTGACTGCTCCGATAAATACCCGCGTTGTCGATGGATCAATGGCCTAGAATTTTTTTGCATTGTTGTTTTCCCGCCCCTTCCTATCAAAAAACCCCCCTACCATTTTCTCGAAAAAACCACCCGCATTACTATTCGGATTCTCGAAAACAATATTGTCATCTAATGAATAAACATCTTTTGTTGTTACTGCTGCTGCCGATGCTGCGTCGCAAAGAATTAAAGAAACCACCAGCAGTGTGATGAATTTGAAGAATTTTGATATTGACATTTCATGTCGAAATTTCATCAAATTCCATTCAAATTCTTGCTCTTATATTTATTTTCTGAAAAAAATTGATTTTTTTTGTTGTTTTAACGCGATGAGGACAAAAATTGAGGTTCATAGCAAGTTATTATTGGAAAAATTAACAAAAAATGCATTTTTTAAGAAAAATTGAGATTTTTCCAAATTCTTACAATTAGAGCTCATATAACTTTAAAATGTCGTATTTATTTTAAATTCAACAAATTATTTCATTTCTAATTAATCAGAAAGAAATAGGGTTTATTTTCTCAAAAACAACCGTAATCTAATGGACCTATGCAGAAACTAAAAATGCTGCAAAAAATTGCAAACAAATGCAAAAAATTCAATGCAGAAACTTGCAAGAAATGTCAAGAAATTGCAATTTTTTGCAGCCGATTTACGGGAAAAATACGGTAATCGTTCCGAGACCATCAATGAAAACGGCTCTTGACCGTATTTTTGGACGCACACCTGGGAAATTTGTGAGGGTCTCGCACCGAAGAGTAAGAACCTTTGATGGTTTCGCAACGATTACCGTATTTTTCCAGTAAATCGGCTGCAAAAATTGCAATTTCTTGACATTTCTTGCAATTTTTTGCAAGTTTCTGCATTGAATTTTTTGCATTTGTTTGCAATTTTTTGCAGCATTTTTAGTTTCTGCATAGGTCCATAACAAAAAATCCTAAAGGTCCCACCACGAAAATCAAATTCACAATAAATTTGATTCCGATAAAACTTCTTTTCTTGGAAGTTTTATACAATACTAAAAAAACTGATTTTTTGAGAAGATTTCTAGACAATCTTTAAAAGAAAAATTCTAGAGTAGAAATTTGTAGTTTTAAAATTAAAAAAAAATCTATATTTTACAAACTTTCATTCATTTCGAATACCAAATTTTAGATTTTCAGATTTTTAAGATCCAAAAATACTGAAAAACCGATTTTCAAAAATTGCCAAATTTACAATTTTAAAATTTATTAAAAATCTATATTTTACAAGCTTCCATTCATTTCGAATCTCAAATTCCAAATTTTCAGATTTTCTAGCTCCAAAAAATGCCAAAAAACCCGATTTTCAAAATTTTCAAAAATTACAGTTTTGAACTTTAAAAATCAATATTTTACAACTTTTTACTCGTTTTGAAGCTGAAATCCTCGATTTTCAGATTTTTTAAGTTGAAAATCTCGATTTTTAGCTCCAAAACTACTGACAATCGAAAAAAAGGGATTTTTCGAAAAATTTGCTTAAAATTTTTGCAAATCAATATTTTACAACCTTTTATTCATTTTGAAGCTAAAATTCTCGATTTTTAGCTTCAAAAAACACAGAAAATTGAAAAAAAAGTATTTTTAAAAAATTTACTGTTTCGCAAAACTATATTTGAAAAACTTACATTCGTTTTCAAGCTTAAATTCCAAATTTTCAAAAATAATTAAAAATTAATAAACACGGTTTAAAACCTAAATTTAAGAAATTAAATACCGTGGTTATTAAAGGTTTTTCAAGCTTTTCTTGATTTTTTTTCCTAAAAAAACAAGAAAAAAGATGCATTAGCGTCCATATGGCCTCAACTACAACTTCTAGAAAGCAAAATACGAAAAACCACAATTTTTCAAAAAAAGTTAAAAATTTACTTTTAAAAAATCGATATTTTACAGCCTTTTATTCATTTTGAAGCTGAAATTCCGAATTTTCAGATTTTTAAAGCTCTAAAAACCACAAGAATTGAAAAAAACGTATTTTCAAAAAATTTACTGTTTCGCAAATCGATGTTTTAAAAAACTAATATCCATTTTCAAGCTTTAATTCCGAATTTTCAAAAATCACTAAAAATTAATAAACAAGGTTTAAAACCTAAATTTAAAAAATTAAATATCATAGTTTTTAAAGGAGCATGGCGTTTTTCAAGCTTTTCTTGATTTTTTTCCTAAAAAACTCAAGAAAAAAATGCATTAGCGTCCATATGGCCTCAACTACAATTTCTAGAAAGCAAAATACGAAAAACCACTATTTTTCAAAAAATTTTCGAAAATTTCTTTAAAAATAGAAAAACTCTGAAGAAAGAACCGACAGAATCTATAAAACCTAGTTTTTTCGAAATATTTCAACAAAAATCCTCCCCCGGAGGTCATCACTCTCAAACAAAAAAAAAAGTCATCGAGTCAAAAAAAAAAGAAGAATGAATGATGTGGTATCTTCTTGTTCAATCAATAGTAAACCGTGTTGATCGACTCTTCGTCTTCCTTCATCTTCTTCTTCTTCTATTTCTTCTTCTTCCAATCGGTCACCGCATAAACCAATGCGAATGAATCACTTTGGAAAATGGCCGAAATAGTAAAAAGAGTCCTAGAGACGCCGGACATAATTCGAATTGAGGAAAACGGTGTAAAGTACACGACGATGAGGGGGGAGATGAAATAAAATCAAAAAAATTTTTGTTTTTTGTCCCCCCCCGGCGAGGTGTCAATTCGAGAATTTGTTCCGGTTTTTGAGGAGCATTCAAAAACTCGGCGCTCTTTATAGATTTTATTGCCATTTTCTGGATTGTTGAGTAATGTTTAATAAAATTTACATAATTGATGTTGTGTGTGTGTGTGTGCAATTTATGTTATGTTGCGAGTATGACAAATAGTGTAAGGAGACAAACGATGTATAGAGAAGAACATGTGGGAGTATGCCATCCCGATTAAATTATCTCCACCCCGATTTTGTCTAGAGTTTTCATTTATGAATAAGTCAGTGTGGTGGATTTCTGCGTAGAATTTATTATTTATTTTCGAATCTTTGGCAAGAAACTGCGCTCCACCAAAATTATTTGTATTTTAATTTATTTTCTTCGATTCGAAAGTCCAACGAGGCCCCGGAGACCGTTTCAGATGAAAACTAAAACGATTTTCTAATTGATATCAAAAAATAAGAAAAAACTGATTTTAAAAATTGAAAAAATCGAATTTTTCATAAAAAATGCAATTTGTGTTTCTAGGCCATATAAGGAAACATGACCTAGAAACCCAAATGGTACTTTTTACTGATCGAAAAAAGCGATTCAAATTGCGCTCCATTGAACAGCCTACTTTAGCCGCCAAAGTGGTTTTTTAGAGGAAAAATCAATATTCTTCATTAAAAAACCGGTGGGCGTGGTTTTAGACTCGTGCCAAAAGGCGGTTGTCCAGTGGAGCGTATGTTGCTTTTTTAGAAAATGTCAAATTTTTTCAACTTAAAAATTGTTTTCAAGTTGTATCAATTGGCAGATAATCTCCGGTGGCGGAGAAAAACGCGCTCTACCGAAATTTCCCGAAAAATTACGATATTTCGACGAAGCGCATTTTCATCTGGTTTGAACCGTCTAAATCGATGGGACAAAATGAACGTCATCTCTCACAGTAATTACGACAAAATGCACACAAACGAAAAATTGAGAATTTCAATTAATAAATCAGAAAACTCTAGAATTGCCTCCAAAACTGCACTTTTTCGGAAATACCGTACTCCTTAAAGGGAGACAACAAAATGTATTCCGGAAAATCGGGTATTTAAATTTTGAACGGCCTGCAAAATCTAAATACCGATTTTCCGGAATGAATTTCAGAGAAAAGTGACTTTAAAACGCGTGATCCTTTAGAATTTCGCATTTCCCTTTTTGAATACGTTTCAAATTTCCCAAAAATCGTTCGAGTTGCTCAAAAAACTTAATTGTTTACATCGAGATGAAATTAAAAAACATTCATCTAAATTTTTCTCATCAAAAAAATCGGGAACAATCAATCAAAAAATCTCTGGGCAATAAATAAAAGAGAGAAAAAAACTGTAAAGTATAGAACTTCAAAAAGAAACCATTCCATTCCGAATCCGTTCAAAACCGATTGGTAGCAAAAACGAAGGGGAGGGAGAGAAAAAGAAAAAAAAACAGAAAATGGTCAGTAGTAGGCCGAGTAGGCGGAGACCACTACCACAAGTGTGTGTGTGTGTGTATGTGTGCGGTGCGCATTTGAAGAAACACAGATCACAACAGATATATGTAGAAATAGAGACAAAAGTTAGCGAAGGAAAAGCGGTCAGGCGAACGAACGAACGAACGGACGGACGATGATGGGTGGTGATGGTGGTGGACAAAACGGCCTAGATGACAAAATGTATGGTATAAGTAAGAGTAATCTACAGGAACGGGTGTCGGGATGAATATTTATGAGACAGTGTCGTGGGGGGGGGGGGGTTGTATTTGCGCGAAATCGAACAGATTTTTCTCGAATGAAAAATTTCCGACATTTTCGAGGTCGAGAGTGATAAACCCTATCGCTATCGAATGAAAAACAACCGACTGATTATTTAAAAAAACCGAGTTTTTCGAAAATTTCAGGCACATTTCAACAAAATTAACGGTGAACTCTACTCATCTTGTAAATGTTGCTTACTCGATCTGAAATTCACTTTCATATACCTTAGCAATGTGAAAAAAATTGCAAAAATAAAAATACAAAAAAATGGGCACCGGAATTGAACTTTGTTCTTAAAGTTTATCCCACTTTAGCTCAAAATTTCGATTACAGGTAATTTTTCACATTTTTGCAATATTTTACATTACTGATACGTATATAGCGTTGAATTTTAAACCATTTGAACAACATTTACGAAAAGAGTAAGACCCTCCTTTAATGTTGAATCCTAGTATTCCTTCATAAGGATTTCTAGGCTTCTTTAGATTCTGAAGTCAAATACAACGTTTCCCTGCCTAACTCAAAAAACGGCCTATACCTCGACGTTTTTGGGTTTCTAGGCCGTTCCTTAGAACGCTTTTAGTCGTTTCTTGCCTGCGAAACAGATTTCGAATGAATATTCGAAGATTTTCTGAAGAAAGCACTAACTTATCTAGAGAATTCAACTCAGTAGAAGAAATGGTTCTTTTGTAGACTTTTTAGAGTTGAAATTCATGAAACCAATGAAAATAACAGAGCTTTTACAACTTAAGTCCATATAGAACGAATTATTCTCTTGGGCAGAATCCACTGGGATCCCATTCCAACTTTTCTCGGTTTTTTCGCGAATTGCCCTCCCAATATCCGGATTTTCTTTATTTTTTCTACAACTTTACACAAAAATCCTTGCCAAATCCACAATTTCTGATAAATCTTAAAGATTTTTCGGAAAAATAGGTTTTCTGAAACTCAGAATTAGCCAACACCATAAAATTTGAGGAAAATATAACTTCATAAGTCGAATAAACACTAGAGGTAAAAAATTTTACAAAATGAACCTGTAGATTCAAAAAATCCTTCTAAATATCCATATTCCAAAAGTTTCCCCCTTCACTTTATGTATACAATGTTTATCAACAGCTTTTCCCCCTTTATTTGGACACTTCAGCTCAAAGTAATCTCAGAAAACCTTTTCCACTCTCTCCACAAGTCCAAATATCCATTTTGACACCTCTCAACATTTCTGATTACTTCAAAACACATATAACACCGAAATTAATTACCTTTTCCTATTTCTAGGTGGCAACAAATGCAGCCAGTGAGTGAAAATAAGGGGTGCATTACTAATTTCACCTTTGGTGGCTTAATCCGGGGGAGTCAACGTGTTGCCACCGCCTATCATTTTTCGGTTTTCAAAACTATTTCATACTTTAATACTTTTCGTAAATGAGCGACTACATATTATTTCTAGAGCTATTACTTGGTATAGCCATTGTTCTACTCATCGTCACTGGTTGTATTTTTGTATCATACTATTTTTTCAAATGGATGTGAGTTACAACTCAAAAATTCTTTATCATCGATTTCTAGGCTTAACCAAGCTTATGTCCTCCCGGTAACTGTTTCTTCTGCGCCACAGCCAGGTAGGTATTTTTTATTTGAAAAAGAAACCATTGTCAAATGGTTTCAGTAGGACCTAATCCTCAAAACCGGGTTAATGACAATACAAACCTTACGGACGACAACAGCCCTAAGAGACCCGGAGCATAGAAAAAGTCGGTTTAATTTTAAGAAGAAACGTTTCATGTGTTCAGTAACGTTGCTCTATTTCAGCTGCGAACACTGTCATTGGCTCGAGAGTCGGATGATATCAACCTTGCCCGAAAAAACGCGTTTTCCCTCTGTTTCGTCAATTTTTATTGTATGTTTAAGTGAAAAAACTATTTGTGTCATAAACTGCATCAACACGTCATAATTAAGTAGCGGGCTCAAATATGTAAGTGCGCTCTGTTGAACAATATATTCTACTCTCAATATCTCTCCGCATGGGCTCAGAAGTTAACGATTCCATTTAAATTCATTTTCGGTAAACAAAATTGAATTTTAAATCGATTGAACTACATTTACAAAATGAGCACCGCCCTCTTCTAAAGGCGCACAGTGTTTTTAGCTTAGAAAAACATTGTACGTCTGTAAACGCGGCGCGACTTCGATAATACCCTATTTTGTCCAACGGAGCGCACTTTCCATTTTGAGCCCTTAGCCTCTCGGGGGATCTACTTACAATAGCACGGCATGTTTTTTACTACCTCCTCAATAGAAAAAAAATATACGAGTTGAAAGTTCGAGATCAAAAAATTTTGAAGCCTAAAAATTGAAATTTATAACTGGAAAAATTTCAAAAATTTTTAATTAGCTTCTGAGGGCTTTTTTCAAAATTCTGCCGAATACAAACTTTACTCTTGCTGATTGTGCACCTCACAAAAAAAATTTTAACGCCTCAACTTTATTGGTGTTCTTGTGATCTTTGAATGAAATTTAGTACTGAAAAAACTCGATTTTGAGACATTTTTGTAAATAACTTTCCTAAAAGTCAAAAAATCGAAAAAGTGCCGAATACAATTTGAAGAAAAGACAATTTAAAATGTTTTGACATAAAAATTAGCTGGGAACACGCGACCTGTGATGCGTGATCTTCAAAGAAATATATTTTTTTGTTCAATCTATGCTTTAAACCATTGGAAATAGCTGATTTTACTTTTAAATTTGCACGAGATAGGTGTGAGAACCCATTCAAAACATTTATTTCAAGAATTACCATAGGGTAACCCAGAAAACTAGAAATCCACAAGTGCGTCAGTCAAAAATTGTGTTGGCGTGATTGATCGCAGCGGCGGGAAAAAATTAACTCGTATACCCCGCGCGTAGTGAAAAACATGCCGTGCAATAGTAATCCATGTAATAAAGAATTTTCGAGTTAAAAATTGAATTTCGTACAAAAAAGAAGAAAAATGTGTTAAAATCGCTTGAAAATTAGAAAAATTAGAGATCTCAACATTTGAATGTGTATTTGATAGCCTATTCATTCGAAAAAGTTATTTTTCCTGGAAAAAATTAAACATTTCCAGTTTTAAGATACTAAAAGTCAAATAAAATGACATTTTTCAAAATTCGATGCACCGAATTAAGCGCACTAAAGTTGAACAAGTGCAAAACACTCGAAAAACACCAATGTTCATTTTTTGAGCATTTACCCAGAAAAAATACCATTTTTAGATTAGCTAATCCGTTTCCTAGAAACAACTCTCTCAACACCTGTCTTCAATCTTCAACCCGAGCTCAAACTACTACAATAACACAAAAATAAATAAATAAACAAAAACACAGTATCCCCTCCCCCCCCACCCTCCTCAAAAGACAATTGAAAAGAATAGTTTATTTATATTTGTGTTAACCTTTCGACGTCTTTTTTCCTCCGACCCCCCTCCGTCGAGTGGATGTAATCGGAAGGGGTGGTATTGCAATATTGTGCATATACGTAGTCTTTTCCCCTCTTACAGGGGTTTTGACATCTTTTCGCTTGTGTAGAAATGAAGAAACTGTCGTTTTTCCCTTTTTCCCCCCACGGTCGCGTAAGCTTTTCGTGATTCGTACGATTTAAATCGAAAATTGAAACGTAAAGCCGCCTGCCGAACGATTTTGCTTGTTGGAATTTGTTTGTTTTAATCATGGTGGGAAGAGGGGGGGAGGAGGAAATTGTTTTATGCCAAACAAATGAGAATCAAAAATGTGGTGGCATCAAAAAGTAGTGAACAGGAAATATGATTTCGCCCCCTGAGGGGGGGGGGGGGGGGGCGAGAGCAGATGTATCGAAAAATAATATTAGATTTGACACTACCACAAAGTCGATACGGAGCAGGGCGGGAAAAATTTTGGAAAACACGTATCCCGGTCTGAAAATCAGGGAAAATTCGAAAAATCTAGCTGCGACCGAGTTTTCCTTGATTTTATCGATTTTCCTGATTTTCCAGCTTTTTTAAGCATCCAAACGATAGTAATCGACGGAAAAAATTTCAGATTCGCATAGATGAGCTTGAAAAAAAAACGAAAACATTTAAAGTTTTCTCATTTCACACTTCTGAAGACGTATTAATCAATTTTTAGCAATGTAGCTATTCAGTTTGAAAACAAATTCCAGAAATACCGATAAATTGCAATTTCTCCGGTATTTTTTGAATTGTTGTTTTCTTCAAGACCCAAACTATTAAATGTGTGTCCCTTTAAACAATTTTATGGAAAAAAATTTGCTTTTGTGTCTATTTCTGCGGAAAACAATCAGATATAACTCCAGGTGAACCCAGGAGGTCCGAAAAGCCTGAAATAACCCAAAAAAGCTAATTTTTTTAAAAATTATTTTTTCGCCCCAGACAACCTTTTTTGGGCCTAAATCAGATATTTTCGGCACATTTTTCTCGAAATAATGTAGGAATACGTATAAATCACTTAAAAATCATTTAACTTACCGAAGCTTTCAAAATTCCGGAAATGACTAATCCTCCCAAAAAAGGGTTACAAAATCAGAAAAACGTTTGATTTTCAGATTTTTTGGTACGGAAAGATACTAAACCATGCATTTCCGAGTATAAAGTTATTTTTCCGTGACTCGTAGACCTATAAAACAGTGAAAACTACTTTTTCCAGTAAATTTGAATTCTCCACTTTTTAAAAATAAATTTGAGCTTGCTCTCTTACATCGATGAAAATTTTTTTAAAACAACTGAAAACTTCGAAAAAAATACGATAGAATCGATGAAAAACTGATTTTCACTGATTTAGTAACAAAAAATCGTGAAAGTTAGATTTTTAATGATTTTCTCGTGATTTTCTGAATTTTTTAGTGATTATTACATCAATGCAAGGAAAAACCACCAATGTGTTTCAAAAAAAAAGGAAAATTGTTTATTTTCAGAAGAAAACAGCTTCTAAATCTTTCAAAAACAATTAATAGGCTTGGAAGCACATAATTTAATATTTTTCGTTCGATAAACCTCCATTGACATTTTCTTTTCCGAAAATGCCAAAAGAAAAATGAATTCAAATCTTGATAAATAACTGTACAAATCGATTATGAACATTTATGTGAATAAGACTGAATTTCAATGAATACGCATCATCCAAGAAGCAATGATGGTCAAAAAAAAAACCAAATCTCTGCGAAATCGACGATAGACATGCAACACTTGTCGGATATCTCTTGTACTATATATATTTTCAATGTTTCTCTTTTCATCATCAAAGAATAACTAGGCGAACAAAAAAAAGGGGAGGAGGAGGAGAACCAAGTAGAGGAGTCCTTCCTAACAAGCTGAAGTATGCCGGAAACTGCTTTTCAATTCTGAAGAGAAGTGCTGCTGTTTTGCCGCTGCAACAACATTGTCGTATTAGGCACAATTGAAGAGTCCGACGCCGATTTTTTATTCTCACAAACTCGAGAATGTTTAATTTTTCAGTGTAATGTTGGAGTCGTGGAAGATGAAGAGAAAATCGCGAAAATTCAATGTTTCGAATTACTAGGATAACATTTTTTGGGGTTATATGTGCTTGCTCTTGAGACGTGCCCGAGGTGTTGAGTTTTAACATTTTTCGCGTACAAAAAATGCCAACTTTAGATATGACGGTAGTCCACGAGAAATACAAAATTGAAGCGTTCAACTTTGAGCGACTCCATGAGAAATAAAACTTTCAAGATTTCTAGGAGCCGACTTTCTTCACGAGATCTTCAAAATTCCATCAATTTGGTGTCAATATAGTCCACGAGAAATACAAAACGATTCGATTGAATTTAAAGATTTTCCACGAGAAATACAGCTCCCAAAATTTCGAGGATATCCGCGATATCTTCAAAATTCGACAGCACCGCCTTAACGTAGTCCACGAGAACTACAAATATTTCCTTCTGACATTTTAAGATTGTCCGTGAAAAGTACAAATCTCGAAATTTCGAGAACCATGATATTTTCAAAATTCAATCAACTAGAGTAGATAGTCCACGAGAATTACAAAATTCAAAAGCACCGCGCTAGCGAAGCCCCTGAGAACTACAAATCGCGTCCAACTGAATTTTAAGATTGTCCACGAGAAGTATTGTCTACTTAACTATTCTTGATAATTACGTTTTGAGCGCTGCTCAACCTCACTGACGCTCCGCACGCACGCACACGACTGCCGACACTCTAAACACTGGAAATTCATTTTCCCGCGAATTTTCCAGTGTGCCGAGTGTCAGCCATCGCGTTGCGTGCGCGCTGAGCGTGCGCGCGGTTGAGCAGTACTCAAAATTTGACAGTTGACAATAAAAATCTCGAGAATTCGATAATTTCCACTCAAAAAGCCGACCATTGTCCACGAGAACTACAAAACCAATTTCTGTGTGAATCGTATATAATCGCCAACAAAATTAGATGTTTTTTGAATTCTTTCTCAATTTTCTCTCTCTCTCTCTCTCTCGAAAAAAAAATGAGCCATCTCTTGACGCATTGCGTGTGCCCAATCAGTGTCAAATCTTCCACACAGCCAACACAAATTTGATTGTGAAATCCTTTTTTATTGAAGGCACAAAAAATTCGCATCGAGACGACAACTTTTCGGGATTTTCTGTAGTTTGGATTAGTCATCCTTGTGTGTTTATATTTAAAAACGAGAGACCGTTTTTAATTAGAATTGTATATTTTATGAAGGGGGGATGAGAGATGCAATATATGAAATGAATTTCCGTTCAATTAACATATGGAACAGATGGAATATTTCCCACACTTTTTCCTGTACAAAAAAACACACTGAATCGTGTTGCAGTTTCATTCTAACAGTTATACGAATGCAGGTGGTCCACCTGTTGCATAACTCTGGTTACTGTAATTTAACGACAGCCCGCTTCTATGAAAATTATGTTGAAGGCCGCTTCAGGGACATAATTTTCGTTTATTTGTTCTCTCAAAAATACAGTCTTCCTTATCGATGATGAGCCATTATCGATTGATAAGTTATTTTCGAAAATAACTTATTTCGAATTTAAGATGCTCAAATTGTCACATTTTCTTAACATATAGACAATTTTCAACATTTTTTGAACAAAATCATAAAAATCTGAGAATTTTGAAAAAATTTTGAGATTTCGAAAATTTCAAAAGTTCACAACTTTTTTCAAACTTCTCAGAATTTTATGATTTTCGGTTCAAAATGTTGAAAATCGCCTATATTTTAAGAAAATACTTACAATCCCCAAGATTTAAAATCATAAGTTATGAAAATCTAAGAATTTTGAGACAAGTTATGAATTTTTGAAATTTCGAAAATTTCAAAAATTCACAACTTTTTTCAAAAAACTTAGAATTTTATGATTTTTGGATAAAAATGCTGAAAATCGTCTGTATTTTTAGAAAATACGTGTAATCGCAAACAACTAAAACCATAAATCATAGAAATCTGAGAATTACGTACATTTTGAAATTGAGGATTGAAATTTTCAAAAATTCACAATTTTCTCAAAATGCTCAGAATATTATGATTTTCGGTTCAAAATGTAGAAAATACAATAATTTCTAACATTATGAACCGTAAATCATGGAAATCTAAGAATTTTGAGAACATTTACGATTTTTGAAATTGAGGATTGAAATTTTCAAAAATTTGACGGATTTTCAGAATTTCAGAAGCAATAACTAAACTTTACGGTTTCTTAGTCTATACGCAGAGCTCCGACTTTTATCTTCTAAATAAGGATCCTTTAAACTATTCCCGAACTTTTAACAAATATAATGGTATATGACTCATGGAACAACACTTAAAAAACGAAAATTCGCGTAAAAACATGCGAAAAAACGTTTCTCCATAGAATTTTTCACTATTATGTGAATTTTTGAAGTTTCTGTATTGATCCACATAAAAATAAAACGAAAACATACAAAAAACACTAAATAAAAACCAAAAACGTCATAAAATGTACTGTTAAAACTATTTTTATCACATATGTGCATAGTAGTACAGCAAGTGCGCTCTATTGACAACAGTGAAGAAAATCTATTCTCCAATGGACAAATGTTTATTTTATCTTTATTTTGCAAAAGATTACACTTTTTGCGTCGGTCAGCGTTTAATTCTCGTTAATAAGCTGTTTTAATTTTTTATTGATTTTTTTTAGATTTTAAAAATTAATTATTCAAAAAATTTGCGTGAAAATATTTTGTTTTAATTTAATACAGTTATTATCGATAATTATCAAGCAATAAAAGTATTTTAAACATCTCGAAAACGCAAAAAAGTGGATAAAACCCAAAAATTTTAAAAATCATTAAAAAAATGTTTTAATTCGTGAAAATTTTATTTTTAAAAACCATAATTTCACTCCATATTGATAATTCTCTTCGTTCTCTACTTTTTTGATTTCTTAAACATTAAAAAAAATGCAAAATTTGAAAAAAAGTAAAAATCTTCGAAATTCAAAAAAAATCTCAAACATCTTCTTACAGTTATACGTTTTCGTTGCGAGAACCATAACTCCACTCTCTCTTCTGTACCTTTAATTTTACACCGTGTCCGATCCATTTGAATTTTTTTGAAAATGATAGTTTTTTTTTTCATTTTTCTACAAAAAGTCCATTTTCTAGGTTATCTGCACCGTTTCTTCAAGAAAATGCCCAACAATTCGCAAGAAATTTGTAGATATTATGCGAATGGTGTATGTAATAAAGGTGCATCATGCAGGTTTGTTTTTAAAATGTTATTTTTTCAAAAAAATCTAATTTTTGTAGATTTCCTCATCCTCAACAAAGAAATGACAGCATTTGCAGGTTCTATCAAGCCGGAAAGTGAGATTTTACTTTTTAAAAAAACTTCGAAGTTAAAAATACAAAATTCAGGTGCTCGTATGGGAATACTTGCCGATATCTTCATGTAAAATCAAGAAATGATACAAATCCGTCGAATATTCAATCAACATCGACTTCAACCTCAAATCCAGTTGCTCGAAGGAATAGAGTACCTGTTCTTCCACCACCTGGGCTCAATACCCAAGCTCCCGAGTTCGTTCCAAGCTGGAAGAAGAAAGAAGCGACCTCTTATGCAACTGCTGTCAGTTCAACATCTAACGAAGACACTGAAGAATCACAAAACTCGAAAATAGCTCTTTGTCCATATTTCGAAAAGTCGGGAGAATGTAAAACAACTGATAATTGTCCCTTTATTCATGGTGACCTATGTGAATTGTGCAACTCTTGGAGCCTACACCCATTCAACCTAGAAAACCGCGCGAAACACGTCAAAGAATGCACAATCAATCATGAACAAGCCATGGAACACGCGTTTCTCGAGCAGCGATCAATGGAGAAATCCTGCGGAATTTGTATGGAAAACATTGTCGAGAAAAATTTGCGATTCGGCGTTTTAAACGGCTGCCAGCACTGTTTTTGTCTAGAATGCATTCGTCAGTGGAGATCAAGACATGAGGAAGCAGATCTCGATTCAAAAGTTGTGCGATCCTGTCCGGAATGCAGACAACATAGTGATTATGTGATACCATCGTTGTTTTGGGTCGAGGAGGGTCCGGAGAAGACGACACTTATTGAAATGTATAAAGAGAATATGAAGGCTAAAGTTTGTAAATATTATAATGTGAGTTGTTGTTGTTTTTTTCAACAATTTTCAAATAAGTTATTTTAAAGGGAACCGAAACTCGCGGAAACTGCCCATTTGGCAATAAATGCTTCTATAAGCATCAATTACCGGATGGGTCTATTGATCCAGGGGAGAGCCCACATGCTCGCAGAAGACCAAGATTGGCGGAATGGTTGCCAGAGTGGGAAGAGTGAGAATAACTTAAATTTGTTTAAAAATTAGACCAACATGTTTTAGGGCTGATTTCGACTTTGATGACGACGATGAAGACGACTTTCCAAACTTTAATCTTTCCGAATTGGTTTATTTAAGATTCATGGATTGAGAATGGATATTATTATTATTTATTAAATTAATTTTACTAATATCGTTTATTTTAATTCAATCGAGATTTATTTAAAAGAAAGAGTTTGATAAACAATTTACTGGGACTGTTGTCTGTATGTTTTTTTTTAATTTGTGGAATCAAAGGCTGTAAATTTCAGTAATTAATATTCCTCTAAAAACCCCCTATTCCGCTTTCATCCACTGGAATTTCAATTTCAGATGTATAAAACAGAATTCGACGCGAAACGAATTGTAGAAAAATGTGTAGATGCGATTCGCGAAAATACGGACGGTTCAATTACGGAATGCCAACAATCACTTATTTCAGTTTTACAGCTTTTGGGGCCGCATTTTGGGTATTTTTTAGGATTCAGAAAATTAAAAAATATTTACCCCATAATTTTGGAAAAACACCAAACATTTTGAAATATTCAAGAAATTAGGCAAAAATGGAACAGAAAATCGATAGATAATGTCAATTCAAATATTCTTGTTCATTGCGTTAAATATGAGGGCCGCTCAATCTCACAGACGCTCCGCACGCACGCACGCGGCTGCCGGCACTCAGAACACTGAAAAATTCGCGGGAAAATGAAATTTTCCAGTGTGCTGAGTGTCAGCAGCCGCGTGCGTGCGTGCGGAGCGTCTGTGAGGTTGAGCAGCTCTCAAAACGCAATGATCAAGGAATTTTTGAATTTGGCCATCAAGTGATTCGCTTCAAGACCCAAACGATTAAATATATGTCCCTTTAAATTATTTCATGGAATTCCATATGGGAAAATACTAAAACAAGCAGAGATATCCCGAAATGGTGTCAGAAGTCCCGAAAAATATGAGACATTTAGCAAAATGTTATTTTTCGGCCCTTTTTGTGCTATTTTGCGCCTCCTGGGTCTACTTAGGTTCATTCCTGCTCATTTTCCAGAAAAATACCCAAAAAAAAGCATTTTTCCATGAAATTATTTAAAGGGGGACATTTTTTATCATTTGGGTCTTAAAAGCGAATCATGTTAAAACTGCAATTCCAAAAATTCCAAATTTTCCGGATTTTTTTGAATTTTCGGTAAAAAACTAAAGTTTTTCTGGAAATAAACTGAAATTTCAGCAATTCTGAAGAAAACTTGTTGGAAAATTCCAATTTCTACAAAAAATTATCTAAAAATTAATTTCAGGTCCGAAACATTCTCCGAGCTTCAAAATCAAGCGTCAGTTTATCAAGTAGATGTGGAAAATTCATTTGATCGAAAGGTTTTGAACAATATTTGCGAGAATTTATATGATATTTTTATGGAAAAGCAGGAAGTACTTAATTTTCTAAAAGCGTGTTTTTGATGCCTAATATTTCATTTTTCAGCTCAGTTTCTCAGCAGAACAAGACGATGTGAATCTTTTGAAAAATCTTCAGTTATTTTGTGAAATTACCCGAAAAACGGACAATCGTATCCCATTTTCAGTGGTTTCGCAGAATAATTTTGATTGGATGATACAATTGCTGAATGTTTTGCAAATGGTATATATTCGAAAATTTAGATAAAATACATAAAAAGCAAGGATTACAGGACCAGGACCCGGTTGTGAAAAAGTCAATTGTAGAAACAATTCATGTTTTTGTGACGGCTTGCGAAGAAAAGGCGAAACAGATGCTTATGAATACACAATTAGTTATTATTCTGGTCAAATTCACCTCTCAGTCAATATCAAGTGTTTCCCCATCGGAAAAGGAGCTGATATTGATTTCACTGAAATTATTAGGAACCCTTTTCACTACTGAAATTGTACCACAATTGGAACATTTGGGTACGGTTTTGAAAATGGAAACTAAAGGGACAAACACCTAATTTTTGACATTAGTTGAGAAATGGCCTAGAAAATGTAATTCTGAAATCTAGACTCAAAAACTTCAAAAATTCATAGCTCCTCTCAAAATCTGCCAGTTTTTATGATTTTTGGCTTGAAATATTAGATTTTTCTTAAATTTTCGGCGTTTACAGATATTTTTAAAATTAAACGCCAACACGCTATATTTCAAGCCATGAAATATTGGAAATAGAAACAATTTACTTCACCTAAGAACAGAAATTCTAGAAATCCGTCGTTTTTATTAAATGTTACTGTATTTAGTGGAATTTGTGCAAACACCACGACGTAAATATGCACAAGAATTGAATTTAATTGAATTTCAAAAAATTCTAACCTTAAGATTGTAGACAATCTTAGGTAAATATCAAATAATATATGACTTTAAGATAAAAAAGTATTCGGTTCTTTACAAATTAAAATAAATAAGAAAAGGAACATTTTGAAATGGCCGAAGAACGCAGTCCCTATTTGAATTTAGTTGCAAAAACAGATAACTGGTTTAGAAAACCAAACAGCGATAAGCATCAGAAATAAGATTTACAATGTATTAGGTCGTCCGGAAAGTAATCGCAATTTTTTTCTGTTTCACCTCGTTCATTTCTCGAGCAGTTTTTTTCCGTTTTTATTTTTTTATTTTATACATTAAGTCTTTCACAATGAATACGTGTTTCCGTATTTCAGATAATCCTTATTATGGCTGAATTTCTCTTGAAAGATAAACATGCCTTCAGGGGCTGTTTCCTTTACGAGTTCCTGTTGGGACATTCGGCCGCTGTTGCTCATCGAAATTTGTGCGATGCGACAGGCACGGACACCCTCAAATATGAAATGGTGAACTTCTGGTTCCATCGCTTCAAAGAAGGTGACGACGATCTCTCGAACAAGCCACTCACCGGCCGCCATCAGACGAGCGTTTCCAGAAGGAGCTGAAGTAAGAGCCCAGATCAATTGTTCGTGAAGTTTCTTCGGCACTTGGGCTACACAAAACAACAGTACACAACCACTTCCGAGCAAGTGGAAAGAGCCAAAGTTTGGTCAACTTGTTCCTCACGTTATGACTGATCAGAAGAGCATGCGTTGCCTTGTTTTTGCTCTGCCGAAAACGGAGCACGGAGTGAATTCAAAATATTTTCATTGGAGATTAAAGTGATGTGCTTTATTCAATCACAGTAGAAAGCTTCAATGGGTAGCAGCTGGAGAAACTCCAAAAACAGACGTCAAAGGAAAAAAAAAGTGATGCTTTCGATTTGGTGGGACAAGGAATGCGTTATCTACCGTGAACTTATTCAAGATCGAGCCACTGTCAATGCGGACCTGTACTCTCTCCAAATACAAAAAATTTGCGATCAACACCACCTATTTCGCCCAGGAGCCTCACGGATTCCCTTACTTCATGACAATGTAAGACTACATGTCGCTTTAGCGACCAAGGACAGACTGCGGGCACTGGATATCAAAGTTCTGCCACATCCACCGTATAGTTCGGACCTTGCCCTAACTTATTATCATTTGTTCCGCTCACTTCAAAGCTCTCTCAAAGATTTGCAGTTCGACGACCGAGAGCACCTGGAATCGTACCTTGATGACTTTTTCGCCTGCCAGCCTCCGGAATTCGACGCAAAGGGAATCGAACAACTTCCGCTGCGTTGGCACGAGTTCATCCAACAACACGGTTACTATATCACTCATTGATAATTGATTTCAATTAATAAATTTTTGTTTGAAAAAAATCGAAAAAATTGCGATTACTTTCCGGACGACCTAATAGTAAAAATGTAGTAAACGAACCAATTTGAAAAAAAAGAAGCACCCGGAATCGAACTTTAGTTTCAAAATTACAAAAGTTTGGACCGCGTTCGATTTCGGGTGCTAATCTTTTCGAATTTTTTACTTTTTGCAGTATGCATTTTTTTGTTGTTTAAATTTCAAAGTAATGTATTCCGCTTACCTTATTTTACGAGTTGATGAAGAATTTGAGACCCATTAATTAAGTAGTTGTTTCTAATCCAATAAAATATTAGTAATGAAACAAACAAACAAAAATTTTAAATTTCAAAAATTATAACAAGTTTCACGGATTTTTTGAAAATTGTAGGAATTGCAATTTCTTTGATGAATCTACTAATTTACAAAATCATCTAGGATTTTTCAGATTACATAAACTCTGAATACATCAGCCGTCTTTATCACTTCATAGATTTATACGATGAAGCGGACGCCATGAATCTTTGCTCCAATCTTCACCACATTTTGTACAAAAACGGACTTCCCTCATTCTTCCTACTTGAGCCATTTTTAGACGACTCGCAAGGTTGCTCAAAATTTGCGATTGTTTTGATAAATGAGATAAATCGCGAGAGTACGAGTAAGTTCTTTGAAAAAAGGAGGAAAAGTTTTAAAATCGTTTTTTTAAATAACAGTGTCAAGAATCGAGTTCCTTTACGAAATCTTGAACCTTGGGAGTGATGTGCTGAAATCGTTGTTTTATGATAATGACATGCGAGTTTTGGCGAATATTCTAGTCAGGGAGATGATTAATCAATCAATTGTTGAGGTATAGCTATATATTTTTGAATTTTTTGAAGCCTGGCTCTTTTTTCCAGATTCGTTCAATGTGCCATAAATGCTTAATAAAACTCAAGGATGAAAAAATTCTAGAAGATGCTGAAATTCTGGAATTGATTGAACATTTTGATACATGATTTTAGTTTCTTAAAAAATTATTTATGGAAAATATATAGATCCTAGAATAAATGTTTAGTTTTTCAGACGTTGCCATCTTGAAGGCGGCCAGATGATATGAGTTGCACGGCCTTGTACCAAACCAATACTCACCTGAAAAAAAAATATTTTTGAAATATTAGTTTTTTGTTATTGATTTTTCACCGGTCCATAAACATTACTATCGTTTCGATTTACTGGATTGTCACCTTCCATCCAATAGCATCCTTTTGGAATTTCGGTCAATTCGTCCCTTTTCTCGGGTTTTACGAATTTCCCTTCCGTCGCTGTGACTCGTTTGATATGTGTGCTTGTTGGATCTCTAGGGCATCTGGAAATTTTTTTTTCGATCGATGGTTTTATTTTTTGGTTAAATTTTAGAGAAGGATCTGATTGTCGGAATACTGAAATCTCAGAAAAATTCAAGTTTTTAGGTTTGAACGGATGTAAAATGCTCAAAACATGAAGTTATTGAGAATTTTTGAAGCGCTCTCGTTCGAACTGACATTCTTTGAAAACGTATGTGCAGACACCACGACGTAATAATGCACAAATTTGAATCTACGGGAATTTTCGAGATTTTCTTGATCTACGATCGTATACGAGCTCTGATTTTTGTAACTACTCATTCTTCTAGTCAATTAATTAAAAATTTGAATAAAATCTAAAATAAGAGCAGAAGTATTGTAACATTTAAAAAAAATCTCACTTGAAAGTCAATATCGTTCCATTACTGCATCTGTTCAAATCCCACATCGATAACCAAACAAAGTCGTTCTTGAAAAATTCCGGGTCTTCTCCTTGAAGTGTCGGGTACATTGACATTCCTAGAAAATTCAGCATTTTGTTCAGAAAACCGAAAAATCACATTTATTTTACAAAAATAAATGTGAATATTATTGTTTTACAATATTCCTCTAAAAATCCCGGCTAGAAAAACGAGATTTGAAAAAAAGTGCCCAAATAGTAAAATCTGGAAAAACATGACCTGTTAATCCAAAGGTCAGGGGATCGATTCCACATGCTAGAATAGTTTTTTGCTAAATGTTCCACAGGGTTTTAAAGGGCGTAGAAGTCAAATTTTAAGTTTTTTTCGCAAAAAAAACCATTATTGAACCATATTTAATGCTCTTGTTAAAAAAAACCATACCCACAACTCGTGCCGGATGTCCAATTGTATCAAAAAATGTGACAACCGCACATCCTCCAATTATAGCCTTCCCAATTTTTCGAAAAATCTGTAAACACTTACACTTTTCTGTCGAATTTTTAATTAAAATCGATATCTCACAGATTTACTGAAATTTCAGATATACTAATGATAGCCGTAAGTTTATTAAAGATGACCAGAATAATAAAAAGTGAAAAAAAAACAAATATACAGGTAATATTCAAAATATTTTAATCATATTATAACACAAGTTTTCTCTTTTTTTGGCGTACGTGGCGTTGATGGTGATTGTGGAGTTAATGGCGTTTGGCGATGGCTCGTGCTAGGTGAATTTGAAATTATCGATGGAGACGTTGACCTACTAATATTCGGACGAGTTTCCAAGGTTTTCGGCTTTGACATGTCGCTTCTGGAATATATTTGAATAAACTTCAAAATATTTAAAGATACAGGGTTAAAAAAATAACTGGCACCCTGTCTTTAAGTACCTGTAGGTTTGAAAATCACAATTCACGAAGAAAGAGTCACCATCTACACTGCTCAGCGATTCCCATACAATATTCGGTTCTTCGGCGAAACCTTCATCTGTCACCAATGTGAAAATCTCGTCCTGAAAGTGAAAATACTTGAAATTAGTTCTTAAATAGCGGACAAGCGCGCTCTACCGAACTAGCTGCAAAAACAATGAAAAATGACAATTTTCTAGTATTATTTGCACATTTTCTGCTCATTTTTTAGCGAAAACTAATTTTTAAAAAAAATACAACCTAGAATCATGAAATTCTTATTCTTTTTAATTTTTTTCTCCAAAAAGCACTTAATTTTCATGTGTTTCCTTAACAAACTATTGAAAACGCAGAATATACGTATTTTGTTAATTTGAAAATCCTAATCCAGCGGCCTAGAAACCCAAATCTCGGCCACAATCCTAATACGGTTGCAAAGCTCTCATTTTTACTCAAATTTTTGTTTTTTTTTATTTTTTGTTTAAAAACTTTCAAGGGAAGGTTTATCTATGCGGAAACTTTGAGAATTTCAAAAAATAGAAAAAGTTAAATTTTAAAAATTAGCATAAATTTTATAAAAATTATTTTTTATACGCTTTCTTCGAGTTTTGAGCTATTTTTGCATTATCTAGCTGGGGAGCTTTATATTTTCGGCCCAATGCAACCTTTATAGAGGGAAAACGGGTCTTTTGGACTTTTTGATAAGATTTTTGGATCAAAAATATAATAAGAACTGACCCTTCGCTTCAAAATCGTATTAAAATGATTATTTCGAAATAAAACCGCCAGATCGCCATCCTTCATATGCTGTACAAGCTTCGACAAGCCATAAAATGTGATTTGATTCTTACTATCCTCATGGAATTCAGCCAAAATCGACGCTTCGTCACTTTCGGTGCACATTTTGACAACAAGCTGAAAACAGACGTTATAAAGGGTGTAATTCAATAAAATTTACCTCATTGTATGATAAATTTTTCACCAAATCATAAAGCACTGATAATTGCGGATCTGGTAGCCAAATATGATACAAATCGACGTGTAGAAGGTCAAAAAGTGATAAAGCTGGAGTGAACTCGAAATCTGTGATGTTGGAGAATCTGATTTTTTGGAAATTATCGATTTTTAAATAAAAAAGGAATAAAATTACTTTACATTGACATCAAGACCTTTGTTAAGAGTAGACATCATTGGAATAACATCCTGAAGGTTAGATTCATAAACTTTTAGGGATTCTTCATCTGAAGGTGGTTTTAGCAAAAGTTCAGTTAGGATGTTTATCAAGCGGTCATTGCTGATTATTGGGTTATTTGGTAGTTGAATTTTTCCTGGAAATTTTGCAAAAATTAATATAAAAATAAGGATTTACCTTTCAAAACTAGAACATTTATGAGAGCGATCACTGGACATGGCCCATTTTTGTTCTGGGTTATAATTGTGTAATCAATTGGTCCGAATCTTATCAATTTTGTCTGAAGATTAACTTTTTTTAACGTTTATGTTAAAAATAAATGTAATTTTCAATTTACCTTGAAAAATTCGACCTCTTCCACGTTTTCCGGACTGGCATTTTTTGATTCAGGTCTTTCCTCTGTTGTTTCCATTATTTTTTGCTGCAAATAATAATAAAAAATGCTTTAAAATCAAGCTACTAAATAAATATTTACATTACAGAAAGAAAAATAAAAATTTGGTACACATACACCGAATCCTACGCAGAATTACACACAAAATTTCTCACAGCGTTTCAGTTCATGTGACTTGCTGCTGTTTCTTTTTTTTTCTAGCTTACGAAATTCGTTCACATTTTTATTTTCATATAAATTTTGCAGAATTCTTTCTAGATTTTATTTTTTTTCAATTTTTTCATGACAATTTTTTTTAGCTAAACTTTTTTAAAGATGTAATTTACCCATTTTTAAACGAAGAGCTTTAATTATGGCCTTAAGTATCTAAATTCGATTTTCGTCGAACTTTAAAAATTTAAAAACTGCTGCGAAATTTCGACAAAAAGTGAATAAATTTTTAAAAAACAGAAAAAAAAATTTTTGTGAAAGAACAAGTACGGTTTTCGTGTCTAGAGCCAACACATGAAAAGCACGATGTCCCTTTAAATTTACTACGGTATAATTTTTAAATTTGCGATTTTTGAAATTATTATTTTTAAAAACGTTTCTCTTCACGTAATTTTCTTTCTTTTTTGCAGAATGGATATCCAGAATCTAGTCAATAATGTGAAAAGTGTGGCCTTGAACCTTGGAGAGAAATTTACACCAATTTTGAAAGAAAGTAAATTCAGAGAAACTGGAGTTTTGACACCAGAAGAATATGTGGCCGCCGGCGATCATTTAGTGCATCATTGTCCGACATGGAAATGGGCGCCTGCAGCGGATCCTACGAGGTACTTATTTTCTTTCTTTTTGTTAGCGTAAATGAATATCATAAATAGCTTTTTTTTTAAACAGAAACCGTCCATTCTTACCACAGGACAAGCAATATTTGATCACTAGAAATGTTCCGTGTCATAAACGTTGTAAACAATTGGAATATGATGGAAACTTGGAAGCGGTTGTGAAAGATGAATTTGGAGAGGAATGGGTTGATACCCATCATAATGATAAGGAGACGCTTCAAGCTGCCACGACGGCATTAGATCTTGATTCCCAGGTGGGGATTGAAGACTTTAAATTATTTATGATTATTTCGGGCCTTCCTGGGGGTTCAAAAAACATTTTTATCAGGTTTTTCTACCTTTATCATGATTTTGGTGAGAGTTGTCTCATTCGAAAGAGCATTTTTCGCATGATAAAGGAAATTTTTACCGTTTTTGCCAAAGGGGGAGTTTAACATGTTTTTGAGATACAAATTTTCAAATTTTGAAATAATCGATACTTGTGAAGATGTAATTGAATTTGATATCGATTTTTCGCATATTTTCAAACTTATCTAAATTTGTTTTTAGAAACAAGAGACTGATGAAGATGACGATGATGAAGCTCTAGATTTGGATGATTTGGTAGCATCAGGTGATTTGGAAGACGATGATCCGAACCGATTCCTTGCCAAAAAAACAGAAATCCATTCGGCTGAAGTTGAAAAGCCAAGAACTTATGATCTCCATATTTGTTATGATAAGTATTATCAAGTGAGTTGTTGCCAAAAACTTACCTTTTCAAAAGAGCTATCATTTTCAGGTTCCACGCCTCTATTTGATAGGATATGATGGAAATAGAAAGCCACTATCTGTTGCTCAAACAAACGAAGACTTTTCTGCCGATCATGCGAACAAGACCATCACTGTTGAGGCCCATCCATCGGTAGACTGTGAAATGGCAACGGTTCATCCTTGCAAGCATGCGGAGGTTTGTTTTTTGAAGGATGGTTCTTTAACACTGAGAAAAATGATAAAATTCTCCTTGCAAACAATTTTGCAAAACACTTTTCTAGAATGCGGAATGGAACCCAGTACCTTCAGATTACTAGGTCATGATTTTCCCGACTTTACCATTTGGGCAAATTTTTCTGAACCGGGAGAGAAAATATTGAAAAACATTAAAAATTATGCACTCTCTTAATTTCAGATGATGAAACGACTGATCAATCAATACGCTGAAAGAGGGACCGAATTGGGTGTACATGAATATTTGCTACTTTTCTTGAAATTTGTGCAAGCCGTCATTCCAACAATCGAATATGACTACACGAGATCGATCAAGTTGTGAAAAAATAATTGAAAAAAAAAACAATTTTCTTGTAAAATTTCGTTTTATTATTTTTTTGTCAAAAATATGAATATAACCATTTCATTTTGTAATATGAACATTGCCCCCGATTCGTTTTGTATATTTTGTGCCGAATTCGGTGATTTTCTTTTGTCTCTTGGCTTTTTTTCGAATTTATTTTTAAATGTTGAAATTTTTCAATGAATTATGGAGTTTGTGTCAACGATTATGGAAATTGTGTAAAGAAATATAATTTTAAAATTAATTTTCGGGTTGAAAAAAACTTGATTTTTAGATTTTAAGTATAAAATATTAAGAAAACAAACTATCGACTTTTGAAAAAGTGAAAAATCCCATTTTTCTGTTTGAAAATCCTGTTTTTTTAAGAAAAAAAAAGAATAAAAAATAAATTCGTATTTTCCAGCGTGGCAAAAAAAATAAAACGTCAACATGACCTCTGATTAAACCCAAAATGATGCGAATGATCAGAAACATCATATCAGTCGGAATATTCAACATAAATTCGTCGCTTAGAGAATTTGTCAATTGCGACCGATGAGGGTAAGAACCATTCAATTCTCAGAACCATTTAATGAAAACGAGGATATTACAGATGAAATATTATTACATCACAATCATAGCGTTTGTATTGTTTTGCATTCCAACAATTAATTGTGATGTGCCAATATGCCCAACTGGGAGACGAAGTACTGCCAATTGCAGTTTTGACACAGCGTGTCCATCGGGTTCCATATGTTATCGTAATAAGAATCCCTATTTGTGTTGTGGTGAATAAAATCATTTAAAATTTCACATAAATTATAAATGTTCAGGAGACCTTGACCAGTTTTGCCCAACAAAACTTCATGCATTCAACTCGGCTGAAAAACATGTGTATTCATGGGGACCTGTTAACAGCGACAACAGCGAATTTTACAATGTTCCATTGGGAAGTGAGAAAATTGCATGTCGTATGTTCTATTAATTATATCTTCATTAAATTCACAGTTTTCTAGCATTTCCCTATTCACACCACTTTATCGATAACGTGATGATTTTACCAGTAGGTCAGTTTGTAAGGATTACAAGGAAATTATCAGAAGTGTTTCCCTCAGTTTTTAAACGGGCCGCCCCGGAAGCTCATAAATGTTTTCAGATGAATAAGATGACCAATTGATATCAAACAAAGTTTAAAAAACAAGATAAACCGATAGAAATTAAAGCAATTTTCGACATATGAACAATGGCCGAAGAAACGCAATTTTCGTTTCTGGGCCATCTTTAGGTAAACCCATTTCTGAGCTCTTCGGAGCCATGTCTCACTAAAAACTGAGAGAAACACTTCAAGTACATCACATGTTCAAACTTTTCCAAAATTCGTTTTTTAAAGATTTTAATGTGGAAACACGAGAAACAACAAAACCGAAAGAATGTAACGCAAATTCCGATTGCAACTTTGGAAATGACGAGTTCTGCGGTGCATCATATCATCCGACAGATTTAAAAAAATTGGATCACAGTGGAAAAGATGGTGCTCCATTGTCATTCTGCTATAAGAGTTAGTTTTTGTTTATTTTTGAAACAAAATAATCATGTAACATTTTTTTTTCAGTTCACAGCTTAGGAGCAGCCAACATAGCGCCAATTGTCTATGCGAACAAAAAGGGATTGGTTGGATGCGATAACCATGTGGATTGTTTTGAACATCATGGATCGGATTCATTTTGCTTCAGCGGAAAATCTAACGTGCACATTGTAGTGAATGACAAATATACTATAGTTAAGAAAGGCATTTGTGCAAAGGCAAATGTCTGCAACCCTTCAAACAATGGATCAATTACTGCTTCACTTACGATCAAAAATAAGCTTTGTCAAAAACATGAAGATTGCGTAGGAATCTTCAGTGCGAAAAAACATCCTGATTGGGAGTAAGTATCACGGTTTCAGAAAGAAGTTTTTAAAAAAATTATCATGGTGCGAAAAAATTGATATCAAAAATGTATTAATGACTCACGTCAAATAAAACTTGGTAAATTAGTGGTGAATTGAAAATCGCGTTTGTACATATTTTTAAAGTGCTGATTGAGAATGAAAATTTTGGGAAATTTGCAATAGTCGTAAAATGCCACCAAATTTTGATGTTTACTCATTTTCATCTTCTTCTTCTAATTTTCTAATTCTTCTAATAATTCTGTAAATTGGAAAAAATGTCATGTGGCGTCCCTTATACAAAACGTGATTTTTTTCCAAGTATTTATTGATTACAATTGTTGTGTCCGCGCTTTTATATGCAATGAATAGTGAATACGTTTATTTAGTGGAATAGGTAAAATAAGAATCAAATACAAATACTCGCCGGCACGGTGGGATAAAGTGAACCGAAATTGTCATCACGAACAACGTGTTTGTGTGCGTACACAGTTACGACAAATTGCACGCATGCAAAATTAGGAATTTTTTACAAATGGCATTTTAACGCCTACAACGCATGAAAATATGACGGTTTTGCGTTAAATACATAAAGCACGGCTTAATCTAATTTTTTTCACTCCGAATTACAAAATTGCGTCCCTGAATAGCTGAATATAACCCGTTTTGTGTAACCGTGCCGCACGATTGCAAAATGCCACGCCCTTAAAAACGCCCCTTTTTCTGTGTTCAATTTTTAATTGTCGTAGTGAATTTTCTTAGTTATAGTCGGATCACTTTAGCCCACCGTGGCCGGGGTCGATGCCAATAATCCAGGCACGGTGGGAAAAAAGCTACGCGCAACAGTCTCTCTATCTCTCTCCTAAGCTGCCCTATAAAGTCTCATGGGCACTGGACCCATTTGACCCCATTGAACACATTTTTCTAGAAATTTCTGGAATTTTCTAGAAGGTTCTGGAACTTTCTGGAAGCTTCTATAATTTTCTAGAACACGCTGGAAGTTTCTGGAATCTTCTGGAACATTCTGGAAGTTTCTGGAAGCTTCTGGAATTTTCTAGAATTTTCTAGAACACGCTTTTTGAAGCTTCTAGAATTCTTTTGAAACTTTTTGGAAGTTTCTGGAATTTTTAAAAAATTTTCTGGAATGTTCTAGACCATTTTGGAATTTTTTTGAATCTTCTAGACTTGCGGACACACGCACGCCCAACGTTTTATTATAAGTATGTTGATGATTACTGAACGAAGCATAAGAGAAATAGTGTGTAAAATGAAGAGACACATAGAAAAACGCTAACGTTAATTAGGTTACGGTAACAAATTGGTGTACTGTAGCTACAGTAATCCTACAGTAACCCGAGATCCAAACAGTATTTTTGTGAAGCGCTCCGAGAGGCATGACGATACCCCAAGTATGGGACAGATCGGTCGAGGGGTCAAAAAGTTATTCATGAGAAATGCATTCTAGCATGTGAAAACACGCACGGCCTTAGCGCTTTATTATATAGTATGATGATGTGATATAAATACAATATAATGAATATACAATGAAGTTTTTATTTTCAAAAAATTAATATAATTTTTTTAAAATACATTAATCACATTCCTTCTTTGGATGTTTTGCTATTTCAATCAATAGAAATCATTCAAATAATTAAAAATAGCAATTTATTGATTTCGCTGAGCTAGCGTCTATCGAACTTGAGTGGTGGACTAGAAATTTAAATTTCCGCGCTAACGTGTGGCCTAGGTTTCCACTTTTTCTCTGCGCTGCAGAAAACTAGTCCAGGACAGTTTTGCGTAGCTTTTTTCCCACCGTGCCAGGTTTCACTTGTTGATTACGATCCTTAATTAGATAGATTTGCATTAGAGCAAACTTGCAGCATTGCGTTTTGCGGTAATTCAACTTCAAGTTTTTTTAAAAACCAAAAATTCCAACGTTTCCAACGGATGGACCTTAACTCAAATACTTAAAAATAATCCATTTAATTGGATTTTCAATGGAATTTCATGTATTTTTCATAAAATGCACTAGATTGCTCTGAAAAATATTAAATTTTGAAATTGAAAACGCAAGTATGTAATAATTCTCTGCAACTTCCTTGCTTGTTGTTCATTCCACATTTTTTTAGATTTTGTGAATTTTGAAAAAAAAAACAACGAAAACTTCTTATTTTTGTTTTTTCAGACCTATGTGTGTTGCTGTCCCCAACCGAAATAAAGCCAAAATGTGTTGTACAAGTAATTTATCAAATTTTTAAAACTGTTTTCAATAGAACAAACGTTTAGGAAGAAAACGCTGTGGAGCTCGTAGCGAAATGATATATCCACTAGAGCCTTGCTTAACTTTCAAGGATTGTTACGAAGAAACAATTTTCCGTCCAGACAGAAACAACACGCTTTTAAACAAATGGTGCGATGAAAAGGAAAAGAAGTGTTGTATCGGTACGGTTGATTTATTCGGGAGGAAAAGCGCGAATCAACTTAAATATTCTTCATCGTTGATCGAGGGCTGCTCAACCGCGATGGCGGCCGAAATTCAGCACAGTGGAACGGAACACTCGCGGGAAAATGAATCTTCCAGTTTTCCAGTGTGTTGAGTACACGCGGTGCGTGCGTGCATTTCGGTCCAGTTTTCGCTGATTTTTTAGAAAACGATAAAAATTGAAAATTTTAAGTGGGTGGAGCTTATCTTACAAATTTGTGTTGGTTTGCGCTTTGCTCCCAAATAAAAAATAATATACACCAAGAATATAATGTTTTGAAAAAAATTTTTTAGAGTTTAATCTTGATGTGTGGACGTGTCTAGACCTTGCTACACCATTGGCAAACGAGCCGAAATGTAATTACTATAATTCAGAAGATCTCAGTGGCATGTGTCCAAACAAGGCGGGAATCTGTAAAAATGGCCACTGCTGTCCGCCGTGTTTGTCCTTTTTTTAAAATTTATTTTTTTTTTATTTTTCAGTGAAAGTAAACATTTTCGGTGAATTCACAATGGGTAAAGATCAATACATCACAAACGTTGACTGCAAACCCGACAAACCGATACCGCCACTGTTCAATTATGCGTTCTGTGATCCGGAGAATAAGAAAATTGTGATTATTGGTGAAATAGATGCCGATAATGAATTTGTTGACGGTGAAAAATGGCTAGTTAAATATAACAAGAAGTGCACAGTCAACACGTAAGAAAGTTTATTTTAATAACAGAATGTTTACCTCTACTTTTACAGAGAATGCAATGAAATTGAAGATGAAGTCTGCGCAAGGCTCACCAAAAATGTGAATGCTTGTATGCACAATCCATTGAAGAAGACACGTGTGCCGGAATCTAGAATGTGGTTGTACATGATCGGAATTGCCACTTGTGCCTTCTTGATTACGGAGCTCGCTTGCTGGCGTTTTCCATTATTTTTTAATAGCATGGGTAAAAGAATAAGATTTCCACGCGGACATCCACGCATTCGCAGATGGAGACCACTCAAGTTTCGCGAGAGATTTGGATTCTGTTAAATTATTGTATTGTATTTATTGTAAACAAATAAACGTTTTACTTTAAGGAAAAACGTGTTTACCTCAGAGAATGTGAAAATTTTAGGATGATTTTTAATTTTTTTTCCTTAAATGTTCCGTGTCATAAACACTGTAAACAATATCATAATGTAAGGAGACTCTAGCTGCTTTCCCCCCGCAGTTTGCAAAAAAAAATGTAACAGGTATGAAAACAAGAGGGGGAGGCTCCACCTCCACTTTTTTCTGGAGGTCCCTTAAAAAGCGTAGTTCGGAGTGAACCATTAAGTTTTGGCGCGAAAATTGCAAATATACCCCGCCCACAGGAATCTGTGGCAGTCAACGGTTTGATTTTTTTTTTTTCTGAAATTCCACGATTTTCTGAATAATCAAGAATTTCTCTGAATCTTTTGAAAAATTCCAACTTTGCATTTTTTTCCACAATTTCATATTTGTATTGTCTACGTAAAAATTTTGGATCATTCATTTTCTATTAAAAGACCGCAGCGCAACCGCTCGCAGATGAAAATAGCATGACTGTGCGAGATACTTAGATTTTTTCGGTAGATCAAAACCAACTTGAGTGATACAAAAAATTTACGTTGACAATACAAAACTGAACTTTCGATTTTTCCATGCGCCTTTAAAATACGGTAGTTTTTTTTAGGTTTATTTTTTTATTTTACATATTTTCCCCGAAATTCTGCGATTTTCGTAAATTTAAAAATTCATTTTTCCGCGCGCCTTTAAATTACGGTATTTTAAGACTATTTTAAAGAAAAAAAACTATGAAAATTCTAATAATTTATTTATCAATAAAAATTTCTAGACTTCTTCAATTCTTTTCCGTGCGGCTATTACAGGCACCTATTCGAATTTGTCAACGTCTGAAAATTCGAAAACATTTTACTTAAAATAATTTCAAAAACTAACAAAAAAGCAAATGCTGCAGATCCTAAGGAATAAGGCGTACGTTAAAAATGGAAAGAGTTGCAGTTAACAGGCAAGAATGCCTACTTTAATAACAGAATATTTTATTATTTTTATTAAAAAAAAAATGAGTACAGTCCACCTTTAATTTCAAAAAATATATATGACGAAGTGTATGCAGAGTGTGTCAAAATTCAGCTTTAAATCTGGAATTTACGTTTTCCGTTTTAAAAAATTTGAATTTCAAACAAATAGACCCAGAAATTGTCTTGTCCCTCAAACTCATTTCAATTTTTCCTAGGCATAAATAATTTTTTTCAAATGAATTTATTTTAGACGTGCCCCCCGACCACTCCTACTTATTTCTATAGTCTATTTAACATTTTCCTTTGTTTAAACACACAATTCAAACGTACATATTTAGATTGTGGCTAAATTTAAAATGTTGCTTTTTAAAGCTGTGAATGACGCAGAACCAATTGACGAGAGAAGTACGGTTATATAAGAAATTTATGGAGATGCAACTGATAACACTGATATGCTGACACGATGCATTGAAATATCAGGATTGAATTGCGTATGAGGGAAGGTATTTACGTAAATGTGCAGAAGATTTTTAAATCCAAAGAATCTATTTATCGAGAGGTTGAAAACTACGCCCATATTCTCAAAATTAACGTTTTATTAAAATTTTTGAAAAAAAAGTCTAGTTTGTTTATAATTTTTAAGCACATTTATCAGATTTTTCTTAAAAAGTAATACTGTTCGTTTGTTTCAAAGGAATCTAACGAAACGCCGTAGAATTTTTAAAGAGACTCATTGTTTTTGAAAAAATAACGGGAAATTTCACTCATTTCGTTGTTTTTTTTTTTCAAAAATTTAGAATGACAGCTGTTATCAATCATTAAATTGATTTATTGTTCAGCATTTGGGGTTTTTTGTGGTGTATATCGAAAAATTTTAATAGACCCTAAACATATTCTTTTTGCGTTTCGAATGTTTTTAAAAGTTTGGGTTTTTAATACTCAAAAAAATTTTTTTTTATTTGGGTTACTGTCTGCAATTGTATTGCAAATTTGCGTGATGGTGTTTGCGGTGCTGTGCTGCTCCCTCCTTAAACCGCGTGCTCTCTAGTTTTACAAATTCGATTACAAATTTTCTTTTATTTTTTCTCGCTAAATTCAATATTTTATGCCTATTTCTAATTTTAAAAAATTAATTCTATGCAGAATTTTCTCCTTGTTGTCCTCAGTGTTGCAAGATCTACCCAAATCCTCCAGAAAAAGTTTCATGTCCTTTCCTCCTTTCGTCATCATTTTTTCCCCCTGAAGAAGCGATTTCGTCCAAAACTAACGCTGTCAGTAGTGTCGAGTAAGCAGTAGGAGGAGGAGAAGGAGAAGGAGGCCAACAGGCTCTCATTCAGCAGAAAAAAATGCGAAGAAGCGAAAAAAAACGGCGGTCCAGAAGAAGAAGAAGAAGAAGAAGTGAGAGGCAAAACGAAAACGACCAGAGAAAAGCAGCACAACAACACAACAGCTCGTTTCATAAGCTCAAAACGAGAAAAAAAAATGAAAAGGGGCGTAGAAGATGCAAAAATGTGGTGTATTTGTATCCGTGTGCTGCTGCCTCATTTTTTCTTCTTTTTTCCTCCTCATCCGACGGCGCGGGAAAAGACGAAAAGAAGGGGCCCTCGAGGGTTTTTTGCTAGCCTTACTTCTTCTTCTTCTTCTTTTTTTTCGCTTAAAAAAAGCGGCTGTTATTGATTTTCTAGCTATAGGAGAGAGGGGCTTCCTTTTGGCCACTTTTTCTGTCTGTGTCCCTTGAGGTTGTGTCCAATAGAGATTGAGAGAGCACGCGTTTTGAAGATTCGACCAACGATATGCACTGCTCGGCGTCTCTCGAGTTGCTGTCGTCTGTAGTTTGTTTTGTCGCTCTTTTTTTTCATAGTGCGTTGTGTTACGCGTCTAAATGATAGTTTGTTGTGCCGACGCGATGTCTCTGCAGCGACGGCGACGATGGCAAAATGATGATCGTCGCTGCTGGTGGCGACAACGCGAACCGATTGACCTCCTCAAGCTTTCTTTTCTCTCTTCCTGTTCTGATGGTTTTTGTTTTCCACGAAAAATGAATTTATTATGCATTTTCCCTCGAAAAAAACATCTAATTTGTTTTTTTTTTTCTAAATTATTATTAGTGAATCGCGTGCTTTTGCAATTTCTGTTTATTCCTCCTACTTGACAAATCAGTTTTCTGAAAATTACGAAAATTCAACTTATGCGAAGTTTTTATTCTTTTTAGAGCCTATATCTAAGGTCTCCAAATTGAGCTAAATAAATAAAATCTGGTAAATCGATTCGAACTACCGATTAAAATAGATTTTGTCTAAGACCCACCCATTTCCTTATGAATTGAACAAATATTTTTTCTGAGAATTCTCGAAACTTTGATTTTCTTCCATCTGCTTTAAAATTCATTGAATTTTTAGGGTTTCGAGTCCCTAAATTTGGGTTTTTATAATTCATTCGAAACGGTGATGTCAAATTTCTTGAAAAGTAACGCACCATGGGTTCCAAAACACAAAAAATTATTATTATTCCTGATCGTTAAAGATAGTGGCAGACATCTATCTTCAAAGATCAGACAGTGGTCAAGTGAATACATAGGTTTTGTTTATTTTATCTCAACTCATCATTTGATTTTTTTTTCTTGTAAATATTATGTTCCAATCATTGTTTACCTTTACAATGATAAGTGATGATCTGATGTACTAATTCGATTTATTGATTGATGCCAAGAAAAACCAGAAAACTGTCTTCAAATCAATTATCGAGTACATTTTCCCATGTAATTGTAAAAACACTAGACAATCAATTGTTTATCGAAACACTTGATATTGTTGTAAGTAAGCAAATATTTATGGACCTATGCAGAAACTAAAATTGCTGCAAAAAATTGCAAAAAATTGCAAGAAATTCAATGCAGAAACTTGCAAGAAATGTCAAGAAATGTCAAAAAATAGGGGTGGAGACGCCATTTTTTGCAGCACGATTTACGAGTCGCTGCGAGATATCTTGATAATTCGTATGTATGCGCCTTTAAAGGTTGTCGATTTACGAGCGTCAATTTTTATCGATTTTTTAAAATCTGAAGCGAATATCGCGAATTTCTCAATTTAAAAAAAACGAAAGATTAAAAAATGGAAATCGTTCGACGATCTAAGGAAATGAGTGCAAGAAAGAAATTGTTTATTGTAAGTTAAAAAGGTTCTGAACATGAATTGTTCATTTTTCATAGATTCATCGTATTATTAGGAATAACATGATTGTTGTTAGCCTTAATATCCGTTTGACGGAAACGGACGACATTGGAATTTTGAACAAGGCAGCTTTCACATCATTCCTGCACCAATTCGATTCACACTTTAAGCTTGGGATTTTGAAAGTAGGGTTCTAAGATGAATCCGTATGAAACTTTTGCATTGCAGAGATTGCTGGGGGTTTCGAATGAAAAGTTCAATCAAATTGAGCAGTTTTTGAGAATTAGGAGAAAGCATGCAATCAGCAACGTTCTTCGATTAGCAGTATTTCTTAAATTCGCAAGAGAGGGTAACTTTTAGAATAGTTGAATGATTTGAACCGTGAAATTATCAGGGTTGAGTCAAAGCAACCTAGCACTTCATATTGGTCTCTCTCAATCAACGATTTCAAGAATCCTACATGACGTGATCTCTGACATCAATCAGCACGGGCGGGAAATCATCACCATGCCTTCGAAACAAGAGATTCTGCAAATCGAGGAGGGATTCTGGACTCGCGGAAAAGGATTCAGAGCTTGGGGAGCTTTAGACGGGAAACATTGGAGCATTACACATCCACCACATTCTGGAGCATTGAATATGAATTACAAAGGGCATTTTTCTTTTAATTCGTTGGCCCTTTGCGATCACGAAGGCCGAATCATGTACTTGCAAATTTCCGAAAACGGCTGTAACTCTGATGCTCAATTGTACAATTCTGGTCCTTTAGATACTCTTTTAAGTGACCCTACCAGAGTTCCACCAACAAGAAATCTTCCTGGCACCATTTTTCCATGCCCAGCATTTGTTTTTGCAGACAATGGATTTCGGTTAACCACTTATTGTCAAACACCGTTTCGTCAGAGTAGTGCGGTAACTGGGAATATTATGTTGTACAATACTTATGTGTCATCGCATCGTGTTAAAGTCGAGAATTTGTTTGGAAGAATTACGTCACGCTTTCGATGCTTGAGACGATCAGTAGAGATGGATACTAATGCAGCTCGAGGATTAGTTGTTACTTGTTGCATCTTGCACAATTTTTTGATTGGACGATTGGTACACGATGGTATTGTACGTGATGAAACCGGAGTCGCATGTCCTTATTCTACTGGAAAAGAGTTCAGAGAGCGTTTGATGGAATTCGTGTTAAATTTCAATTCTTAACGTACATGAGTGTTTCTTTATTCCTGTTTTTTTCTTCTCCGCGTGTTTTATTTTTTTTTATGGTTTTTGTTTTAACAAGTTACCTATTTATAACAATTCAACAACTATATAATTAAAAACGAAAAACGACACAAACAATTCGATGCAGAAACATGAGAACATTAGCAATAAATAACTGTTTTCGTTTAAATTAAATTTTTTCGCGTTTCTTCACTGAATTTTTTGCGTTGTTTTTAGTTTCTAAACTCCATAATTATTATACTCATACAAATCCAAAAGAGATGGTGATCGGGGACGGCTTGATGATTGCTGATTCTTATTTTGATTATCATTCCTGGGAGCCGGTTCTGCCAAACTGAAGATATAATTCAAAATCTTTGTCTTCATTCGAAGCTGTTCGCTTTTTGTCTTCCCTTCCATCACATCTTTCACCGCCATTGCAATTTCATCAGGTTCAGATGCTGCAGAACTTTTCTCGCTGGTTTCCGAGTTTTTTAATATGTCGAGAAATTGTTCGTTTTGTTTCAGCATCTGCTCCATAAAACCGTCGGTTCCGCCTGAAAAAAACGAAGAAGATTAAAATTTAATTTCATAGTAAAAACGTTACTTTTCTCAATCTTTTTCTTTTTCTCAAGTGGGCCAATTTCAGCAGGGGTTCTTTCACGTTTCGGCGTTTTTTCAGATGATGGCGTTTTCTCCGTCGCAATATCACCGAAAATATATGTGCTGAAAATCAAACTTTTTTCATCAAAAATCATTTTATAAAAACGCTTACTTTGAAACGGATCTTTGTCCGAATTCGCGCTCTAAAAAAGCCATTTCTTCTTGATACTTGAAAGAAGAGGGTCTTTTCGACAATCCATCTCCACTTCTCGGAGTTCTTTCTATTCTATCCTTTTTATAATCCGACGAAAGTTGGCGAAACAAAAACTTCGCATTTTCCCCTAAAAAAATTGATTTTTAAAATAAAATCAAGATTTGCTTACCATCTTTCTTCCTAGATTGTTTCAAAAAGCGGCATTCTTTTTCAATACCATTCCACGCCAAACATTTCAAATCGTTTCGGTGCCATTGAGGGTGAGAAGAGTCCCATAATTGTTCTGTTTCCTCCACTAACTGAATAAGTCTTCGGACATCACTTTCTCGATACTAAAAATAAAATAGTGTTCACATTTTTGATATACTTTTGTAAAACTAACTTCATTCCAATTACTTTCGGCCGAAATCTTGCATTGCCTCCCGCTTTTTTTTTTTGGTTGAACCACTTCTTCCGTTTCAATGATTGAATCGTCGCTTTCTGACATTACTAAAAAAACAACACCTTTTAATCACTTTTTTCAATAGAATATTCAAAAAAAAACTTTAAAATCGATAAAAATTGACGCTCGTAAATCGACAACCTTTAAAGGCGCATACATACGAATTATCAAGATATCTCGCAGCGACTCGTAAATCGTGCTGCAAAAAATGGCGTCTCCACCCCTATTTTTTGACATTTCTTGACATTTCTTGCAAGTTTCTGCATTGAATTTCTTGCAATTTTTTGCAATTTTTTGCAGCAATTTTAGTTTCTGCATAGGTCCATTAGATTTGTTTTCTAAAAGATCATCATTGAATAAATGCGATTTGAATGAAATAGTGACCGTTTATTGTATTCCGCCCAGCGAAAAAAATTGTTGTTAATACCGGATTATTATGGTTTTAAAACTGATTTTTGTCGGGTTTTATTTTACATACACCCCCACTTAAGAGTATGTTTTGTCGGTGTTATTTCGGTGAAATTCCTTTTATTTAAATCGAAGTTCTCGAACCGCAACGCATTGTCAAACGCGTTGCGGTTGCGGTGCGTGAAAATTTTGTTTTAAGTCTAAATTAGTATTTATGCTGCACCCAAAGTAGCGCTTTTCGTTCCGAGTTTTGGTCTCGTCACGTTACCGTACCTGTGTAGATTTATGCGAGTTTTTCATGTGATTTGATAAATATTTTTCGAAAGAAAGAAGTTTTTAACCTACGTAACTCTATACAGATACCGTAGCGCGGCGAGACTCAAACGTGACACGGAAATCCCTTAAAATTCTCAATTTGAAGTAAGATTTCTGAAGCTTTTCTCGAGAAAGTTGAGAAAATTTAGGATAATTATATTATTGTGGGTCTTGAAGCGGCTGGTGACCGTGACCGTAGCTCAAAAAGCCGCAGCTACGAAGAACTCGGTTAGACTTGGAAAATGCTAAAATTTAGCCAATTTTGAAAAACGGAGCGCCGCTCTCACGCATTCGACAATCCTTGGTTGTTTTTTTTTTCTTTCTCTTTTTCGGGAACCGTAGAAGGATGATCGTTCATTTTAATGGGTTCTTTTTATAATTGTAAAACAGGGAAATCTATAATTATAAGAAGAAAAAAACAATAAAACCGCTAGAAAGAAAATATAATTTGAAATAAAATCATTATCGACGTGTGGTTTTTTTAACTTTAAAATTATAGGCTTAGTTTTCGTGTTTTTTTATTTTTCTTTTCGTTTTTTGGTCTTGACACGATTTTGAAACAGTGTTTGTATAAAAAGTTTACAATAATTCGTCACCTCGATTGAATTGATGTCATTCTCGATGTTCTGCCGAACTTTTTTTTGTTGCTATCTCATTGGCGGATCAGATTTTAATCTTTTAGAATGAACTGATAGTTTAACCTGTGAAATTTTTTTTTCGTTATTTTTTTTAGTAGGTTAGATTGATTTTTGATTGAAAAACCTTCAAAAGATGTTTACAACCGAATCTTGATGTAAATTAGCGGATTAAGTTGAGATTATTAAAATTTTGAAGGTGGTTCTAGTTTCTATTAGATTTTGAGCGCTGTGTTGTAGAATTAAATTTTTAAAAAATAGATGAATCTATTCAGAAACTAGAAAAAGGTGAAAATTGCATTTTTTTCATTTCCCGTTGTTTTTTCCTTTCAAAACCCCGTATTCGTACGATTTCCGCTAGGAATTGTATTTTTTTGACTCGGTTGATTAAATTTCAAAAATTTTCAATGTGAAAATGATGCTAAAGTCACAATGTCCTAAATTCTCGATTTTTACCTAAAAGCTCAAAATCGGTTTGAGATTATAAGAATTTTGAAAAAAAAATTGAAAAAATGTTAGTACTCGGAAATTAGGGTGTCTAGGCTATTTAGATTATTAAGAAGTAATGTGGCCTAGAAACCCAATTTTCCGTTTATTTACGGATTTTAATGATAAGGTGTCAGTTTAAATTATCTAGATTTGAGGTAAAAATGCCAATTTTACGAAAAAATGGAACACTGGCTTTAAGAGAAGGTTTCTCGACAAGCGCAAATTGGTCGAAGTCTGAGTTTTTGTAGCACTTGTAGACCCTGTTCCGATCTGGATTGGATTTCGGATCCAATTCGGATCGGATCGGTTCTGCTCGGCGAATATAAACCAACAGGGTTTGGTCACTTTTTGACTTATGATCGATCCAATACGGATTTGATCCGACTGCCGATTCTGATCAGAAAACTGATTCTAGAATCATCTTATTCTTATGAAAAACGCTCTTTGCTCTTTTGATCTTCTTCTTCTTCTTCTTGTTTTCCCTTCAAAAAAATGGGTCTTTCTCTGAACTTTTTCTTTCGAAATTAATGTAAACCAGTAGAGGAACATAATGTCAATAAGTCAGAATGAGTCATTTTTTTAAGTGTATGAGTGTGTGTAACCCCGCCCCATAAAGCCTTATGCTGTCGTTTTTTTTGCTTCTTCTCATTCTGAATGGCTTCAGCGGAAGAACCCATGGAGCTTTTCCCTCTCTCTCTCTCTCCCTCTCTCGAAAAGAGCTGCCGTCGTGTTTTTTTCTTCTTCTTCTTCTCATCCGAGAGAGAGGGAGAGCTAGTTGAAAATTTATTTAGTTTTGTTGGGTACGCGGCGAATGGAGTGGGGAGAAATGATGACATTTTAATATCCCCCTGTCGCTTTACAATTTAATTTAAAAATGAATGAATAAAACCTGGTTTTGAGAAAGAAGTAACAACCAACTCGATGGGAAGTGTGGAAGTGTAAAGTGGGTTAAAGAGCCAAGAAGAAGAAGTGTATTATTTTTCTGGATGATGATGATGATGATTGTGTGGCGTTTATTAAAAGCTCTTTTTGATGGAATATTGATTTTCGTTGTTTTTTTGTGTTCATTTCCGGAAATAGAAAATAGGAAAAAATAAGAACATTAATCACTTTGAAAGATTGGTATTTGAGGGTTGAGAGAGCGTTTAATTGGATTAGTTTGTCACTATTGTTTTCTTTTTCAAATAACAAGGGAGGAAATGTTGATGAGAATTTCCTTATTTAGTCAATGTTTTTAGAACATGTATTTGACAGGTGTAAAATGGTTGGAGAATTTAATTTGAGGGACAATTTGCTAACACAGTTGGTTTTTTTTTAAATTGTTGTGAAATTTCGTATTTGTTGTGAAATTTGGGATCTAAATGGAAAATTATGAGTTATTTAAAACTTTAATGGGGTTTTTAATAACATAATTAAAATATTGGTTATTTTTATGACCTTGAATTGGACAGCTTGTGGTAGATATTTTCGACAGTGAGGAATTGAAATCTGTTCAGAATTCATAGGAACCTCAAAAATCGGTGTTCATGCTCATTTTGGTGTTGAAAATTTGACTCAAAAGGTTTTTTTAGCGTCTCAAAGTCTGTAAAAATGTAAAAATTTGAATTTTGAAGAGCTATAACTTGGCTCAGACTCAATATATATATATATATAATATCAGACTCAATATATATATATATACAATATATATATATATATATAATACATACTGATGCTATTCTTAACCAATTTGCTAAATTTGGGCTAATTTCGTCTCATTTCGTCTCATTTTTTTGACTCTGGGTTTTTTAAAAGTCAACGGAATTCGCTCAAATTTTTTTGCGAGTTGCTTGAGAATGGAATAAGGATGTTGCCTAAAATTTTCATCCACTAATATTGAGATCCAGCCAAATTAGAGCATTTTGAAGTTCAAAAGTTGACAAATGTCGTAATTTTGAGACCAAAGTTCGATTCCGGGGCCTTAAAGGAGGGTTTTACGGAGATTATGAATGGGCCTGGGATGAAAATAGGATTCAGACTCATTCCAAATCTCTATTTAAAATTTTCTAAAACCACCTAGAAGCCGAGAAAACACGCCTCAAAACAATGGCCTAGAAAAAAGAGCCACCGGCGAAAACTAGTCCGCAGGCATGAAAAGTCCAAAAAAAAAAAGAAAAAATACATAAATTAAGATGAAAAACATTAAAAAGGACTAATATAAGCATTCTGCATAACTATTTATTAACAAAACACGAAAAAAGTGGCCACTTTTTCTAGGACATTGTTTTGAAGCGTATTTTCTCGACTTCTACGTGGTTCTAGAAAATTTTAAAAACAAATCTGGAATGAGTTTGTAGCCTATTTTTATCCCAGGCGCATTCATAATCTCCGTAAAGCCCTCCTTTAACATTTGAAATTCGTAACCATCTTAGAGTTCTCCTTTTGTAATTCTAAATTTTAAGATTTTAATTGCTTTTCTTATTTAAACGTTTTTTGAATACGTTAATTGCAATATATTTCTTATAAACCTTAAAAGTTTTTTTCAAAAAACCACTGATATGTATTTAATTTCAGCTTTGCTTCAATTGGAACCATGGGAAACGAAACTATACACATCGGCGGATTTTCCACCTTTTTTTTTAGCTTTTTATCTGAATTTTTATTTGATATCAATTCCATGAATTAGATAATTGCGGGCTTTAAGACCGACGTTCGATTCCGGGTGGTTGTTTTCAACGATTTCAGAATTTAACAATCGAACTCAAAAGAAGATATGTCTTTGTTAACATGTGTTTTTGAAGCTTTTCCTCCTCGCAAAGTTTCCCAACTTTTAGCGAAAGATTTCGTATTGATTGATTTGGTGGAAAGTGTTGCGAAAGAAATTATTCAATTATTTTGATATTCTTCGGCAGCTTGCTCTTGCGCATTCGTTTACATCGAAAATTCTTCGACTTCTGGAAGTTTGTAGAATTTAAATGCAAAACGTCAGCCCATAAAATAACTTTGGAAAAAGCAAAAACTTGTATCCTCGTCATTTTTTTTCCCATCTCTTCGTCTTCTTCGTTTTTTTTCCTGGTTCCGACATGCTCGAAATATATTTTCTTATCAATCATATTTTATCCACTTGCATGGTGTGGTGCATCTTTTTTCCTACCCCCTTCCCGTTTTTCCCGGCCCAGTCTACTTGTTTTTACGCTTCTTTTCATGTGCTCTCCACTCTCGAGCTCGTTTCAGAGTAAGAGAGAGAGAGAGAAGAAACGACGACGGATATATATTGACTAAAAGGCCATGGGGGGAAACGTCTTTCTTTTTTTTTGCTTCTTCTTCTGGGCTTCCCTTTTGCAAAAAAAACTTTTTTTCTGCGGGAAATGTAGTGTCCTTCGAAGAATAGGAATAATTAGAATCATAATTGCTTGGTTCTCATAGATTGGTGTTCACTTACATATCTATCAGATCAGACGTATGTATTCAAACATCTGGTAATAATGTCGTAATGTAGAAGATATGGGATACGGACTTTTGAAACTTTTGTTCATTCAATACGTTTTATTTTAATTCGTATTTTATCAGAAAATCGTGTTCTGACTGCTTCGCAAGTCGCGACGCGTTTCGAATATTTCTAAAATGGGATATCATCCATTTTAGGTATTCTCAACTCAAATTTTCTCGATTTTTTGCGTTTTGAGGGCTGCTCAACCGCTGCCGACACGCAACACATTGGAAAATCCATTTTCCACGAATTTTCCAGTGTGTTGAGTGTCGGCAGTCGCGTGCGTAGGTGCGGAGCGTCTATGAGGTTGAGCAGCCCTCAAAACACGATGATTGAGAAAATTTGAATTGACAATATAAGAAGAACAGTAGACCGTAAGTTGCAAGCGCGCTCTATTGGAGCAACGCGGTGTACTCTAGATATCTCGAAGCGATTAAAGAAAAAAACATTAATGATCTTTAATTGCGTCGAGATATCTTCAGTACAGCGTGTTGTCCAATAGAGCGCGCGTGTATATTCGAGCATTTCTTCTTTTCGGAGACTTGAAATACCGATCTTTTTGAGAAAAATGGAAATTTTCCAGAAAATAATAATTTTCAATTATAAATATCACTATTTTTTCACAATAAAACTTAATCGTTTTCTGAAAAGTTGTTTAAACAGGTTTGGGGAGAATTTCCGATTTTTTTTTCAATAAAATTATTTTCGAAAAATCTTTGAGTCGCCATCACTTCTGGAGCTCAGGAGCCTGTCGTGAAAAGAGGAAGATGGTTTTTTGCTCCAAGAAACATCTGATTTTTCCAATTAGCTAGGTAATTATCATTACGCATTTTCCGTTGTTCGTATACGATTCTTCAATAGTTTTTGAACAGGGATTACTTTAAAATTTAATTGTCATGTACTTCGAAATATTTCCAGGCAATGTAATGGTCGACAGAAATTTCGAAAGACTTGAAATCGAAATTGGTTCCCAGCAATTCAGTAACTGGATTTTGGTCCAAATATGTGGACCTCCTTTATTCCACGACACTAGAACGTCATCTACACTTTCATTCGAAATTCTTTTGCCGGTGGAAAACTTTCACACACATCTAAAAGATTCGAAAATGAATGTATCAAATGTCCAGCACCAGAAAGAGAGAGAGAGAGAGGGAGAGAGTGACTTTGATTCATAAAGGTTCTCAAATATCCTTGTGCCAAGAAGTAGGGGGGAGAGAAATCAAAAAGTACAGAAAAAAAAAACTTTTTCTACATTTATTCGAAAAAATTATACACATTTTATTTGCGCAATTTTGTGCGTCTATGGGGCGTTTTTTGAAAAAGTAAACAAACTGTCAAATTGACGCGCTATTTTTGTCGTTTTGTGTGTGAGCTTTTCCCAAAAAAAAAACGACGACGAATTATTGGGAAAAGTTTTTGAACAGGCGGGTTGGGTTGGGCTCTGATGACGTTGTGTGCAGAAAAAAGTTTTTTTTTCTCTTTTTTGGAGCATTTTATCTATCTTCTCGCACTTCTTATCCATGTCGGGTGAAAGAAGAAGAAGAAGAAAAGAAGAGGTTGTTGGACATACACAATTGTGCACTTTCACCCATTTCAATTCCGGGGCAATTGCAGTTTTCCTTTTTTTTTTTTTGCTATTTTCTTTTTTGTCACAATGTGTTTTTCTTTTTTTTTTCGTTTTTTCTAGGTCGTGTCTCTCTCACTCTCTCTCTCTCTCCCTCTCCCTCTCTCTCTCTCTAGAATAGAAGAATTTTTGCTCCACACACAGGAAAAACGAAAAAAAAAATTCATCATTCTTTTCTATTTCCTGTGCCGAAGAATGGGAAAAAGAAGAAGAAGAAGTCCTCCTACGGAATCCTTAAGCCTTCTGCGATGATTTTGTTTGAAGCGAATGGGAGGTTTTTTGGAATGCTAATAGTGTGAAAATCTATTGAAATTCGGGGTGGAGAGAAGGGGAATATTTGTTCCGTTAGAAGAATCTTGGATTTTTATTGTTTCGGCTCGAAAATTTTCTGATTCCTCCTCGCCAAATTTTGGTTAGTTATAAATGACCTGAGATTTTTTCATGAAAAATCTTAAAAACTTTTTTTTCCTTTTTTCTGTTTTCTTTTTCCGTCTGGACTAATTGTAAGAGATATTGTTTGAAAATGAGAGCTTTTGATAATTAAATTACTGAGTTTACTGCTATCAACTGAAATATTCTTGATCATTGTGTTTTGATGGCTCTCAACCGTACTGACGCTCCGCGGCTGCTGACAATCAACACACTGGAAAATTCGTCTTTTTCCAGTGTCTTGAGTGTCGGCAATCGCGTCGCGTGCGTCAGTGCGGTTGAGTTTTTGATGGATATGGTTCTGAACTTGATTAAAATCCTCTATTGTCAACTCAAATATTCTTGATCACCGCGTTTTGAAGGCTGCTCAACTTCGCAGACTCTCCGCACGCACGCGACGAGGTGGCTCAAACTCAACACACTGGAAAATTAAAAAATTCACTTTCCCGTGAATTTTACAGTGTGTTGAGTGTCAGCCACCGCGGCGCGTGCGTGCGGAGCGTCTGCGAGGTTGAGCAGCCCTCAAAACGCGATGGTCAAGAATATTTGAGTTTACATGTTTTTCCAGCATCATTAGCATTCCCCTCCCCCCCCCCCCTTTTTTTGTTCATTGTTCTTGTTGCTAGATTCATCTGAACTTTGATAATGAAATTTTGAAGAGCAACGAAAAGATTCCGAGGTGAATTTTTTCTCGTTTATCTCTTCTCTTTCGTTTTCGTCGCCCTCGTCGTCGTCATCATTCTTCTATCTGTTTTTTTTTCTTCAATTTTCAGGCACATTTTGTTCTATGGTGATTAAAGAACGCACAAAAGAAGACGAATTTTTATCTATTAGATGGTTTTCAAAAAAAAAGAAAGAAATGATATTAATATGTTGTCAAAATGATTTTGCGATCTTTAAATGTAGAGTTTTGTGCGGAAATTGATTACTTTTTTCAAAATTTTTGAATTTCTTAAGAATTTCAAATTAAATTTTGGTAAATTGAATTTTGTTTTTAGAAAGTTGGCGGAATTCTATTTTTACGACTAGATGGCACTGTGTCTTTAGGAAACTCGTAGTGATACTCTTAAAGGCAGTGGTCCACATATTGACGAAAATTTCGTCGGAAAATTTCATTAATTTGATATCTACAATCTTGAACCTGTTGTGTGATTGAATTTCCACAGTTGAGCAAAATAATATTCTTAAAGGCAATGGTCTACCTGATCGATTTTTCCATCGATCAGGTGGACGACTGTCTTTAAGGATGTTTTTTTTGTTGGAATTTTGAATTTCATACCTGTTTCCTTCAAAAATGGTGATTTCTAGATCTAAAGTGATCGTAAGACATTCCCGACAAATGCGGGAATTTTAGTTTCTAAGTCAAATATGGTGTTTTTCACTATATGGCCTAGAAATCCAGATTTCCTAGGGCTTTCGGAAATGTCTGTTTTTTCTTCTGAAATTCGAAAATTTGAAACTTTCCATTCATAAACTATTGATTTTTTGATATAAAATGCTAATTTTAAAATAACGTCATTTTTTGTACATTTTTGATCCTGCTCCCAATGTTTTCTCGAAATTTCACATCGATTTTTCATAATTCAAATTGCGTTTTTGATTTCAGGAAATCAATAACGGGCTCACGAAGAAAAGAAGAAGTGCACCACAACACATTTAATAATAGTTTGAGATCTGACACATCCGGAAAGCGGAAAATATCTTGTGAGTGATTTTTCGAGCATTTTTTTCGGTCATCTTTGAAAAACGAGAAATTGTTGTTTTCGCCGCTGATTTATAGAGATACACGTGTTATTTTGCAACCACCTCAAAGCAGTGGATTTATTTCTATATACCGCGATTATTTCTCAATCAACAACAAGAAAAGAAGCAACAACAACAAAAAAAAGAAAAGAATACGCGCTCTTATATATTTTCTCGGTTTTTTTTCTATCTCTAGGAGGACGGGAAAAAAAGAAGAATTTTCTCACTAAAACTCAACCCAAACAACAAATGTTCTTGTCTCTATGTCGTAACATTCACCATTCATTTGGGCTCCCCAATTCCGTTTTTTTTTCTTGCTTCGTTTTCGTCAATTTCTTCTATTTTTTTTTCGCTTCTTCTTCTTCTTCTTCTTCTTCTTTGAAAATCAATGATTTTGTTGGTTGGCACCATGAGAAATGCATGGAAGGTACACACACACACACACATTTTGGTTGGCTCCTTTTCTTTAGCCTTCGGAAATTGTTGTACATATAATCGGTCGAGCGTGTGGTTTTTTTTTTTTGAAAGAATAAGAGGAGAGACGTTTTGTTACCTTGTTTTTTTAATGGTTTTTTGTCTGCAAAAAAATTATGAAAAGTGTGGGTTTTCTGCTGAAAATCTAGTTTTTTGGGGTATTTTAGACTTTTTTGGAGACTCTTATAGGATTTTTTAGCTTCTACTTGATTATTTTGAGGAAAATTGGGTTTCTAGCTATAACTCTCTTTGAAATGAGTAATCTTAAGGACAGGGTGCTGAAATTCGTTGTCTTAAAGACAGGGTGCCAAAACTAGGGGTTTCTGCCCAAAATTGTTATGAAGTTGTCACTAGTTCAATAGATGAGTTGAGTTTTAAAGAATTGTTTTGAGCTGAAATTCTCTTAAAGACACTTGACGCTAAATTTTCGGATATGTAATCTGGAAGAGTTATCTGTTATCAAGAGATAAACTTGCTATAATTCGAACGAAGATTATATTCTCTAAAAGCTAAAAAGTCTTCAAAGGAACGCCCCGGAGAGCTGAGAAATGGTTCAGAAGTCAGTTGGTGGGGAAAACAATGTCTTATTTGGAAAAAAATAGCGAAGAACGTTTATCCGTCGAAATTTGGGGTTCTAGGCCACATATGTTGGCCTAGAAATCCAAAATTCCGCGGATAAACGTTCTTCGCTATTTTTTGATTCAATTTTTTCCACAATTGGTGGATAATCTAATATAATCGCCTTCTTATTCATCTCCAACGTTTTTTTTTTCTGAGCTTTTTTTATTCGGTGAATAATATAATTGTCATAGTTTTTAGAATAAGAATGACTTTGCTTTTAAAAATGATAAAAATCATTTGAATTTCCCGCTATTTTTGCATTTTTTGCAAACGTTCGGCATAAGCCATATAAATGATTGTTTGTAGGCAAAAAGAAAAGAAACCTTATCAGTATCGAACGTTTTTCGACGAGAATGTAACTTTTTTGGTTTATTTTTTCATAGAAATCAATATGTTTTTCCACTTAAAGGTATTGTATCACTTTGTATGCGAAAATTAGAGTTTATGCGAAAAAATGTTTTCCAAATTTTTAATGAAAATCGTTTTTTTCCACCCTATTTTTTGAAATAAAAGTCGAAATTTCTTGGAAAATTGAAACAAGCCGAGAAAAGTGCATTAAAAACCAGTGTCGGGACATTTTTCATTGGTTCATGTGTTGCTCTTTGAAAGTGTTTTCTCTGAGTTGTTCCGTGTGTTTTTTGATATAACTTTTTCTTTTTTTTTTTGAAAATTTCAGCCAAAAAGTGGAAAAAAGCGTCTATCAAACCTTTTGTTAAAACTTTTCAATTTGATTCTGCTTTAAAAATTTTGTTTGATAAGATTACAAACATACACTTTTTATTAAATATTATCATTGAGTGCGTTTTGATCGATTTGTTTAATTTTGTACATTCTAGTTGGAATTGTTTAAAGAGGGGGGGGGGGGCTCAAGTGAGCTCCCAAATTTAAAAAAAAAACAAGCTAATAAGAAAAATCGACTATTAACATGACCGAAGAAATTGAATTTGGGTTTCTAGGCCATATAAAAATATATGTGCTCTTTTCACGTAGAAACCAAAACTGTGTTTTTTTCGGTTATGTCTTTTTATTTCTTATTTTTCCGATTTTCACATTTTTTTGCTATCAACAAGTCTCCTTTAATTCTTTCTTTGGTTTTTTTAAAAATTCTTTCTCTGCGTCTCTCGGAAGGATCCATCTATCAGTTATTTTTTCTTATTATTCTGTGAGTCATTGATTTCCGCCTGTTCGCCCTTGTATAAACAAATAATATATAAAAAAAAAGTGCATAACTATATATATATAGTTTTTTATTGGTATTTTATTGATTTTTTTCTTTTGCAGGACGATGCCCGACTATGGCGCATCGCTGGAGGAGCTCCGCGCCCTCATGGAATATAGGTTGGTTTTGAGGGGTTTTTAGATTTATGTGAAAAGTGTGAACTATTTTGGAAATTGGAGGTTTTTTCTTAATTTTACGTAAGAAATTACGATTTTTTGTGAAAAAGAGAGGTTTTAGATACAGAATCTGGAGAACATTTGGTTTTTAAAATGTGAAATGAAAAAATGTGAAAATTACATTGATTTTTAAATTTTTTGATAAAAAATAATTTTAAAAGTGTTCGCTAATCCGGTTTTCTTACAGAGGAGCGGAGGCGAAGGAGAAAATTGAAAACGATTACGGAGGCACACACGGGTTGTGTGAAAAACTTCGCACAGACCCGAACAACGGTCTGCCGAACACGCAGGAAGAGTTGAATAGGCGGCGAGAGGTTTTCGGTGCAAATGAGATTCCGCCACATCCGCCGAAATGCTTTTTACAATTGGTTTGGGAAGCGTTGCAGGTACGTTTTGTTGAAAATTGAAAATTGAATGAAAATGGGAAAAAGTGTAGTTTTCGTGAAGAGAAATGGTGGATTTTATTCATTTTTTAGAAAGAATTTGTGAAAATGGGGCTAAATTCTAGTTTTAGGGCGCAGAAAGGGTCGTAAGGGCTTAAAAATCGAATATATCGGTTAGGAAATTTTTAAATTTGGTTTTTTCAGCTTTTTTGGTTAATTTTAAAAGCTGAAATTTTGAATTTTCAGATTTTAAAACACTGAAAAATGTAGATTGTGAAAAAAAATTAAAAATTTCAAAATTTAATTAATCGGAAAAGCTGAGAAAATGCATTTTTAGCTTTAAATGCTGTTTCCAAAAAGTTTTAATAAAAAATTAGGAAAAATTGAATTTTTTTCAAACATAACTCAAAAAGTGTCCAATTCACAATTTTCGAAATTTGGTATTTTGATCTATGATTTCTCGAAAATTGAAAAAATTTTTATTTCGAAATACCGTAGAAATCATGGAGAACAATGGATTTTGCGAAATTTTTGAAATTGCAGCAAAATATAAATTTTAAATTCTAAAAAACAACAGTTTTATTGATTAAAATTTGAAAATTTGGATTTTTTTGAAGATTTTCAGTTGTTTTTCGGGACATGTTAATTTTTTAAAACGTATTTTTCCAAAAATTCTAACTTTCCACCTAAAAACCCATTAAATGTAGATGTTCATAGATGTTCAAAAAGACCTGAATTAGGTTGCTAATTGATGAAAATTTAAAATTTTTGGAAAGTTAGTTTAAACTAAAAAAAAAGTCACTAAAACAAACAAAATTGTCTGAAAATCCTTATTATTGCAGGATGTAACACTTGTCATCCTTCTCGTCTCTGCCATCGTATCCCTCGCACTCTCATTCTACCGACCTCCAGCTGATAACGGAGCTCCAGTTGATGACGGTGAACACGACGCCGGATGGATTGAAGGAGTCGCTATCTTGATTTCTGTTTGTGTTGTTGTTTTAGTTACCGCTCTTAATGATTATACAAAGGAAAGACAATTCAGAGGTGAGTCATTAATTGAGAATATTTGGGGAAGTTTTGAGAAATTTTGTAACATTTTAAGGACTCCAAGCCAAGATTGAAACCGAGCATCGCTTCTTTGTGATTCGTGGCGGACAATCGATTCAAATTGTTGTCAATGAATTAGTTGTTGGTGATATTGCACAGATTAAATATGGAGACTTGTTGCCGGCCGACGGTGTGTTGATTCAGTCGAATGATTTGAAGATTGATGAATCGTCGTTGACTGGAGAATCGGATCAAATTCGAAAGAGCCCCGAACACGATCCGGTATTGTTGTCGGGAACTCATGTTATGGAAGGATCTGGAAAGGTTGGATATTGATTTTTGGAATGCTTTTTTATAGTATTTTCTGCTTTTTTTAGATGTTGGTCACTGCTGTCGGAGTCAACTCTCAAACTGGTATTATTATGACGCTTCTCGGTGCTGCGAAGACTGTTGCAGATGAGGAGAGAAAAACTGCCAAGAGAGAAGGTAAACTAATGAAGAAATTTGAATTTCTGAGATTTTAATTCATATATTCTTTGAAGATTTCATCCAAAAAGTTGAAAGTACAGTTTTTGACCCTTTTTTCCTAACATCATATTTTTCTCTTTTTAAAAGTTAAAACCAAATAAGATTTCTTAAAGACAAGGTGCCATAAAAACTTGAATTTTCATTGAACTTTGAAAATGTGATTTTTTGAATAACGATTTTTTTTGTTGAATTTGGAAAAATCGAAATTCTGTAGAACATTAGTAATTTGGGTTTCTAGGACATATGTGGGGTTTTCTCTTAATGGCCGAAAAAACCAAATGTTCGTTTTTGCTTTAGGTCATTTTTAGCTCTCTGAAGGCTATTTTTAAAGAGTCGTTTTGAAAATGTTCAAAAAGTCTTAAATTGTGATGATTGATGACCAAAATTCACTGTTGCTAGGTTTCTAGTTGAAAAATCTCATATTTCGGTTAAATTTATTTTTTTTTGTGATAAATTATCAAAATATGGCTTTTCTAAAGTATATTTAGTTTATCAGTCCAAAACGAAGTGACACCTTGTCGTTAAACAAAAATTTCATTATTTTTTGACCCCCCCCCCATCAATCTAATCTCCCTAATCCATTCCTTGTTTCTCTTCCTTGACTTTCTAGACGTATCCTCGAATGGTTTTGCAGAACGACGTTCTCGATCGTCTATCAAATCTCATCAACAACAACATACTCACAATAATCATGGTACTTTTTGAAAAACACACAGAAAACATAAGTGTTGTTGGGTATCTTCTTCTCTATCTTCTACTTCTCTCACTCTCTTCTCTCTATCTCGTAAATGCACTTTTTATCAAGAAAAATGGGAAAAATTAAATTTAGAAAAAAAAAACAGTATTTTAGATGGTCCCGAAACGAAAAACTGAAATGAGAACCTCGTGATGTGATTGTACTCTTTTTTTTTTCTTTTCAATTCTACTTTTTTGTCTTCACGGAATGATGATTTTTTGTGTACACGAATGAATGCAAAATGGAATGATTTGAGGAAAAAAACCAAATTTGAAGAAACCACTTTTTTATGAGCCTAAATTTATTGAAAAAACTGCCCAAAAAGCTACCAGCGACCGATTTGAGACGAAAAAACGGGAATTTTGCTTTAATTTGACCGTTTTTAGATTTTCAGCCATCTAAAGCCCTTAATATCTAAATAATGGTCTTTGGTGGTCAGAAGGATCGGAATTATGACCCGATTTTAACAGAATATTGGTTTCCCTATCCTTATCGATTATGTCTGATCGAATTTGGCCTTTTCGGATTATTCTTGAATTTAAAAAAATGCCTCTATTTATTAAATTTTATGAAAAAATGCGAAATAATCCCAAAAATTGTTTTAAAACATGATTTTTAATCGTTTAAATCCCAGAATCCCAAAAAAAAGTCAATAAATATAAAAACCTCGTGGTGATTATGGTCCTGCACTCTTTTTATTCGTGAATGGACTCCTTTTAGTGATTGTTTTCTGTTCCTTTCGCCCGAAAGAATTGCATTTTTCTTTTTCTCTATTTATATATATATATGAATCATAATTCAGCAGGAAAAAAAAACCCCACCCCTCTTTTTTTTGGACAAAACCCTAGATATAGTGTTTTTATTGTTACAGGTGGCGATGGAGCATCGGGAGCGGAAGAAGGAACTGCACAAGCGTTATTGGGTGAGTTTTTGGCACAGTTCCAAATGATAAAAGTTGTTTTGCAAAAAAAGAAAAGAAACAAACAAGAAAGTCAATAGTTTTTGATGTTGTAAGTTATTAGAAAACTTCTTTTTTTTTATTAGATAATTATTCTTAAATTAATATGTTCTTTTTTGGCTTTATTATGTTTTTTGGATATTGTTGCAAGAGCACGTAGGGGGTTAAGGGACCGTAGAAGTATTTAGACTTTTTTTAAAAATAAAAACGAATGTTATTGAAACCGAAGAAAATTCGAATATTTTTATAGATTCGAAAGGAGAGGAACTTGCCAATGGAAAAGTCGGAGGCGGAGGAGAAGGTGACGGAAAGAAGGAGAGATCGGTTCTTCAGGCGAAGCTTACTAGATTGGCCATTCAAATTGGATATGCTGGTGGGTTTTTTTTGGAGAGATTAAAGATAGGTGATATTGGAATAAGATATAGTAATTTAATAGATGTTTTGAGTATTCTAGGTACATTTTTTAGGTCCTTGGACGATAATTTTGATTAAAAATGTTATTTATTCCGAAATAGTGTTTTCAGAAGAAGTAGAAATCGAAGTTTCGTTGTATTGAAAATCTTCATAATACGAAAAATTGCATTTTAAAGAAATTTATATTGATTTACCCTCCTCTTCCTAACTTTTTCAAATTTTTTGTGTTGTGGTACACTGACTTTAAGAAACGGGAGACAAATTAAAAAAACAAATCTTAAAGGCAGTTTACCAGAAAGAATATACCTTTTTAAAAATGTAAAATTTGTTTTTTCAGGTTCATTCGTCGCTGGATGCACTGTTCTCATCCTCATCATTCGTTTCTGTATTTCACACTACGCTATCGAAGGAAAATCATTCTCGTTGACCGATTTCCAATATTTCATCAATTTCCTGATCATCGGAGTCACGGTTTTGGTCGTCGCTGTTCCGGAAGGTCTTCCACTTGCGGTTACCTTGTCGTTGGCTTACTCGGTTAAAAAGGTATGTTTGTTTTTGGAAATTTTTTGGAAAATCGGCTAATTTTGTTGTTTTGTTGCAGATGATGTTGGATAACAACTTGGTTCGTCACTTGGATGCTTGCGAGACAATGGGAAATGCTACATCGATTTGTTCGGATAAGACGGGAACCCTTACAACCAATCGAATGACTGTTGTTCAATCCTTTATCAATGGTAAGTTGTTCAAAATCTCACTTTTAAATGGAGAATTATGGGAGTCGCGCTTAATTTTGAGCGAACCCGCTTAAATTGGTATAAATTACGTGATGGAAGTTGAAATTTTTGGAAAATGGGCTTAGAACTTTAACAGTCGTAGAAATCATTTTTAAAACCCGAAAATTCAAATAAAAAAGTTCAATTTGATTTTTAAAAATTTTGAAATGCGATTTTAACAGGTTTTTGCCATTCGATTTTTAAAAATGTGTGAAAATTTGGTTTTTTTTAATAAAAATGTTCATATGATTTCTTAAAAGCCGTAGGTGGGATACCGCGGATTTCGGCTAGTAACGACCTTAACTTTTTTTCACTTGGAAAGGTGCGACGACCTTAACTCGAGGCGGATTCGAAGAATAGTGATGAAAAAATTGGTCATATATTCGTTTTTTAAGCGTTTTTCAGCGTTTTTGCTGCATTTTACGTTTGGTAGTCGCCTTAACTTTTTTAAAATGTTTTTTGGAGCGAGCTTAACTCTGAGATTTCGAAATGACCCGATCCCACCTATGTTAAAAGCTCAAAATTAGCCACAACATCCCAGCTTAATAAGAAAATTTGAAACTTGTCCCGAAAATCGAATAATTTCCAGATTTTCACCACAAGGATACGCCAAAAGTTGAAACATTGGACCAGAACACTATCAAACTTATGATTGATTGTATTTCGATCAATTCGAGTTATTCGTCACAAGTAATCCCGGGAAAACTATTAGGAGAACAAGCGACACAATTGGGTAATAAGACTGAATGCGGAATGTTGGGATTTGTTCTAGCTTTGGGAAAAAGTTATCAAGAAGTTAGGGATCGGCATCCGGAGGAGACTATTCCAAAGGTATCTGAATATCTTATTTTTGTGTAGATCAAAAATATATATGTTTTTTAAAGGTTTATACCTTCAACTCGGTTCGTAAGAGCATGTCAACTGTTATCAACCTTCCGGATGGAGGATATCGTGTTTTCAGTAAAGGAGCATCGGAAATTGTGACCAAGAGATGTAAATTCTTTTTGGCGAAAAATGGACAAACCAACAAGTTCACCGGAAAAGATGCGGAGAATTTGGTACGCGACGTGATTGAGCCAATGGCGTCGGATGGATTGAGAACCATCTGCCTAGCTTATAAGGATTATGTGCCGGCGAATCAGAAAACATCGGAGAATCAAGTGGGATACACGTCGGAACCGGACTGGGAGAATGAGGAATCGATCGTCGGAGATATGACGGCTATTGCGATTATGGGAATTCAGGATCCGGTTCGTCCGGAAGTGCCGGCAGCTATTACCAGATGTCAAGAAGCTGGAATTACGGTTCGAATGGTTACCGGAGATAATATTAATACCGCTCGATCGATTGCAACCGCTTGTGGAATTTTGAAGCCTGGAGAGGATTTCATCGCACTTGAAGGAAAGGAATTTAATGCGAGAATTCGAGATGAAAACGGTGAGGTTTCACAAGAAAAATTGGATTTGATTTGGCCGAAACTTCGCGTTCTCGCTCGTGCTCAACCGTCGGATAAGTATACATTGGTTAAGGGAATTATTGACTCGCGGGTGACGGAACAAAGAGAAGTTGTGGCGGTAACCGGAGATGGTACCAATGATGGACCGGCTTTGAAGAAGGCCGATGTTGGATTTGCTATGGGAATTGCGGGAACTGATGTCGCGAAAGAGGCATCGGATATTATTTTGACCGATGATAACTTTACCTCGATTGTGAAGGCTGTCATGTGGGGAAGAAATGTTTATGACTCGATTGCTAAATTCTTGCAATTCCAACTGACTGTTAATGTTGTTGCGGTTGTTGTCGCGTTTGTTGGAGCTTGCGCCATTCAGGATACGCCGTTGAAGGTGAGTAACAAAATGTTGAAAAAAAAATCTTGTTAAAGGCAGTACCTGCTTTAAATGAGAAACAGCTCATTTGAAAGAGAATTTCACGCTGCTAAAGGAATTTCTTTCAAAACTTGCTAATTTGAGCATTTCAAGGTCTGAAAATTTGCAAAAAAGTGAACTTTGAAGAGCTCTATCTTGGCTCGAACTCAAAATTCGGTAATCAGCGTAAAACTCGGTGTCAAATGAGAAATAAGTCATTAAAAACAGCCAGAAACGCATTCAGTGGCACACTGTCTTTAATAAACGACCTTCCCTCATATTTCGCTTTTTTCAGGCTGTCCAAATGCTTTGGGTTAACTTGATCATGGACACATTGGCCTCACTTGCCTTGGCTACCGAAATGCCGACAGAAGAACTCTTGAAACGTAAACCATATGGACGTACAGCCCCACTGATTTCTCGAACAATGTGCAAGAACATTCTCGGACACGCCGTCTACCAACTCCTCATTCTTTTCGTTCTTATCTTCTACGGAGAGCACTTCTTCAACATTCCATCAGGAAGATGGGCTCCACTCCACTCGCCACCATCCGTTCATTTCACAATTGTTTTCAATACTTTTGTCATGATGACGTTGTTCAATGAGATCAATGCGAGAAAGATTCACGGAGAAAGGAATATTTTCAAAGGATTGTTCTCGAACCCGATTTATTATGTTATCTGGATTGCGACATTTGCATCACAAGTTGTTATTGTTCAATTCGGAGCGATGTGGTTCAGTTGTTCGGCGTTGAATGTGACCCAATGGTTGTGGTGTCTTGCGTTCGGAGTTGGAACACTTCTCTGGGGACAGGTAGGGAGAGTTTTTGTTTTGGGATATGAATTCAATCGAAAAAAAGAAGGGTTTTTGGGAAAATTTGCCAAATTTTTAAGAAATTTATCAAATTTCTTTTAATACACTTTTTTTTCGAAAAAACTGCAACGATTTCAATATTTTACTTAAGTTTTCAAAGAACTGACAGTGTGTCTTTAAGAATTTTTTTTTTACAAATCGAATTTAGATATTTTGGAAAGGAAATTTTTGGGCTTCTAGGTGATTCAGATAAAAATAACGCATATGATCCATAAACCTAAATTTGCGCTCTTCCAGAAATGTCCATTTCTATTTTTTTGAACTTCTAATAGGGTAATAGGTTACTTTCAATTATTCATCTCAAATTTGAGCTTCTGAGCTCTTCTGCTCTTCAGTCCCCCCCATGTGAAATTCTCTGAAAAAGTCGAAAATTTGTTTCAGATCGTCACATCCATCCCAACTGGATCATTGCCAGCCAACATGACGATCGGAAGCGGTGAAGCACCAGACAATGATCCATTAATGCCAGACTATGAAGATTCTGACACACACGAGAAGAGATCCGGTCAGATTTTGTGGGTGCGCGGATTGACACGTCTTCAAACTCAGGTTAGTCACATCCTTTGTTTTTTAAAGGAAATTCCGAAAAACCCCGCTTTTTCTTTCTCTATATTTTTTCAATAAGTTTATTTTTCCGCTTTGAAATTTAAATTTAAAAAAAAGAAAAAAGAAACTTGATTTTAGAGAAACTAGTAGGGGGTAAAACGGTAAATTGGAAAAGTGTAATAAAACATCGACATCTCTAGAAAATGAGCAACATTTGATACGGTTTTTGCAACAAAAAAAAAGAAAAAGAAGAAAGTTGTTTTTCTCAAGTTTTGCGGAGGATGGTTGATGAAATTATCGATTTTTTTGATATTCTTTGAAAAAAGTATATAATTGGGGGAATAATGGAAAGTGTGTGTGGTGTGGATGTTTTTCTCACTCACCTTTATATATCTTATTTTGATTTTGTTTTTTTTTTGGGAAAAAAATGCGATAAAGGCCCCCACCCCCCAAAAAGAAATATTAGTAGTTTATTAGTGTTCTATCACTTTGTTGTTATTTATTTATTATTTTATTTTTTGAAAGAAAGAAAGAAAAAAGAAACTTCTGTTGAATGTGTTGTGTTTTTTTTTCTTTTTTTTATAGAGAATTTCCCTTTGTAGCCCCAAGGAAGAATGGAAATCGGATTTTTATTTAAAAAAGAAGGTAAGAAGCTCATTTTTTCAAGAATTTTCAACCTTTTGAAGTTGTGCTTGTTTTGTACCTTTATTTCTTGTCAAACGAAAAAAAACAACAATTCTGAAATTATCCCCCCAATTCTCCCCTCTTCTCTTTTTTTCCATTTACTGTCCGCGATTTTATACGAAAAATGAGCACACTGAAGTTTTTTTTTTAAAAAGAAACTAAAAATCGGAATTTTCTTGAGTGCGGGATATGGTGTCGAAGGATGTAAAGTTTTTTTCTCGCTTTGTAAACCAAATGTTTTGAAAAATTTTCCTATGTGTGTCTTTTTTGAAGTACGTTTTTTTTATAAATTGTAGAAAATTGCTCGTTTTGTGGGATGCGTTGCGGTTCGACCGCGACGCGGATGACGACACTGAGTTCATGGGGGCATATTTAAAGGGCTGGACTATACGCAGGTTATAAATGTTGCTTAATCGATCTGAAATTCAATTTTATATACCTAGTGAAAAAAATTTGCAAAAAACTAGAAAACGGCACCCGGAATCGAACTTTGGTCTCAAAAACCACCAACTTTACTCAGAAGTTCGATTCCGGGTGCCATTTTTTTGCAATTGTTTCATATTCGGTATTTTAAATCGATTGAACAACGCTTAAAGGGATTCTTTACTGTTTTTGGGTTTCTATTCCATTTTCATCTTCTTCACAATATTTGAAAACCCATACAAGAAACATATTTTTGCGAAATTACCTTTTCTAATTGTCAAACAGACCCATTTCCAAAATATGGCGGTGAATGGCCTAACAATTGCAAACACTCTCACATTCGCATGCTCTCTCGCGCGCGGCCGAGCGGTTAGGCCATTCGCCGCCTTACCCTGTAAATGAGCTTTTTTCGTGTTCTAGAAAAGGAAATTTCTATAAATTGTTTTGCTTCTATAGGTTTTCAAATATTGCGAAGAAGATGAAAATGGAATGGAAACCCAAATTCAGTAAAGAGTCCCTTTAAGCGTACAGTCCAAAAAATCTGCATTTTTTTTTTCAAAATTGCCGTTTTCCAGGAAAACGAAATTTTTTATTATTTCATTTTTTTTAGTCGTAATTAAAACCACTTATATTGGATATTTCTGAAAACTAGAAAAATCAGCCTTAAAAATTATATTTTCCAAATAACTCTATTTCTAAAATCACAAAATTCCTTGATTTTGAAAATTCGAAATTCCAAAAATGCTTAGTTTTGTCAGCATGAACTTCAAACGTACAGTACGTTTTCCTTTAATTTTTTTTGAATTTTACGAAAAAATTTTATAAACACTAATTTAAATCGTGAATTTTATTTTTTTAATGCAAAAAATAGGATCTTTAAAAACCCCCTGTATAATTAACGCTCTATTTAAATTCTAACTAACTTTTTGTCAGGCATCGCGACCGCAACGCGCTTGTCAATACGCGTTGCGGTTGCAAATCATATATACCCATTAACCTCGAAATCCTGGAAAAGAAAAATTATGGAATGATGTACATAAAAGTAATAGTAGTAGTAGTAGTAGCGGTAATTAATTGGCATGCTTTCAGTGAATATTTCGTGATTAGTTTCGAAAAGGGGTTTTTTCTTTTCCATTGTTTCTCCTTTGTTTTAATTTTTATATTTAAACTGAAAAATCATCATCCCGCATTCAACCAAACTCCGCCAAAACTAACATGCTTTTGAAAAAGAGCAGAAATTTAAAAAAAAAGTGGCTTTTAACTAACACAAGTGTTGCTCATTTTTCGGCAAAGAATTGATTTCGGTTGTTTTATTATTCTTCTTCTGATTTTTGCTGATTTCGATTTCGTTTGTTTTTTCTGTCCCTTTTTCATGGGCATTTTCCTGATTTTTGGTTACAGCTTCGAGTTGTCAAAGCGTTCCGCTCATCGCTTGAGGAGTTTGATGAAAGAGTGTCGATGACGTCAACACATTCGGTGCATTCGATGCGAGGATTCTGGAATGGAAGGCATACGACGACGGCGGCGTCACCGGAAGCTGGAAGAGCTGCAATGGCGGCGTTGTCGCATCGGCAATCGCCACAGCCGTATCCGTATTATCACCATCAGCAGCCGAGGACACCGTCGCCACAACCGCATATTGTTGTCGAGAATGGAACGAATGCGAATAGCGGTACGCAACAACAGGCGACGAATAATGGAAAGATTGAAAAGGTGCCATTGGTGCAACAATGGTCACCAGACACCAATTCTTCGTATACCCAGACACAGAGAAGCATTAACAAGAGTATGTCACTTGACACACCAGTTTCGGTTGCGCACGTGTAATTCCAAGATTTATTGATTTGGGAGAAGGTTAATTATTGATTTATTGATTTGAAGGGGAAGGTTAATTAGTATAAGAATATTTTTGAGAGTAAGGATAAATTGCAGAGAGAAGTTTTGAACCAGAACATCCGTAACCATTAATTTTCTGAAGTTGAAACTTCTAGAAATGTTGAAAATGTACAGAAATTCAGGATTAGGTTGTGTTTTTCTTTGATATTCAAATTATGACATAAACTTTTCGATTTTTGTGGAATTTTGGAAATTTTTAAAAAATTACTGTAACTTGGGAAGCATTTCTAAAAGTTTTCAATTATTGGGCATTTTAAAATGTGTTCTACACAATGAGCTACTTAATTTTCTTGAAACCTGACAGTTTTGCTTTAAGTCAGTGCAGTATTTAATTGTGGAGTTTTGTACTCGTTTAGGGCTATAATTTGTGATTTATTCCAAAATTATACTAATTGATCTTCCCTTATTAGATATATATGCCAATTTTTTTTAAATAATTAAATTTCAGAAAAATAGATATTTCTGAAATTTATACCTTTATTTTTTATACCTTTATACATGACAAAATTGTTTTTTTATTAGAATTTGTATCAACAGGTAGTTTTTTAAACTTTTTTTTTTACTATTTTGTCCATTTTTCTCTTTTAAATATTATTTTATCCTTTCAAAAGTTCTTTCGTTTCTAATCACTTTTATTTTATTTTGTCCATTTTATGTTAGGTTTCTTCTTTCTTAATAATCGCAATTTTTTTGTTATAATTTCTAAATTATTAGGATTTTGAAAGATAACGATCGAACCCCAACCTTCAGCCGCTTGTTTTTAAGAATTTTGGGTACGCTGTCGCAATGGCAGACGCGTCTGCGGTTGCGTTGCGTATCATGAAAAATGTTCACATGTATTATTGTTTGCTTTATTTTTTTATTTTATTTGAAACAACAACAAAAAAAAAGACAAATTGTTTATTATCGTGTTATTATTGATATATTCATTAGCTATAAATTTTTTCTCTTGAAAAAAAAAAACAAAAATGGTATTTAAAAAATGAAAGGCATGAAGACCGCACAAACGCACCACACTTTCCCTTACCCCCCGCAAATTTTCACACGGGCACCACCAATTTTTTTCGTCTAGATTTTTTTCTGTGTATGAATGGTTTGTTTTTCCTCTGGAATTGAAAAGGAAAAAGCTTGAAATAGTTTCTAGAAGTTCTGGAACAGAAGAAGGTAAAATTGGAATAAAAATCAATTGCAGGTGATTGGAGGTGAACGCTCGGATCACCTGATTCCGGTGCCGTTGAGCAGTGCTCCGACGGATCAAGCAGTAAGAACTTATAGTAGTGATACTAGAGTGTGTTGTGATTTGTGTGCTCTTGGTTGTTTATATATATTTATATATAATTTTGTTTTTCTTTTAAAAAAAGGAACTCACACTTCTTAGCATGAAAAAAACGAACGTTGTTTCCCCAATTTTCCCCCCGAAAAAGTGGTTGTGACATTTACATTGGTATATATTTAAAGTTTTAATTATTAATTGAGTGTTTTGTGAATAGTAGCGCTTTTAAAAGACATTTTACGCTTATTTTTAACAAATTTGGTGCTTTTAAATTTTTAGAAATATTAAGTGGTACATTGTCTTTAAGGATGTTTTGAACGAAAATTGCGAATATCTAGTCAAAAGGCGATAATTTTATTAGTTATGAATTATGTTTCGAAAGCCAAAACCAGTGTTGTTAGACGCGTTGCGGTTGCGTTGCGTACGCGCGTTTCTATTTCAAAAATTCGTATGAATTTTTTCAATATAGGAATTTATCAATATATTTGCGGTTCTTTAGGTATTTCGCAACAGCAACTTGAAACCTGTGCTGCCAGATGCGTTCAACATATTTTTAGCAAATGTCGCGCCTTTTAGAAATAGTGGCGCACTGTCTTTAAAGATGTTTTGAACGAAAAAAAAATAAAGGGGGTTTTCAAAAATCACCAATTTCACCAACTATTCTTTTAAAAAAACGTCTAACTATGTTCTCCTATCCGCACTACTATTTGTAACGTATCAAAAAAATCACTAAAAATCTTGATTTTCTATCTATTTACCAACAACAACAACAACAAAATCTTAGTGAAATCACATGTGCTTTTGTTTTATATTAATTTCTAGCAATATGAGTTTATTTTTCTTCTCAACTACCATAGAAACCACGAATGAATTCTCATCATTTTTCAGATTCGTGTCGTCAAGGCGTTCCAAGCTGGATTGGATCGTCGTGAGCCGAGCTTGACGGGACAATCGGCTGCGAGATTGAGAGAGATTAGTAGACAGCTCAGATTGCAAGTGGATAGTGAGAATAGAGGTTGGTTTCGTATTTTTTTTTTTTGAAAAGCTCAATTATGGATAACGGATAACTGAATCCAGAAATCCAAAAGAATATTCCATTTTTGAGATTGTGGACTAGTTTTTAGCTTATTTGGATTTCTAGGTCATAGAAACAAATATTGGATTTCTAGGCCGCAATCCCAATTTCCGACTTATTTTTTTGTCAAAATCCATTTTCAAACTTTTTGCAGCTCGCTCAACATCTCGTGGAAACATCAAAGAACCAAACAACTTCTAAAACCATTTCAACGAAGTTTTAATATTTTTCCTTTTCTATTTTTTTAGCCCTATTCCGGTGTTCCAACCCATCTTTTGTCTAGCACAATCAGCTTTCTTTCGTTGGAATTCTGTTTTCTATTATTTCTATCAAATTCTACTCTAATCTTCGTTTTTTTTTGTTTCAACCCGACGAGTTTTACTTTTTCTTTTCATTTCTTCCCGATTTTTAATTAGCTATAATAATAATTTTCTTTCTGGAAATTTTTTGTTTCAGCATAATCCTATAGGTTTATAATCTTTCTAGGAAACTAAACAAGAAACTTTAATTTTTTTTCCTCTTTTTTAAACATTTTTGGACAAAAACTGCCTTATTTTTTCTTCATCAAATATCTATTTCAATTGTCCATTTGATTTGAAAACAGTATTTTTTGGAACTCAGCTTAAAGTTAGCTTTTCAGAAATTTTCCTTTTTCTGTTTGTGTGTGCTTCATCGTTTCCTTGTAATTCTACTTAAATAATCAATATCACCAAATTTGGTTTCTTCATCAAAAAATCTCTCTAGTGTAGATTTTCTCTGTCGTTAAGTACTGTAATTACAGTAACCTTCTGATGCATTTTATTCGTTTTTTCTTTATTTCTTAATTTTTTTTTCATATTTGAAATACACCTTTTTTGCTCTTGGCTGTAGTTGTTTTAAGAAAATGTTTGTTTGTTGCAATTATAAGAAAGAGCCATCGTCGTCATTTTCATTTCAGGTGAATACGTTGACAGGATAGGATATAATAAAGAGGAGAAGCATAAGAATCGTGTGGTTTGTCGCAGGAGCCGCCCCTTACAAGGGGGCGGGGCCTCGCTCAGGATTGGACGTTGCACAGGAATCTCTAGAAAAAATATAAAAATATATTTCCTATTCTTAACAAAAAATGTATTAAAATTTTAAAATTTACATTTTTTCTGAAAATGTTTAAAAAAATCAATAAAAACATATTTATTGATTAGTTTTTCGGATTACTAAATTATGAGTATTAATTTTTTTTAATTTTATTTTAATTTAGAAAAGAAAATTTTTCTGTCTCAATTTACTCACCTTTTCACCTCTTCAATTACCTCAATCTCTGCATTTTTTAAAAGTGCAGTAATTACTTTTCAAAATTACCAAAAACTGAAATTTTTTAGTTCATTGGGTTGTAAATTCATTCGACTTTCAAATGAAATCTTGAAATCTCGCATTTATAAAGATTCATTTTTTCCAGCCCGACAAAAGGCCGATTTTTAGGCCTTTACACATTTCTAAATCTTGAAATGTTTTCTGAATCTTTTAGCGCTTGTTCCATTCTTTCGAAAAACATAAATTCTTTTTTAAAAGCTATAACATTTGGCTGAAAAAATCAAGTTTCAGATTTGACTCAACTTGACAATTCAATAGCCGGTGAGACTCGCACATCAACGAAGCCACTGAAATTATGTTGCACATGAAAATTGTTTTTGCGGCTGAATTTAACTTATTTTTAAAAGAAATTGTATATTTTTAGAAACCTCGCAATCAGCTCTACAATGTTCCAAAGAAATTTTCAGATTTTTTAAATCAGAAAGGTCCGAAAACGGACCTTTTCTTAGACCGAAAAAAATAAATTTCCGAAAAATCGAAATGTCAGGCTTTCGTTCGAAAGCTGATTCTATTCTGAACACATCGCCTGAAAATTATAGATTTTTATCAATTTTGAAATGTGATTACCGACATTTTATTATATACACATACATACGCATATATACATTATGTCCTTTCCAAAAAACGTCTGACGCGAAAATAGGATTCCTAGTGAGTATGACGCCTATTTTGATATCATTTCCTGGCTCTGTAATAAATATAGGAAAACGGCATCCTTATATGTCTAGAAATATCCGTAAGTGGGTCGTAAGGTGGAATAAAAACTCTCTTAGACTTTGGCTCGTAATCTTCTTCCTCGCAAAGTTTTTTCAGAAGAGCTTTCGCATTCCTTTGCTCAATTTCATGAAATACTTTATACGAATATAATGCTGCTTGTTGTAGTTGTTCAATTGTTATGTTTTCCAATGCTGCTAACTGAAAAATAATGAGGAAAATATCAGAAAAATTAAATTTTTTGTCCATGCAATATACGAAGAAAAGTGATGAAGTCTGTATCAAAGATTCTGTAGTTTTTGAAAATTTTCGAACCGTAAATATCTTTGATCACATATTCATTTTCTTCATTTGGCTCTTTCGACAATATTTCGCGTAAAACTGAAGACACAGAAATCAGCGCCTGGAAACTGGTGGAGTTATGAAACAAAAAGGCAAAAAAAGACGTACGAATTTATCTACGTATAACTTAAAGCCATCTTTAATGTATTTATTGCCAATAATTCTTATCACAACTTCAGAATCGATATTTTTCGGAATTTTAAGTTCATCGATTGATAGTAAATCAATTCCAACAGTTGATTTCTTGATGTTAATATTTAGTTGAAACGTTAAGTTATCAAGATCCTCATCCCCTGGCGCCATTGCAGTTCGAATCGCTTCAAATTTTCCGAATTCGAATCTAATGGGAGGCCTCACATGAATTGAACAAGAGCTGAAAAAACAATTCTTTTTAATTCTAATTGTTTCGTTTCTAATTCTGTTAAACAGAATTAACTCGATTTCAGTGTCAACTTCCCATAAATTTGATTCATGATAATCGTGAATTGCTTCAATTTCAATGGCTACGTTATCATTCATTCCGAGTTTTTTGAGAATTGAAGTTGAGTTTACTCTCCTGCAAAAAAGTTGATTCATTTTAAAGACATGGATACGTTTAAAAGTCCTATTTCTCGTTGATAAATAAAATTTTAAAAAACAAACGTGCTTCACTGTACTGTGTGCGAAAAATAATGAAAACTTTTAGTTTTGTTATATATCTAACACCCAGAACAATAATATGGATTTAAAAAATATATTCACTTCTATTTGGTTATAATGGTCGAAAAAGAAAGAAAACAAGTTTTACAAACCAATACATGTTTCCTATCCTGTGCTTATAAAACGATCCATCAAGACATTGCCAATAGAGGTCTGTTTGTATTTGAGCCATATATTCTTTCGACATTGTGAAAAGAATTGAAATCTAGAAAAATGTATTATTTAAAAAAAAATGAATACAAAAGAAACTGATAACCAAAAAAAATAATAACTGGAAATAAGATACAACAGGGACGCTTATTTCTTGCACCTTCCTCACTATCGCACATTCTACGTGAACTGGCACACTGCACCGTCACATTTCCCACCACAACTTGCGAACGCTCACCACCGTTCGCAATTGGTCTCGGAGAACATTTGGAGACAGTATGTCTTCATTGAGCGCGTATGGAATAGGAATGAAGAAACAGTAACACTTGTACGTATTCCTTTCAACTCTATGACCCTTTCTTCGACTTCGATACTGTTTCGTTTTGAGTTTCAAAACATAATAATTTCAAAGGAAATGTTGAAAAAATGTCACTAATATGACTGGAACATTAAAGGACACGAAATTGAACACAAAATTGAAACAATTTTAATTCATGCAATAATAAGCGAAAAAAAAGATATTCACAACAAAATTGAAACCTAATGGAATGCTGAATGTGCGATAATAGCAGCGTGAGGAAGGTGCAAGAAATAAGCGTTCCCGCTCAGACATTAGCGTTAGGACGCTGTTATATCATCTTTTATTTTTTGGATATCAGTTTCTTTTGTATTCATTTTTTTTTAATAATACGTTTTTCTAGATTTCAATTCTTTTCACAATGTCGAAAGAAGGATATATGGCTCAAATACAAAAAGACCTCTATTGGGAATGTTTTGATGGATCGTTTTATAAGCACAGGATAGGAAACATGTATTGGTTTGTAAAAGTGTTTTTCTTTATTTATCGGCAATTACAACAAAATAGCAGTGAATATGTTTTTTTAATCCAAAATATTGTTATGAGTAGAGTTGTGAAAGTTATAACAAAACTCTCGAAAAACGAAAAATTGTCATTATTTTCGCACGCAGTTCAGTAGAGCACGATTGTTTTTTTTTAAATTTTATTTATCAACGAGAAATAGGACTTTTAAACGTATCCATGTCTTTAAAATGAATCAACTTTTTTGCAGGAGAGTAAACTCAACTTCAATTCTCAAAAAACTAGGAATGAATGATAACGTAGCCATTGAAATTGAAGCAATTCACGATTATCATGAATCAAATTTATGGGAAGTTGACACTGAAATCGAGTTAATTCTGTTTAACAGAATTAGAAACGAAACAATTAGAATTAAAAAGAATTGTTTTTTCAGCTCTTGTTCAATTCATGTGAGGCCTCCCATTAGATTCGAATTCGGAACATTTGAAGCGATTCGAACTGCAATGGCGCCAGGGGATGAGGATCTTGATAACCTAACGTTTCAACTAAATATTAACATCAAGAAATCAACTGTTGGAATTGATTTACTATCAATCGATGAACTTAAAATTCCGAAAAATATCGATTCTGAAGTTGTTCTAAGATTTATAGAACCTGAATGCTTTAAGGTAGACCTTAAGTTCTACGTAGATAAATTTGTAAGTTTTTTTGCCTTTTTGTTTCATAACTCCACCAGTTTCCAGGCGCTGATTTCTGTGTCTTCAGTTTTCCGCGAAATATTGTCGAAAGAGCCAAATGAAGAAAATGAATATGTGATCAAAGATATTTACGGTTCGAAAATTTTCAAAAACTACATAATCTGTTATTCATACTTCGTCATTTTTCTTCGTATGTTGCATGGACAAAAACTGGAATTCACAAGTAACGGTCTTCTTCTGTTTCATAGAAAACAAAGACGTTTTTTTCAGGTTACAACATCGAATGTGTTTTAGAGTTAGCATTTAGATACAATGTCCAATTTTTGATTGTAGCTTGCGAAGAATTCCTAATTTCAACGAAAGAAAAATCCAATTTCGATAAGTTATTCTATGCCGAAAAATGTGATTTGGCAAAGTTAGAGGTGAGACTCAGATTTAATTTTTCAGATAATTTCCTCATTATTTTACAGTTAGCAGCATTGGAAAACATAACAACTGAACAACTTCAACAAGTAGCATTGTATTCATATGAAGTATTTCATGATATTGAGCCAAGAAGTGTGCATGCTCTTCTGAAAAAACTTTGCGAGGAAGAAGATTACGAGCCAAAGTCTAAGAGAGTTTTTATCCCACCTTACAATCGACATAACTATGTTTCTAATAATAATATGTTTTCCTATATTTATTACAGAGACTGGAAATGATATCAAAACAGGCGTCGTACTCAGTACAATTACGTTTTCTAAACTCAATTTTAGAATATACTAAAATCAGATTTATATTGAGTACGAGTTATATTTTTATACATTCATTGGCTCTTTATTTAAAGAAACACGTCATTTTTCCAATTTTTTAATTTGATTTCTTTACCGCGTAATGTTGAATATTTTTCAATATTTTTACTTTATTTTCATTACCTTATTCATTAAAAACTAGTTTCGAAAATCTCGATTATTAAAAAATTTTGCTCGTCAAATTGTGTGCATTCCGCAATTTTGTGATGGTGTGCATTGCACTGCGGCCGGCCGCGGCTGCCGCAGCCGCGCGGCCGCGTAGTTGTTACTCTATTTCGCGGCCGCGGCCGCGGCTTGTCTCGATTTTCAAATGCCGCGGCGGCCGAAGCCGGCCGCCCCCCAGCCCTGGAAATGAGGGAACAGTATTACAATTCACAACTACCGTATACCTGAGATAGCCATGCGCCTTTAAATCCACGTTTTTTCGAGGTCATCCTTTTGGCGGTTTGTAACTTTTGAATGGCTTTATCAATTTAAACAATCTATAGCTCAAATTAAAGACAAAATCATGAATTTTAATAATATCGTAAAAAAATAAATAAAAATTAATGTTTTATATATCAAAAATAGAGAAAAAGAAGAAACTTTTTCGAAAAAATAAAAAGATGGACTTCCTGTGTATTGAGCTATCATTTTTCGGATTCTACGCATTAAAAAACCTTTGTGTGTAAAAATTATTTATTTTTTCGGATGAGAAGAAGATCAACTGCGATGGACCAGATGGTTACCATTGTTATTAGCATGACCTTCGGAAACAAAAATTGAGATATTCTGAAAAGTTGTCACTCATTTAAGACCCATGAAATATCCTCACTTGTTTCCAATCCATCTTTTGGTCTCCAGCGGTAAATTAAAGTCGTTTTGAGCGGTACAGAATACCGTTATGTTCTCAGACAAGGTCTAATGCCCTTCCTCCGTCGAATCCGCGGCAAGCACCACATTTTTTTTTAATGCAAGATGGAGCACCGATCCATCGTGTCAAAAAGACAATCTCGTATCTGGATCGTCTTGGAGCTCAATTTTTGGAGTGGCCTGCAGAAAATGTAGGTGGAAAAGTTTATCAAGTTGTTAAGGAGCTTAAGAAAGCCATTATCGAAGCATGGCCCACCATTGGCCAACCCTGCTTGATGCACTCTACCAAGCAATGGATTCCCGAATTTTTCAGCTCGCTCGTCAAGACGCTATCCGAATTGATTATTAATTTTCCAAATTAATCAATTTTGTTAAGAAGAAAAATGTTTTTTAAAGTTTTTTTTGGTAGTGAACCTATCTTTTTGTGGATTGGCGAAGAGGCAAAAATGAGAAAAATCCAAATTTTTCCTTGAATTTCAATATTTTCCAAAAACACTTTTGATAACATTTTAAGACTTCCTAAATGCTTACTTTTGTTATCGGACATTTTTTCGAAATTTTAAATTTGAAAAAAGCTTAAAAATTTTAAATTTGAAAAAAGCTTAAAAACAAAAAGCTTGAAAAAAATTCTATTTACATACGCGCTCAACGAAGACATACTGTCTCCAAATGTTCTCCGAAACCAATTGCGAACGGTGGTGAGCGTTCGCAAGTTGAGGTGGGAAATGTAACGGGGCAGTGTGCCACTTCACGTAGAATGTGTGATAATAGCAGCGTGAGGAAGGTGCAAGAAATAAGCGTTCCCGCTCAGAAATTAGCGTTGGGACGCTAATTTCTGAGATTTCTTTTGTATTCATTTTTTTTAAATAATACGTTTTTCTAGATTTCAATTCTTTTCACAATGTCGAAAGAAGGATATGTGGCTCAAATACAAACAGACCTCCATTGGCAATGTCTTGATGGATCGTTTTATAAGCACAGGATAGGAAACATGTATTGGTTTGTAAAAGTTTTTTTATTTATTTATCGGCAATTACAACAAAATATCAGTATATGTTTTTTTAATCCAAAGTATTGTTCTGAGTAGAGTTGTGAAAGTTATAACAAAACTCTCGAAAAACGATAAATTGTCATTATTTTCGCACGCAGTTCAGTAGAGCACGCTTGTTTTTTATTTCATTTACCAACGAGAAATAGGACTTTTAAACGTATCCATGTCTTTAAAATGAATAAATTTTTTGCAGGAGAGTAAACTCAACTTCAATTCTCAAAAAACTCGGAATGAACGATGACGTAGCCATTGAAATTGAAGCATTTTGAAAACCTATAGAATCTACCTGTTTTTTCCAGGACGATGTTGAGTTTTCAATGCCGGATGGTCTGGACATCGAAGAGGACATTCATCATTCAATGACGGACATTTTTGTACATCAGGCAATTCATACAATAGAATTTGTGCTTGGTTGTGTTTCGCATACGGCGTCTTATTTGCGGTTGTGGGCGTTGTCGCTAGCTCATGCTCGTGAGTCCATTTTTGGTCTGGATTTCCAGTGAGTTGTTATTTATTTACAGAACTTTCGGAGGTTATGTGGCACATGGTATTAATGCAAGGACTACACCTTGCTGAGCAGGTTCCGAGCAATGTTGCTGCTGTTTTGGGGCCAGTAGTTGTTGCAGTGGTAATTAGGGATTATTCCAAAATTGTATAACATAACGTTAATTTTTCAGACGTTCCTCATCTTTGCCGTTCTCTCACTTTCAATTCTCATAATGATGGAAGGATTGTCAGCGTTCCTTCACGCGCTCCGCCTTCATTGGGTCGAATTCCAGTCGAAATTCTATGTCGGTACAGGCCATCAGTTCCACGCGTTCCATCTGAAAGAAAACCTGGAGAACGCTCAACTTGTTACCGAGGAGACCGATAGAATTGCTGATATTACGCGAACAGCGTAGTTCCGTAGTTTTGTACTAACTAAATTAAATAACATTCCATTAGGTTTCAATTTTGTTGTGAATATCTTTTTGTTCTCTTATTATTGCATGAATTAAAATTGTTTCAATTTTTCTTTAAACTATTAGGGTCAAGAGTATTTCAAATATGAAATACATTTTTTTTCTAAAAATCATCAGAAAGTTACTGTGTTTACAGTACGTTCTCTCGTGTCCTTTAATGTTCCATTCATATTAGTGACATTTCTTCAGCATTACCTTTGAAATTATTATGTTTTGAAAGTCAAAACGAAACAGTATCGAAGTCCAAGAAACATGGTTCTTTTCGTTTGGTGGAGATGTGTCAACTTTTCAGATTTCAATTGTAGTCTTGATTTTTTTCTTAACAATCGATTCACTTCATTCCATATTTTGGAGGTGTTGCTCATTGTTGGATCTTATGATCGAGAGGCACGGAAGCATGTTAATTGTTTAAAACGTTATAAATTCCTAACCCAATTTGAAAAAAAAAACTTTATTAACTGAAACTCTTTTTTTTAGAAATGCAAGAAGTGGTAAAGAAATCAAATTAAAAAATTGGAAAAATGACGTGTTTCTTTAAATAAAGAGCCAATGAATGTATAAAAATATAACTCGTACTCAATATAAATCTGATTTTAGTATATTCTAAAATTGAGTTTAGAAAACGTAATTGTACTGAGTACGACGCCTGTTTTGATATCATTTCCAGTCTCTGTAATAAATATAGGAAAACATATTATTATTAGAAACATAGTTATGTCGATTGTAAGGTGGGATAAAAACTCTCTTAGACTTTGGCTCGTAATCTTCTTCCTCGCAAAGTTTTTTCAGAAGAGCATGCACACTTCTTGGCTCAATATCATGAAATACTTCATATGAATACAATGCTACTTGTTGAAGTTGTTCAGTTGTTATGTTTTCCAATGCTGCTAACTGTAAAATAATGAGGAAATTATCTGAAAAATTAAATCTGAGTCTCACCTCTAACTTTGCCAAATCACATTTTTCGGCATAGAATAACTTATCGAAATTGGATTTTTCTTTCGTTGAAATTAGGAATTCTTCGCAAGCTACAATCAAAAATTGGACATTGTATCTAAATGCTAACTCCAAAACACATTCGATGTTGTAACCTGAAAAAAACGTCTTTGTTTTCTATGAAACAGAAGAAGACCGTTACTTGTGAATTCCAGTTTTTGTCCATGCAACATACGAAGAAAAATGACGAAGTATGAATAACAGATTATGTAGTTTTTGAAAATTTTCGAACCATATATATCTTTGATGACATATTCATTTTCTTCATTTGGCTCTTTCGACAATATTTCGCGGAAAACTGAAGACACAGAAATCAGCGCCTGGAAACTGGTGGAGTTATGAAACAAAAAGGCAAAAAAACTTACAAATTTATCTACGTAGAACTTAAGGTCTACCTTAAAGCATTCAGGTTCTATAAATCTTAGAACAACTTCAGAATCGATATTTTTCGGAATTTTAAGTTCATCGATTGATAGTAAATCAATTCCAACAGTTGATTTCTTGATGTTAATATTTAGTTGAAACGTTAGGTTATCAAGATCCTCATCCCCTGGCGCCATTGCAGTTCGAATCGCTTCAAATGTTCCGAATTCGAATCTAATGGGAGGCCTCACATGAATTGAACAAGAGCTGAAAAAACAATTCTTTTTAATTCTAATTTTTTCTTTTGTAATTGTGTTGAACAGAATGAACTCGATTTCAGTGTCAACTTCCCATAAATTTGATTTATGATAATCGTGAATTGCTTCAATTTCAATGGCTACTTCATTGTTCATTCCGAGTTTTTTGAGAATTGAAGTTGAGTTTACTCTCCTGCAAAAAAGTTGATTCATTTTAAAGACATGGATACGTTTAAAAGTCCTATTTCTCGTTGATAAATAAAATTTAAAAAAAAAACAATCGTGCTCTACTGAACTGCGTGCGAAAATAATGACAATTTTTCGTTTTTCGAGAGTTTTGTTATAACTTTCACAACTCTACTCATAACAATATTTTGGATTAAAAAAACATATTCACTGCTATTTTGTTGTAATTGCCGATAAATAAAGAAAAACACTTTTACAAACCAATACATGTTTCCTATCCTGTGCTTATAAAACGATCCATCAAAACATTCCCAATAGAGGTCTTTTTGTATTTGAGCCATATATCCTTCTTTCGACATTGTGAAAAGAATTGAAATCTAGAAAAACGTATTATTTAAAAAAAATGAATACAAAAGAAACTGATATCCAAAAAAGAATAAATGGAAGTAATATATAACAGCGTCCCAACGCTAATTTCTGAGCGGGAACGCTTATTTCTTGCACCTTTCTCACTATCGCACATTCTACGTGAACTGGCACACTGCACCGTCACATTTCCCACCACAACTTGCGAACGCTCACCACCGTTCGCAATTGGTCTCGGAGAACATTTGGAGACAGTATGTCTTCATTGAGCGCGTATGGAATAGGAATGAAGAAACAGTAACAGTTGTACGCATTCCTTTTAACTCTATGTTTCTTGGACTTCGATGCTGTTTCGTTTTAACTCATAACTCGAAAATTATTCTTGCCTCCCTGCTATCCAACACCAGGTACAAAACATCATGAGATTCCACAATTTTCTCTAATTTCTCAACACCTTCCGCCAATTTGGACTCTTCTGAAAATGAACAAACCCTCAGATAGATTTTTAAAAAAGTATTCTCCCATAATTTTGCTGAAATTATAAAACAGTAATTTTTGTTTTTGCTAATCAAAAATTTTGAAACCATAGGAATTATTGGGAAAAAATCCATCTGAAATTCATTTTCAGACATGGCTAAATTTCTTTATTTCATAAAGAAACACCTTGAAAAACTGCTTTGACAATAAATCATATTTTTAGAGTTCATTTTCATGAAATTTCACTTTTAAAAAATCTAGAAAATTGAATTTAATTTTCTTCATAGTTCAGAATTACGCATCATTAATGGACCTATAAAATACCGAAACATTGCAATTTCTCGTTATTTTTGAACTTTAGTTTTCTTCAAGCGGGTTATAAAAATGTCCTCACAACTGTTTCAACAATTTGGGTCCCACGTTTTCACGTACAGGTCGAATAAAATGTTTAATTTCTCCGTTTCAAATTTTTGTGCTTGTTTGGATGACCAAAAACTTTCAATTTCCAAAATTTTTTAAACGTCCTGCGCATGTTTTGTAGCTGACATAAGACTTTTCGAACTCGAGAATGCTTCGGTTGAGATTTTTGCCCTATTTTCTTTAACTTCTTAGATTTTAAATGCATAATGAAATTTTTCCACTAACAAATCTTCAATCAAGGGTAAATCAATGAAAACTTTCAGGTTTTCAGCTTCTGTTCAAATTCCTTGATAAATTCTATTCCTATGAAATCTTCAATGAAATCTATCTCGATTCCGAAATATATATATATATTTTTTTTTTCATTTCTTACAAATAATTCGTTCCGAACTCGAAGTAAATAGGAAGTGAATGAACTACTTCTAAGGTATTGAGATGAAAAATTCCAGATAATAATTTTCCATTGACAATTTTTAATGATCCGAGCTCCGCTTAGATTTAAAAAATGATTAATAATGCATTAACATTCGATTTTTATAATTCTCAGAATTAATATTTCTTGCCCTCGCGTTTTCAATGAGCACCAATTTCAAAATATTTCCTTTCCAGAAACTCACGAATTGAAGCCTGACAATAAATCTCCTTTGGCGCCTCATCGAGCATCCATTCGTTTAGTTTTCTCCGATTCACCTCACTCCAAAAACTGGTAACACAATATGTGGCATATGGCACAAACGTCGCCATTTCGCTGAAAAATGCCCCTCTCTTGCTCCTTTCCAATTTTCAACAAAATCAACAATGCTCAGAAGGTACTCGATGAGATTTTGGGAACAAAAACAATATTTTAATGAATTATTTATCAATGGACAGGAAAATAAAAGACCAAATAGACAAACGCTGAATAATTTAAATAATTGAGCCTAAAGAAAACCAAACATGTCAGCAAAAGTGAAAATTGAGAATAAGACAGTTAAAAATTATAAGAGTTAGAGAAGCATCATTGATGGGAAGCACTTACTGTTATGACAAGATTCAGCATCACTTTGAAACTTAAATTCGACGTAACATAATACACTATTAGTCAATTCGCAGTGAACAGTTCTATTTTTGGTAATTTCTCCGAAATTACCACACTCCGCGAGAACGTACCCTGGTGGCCATCCGATTAAGTGATTCACCAGGACTGTTCTACCATTGCAAAATTTGTCGTGTTCTGGAAAATATAGACATTATTTAATTTTTTCAAGTACTAATTAAATTTTTTGCAGGAGAGTAAACTCAACTTCAATTCTCAAAAAACTCGGAATGAACGATGACGTAGCCATTGAAATTGAAGCAATTCACGATTATCATGAATCAAATTTATGGGAAGTTGACACTGAAATCGAGTTAATTCTGTTTAACAGAATTAGAAACGAAACAATTAGAATTAAAAAGAATTGTTTTTTCAGCTCTTGTTCAATTCATGTGAGGCCTCCCATTAGATTCGAATTCGGAACATTTGAAGCGATTCGAACTGCAATGGTGTCTGGGGATGAGGATATTAATAACCTAACGTTTCAACTAAATATTAACATCAAGAAATCAACTGTTGGATTTGATTTACTATCAATCGATGAACTTAAAATTCCGAAAAATATCGATTCTGAAGTTGTGCTTAGATTTAAAGGTGCTAGCTGGATGAAAGATGACTTATTTTACGTAGATAAATTCGTACGTCTTTTTTAGGCTTTTTTCAAAACTCCACCAGTTTCCAGGCGCTGATTTCTGTATCTTCAGTTTTCCGCGAAATATTGTCGAAAGAGCCTAATGAAGAAAATGAATATGTGATCAATAATATTTGCGGTTCGAAAATTTTCAAAACCTACAGAATCTTTTATTCATACTTCGTCACTTTTCTTCGTATGTTGCATGGACAAAAAATGGAACTCACAAGTAACAGTCTTCTTCTGTTTCATAGAAAACAAAGACGTTTTTCAGGTTACAACATCGAATGTATTTTGGTCTTTGCATTCAGATACAATGTCCAATTTTTGATTGTAGCTTGCGAAGAATTCCTAATTTCAACGAGAGAAAAATCCAATTTCGATAAGTTATTCTATGCCGAAAAATGTGATTTGCCAAAGTTAGAGGTGAGACTCAGATTTAATTTTTCTGATAATTTCCTCATTATTTTACAGTTAGAAGCATTGGAAAACATAACAACTGAACAACTTCAACAGGCAGCATTATATTCATATGAAGCATTTCATGATATTGAGCCAGGAAATGTGAATGCTCTTCTGAAAAAACTTTGCGAAGAAGAAGATTACGAGCCAAAGTCTAAGAGAGTTTTTATTCCACCTTACAATCGACATAACTATGTTTCTAATAATAATATGTTTTCCTATATTTATTACAGAGACAGGAAATAATATCAAAACAGGCGTCGTACTCAGTACAATTACGTTTTCTAAACTCAATTTTAGAATACCAGGAAAACTGTCACCGCTTCGCGGTGGTTTTCCTGGTTTGTAGTTCGCCTTCGGCGCACTTAAAGAGAACTTTACAGAGCTAATAAATATACCTTAAAATTCTAATTAAAAATCAGTTAGTCGTCCATTTTTTCGAAGCTCGTTTTCCCGGCTTCTACGTGGTTTTAGAAAATTTAAAGAACTGATATGGAATGAGTATGACGTCTATTTTCATTTAAAGTACATTCATTAGCTCCGTAAAGTCTTTCTTTTTTCTCATTTGATTACAAATAGAATTATTTCAGTCTTCTAAAATGGTTATAATTAGCGTCTTAAATATAGAAATGAATCTGAAAAGAGGTTGATGTACTCTTCTTACTCTAGCTCACCTGACCTTTTCCAATTAATATAGCCCTCATAATAGAACGATCATTTTCATTTTTCTCAACTCAGAAATGACAACAAATAATTTTGACCTAGTTTCTTAACCTATTTTTTCATATACGTTCATGGAATTTTGACAAAAATTGAAAAAAATGAAGAAATGAAAATCTACAATCATTAGGTTTCAAAAATTTCATCCTCTTTCGGTGACTTCTATGGTCTACCGGTTAAATAATCACTTCTTTACGTGTACTGATTCAATTCCACTCAGTAACTTTTGAAGTTCACTATGAAAAAGGCTTCGGAAACACAAAAAATTGCGAACAGATTTGTGTTAACAGACACTTTCCCGGCGTTTCAAATATATAATAGGATACTAAAGATTTATATTGAGTACGAGTTCTATGTTTAGTATAGGTACATTCATTGGCTCTTTATTTAAAGAATCACGTCATTTTTCCAATTTTTTAATTTGTTTTCTTTACCACTTCTTGCATTTCTAAAAAAAAAAGTCTCATTTAATAAAGTTTTTGCTTCTTTTTTCTTCAAATTGGGTTAACGCGGGGTTTCTTTTACTACGGAGAGTGGACACGAGTGAGATAGAGCAGAGCTGTGCATTTCTCGTTTCTCGTTTCTCGAATTTCTCGATTTCTCGACATTTTTCGAGAAAATTTCTCGAAAAATATTTCCGAGAAAAATTCTCGACGAGAAATTTCTCGAAAAATAATTCCGAGAAAATTTCTCGAGGAGAAATTTCTCGAAAAATTCCAGAGAAATCAAAAAAAAATTAAAATAATAGTTGAAGAAAATGTTTGAATTCAAAGCTTTTCTGCAACAGTTTAAAGGAGCGTGACGATGTATTAAACATATGTTGTGCTTTGGAACATATGAAAAATTATAAAATATGTTCCTAAGTTTGCGAAATGTTTCGTTTCTTTAAGAAATTTTTTTTGGATTTCTCGAAAATTTCTCGAAAATTTTTTCTCGTTTCTCGAAATTTTCTCGAAAAATTTTTCTCGAGTTTTTCGTTTCTCGAAATTTTCTCGAAAACTTTTTCTCGCACAGCTCTGATCGACACCTGCTCATCAAACAAGCTTTAAAAATGGAAAAATTAAATTAAGTCATGCAACATTTTTAAAGTGGTACTTTATAATTTTTGTAAAATTAGTACTTGAAAAAATTAAATAATGTCTATATTTTCCAGAACACGACAAATTTTGCAATGGTAGAACAGTCCTGGTGAATCACTTAATCGGATGGCCACCAGGGTACGTTCTCGCGGAGTGTGGTAATTTCGGAGAAATTACCAAAAATAGAACTGTTCACTGCGAATTGACTAATAGTGTATTATGTTACGTCGAATTTAAGTTTCAAAGTGATGCTGAATCTTGTCATAACAGTAAGTGCTTCCCATCAATGATGCTTCTCTAACTCTTATAATTTTTAACTGTCTTATTCTCAATTTTCACTTTTGCTGACATGTTTGGTTTTCTTTAGGCTCAATTATTTAAATTATTCAGCGTTTGTCTATTTGGTCTTTTATTTTCCTGTCCATTGATAAATAATTCATTAAAATATTGTTTTTGTTCCCAAAATCTCATCGAGTACCTTCTGAGCATTGTTGATTTTGTTGAAAATTGGAAAGGAGCAAGAGAGGGGCATTTTTCAGCGAAATGGCGACGTTTGTGCCATATGCCACATATTGTGTTACCAGTTTTTGGAGTGAGGTGAATCGGAGAAAACTAAACGAATGGATGCTCGATGAGGCGCCAAAGGAGATTTATTGTCAGGCTTCAATTCGTGAGTTTCTGGAAAGGAAATATTTTGAAATTGGTGCTCATTGAAAACGCGAGGGCAAGAAATATTAATTCTGAGAATTATAAAAATCGAATGTTAATGCATTATTAATCATTTTTTAAATCTAAGCGGAGCTCGGATCATTAAAAATTGTCAATGGAAAATTATTATCTGGAATTTTTCATCTCAATACCTTAGAAGTAGTTCATTCACTTCCTATTTACTTCGAGTTCGGAACGAATTATTTGTAAGAAATGAAAAAAAAAATATATATATATATTTCGGAATCGAGATAGATTTCATTGAAGATTTCATAGGAATAGAATTTATCAAGGAATTTGAACAGAAGCTGAAAACCTGAAAGTTTTCATTGATTTACCCTTGATTGAAGATTTGTTAGTGGAAAAATTTCATTATGCATTTAAAATCTAAGAAGTTAAAGAAAATAGGGCAAAAATCTCAACCGAAGCATTCTCGAGTTCGAAAAGTCTTATGTCAGCTACAAAACATGCGCAGGACGTTTAAAAAATTTTGGAAATTGAAAGTTTTTGGTCATCCAAACAAGCACAAAAATTTGAAACGGAGAAATTAAACATTTTATTCGACCTGTACGTGAAAACGTGGGACCCAAATTGTTGAAACAGTTGTGAGGACATTTTTATAACCCGCTTGAAGAAAACTAAAGTTCAAAAATAACGAGAAATTGCAATGTTTCGGTATTTTATAGGTCCATTAATGATGCGTAATTCTGAACTATGAAGAAAATTAAATTCAATTTTCTAGATTTTTTAAAAGTGAAATTTCATGAAAATGAACTCTAAAAATATGATTTATTGTCAAAGCAGTTTTTCAAGGTGTTTCTTTATGAAATAAAGAAATTTAGCCATGTCTGAAAATGAATTTCAGATGGATTTTTTCCCAATAATTCCTATGGTTTCAAAATTTTTGATTAGCAAAAACAAAAATTACTGTTTTATAATTTCAGCAAAATTATGGGAGAATACTTTTTTAAAAATCTATCTGAGGGTTTGTTCATTTTCAGAAGAGTCCAAATTGGCGGAAGGTGTTGAGAAATTAGAGAAAATTGTGGAATCTCATGATGTTTTGTACCTGGTGTTGGATAGCAGGGAGGCAAGAATAATTTTCGAGTTATGAGTTAAAACGAAACAGCATCGAAGTCCAAGAAACATAGAGTTAAAAGGAATGCGTACAACTGTTACTGTTTCTTCATTCCTATTCCATACGCGCTCAATGAAGACATACTGTCTCCAAATGTTCTCCGAGACCAATTGCGAACGGTGGTGAGCGTTCGCAAGTTGTGGTGGGAAATGTGACGGTGCAGTGTGCCAGTTCACGTAGAATGTGCGATAGTGAGAAAGGTGCAAGAAATAAGCGTTCCCGCTCAGAAATTAGCGTTGGGACGCTGTTATATATTACTTCCATTTATTCTTTTTTGGATATCAGTTTCTTTTGTATTCATTTTTTTTAAATAATACGTTTTTCTAGATTTCAATTCTTTTCACAATGTCGAAAGAAGGATATATGGCTCAAATACAAAAAGACCTCTATTGGGAATGTTTTGATGGATCGTTTTATAAGCACAGGATAGGAAACATGTATTGGTTTGTAAAAGTGTTTTTCTTTATTTATCGGCAATTACAACAAAATAGCAGTGAATATGTTTTTTTAATCCAAAATATTGTTATGAGTAGAGTTGTGAAAGTTATAACAAAACTCTCGAAAAACGAAAAATTGTCATTATTTTCGCACGCAGTTCAGTAGAGCACGATTGTTTTTTTTTTAAATTTTATTTATCAACGAGAAATAGGACTTTTAAACGTATCCATGTCTTTAAAATGAATCAACTTTTTTGCAGGAGAGTAAACTCAACTTCAATTCTCAAAAAACTCGGAATGAACAATGAAGTAGCCATTGAAATTGAAGCAATTCACGATTATCATAAATCAAATTTATGGGAAGTTGACACTGAAATCGAGTTCATTCTGTTCAACACAATTACAAAAGAAAAAATTAGAATTAAAAAGAATTGTTTTTTCAGCTCTTGTTCAATTCATGTGAGGCCTCCCATTAGATTCGAATTCGGAACATTTGAAGCGATTCGAACTGCAATGGCGCCAGGGGATGAGGATCTTGATAACCTAACGTTTCAACTAAATATTAACATCAAGAAATCAACTGTTGGAATTGATTTACTATCAATCGATGAACTTAAAATTCCGAAAAATATCGATTCTGAAGTTGTTCTAAGATTTATAGAACCTGAATGCTTTAAGGTAGACCTTAAGTTCTACGTAGATAAATTTGTAAGTTTTTTTGCCTTTTTGTTTCATAACTCCACCAGTTTCCAGGCGCTGATTTCTGTGTCTTCAGTTTTCCGCGAAATATTGTCGAAAGAGCCAAATGAAGAAAATGAATATGTCATCAAAGATATATATGGTTCGAAAATTTTCAAAAACTACATAATCTGTTATTCATACTTCGTCATTTTTCTTCGTATGTTGCATGGACAAAAACTGGAATTCACAAGTAACGGTCTTCTTCTGTTTCATAGAAAACAAAGACGTTTTTTTCAGGTTACAACATCGAATGTGTTTTGGAGTTAGCATTTAGATACAATGTCCAATTTTTGATTGTAGCTTGCGAAGAATTCCTAATTTCAACGAAAGAAAAATCCAATTTCGATAAGTTATTCTATGCCGAAAAATGTGATTTGGCAAAGTTAGAGGTGAGACTCAGATTTAATTTTTCAGATAATTTCCTCATTATTTTACAGTTAGCAGCATTGGAAAACATAACAACTGAACAACTTCAACAAGTAGCATTGTATTCATATGAAGTATTTCATGATATTGAGCCAAGAAGTGTGCATGCTCTTCTGAAAAAACTTTGCGAGGAAGAAGATTACGAGCCAAAGTCTAAGAGAGTTTTTATCCCACCTTACAATCGACATAACTATGTTTCTAATAATAATATGTTTTCCTATATTTATTACAGAGACTGGAAATGATATCAAAACAGGCGTCGTACTCAGTACAATTACGTTTTCTAAACTCAATTTTAGAATATACTAAAATCAGATTTATATTGAGTACGAGTTATATTTTTATACATTCATTGGCTCTTTATTTAAAGAAACACGTCATTTTTCCAATTTTTTAATTTGATTTCTTTACCACTTCTTGCATTTCTAAAAAAAAGAGTTTCAGTTAATAAAGTTTTTTTTTTCAAATTGGGTTAGGAATTTATAACGTTTTAAACAATTAACATGCTTCCGTGCCTCTCGATCATAAGATCCAACAATGAGCAACACCTCCAAAATATGGAATGAAGTGAATCGATTGTTAAGAAAAAAATCAAGACTACAATTGAAATCTGAAAAGTTGACACATCTCCACCAAACGAAAAGAACCATGTTTCTTGGACTTCGATACTGTTTCGTTTTGACTTTCAAAACATAATAATTTCAAAGGTAATGCTGAAGAAATGTCACTAATATGAATGGAACATTAAAGGACACGAGAGAACGTACTGTAAACACAGTAACTTTCTGATGATTTTTAGAAAAAAAATGTATTTCATATTTGAAATACTCTTGACCCTAATAGTTTAAAGAAAAATTGAAACAATTTTAATTCATGCAATAATAAGAGAACAAAAAGATATTCACAACAAAATTGAAACCTAATGGAATGTTATTTAATTTAGTTAGTACAAAACTACGGAACTACGCTGTTCGCGTAATATCAGCAATTCTATCGGTCTCCTCGGTAACAAGTTGAGCGTTCTCCAGGTTTTCTTTCAGATGGAACGCGTGGAACTGATGGCCTGTACCGACATAGAATTTCGACTGGAATTCGACCCAATGAAGGCGGAGCGCGTGAAGGAACGCTGACAATCCTTCCATCATTATGAGAATTGAAAGTGAGAGAACGGCAAAGATGAGGAACGTCTGAAAAATTAACGTTATGTTATACAATTTTGGAATAATCCCTAATTACCACTGCAACAACTACTGGCCCCAAAACAGCAGCAACATTGCTCGGAACCTGCTCAGCAAGGTGTAGTCCTTGCATTAATACCATGTGCCACATAACCTCCGAAAGTTCTGTAAATAAATAACAACTCACTGGAAATCCAGACCAAAAATGGACTCACGAGCATGAGCTAGCGACAACGCCCACAACCGCAAATAAGACGCCGTATGCGAAACACAACCAAGCACAAATTCTATTGTATGAATTGCCTGATGTACAAAAATGTCCGTCATTGAATGATGAATGTCCTCTTCGATGTCCAGACCATCCGGCATTGAAAACTCAACATCGTCCTGGAAAAAACAGGTAGATTCTATAGGTTTTCAAAATGCTTCAATTTCAATGGCTACGTCATCGTTCATTCCGAGTTTTTTGAGAATTGAAGTTGAGTTTACTCTCCTGCAAAAAATTTATTCATTTTAAAGACATGGATACGTTTAAAAGTCCTATTTCTCGTTGGTAAATGAAATAAAAAACAAGCGTGCTCTACTGAACTGCGTGCGAAAATAATGACAATTTATCGTTTTTCGAGAGTTTTGTTATAACTTTCACAACTCTACTCAGAACAATACTTTGGATTAAAAAAACATATACTGATATTTTGTTGTAATTGCCGATAAATAAATAAAAAAACTTTTACAAACCAATACATGTTTCCTATCCTGTGCTTATAAAACGATCCATCAAGACATTGCCAATAGAGGTCTGTTTGTATTTGAGCCACATATCCTTCTTTCGACATTGTGAAAAGAATTGAAATCTAGAAAAACGTATTATTTAAAAAAAATGAATACAAAAGAAATCTCAGAAATTAGCGTCCCAACGCTAATTTCTGAGCGGGAACGCTTATTTCTTGCACCTTCCTCACGCTGCTATTATCACACATTCTACGTGAAGTGGCACACTGCCCCGTTACATTTCCCACCTCAACTTGCGAACGCTCACCACCGTTCGCAATTGGTTTCGGAGAACATTTGGAGACAGTATGTCTTCGTTGAGCGCGTATGTAAATAGAATTTTTTTCAAGCTTTTTGTTTTTAAGCTTTTTTCAAATTTAAAATTTTTAAGCTTTTTTCAAATTTAAAATTTCGAAAAAATGTCCGATAACAAAAGTAAGCATTTAGGAAGTCTTAAAATGTTATCAAAAGTGTTTTTGGAAAATATTGAAATTCAAGGAAAAATTTGGATTTTTCTCATTTTTGCCTCTTCGCCAATCCACAAAAAGATAGGTTCACTACCAAAAAAAACTTTAAAAAACATTTTTCTTCTTAACAAAATTGATTAATTTGGAAAATTAATAATCAATTCGGATAGCGTCTTGACGAGCGAGCTGAAAAATTCGGGAATCCATTGCTTGGTAGAGTGCATCAAGCAGCAGTATCGGGAGATTAATCCAGGTTTGGTTTAGTTGATTTCACTTGAAATATTAGCGAAGAGCATCATTTTTTGTGAAGTTTTATTGATTTTCATTTAAGCGTTTAATTTACGCTGTAAAATCTGGAATTAGGCCCCCAAAAGTCAGAAAATGATTAGTTTTGAATTTTAAAAAGAGTGGAACAAGTTTTTGGATTGAAAAAAGGAAATTTCGAAAATGAGAGATTGCTTGGTTAATTTTAAACCACAAAATTAAATTTTGAACTCGAAATTCGTTTTTTAACTTCTCTAAATTTATTGTATTTATGGTCCGTTGCCAATCGTCTTCCTATTGCCCCACTTAAAACGAACTTTATCCGAATAGGAAAATCTTCTTCCAATATTTTTACTTATGTTATCAACAATGTTCCTATTACTCAATCCTTTGTTGTACGAGACCTTGGAGTTTTAGTTGACTCTAATCTCTCATTTGATCCACATATCCGTAAAATATCTTCTCTAGCTGCATTAAAAACTAAACAATTGCTTTTTTGTTTCAAATCAACTAACTTCAGTTTTTATGTATTTCTTTTCAAATCATACGTATTGCCTTTACTAGAATATTGCTCTGAAATTTTTGACCCTTTCCTTAGTTCTTCCCTCTCAACAGCTCTTGAAACCCCGCTCAGGCATTTTTCAAGGAAAATTTGTCAACGTTGTAACATCTCATATTCATCTTATGCCGATAGACTTTGTACTTTATCACTAAACTCTCTCTTACTTCGAAGATCCCGTACGGGTTTAAAATTTCTATACCAATGTCTTACCGGAATGGTTTCATTTCCGGATCTTAATAAATTTGTCGTTTTTTCCACTAACAAGCGTAAACCAATGATGTTAAAGCTTATTGGCACTCACTGCAATACATTTTTTGATTGCTATGTTCCACTGTGGAACTCACTTACTAACAATATCAATTCATTTTTATCATATCAAGATTTTGTCCACCTATTAGTCATTTCTAAGATTAACCGTCATGCTGTATAACTTTATAACTATTAGTCCCTGTTACTCTTGCGGGTAACTTCATCAATCTTATTCATCATTTTTTTTTTTGCTTCTTTTCTGTATATTTCAATTTGTGTCATGAATAAAGATAAAGATATGTTCTTTTTTTTCTAAAATTCATAGTGTTAAAAGAAATAAACTAACAAATCCTTCATTCATCGCCTTTCTGACATTCGTCTCCTCTGTCGTCGGAATCCAACATTCTCCAGCCAGGAAACCGTTGGTGTCTACCTGCGATAAATTGGAATTTCAATAAGGATTTCAAAAAATATGATCTTCAGCGCTCGGGAAAAAAATTTAAACTTAAAGACAGAGTTCCATAAATTTCAATTATTTTAAAAACGTTCATGTTTTCAAACCTTAAAGACAGAGTTCCACTAATTTCTAATTTTCAAAACTTAAAGACAGAGTTCCCTTAATTTAAATTCTTTTAAAACTTCATATTTCTTTTATTCTATTAGAATTCTTCAAGATTTCTTAGCCATTTTCCCACTCAAAAATATAAAACACGTAATTCGAACATTTTCCCACTGGCACCCTGTCTTTAAGCCAAAAGTTTCGCTTCCAAATCCCAGAAAAACCCCCGCAAACTCACCGTAAACATATTCATCACATGATAAACCGACTTCTGAATCTGTATCGATTTCATCCAATCCGGTAGTTGATATGACAAATCTTTCAGGATCTGAATTTTTCAAAAGAAACAATTATTGATTTTTTTTCCCAATTTCCTCCCCAAATTACCGTATATCTATGGGTCTGTGTGGTATCGATAACAATCGTCAAATCTTTCATTCGATTTTCAGCCTCCGCCATTTTCATCTTCCTATCTTTTGAGATTTTCGGGCATGGGTATTGTGTTGCATTAAACCTATAAAATAACTCTTTTACATACTCTTCTTTCATAGTAAATAAAGGTACCCATCACAGACTTTCTCAACAATTTGTCTTAAGCTATCACCTTTGAAAAACACAATGAATACACATTTTTGATTGGGTTCGAGCTGCAAAAATCCATTTTTTAAGTTTCCAACCTTACAAAAACTACCGTAACCGGATCATTAATCAAAAATACGAATCGGAGGTGTTCACAAACGCCGTCCGTCGACACGCCCTCCACAAAACCCTCTCAAACGACGACTTTTTGTCCCACGGGAGAACACCGGCCACAAACCATGCATTCTCCTCATCCGGCTGTAACAACGGTGTCAATGGTACGTCATTCGAACTTGGCAGTCCGCCAAAAGCAAACGATTTCGAGAATATCTCCAATTCGTCACCAGTCGCCGACCGTTCGAGCTTCGCTTTTGTGTCTTCACCTTTGTGCTGAGAAATCTCGGTATTTGCGGAAGAGGGAATTTCAGAGAGAAACGCCTATTACTTACCACATTGAAAAAATCATCAACCATTGAAAGACATTGATAAAATTCACGAGCCGAGTTCAAATTCCTTCTGAGCTGTGTGTCATTGTGGTTTAAATCAACAAATTCTTTTTCGAGTTGATCGAGACGGAGCTGAAAATTCGTGAAAATATTTTTCCAACCCGATTTTTCCAAATTTCTCCGGAATTTTCTGAATTTTTTCCGAAATATCCCGAATTTTTTGAATTTTTCTCAACTTTCACGAGTCGAGACATATTTTTTGATCCATCTTACCATTCCCGTCCGCCTGAATTACCCCTTTAAAGACAGACGGTTACCAATACAAATGTTTTTTAATAATACTGATTTTTATATATTCTTCTCAAAATTTTTAATAATTCGACCATTTTCAACATGTTTTGGGCTGATAAATAGGTAATTTCATTTTTTATTCAAATTTTTTGTAAATACGTATAATTTTTTAGACTTTTAAAAGGTCTTCGTTAAGAAACCCTTTAAAATTTGCCTATATTCAACATTTTGATAATTTTTGCAAGAAATTTTGATCTGCACCCGGAATCGATCCCTCGACCTTCAAATTACTAGATTTTTCGGGAAAATTTCCAAATTTTGATGGTATCTAGTGGCTTTCTCCTTCAGAAAATCTTTAAACAGAAAAAATACCTCCAACTGCATAACTTCCGCTTGTGTCGGCGCGTGCAAACTCGAAAAATCAATCGATTTCGGCTCAATTTCCGGACTGCATGTTATCACTTGTTTCTCCAAGAATCGCAGCTTCCTCTCCATTTCCTCCGACCGCCGCATTTGTTTGACAAACGTTCTAGTGTACATACTCTGCTTGCTATTCAGCTGCAAAACAAAAAATCAATATTTGATGCGACACGTGTGACCGCGACGAGCGGCTGCCAACACTCACATCCACAAACTGCGCATTCCCATGCTTCCCAATTTCCGCCAAACATTCGTAAGCTGCTTCTTTCACCAGAATCATCTGATACAATTTCATCTCCTCAGATCTGTGTAACGACCCCATTTCGTTTCTATTTTTCTGAAAAAAAAACCACTTGTGAAATATGAACAAAATTCACATTTTTTCCTACATTTGTCGCTTCTTCCAAATTCACAGATTCAGTTGGAAAGATGCGATTTCTTCGGCTTCCTCTAAAAATCTCTTTTTTTTTTTTGAAATAATACGGATTTAACGTACCTATTCCTTTCCGAACTACTCGAGAAGATCTCCGACAAATCAATATGTTCTCGATTATCGTCCCTCGCCTGCTCAACTTCTAAAGAACCTTCGTAACCGTCGTTGATCACAAAATTCGGAGAAGGTGTTCGAAAATTGAGAAATCCGTCGGAAATCGAGTCTGAAACGGTGATATTTTTGTAAAATCTTTTAAAAATATGTGCCAAACCGTAAATACGCCGCGGAAGACTTGTTAGTTTCGAAAAATCGAGGAGAAAACGATGATTGGTGGATCGAAGTGGAAAGGAGAGCTGAAAATTCTAAATTTTGATTTGAAATTCGAGATTGGAACAATTAGGGGGTATATGTATGCAAAATTCAAAAAAAAAGTCAATATATGAAATTTTTCGATTAATTTGGAGCCCAGGAACCTATTTTCACAAAAATCTATCAAAATTCTACATGAATTACAAAAAAAACATTTTTGGACAGATTTCTGACAAGAGATCCCTTGTAATCAAAAGTTATGTGAAGCTTACTGTAAAGAGCAAACTCCGGGGAGCAGGAAACTGTTTTCATGTTTTTCGTGATGGGCTTCTGGGCTCAAGTTATGACGGCTCAAAGTACACCAATCAAAATGCGACATGAGCAGCCATAACTTGAGCCCAGGAGCCCAACGAAAACAGTTTCCAGCTCCCTGGAATTTGCTCTTTCCAGTAAGCTTCACGTAACTTCGATTCATCGGAACTCTTGTCAAAAATCTGTTCAAAAATGTTTATTTTGTAATTCATGTAGAATTTTTAAAAACTTGAGCCGTCATAACTTGAGCCCAGAAGCCCATCACGAAAAACATGAAAACAGTTTCCTGCTCCCCGGAGTTTGCTCTTTACAGTAAGCTTCACATAACTTTTGATTACAAGGGATCTCTTGTCAGAAATCTGTCCAAAAATGTTTTTTTTGTAATTCATGTAGAATTTTGATAGATTTTTGTGAAAATAGGTTCCTGGGCTCCAAATTAATCGAAAAATTTCATATATTGACTTTTTTTTTGAATTTTGCATACATATACCCCCTAATTGTTCCAATCTCGAATTTCAAATCAAAATTTAGAATTTTCAGCTCTCCTTTCCACTTCGATCCACCAATCATCGTTTTCTCCTCGATTTTTCGAAACTAACAAGTCTTCCGCGGCGTATTTACGGTTTGGCACATATTTTTAAAAGATTTTACAAAAATATCACCGTTTCAGACTCGATTTCCGACGGATTTCTCAATTTTCGAACACCTTCTCCGAATTTTGTGATCAACGACGGTTACGAAGGTTCTTTAGAAGTTGAGCAGGCGAGGGACGATAATCGAGAACATATTGATTTGTCGGAGATCTTCTCGAGTAGTTCGGAAAGGAATAGGTACGTTAAATCCGTATTATTTCAAAAAAAAAAAAGAGATTTTTAGAGGAAGCCGAAGAAATCGCATCTTTCCAACTGAATCTGTGAATTTGGAAGAAGCGACAAATGTAGGAAAAAATGTGAATTTTGTTCATATTTCACAAGTGGTTTTTTTTTCAGAAAAATAGAAACGAAATGGGGTCGTTACACAGATCTGAGGAGATGAAATTGTATCAGATGATTCTGGTGAAAGAAGCAGCTTACGAATGTTTGGCGGAAATTGGGAAGCATGGGAATGCGCAGTTTGTGGATGTGAGTGTTGGCAGCCGCTCGTCGCGGTCACACGTGTCGCATCAAATATTGATTTTTTGTTTTGCAGCTGAATAGCAAGCAGAGTATGTACACTAGAACGTTTGTCAAACAAATGCGGCGGTCGGAGGAAATGGAGAGGAAGCTGCGATTCTTGGAGAAACAAGTGATAACATGCAGTCCGGAAATTGAGCCGAAATCGATTGATTTTTCGAGTTTGCACGCGCCGACACAAGCGGAAGTTATGCAGTTGGAGGTATTTTTTCTGTTTAAAGATTTTCTGAAGGAGAAAGCCACTAGATACCATCAAAATTTGGAAATTTTCCCGAAAAATCTAGTAATTTGAAGGTCGAGGGATCGATTCCGGGTGCAGATCAAAATTTCTTGCAAAAATTATCAAAATGTTGAATATAGGCAAATTTTAAAGGGTTTCTTAACGAAGACCTTTTAAAAGTCTAAAAAATTATACGTATTTACAAAAAATTTGAATAAAAAATGAAATTACCTATTTATCAGCCCAAAACATGTTGAAAATGGTCGAATTATTAAAAATTTTGAGAAGAATATATAAAAATCAGTATTATTAAAAAACATTTGTATTGGTAACCGTCTGTCTTTAAAGGGGTAATTCAGGCGGACGGGAATGGTAAGATGGATCAAAAAATATGTCTCGACTCGTGAAAGTTGAGAAAAATTCAAAAAATTCGGGATATTTCGGAAAAAATTCAGAAAATTCCGGAGAAATTTGGAAAAATCGGGTTGGAAAAATATTTTCACGAATTTTCAGCTCCGTCTCGATCAACTCGAAAAAGAATTTGTTGATTTAAACCACAATGACACACAGCTCAGAAGGAATTTGAACTCGGCTCGTGAATTTTATCAATGTCTTTCAATGGTTGATGATTTTTTCAATGTGGTAAGTAATAGGCGTTTCTCTCTGAAATTCCCTCTTCCGCAAATACCGAGATTTCTCAGCACAAAGGTGAAGACACAAAAGCGAAGCTCGAACGGTCGGCGACTGGTGACGAATTGGAGATATTCTCGAAATCGTTTGCTTTTGGCGGACTGCCAAGTTCGAATGACGTACCATTGACACCGTTGTTACAGCCGGATGAGGAGAATGCATGGTTTGTGGCCGGTGTTCTCCCGTGGGACAAAAAGTCGTCGTTTGAGAGGGTTTTGTGGAGGGCGTGTCGACGGACGGCGTTTGTGAACACCTCCGATTCGTATTTTTGATTAATGATCCGGTTACGGTAGTTTTTGTAAGGTTGGAAACTTAAAAAATGGATTTTTGCAGCTCGAACCCAATCAAAAATGTGTATTCATTGTGTTTTTCAAAGGTGATAGCTTAAGACAAATTGTTGAGAAAGTCTGTGATGGGTACCTTTATTTACTATGAAAGAAGAGTATGTAAAAGAGTTATTTTATAGGTTTAATGCAACACAATACCCATGCCCGAAAATCTCAAAAGATAGGAAGATGAAAATGGCGGAGGCTGAAAATCGAATGAAAGATTTGACGATTGTTATCGATACCACACAGACCCATAGATATACGGTAATTTGGGGAGGAAATTGGGAAAAAAAATCAATAATTGTTTCTTTTGAAAAATTCAGATCCTGAAAGATTTGTCATATCAACTACCGGATTGGATGAAATCGATACAGATTCAGAAGTCGGTTTATCATGTGATGAATATGTTTACGGTGAGTTTGCGGGGGTTTTTCTGGGATTTGGAAGCGAAACTTTTGGCTTAAAGACAGGGTGCCAGTGGGAAAATGTTCGAATTACGTGTTTTATATTTTTGAGTGGGAAAATGGCTAAGAAATCTTGAAGAATTCTAATAGAATAAAAGAAATATGAAGTTTTAAAAGAATTTAAATTAAGGGAACTCTGTCTTTAAGTTTTGAAAATTAGAAATTAGTGGAACTCTGTCTTTAAGGTTTGAAAACATGAACGTTTTTAAAATAATTGAAATTTATGGAACTCTGTCTTTAAGTTTAAATTTTTTTCCCGAGCGCTGAAGATCATATTTTTTGAAATCCTTATTGAAATTCCAATTTATCGCAGGTAGACACCAACGGTTTCCTGGCTGGAGAATGTTGGATTCCGACGACAGAGGAGACGAATGTCAGAAAGGCGATGAATGAAGGATTTGTTAGTTTATTTCTTTTAACACTATGAATTTTAGAAAAAAAAGAACATATCTTTATCTTTATTCATGACACAAATTGAAATATACAGAAAAGAAGCAAAAAAAAAAATGATGAATAAGATTGATGAAGTTACCCGCAAGAGTAACAGGGACTAATAGTTATAAAGTTATACAGCATGACGGTTAATCTTAGAAATGACTAATAGGTGGACAAAATCTTGATATGATAAAAATGAATTGATATTGTTAGTAAGTGAGTTCCACAGTGGAACATAGCAATCAAAAAATGTATTGCAGTGAGTGCCAATAAGCTTTAACATCATTGGTTTACGCTTGTTAGTGGAAAAAACGACAAATTTATTAAGATCCGGAAATGAAACCATTCCGGTAAGACATTGGTATAGAAATTTTAAACCCGTACGGGATCTTCGAAGTAAGAGAGAGTTTAGTGATAAAGTACAAAGTCTATCGGCATAAGATGAATATGAGATGTTACAACGTTGACAAATTTTCCTTGAAAAATGCCTGAGCGGGGTTTCAAGAGCTGTTGAGAGGGAAGAACTAAGGAAAGGGTCAAAAATTTCAGAGCAATATTCTAGTAAAGGCAATACGTATGATTTGAAAAGAAATACATAAAAACTGAAGTTAGTTGATTTGAAACAAAAAAGCAATTGTTTAGTTTTTAATGCAGCTAGAGAAGATATTTTACGGATATGTGGATCAAATGAGAGATTAGAGTCAACTAAAACTCCAAGGTCTCGTACAACAAAGGATTGAGTAATAGGAACATTGTTGATAACATAAGTAAAAATATTGGAAGAAGATTTTCCTATTCGGATAAAGTTCGTTTTAAGTGGGGCAATAGGAAGACGATTGGCAACGGACCATAAATACAATAAATTTAGAGAAGTTAAAAAACGAATTTCGAGTTCAAAATTTAATTTTGTGGTTTAAAATTAACCAAGCAATCTCTCATTTTCGAAATTTCCTTTTTTCAATCCAAAAACTTGTTCCACTCTTTTTAAAATTCAAAACTAATCATTTTCTGACTTTTGGGGGCCTAATTCCAGATTTTACAGCGTAAATTAAACGCTTAAATGAAAATCAATAAAACTTCACAAAAAATGATGCTCTTCGCTAATATTTCAAGTGAAATCAACTAAACCAAACCTGGATTAATCTCCCGATACTGACTAACACCATACGAATCCACAATACTTTGAAAAACCTGCGTAAATTTGTTCGTTTTGTGTAACGTCGGTGGAACGGCACTACTGAAAATCTCATTAAGGATTGGTTCGACTTGTGTTCCGCTCTTTTCCTGAAAAAACCGTCATGTTCTTTTTTTTCTAAAATTCATAGTGTTAAAAGAAATAAACTAACAAATCCTTCATTCATCGCCTTTCTGACATTCGTCTCCTCTGTCGTCGGAATCCAACATTCTCCAGCCAGGAAACCGTTGGTGTCTACCTGCGATAAATTGGAATTTCAATAAGGATTTCAAAAAATATGATCTTCAGCGCTCGGGAAAAAAATTTAAACTTAAAGACAGAGTTCCATAAATTTCAATTATTTTAAAAACGTTCATGTTTTCAAACCTTAAAGACAGAGTTCCACTAATTTCTAATTTTCAAAACTTAAAGACAGAGTTCCCTTAATTTAAATTCTTTTAAAACTTCATATTTCTTTTATTCTATTAGAATTCTTCAAGATTTCTTAGCCATTTTCCCACTCAAAAATATAAAACACGTAATTCGAACATTTTCCCACTGGCACCCTGTCTTTAAGCCAAAAGTTTCGCTTCCAAATCCCAGAAAAACCCCCGCAAACTCACCGTAAACATATTCATCACATGATAAACCGACTTCTGAATCTGTATCGATTTCATCCAATCCGGTAGTTGATATGACAAATCTTTCAGGATCTGAATTTTTCAAAAGAAACAATTATTGATTTTTTTTCCCAATTTCCTCCCCAAATTACCGTATATCTATGGGTCTGTGTGGTATCGATAACAATCGTCAAATCTTTCATTCGATTTTCAGCCTCCGCCATTTTCATCTTCCTATCTTTTGAGATTTTCGGGCATGGGTATTGTGTTGCATTAAACCTATAAAATAACTCTTTTACATACTCTTCTTTCATAGTAAATAAAGGTACCCATCACAGACTTTCTCAACAATTTGTCTTAAGCTATCACCTTTGAAAAACACAATGAATACACATTTTTGATTGGGTTCGAGCTGCAAAAATCCATTTTTTAAGTTTCCAACCTTACAAAAACTACCGTAACCGGATCATTAATCAAAAATACGAATCGGAGGTGTTCACAAACGCCGTCCGTCGACACGCCCTCCACAAAACCCTCTCAAACGACGACTTTTTGTCCCACGGGAGAACACCGGCCACAAACCATGCATTCTCCTCATCCGGCTGTAACAACGGTGTCAATGGTACGTCATTCGAACTTGGCAGTCCGCCAAAAGCAAACGATTTCGAGAATATCTCCAATTCGTCACCAGTCGCCGACCGTTCGAGCTTCGCTTTTGTGTCTTCACCTTTGTGCTGAGAAATCTCGGTATTTGCGGAAGAGGGAATTTCAGAGAGAAACGCCTATTACTTACCACATTGAAAAAATCATCAACCATTGAAAGACATTGATAAAATTCACGAGCCGAGTTCAAATTCCTTCTGAGCTGTGTGTCATTGTGGTTTAAATCAACAAATTCTTTTTCGAGTTGATCGAGACGGAGCTGAAAATTCGTGAAAATATTTTTCCAACCCGATTTTTCCAAATTTCTCCGGAATTTTCTGAATTTTTTCCGAAATATCCCGAATTTTTTGAATTTTTCTCAACTTTCACGAGTCGAGACATATTTTTTGATCCATCTTACCATTCCCGTCCGCCTGAATTACCCCTTTAAAGACAGACGGTTACCAATACAAATGTTTTTTAATAATACTGATTTTTATATATTCTTCTCAAAATTTTTAATAATTCGACCATTTTCAACATGTTTTGGGCTGATAAATAGGTAATTTCATTTTTTATTCAAATTTTTTGTAAATACGTATAATTTTTTAGACTTTTAAAAGGTCTTCGTTAAGAAACCCTTTAAAATTTGCCTATATTCAACATTTTGATAATTTTTGCAAGAAATTTTGATCTGCACCCGGAATCGATCCCTCGACCTTCAAATTACTAGATTTTTCGGGAAAATTTCCAAATTTTGATGGTATCTAGTGGCTTTCTCCTTCAGAAAATCTTTAAACAGAAAAAATACCTCCAACTGCATAACTTCCGCTTGTGTCGGCGCGTGCAAACTCGAAAAATCAATCGATTTCGGCTCAATTTCCGGACTGCATGTTATCACTTGTTTCTCCAAGAATCGCAGCTTCCTCTCCATTTCCTCCGACCGCCGCATTTGTTTGACAAACGTTCTAGTGTACATACTCTGCTTGCTATTCAGCTGCAAAACAAAAAATCAATATTTGATGCGACACGTGTGACCGCGACGAGCGGCTGCCAACACTCACATCCACAAACTGCGCATTCCCATGCTTCCCAATTTCCGCCAAACATTCGTAAGCTGCTTCTTTCACCAGAATCATCTGATACAATTTCATCTCCTCAGATCTGTGTAACGACCCCATTTCGTTTCTATTTTTCTGAAAAAAAAACCACTTGTGAAATATGAACAAAATTCACATTTTTTCCTACATTTGTCGCTTCTTCCAAATTCACAGATTCAGTTGGAAAGATGCGATTTCTTCGGCTTCCTCTAAAAATCTCTTTTTTTTTTGAAATAATACGGATTTAACGTACCTATTCCTTTCCGAACTACTCGAGAAGATCTCCGACAAATCAATATGTTCTCGATTATCGTCCCTCGCCTGCTCAACTTCTAAAGAACCTTCGTAACCGTCGTTGATCACAAAATTCGGAGAAGGTGTTCGAAAATTGAGAAATCCGTCGGAAATCGAGTCTGAAACGGTGATATTTTTGTAAAATCTTTTAAAAATATGTGCCAAACCGTAAATACGCCGCGGAAGACTTGTTAGTTTCGAAAAATCGAGGAGAAAACGATGATTGGTGGATCGAAGTGGAAAGGAGAGCTGAAAATTCTAAATTTTGATTTGAAATTCGAGATTGGAACAATTAGGGGGTATATGTATGCAAAATTCAAAAAAAAAGTCAATATATGAAATTTTTCGATTAATTTGGAGCCCAGGAACCTATTTTCACAAAAATCTATCAAAATTCTACATGAATTACAAAAAAAACATTTTTGGACAGATTTCTGACAAGAGATCCCTTGTAATCAAAAGTTATGTGAAGCTTACTGTAAAGAGCAAACTCCGGGGAGCAGGAAACTGTTTTCATGTTTTTCGTGATGGGCTTCTGGGCTCAAGTTATGACGGCTCAAAGTACACCAATCAAAATGCGACATGAGCAGCCATAACTTGAGCCCAGGAGCCCAACGAAAACAGTTTCCAGCTCCCTGGAATTTGCTCTTTCCAGTAAGCTTCACGTAACTTCGATTCATCGGAACTCTTGTCAAAAATCTGTTCAAAAATGTTTATTTTGTAATTCATGTAGAATTTTTAAAAATTTCGCATCGACTGAATCCCCGCAAAATTTAAAATATCGTCACCCTTGTTTTTTGTTTTTAAATTTCACAACAACAAAAAAAACAAACGAAAATGGTAAAAATTTCATTTAAAAAAAATAAATGGCCGAATAAATTCCGTTTGGGTTTCTAGGTCATATAAAGAAAAATCACACCGATTTCCTTATATGGCCAAGAAACCCAAATTGAATTTCTCCAGCCATGTTTCAATTTTTTAAAAAGTATTCCTGCTTAAACAATGTTTAAAAACTGTAATTCTCAAAAATTGTAAATAAAATCGATTTAGTTGAAAATCACAGTTTATTGCTCTTTTTTCCTCACATTTCAAATAACAATCATAAAAGATATTTGCGTATTTGAATAAGAACAATTTCTGTGTTCAAAAAAAATTTGTAAACTACGTCATAAGCTCAGAAATCGAAAAACACTCGCGAATTGATGTTTTAATGAAGATAGGATAATGTCTTCGACATATTTATTGAAATCAAACTGATTTTTACAAATACGAGCCCTAGATTTTCTGAAAATCGAAAAATTAACAATTTCTAGGCAAACAACAATCGGAAAAAAATTCCTGTGAGAAAACATTCTTGTTTTGTCATGTTTCGAGCTTCAATTTAAAAAAAAGGTTCAAATAATCTCTAGGTTCCACGAAAAATCGACAGGAAAGGTGTTATTGCTGAATGGCTGCAGAAACACAATGTTAATGAATCCGTTACCGAAATGAAACGCGAATTAGAAGCGAAACTTGAGCAATTTTTGGCGACAAATGGCTATTTGAGAAGGACTGGAAAACCCACGGACAAATTATTTTTTTTCATAAAACTTTTTGTTTGCAAAAAAACGCCTTATGGGCACGAATCTGGAAAAAATCTTTTATTTTTTTAAAAATGATGGAAAATAAACTGAATCTGAAGAATTTGGTTATTTCTTAGTGCCAGAAACAATGTTTTGACTCTTTTGCAAAAAAAAACGAAAGAAAAACGTGTAAAATGCTTCATTTTTTAAAGAAAAACCAAAAAAATAATTCAATGCATACGAACGCACGTATTGATTGGCGCCGACCGCAACGCGCCGAACGACACTCGGCACGCGTCGCGTTTTATTTTCAACGGCGCCGTTTTCCACGTTTATAAAGCCGAATTCGTAAGCAGCTAATATACAAACTGAATAAATACAAAAACTTCATTTCGATCACACAAATATTTTTCATTATTTCTTCTGAACCACTGATTTTTCATTATTGCCTTTTAGTGCAGCTCCACCTTCGAGAGAAAGCCCATCGTCTTTGAATGGTCCGTTTCAACATTTTCCAGGTTACTATAGAGAAACCTTTGGTGAAAAATTTGGGAAAAATACATAGAAATTATCTTCTTTTCGTAAAAAAAATACCACCAAACGCTAAAACTTAGAATGTGCATTTAAATCATAACTAAAGTGTTGTTTTTTTTTTGAAAGGACTCTTAAAAAGAGATTTATATCATTGCAATTTGGTTTTTTAAGTCTTTTTTTGTTAAAAATAATCTTGTGAATTATATTTCTTATTTGTTTCTATAAAAGTCGTGAAAATTGAGTCTTGAAGCTGTTTCGAAACTAAAATCTAATTCTTTCCCTTAAAATTTACAGGGTGAGAGACACACATTTGTAGAGACGCAGAGAAATATTGCTTAAGGAAAACAGAGGGTACAACGTACTGTTCACCATGCAGTGACACCTTCTAATTAGTGTGTGTATGTATCAGAGAGAGAATTAGAGATACAAAACATGCGCATTTATGTGCAGCGTCATTTATACATTTGTTTTAATGCGTATCCTATATCTAGAAGGATTTTCCTTCTGATTTCTAACAATCAGCTTCTTTTTCTTTTTTTAAAATCTTCTAAGATTAATAATTATTGATTTGCCTTTTCACAATATTATTTTTGTTAGACCTTCTCATTCATCCTCACTTGCCAAAGAGATTTGAGGCTACAAATAACAATTTTCAATTTTATTTTCTAGTTTTCTAAATTTACTGATAACAGACTTTTATAGTTATCCAGCGACTTCAAATGCCGTGTTAAACAGAACTACAACACGAGAAATGCTATATTTCGAATATTTTTTAAAAATTCAGGTTTTTTGGACCGTAAAAAATTAAAAATTATTGATTTTTCAAGAAATTTCACTTTATTTGGTGAAAAATTTGGAAAAAGATCCAAAAAACTCCTACCGTTTAAAGGAGCACACCGCATTTCATTTCGCGTACTTTACCACGAACGCTTACCACCAACAAAACTTAGCATGTGCCTTTAAATCGTAAGTACGGTGTTTTTCTCGCAAAAACAAGGAAATACAGTTTTTTCGTGGAAATTTCTATTTTTTTGCATTTTCGTTAAAAAATAAGGTTCTTAATTATTTTTCCTATGTTTTTCTGTAATTTTCGCATAGAGTAGACGTGAAAATTGATCCTTAAAGCTGTTTGTTGTGTTTGTGGGGAGTGTGATGCATCACGGCATGTTTTTTACTACCTCCTCAATAGAAAAAAAATATACGAGTTGAAAGTTCGAGATCAAAAAATTTTGAAGCCTAAAAATTGAAATTTATAACTGGAAAAATTTCAAAAATTTTTAATTAGCTTCTGGGGGCTTTTTTCAAAATTCTGCCGAATACAAACTTTACCCTTGCTGATTTTGCACCTCACAAAAAAATTTTAACGTCTTAACTTTATTGGTGTTCTCGTGATCTTTGAATGAAATTTAGTACTGAAAAAACTCGATTTTGAGACTTTTGTAAATAACTTTCCTAAAAGTCAAAAAATCGAAAAAGTGCCGAATACAATTTGAAGAGAAGACAATTTAGATTGTTTTGACACAAAAATTAGCTGGGAACACGCAGGCTGTGATGCGTGATCTTCAAATAAATATATTTTTTTGTTCAATATATGCTTAAAACCATTGGAAATACCTACTTTTACTTTTAAATTTGCACGAGATAGGTGTGAGACACCATTCAAAACATTTATTTCAAGAATTACCCTAGGGTAACCCAGAAAACTGGAAATCCACGAGTGCGTCAGTCAAAAATTGGGTTGGCGTGATTAGATCGCAGCGGCGGGAAAAAATTAACTCGTATATCCCGCGCGTAGTGAAAAACATGCCGTGTGATGGAAGACCAGTTCGTAGATTAACAGTTTATACAGCGGCTTTTATAGTAGACATCCACGTTGCTAGTTGACCCGGGGTTTACACGTATTATACTTATTTATGTTTAGTACAACACCTCCCCTAATAGGTAGCATTGTTGAGCAAAGCAGTTGGCATTGATGAAGCAGTGGTTGTTGGACTGAATGGCAGGTCGAAGAAGTCGCAAAGCAGTTCCAATTGTGTTGATTCATCAGCTGAGCATGACGTTTCCAAAGTTCGTTGTTGCACTGGAATATGTAGATGACATCTCCAAGTCGGCGGATTCCAGGGTTCCATGGGTAGTTGACCATTTTATCATTCCATTGGGAGAATGACTGGTTGATTGGCAGCATTTGATCCAGCGGTGTCATTTGGTTTGGTGCAGATGAAGACGGAGTTGATCGGTAGGTCAGAAGAACCGTATGAAGTGCATATGGCATTGTTTCCTCTCCTTCCCCTTTCAAAATTCCTCTTTTGAAAGTGTTGACGAGTCGTTTGGCTTGACCATTGCTGTGTGGATGGCATGGTGTTGATCGTCGATGATTGATTCCCCGGCATCCTGTGGTTTTCCGGCTGGTGTCGCAGTTGATCCGAAGTTTGTTGACTTGATCATTGAATCCAGCGATGTCGGTCTCGGCTGCGGCGATGACCTTTCCCTCGATTTCCAATTTTGCACTGTGATCGGAAATGAGTCTGTTGAGATGAAATTGAGATGCATTGAGTTCAGCTTTTACTGGCTTTTTGGCGGCGTTGGCATCGGTGCAGCGTCCCAATCCAGCAGTGAACACATTTGGGTATGTCTTGGCCAGATGATCCTTGAGCGCAGATCGGTTGGAAGACAGTGATGTTGACGAGATGGCGTTGATGTAACCATTGATCGAAGTGAAGAGTGCAGTGTCTTGAGCAATCCAATCCATTCCGAGAAGTGTTGTAGTGTCGGCGACGTTGCAGATTCCATGACCAGTATGTTTGTTGAGCACGAATGAGCAAGCGAATTGTCTCCGAACGTTGATTTGTTGATTTGCTGATTTCCAGACGAGTGTTGGCGGTTATAAGGTTGGCATGGCGAGCTTCTTCCAATCCTTGAGGCTGATCAGTGTAACTTCGGCTCCCGTATCCAATTGCATCCTTAAAGTGTTTGTTTACTGATTTTCAATTTTTGTTTTAATCGACTCAGAATCGCCTATTATTAACGGAATCAACAAAAAAATCAGTTCAAAAGCTTAATTTTGAGCAAAACGGTCCCTCAAAAACCCAAAAACGGGTGGTGGCACCTCCCGCTTTGCACTGCCACCGCCTGTTTTCCGCACTTTTCCGAGAGCTGTTTTGGACCCACGGTCGCCTGAATTTTTTTTTGACAAATTCATTAATAATAGGCGTTTCTGAATAGATTAAAACAAAAATTGAAAATCAATAAACAAACACTTTAACTCACGACCATTGATCTTCACTGGTTTGTAGATTCGATTAAGACCTCCAGATGTTGCAGTTGCGACGACGATTGCATTTGTCTGACGAGGTTGCTTTGAAGAGCGGCAAACTTTGGCGAGATGTCCCTTCCGATGGCAGCTGCGGCATTCCGATTGTTGGTGCTTGCAGTCCTTGTTCCAATGTTGATCCCCACAATGGCGGCAAGGTGACGGTGGTTTGTCCTTCTTCGGTTGAGTCGCTGGTGGTTTGAACTTCTTCTTCTCACGAACTGCGTTGATTTCCATTTGATTCGATGGTGATGACGAACCAATTGCACGAGAATCTTCACGGATATCCAGGGGCCGCTTGGGTGAAATGGTTGCGGCAAGGTTGGCTTCCACAAGATGTTGCTGTCCTTCTATTTGAGCCTTGAGAAGTTGTGCGATTGATCCTTCCATCTTGAGTTCAGTACTTCAGAGCAGCAGCGGTTGTGGTGAAGCAAAGTAGAAATCCCTGATCGCCAGATGTTGTGTTTGTGGGGAGTGTGATGGAAGACCAGTTCGTAGATTAACAGTTTATTGAAGAAGCAGAAAGACACACAAGAATAGCATAAAACAACGGCTTTTATAGTAGACATCCACGTTGCGTTGACCCGGGGTTTACACGTATTATACTTATTTATGTTTAGTACAACACTGTTTTAAGATTAAATTGTAATTCTTCCTCAATATCTTATTTTTTTATTGTTTTTCAAAAGAAACACAGTGTTTAAATTACGGTTTTCTAATAGAGCGTGATTTCTTCAAAATTCTCACATCTCTAGGAGAGAATTAGAGACACACAGAAATGTGAATGCAATTGTTCGCAATTTTTTCCAAATTTTAAACGCTCACTTGGAAAAAATTTTCCTTCTTGCTTCTCGCAATCAGCTGGCTTCTTCTTTTTCTGAAATTAAACATTATTTCTTAACCCTTAAGAATTTTAAGAATCTTACGAAACTCTCATCTTGATTCCCACTTTCCCAATCATTTCGACCATGGGTGAACCTTCTCATTCACCATCACTTGCCACAGAGATTTGAAGATAAGGCTACAAAAAGTAATTTTCAATTTTATTAACGAGTTTTCTAAAGTTACTGGTAATCCGGCCTTTGATAGTAATCCAGCGACTTGAGATGCGGTAACACGTTTCCCATAGAAAGTGACATGTTTTGCATCACTGTACGATTATCCATGTTCATTTTCATTTGCTCAACCTTTTGCCGTTCCTTTTCGATTTGCCATGGGAGTCCGCCGTTTAGTTCAATCAATACGTAGAGAAGAGACCAGACATCATCAACTCTTCCTCGCTCTTTTCGGCTGTGCACATTTGGAGACGTGTAGCGGAGGGTTCCACGGAATTCGGCAGTACCTCGTGCTTTCCTAGGAATCCATTTATTCTTCTTTTCACTCTGAAAACAATACATTTCGATGTTAATAGCGATAAGAGGGCACACAAAACGCACATAGTTCGCGTAGAGACGCGTCAATCCAAAATCCAAAATGTGAACCACTCTGGCTTGTGGTGCGTCCTCCAATGTCCCATCGTGAAATTCTGCGGCTTGATATCTCGATGAATGAATCCACAATCATGAAGATATTTCAGGCTGTAGAGGCACTGAATTCCGATTCGACTCCATCTGGTGAACTTCTCCTTCGGCTGGTCCATTTTTAAATGTTTGAGATTTTCGCCTATTAGGTCAAAAAAACAAGAAAACAAAGTTTTTTTGTTGCCATTTCTATTTTTTTTTTGGTATTTCTGTTAAAAATAAGCTTTTGAATAATTTTCCCATATTTATCTGCAATTTTGGCATCGAGTGGTCGTAAAAATTGAGTCTTATAGCTGTTTTAAAATTAAAATGTAATTATTTCTCGAAATCTTTTATTTATTATGTTTTTTTCAAAAGAACAATGTCTAAATTACGGTTTCTAATGGACCTATTCAGTTTGAAAAACAAATTCAAAAAATGCCGAGAAATTCAATGCAGAAATGGCAGAGAAATGCCGAGAAATACCGAGAAATAGTTTTTTTGGGAAATTTCAATTTTTTGAACTAGTTTTCTTCAAGACCCAAACGATTAAATGCGTGTTCCTTTAAACAATTTTTTGGAAATAATTTGTTTTTGTGTCTATTGTCAACTCAATTATTCTTGATCGTTGCGTTCGGAAGGCTGCTCAACCTCACAGCCGCTCCGCACGCACGCGACGCGGCTGGCGACACACACACTGGAAAATTTGAAAAATGAATTTTCCCGCCAATATTTCAGTGTTGAGTGGGAGGCCACCGCGTCGCGTGCGTTCGGAGCGGCTGTGAGGTTGAGCAGCCTTCCGAACGCAATGATCAAGAATAATTGAGTTGACAATATCATTGTGGAAATTTTACCAAAAAATCAGTAGTGTGTCCAAATGACCCGCGTATGCTCAAAAAGCCTGTCTGGGCCGAAAAAATACCGAGAAATTTCAATTTCTCTGCATTTTTTGCATTTTTTTCAAACTGAATAGGTTCATAATAGTGCGTGATTTCTTCAAAATTTTTCACATCTCCTAATTATTGTGTGCATCTAGGTGAGAATTATGAATCCAATTTCTCAAAATTGCATAAATACAAAAATTTCATCTCGATATTTTTCATTATTTCTTCTGAACCACTGATTTTTCATTGCTGCTTTTGAGTGCATCTCCACCTTCGAGAGAAAGCCCATCATCTTTGAATGGACCGTTTATTCCGGTGGGATTAGACTGAAAATTTCAACATTTTCCAGGTTTCTTTAGAGAAAACAGCTGCAACACGAGAAATGCTATATTTTGAATATTTTTCAAAATTCAGGCTTTTTTGACCGTGAAACATTAAAAACTATTGATTTTTCATGAAATCTCAATTTATTTGGTGAAAAATCTGGAAAAGTCAAAGAGAAATTATCTTCTTTTTTTCTAAAAAAAACCACCGTTTAAAGAAGCACACCGCCTTTCATGTTTGTTTCCCATTCAACATGACATGTTTTTCATAATTGTACGAATATTCATGTTTAGTTTCATTTTCTCAACGTTTTATAGTTCTTTTTGGTTTTGGAAGTCCGACATTTTGTCAATTTTGTCAATATGTACTGTAGAAACGCGCTCTACTGACAAATCTAGGTTTTTTGGCGTGTTCCGGTGCACGGATAAAAAAAATTATTTTTCATAATTGTTCCATTAGATATCAAAATGCATTTATGACACAAAAATTATATTTTCAATACGTACGGACACGGAAAAGGCCATTCAAGCTTGCGAAAACAGTGATGCGTGTTTTTAATCGAATTGAGCCAATAGTAGATGAGTGAGAAGATTACGGTATTATGGTCAGAGAATCCCCCTGAATAGAAATTATCCCGAAGGAATCGAACTTTTTAAACTTTTAGTCTATAGATTAGCGTTTTTTTTGAGACTAGAAAAGGCAAGAGACGCAGAGGAGCTATCGCTTACAGAAATGAGGGAGAACAGTGTACAGTTCGCCAGACTGTGACACCTCCCAATTTAGTTGTGTGCATCAGCGAGAGAATTAGAGATACAAAACATGCGCATATATGTGCAGCGTCTTCTATGCATTTGTTTTAATCTTTAGCGTTTATCTCGAAGGATTTTCCTTCTGAATTCAACTTATCAGCTTCTTTTTCTTCGTTTTTAATCTTCTAAAATTAATAAGTAATTCTCTCTCGGGATTCTTATTCATAATACCGTTACGAAACTCTTTAACTACGTATTGGTTCAAATTTTTTGTTTTTTTTTTGTGTTTTTATTCCTTTTCTTATATTTTCCCACAATTTTCGCTAAAAGAAGATAAATCTTCAATTTCTAAGTGTGAAACAAAAAACCCTTATCATTTTCGTTTTTTAATCGTGTTCGTTTTTCTTTGGCCGTTTAAATTACGGAATTTGTGTGTAACTTTTATCCGGACGGTTTCTTCCAATCAGCTTTCTTAATCTTCTTCTAAAATTAATGACTATTTCTATCTTAATTCATTTTCACAATGTGATTTCAAGTATTCTTGATTATCTTTTTTGCAGTAGGCCATTTTTTAGCTCTCTGAAGGCTATTTTTAAAGAATTGTATTGAAAATGTGCAAAAAAGTCTTAAATTGTGATGATTGATGACAAAAATGCACTGTTGCTAGGTTTCTAGTTGAAAAATATCATATTTCGATTAAATGTTTATTTTTTTGTGATAAATTATCAAAATATGGCGTTTTCTAAAGTATATTTAGTTTATCAGTCCAAAACGAAGTGACACCTTGTCGTTAAACAAAAATTTCATTATTTTTTGCGCCCCATCAATCTAATCTCCCTAATCCATTCCTTGTTTCTCTTCCTTGACTTTCTAGACGTATCCTCGAATGGTTTTGCAGAACGACGTTCTCGATCGTCTATCAAATCTCATCAACAACAACATACTCACAATAATCATGGTACTTTTTGAAAAACACACAGAAAACATAAGTGTTGTTGGGTATCTTCTTCTCTATCTTCTACTTCTCTCACTCTCTTCTCTCTATCTCGTAAATGCACTTTTTTTATCGACAAGAAAAATGGGAAAAATTATATTTAGAAAAAAAAACAGTATTTTAGATGGTCCCGAAACGAAAAACTGAAATGAGAACCTCGTGATGTGATTGTACTCTTTTTTTTTTCTTTTCAATTCTACTTTTTTGTCTTCACGGAATGATGATTTTTTGTGTACACGAATGAATGCAAAATGGAATGATTTGAAGAAAAAAAACCAAATTTGAAGAAACCACTTTTTATGAGCCTAAATTTATTGAAAAAACTGCCCAAAAAGCTACCAGCGACCGATTTGAGACGAAAAAACGGGAATTTTGCTGAAATTTGACCGTTTTTAGATTTTCAGCCATCTAAAGCCCTTAATATCTAAATAATGGTCTTTGGTGGTCAGAAGGATCGGAATTATGACCCGATTTTAACAGAATATTGGTTTCCCTATCCTTATCGATTATGTCTGATCGAATTTGGCCTTTTCGGATTATTCTTGAATTTAAAAAATGCCCCTATTTATTAAATTTTATGAAAAAATGCGAATTAATCCCAAAAATTGTTTTAAAACATGATTTTTAATCGTTTAAATCCCAGAATCCCAAAAAAATCAATAAATATAAAAACCTCGTGGTGATTATGGTCCTGCACTCTTTTTATTCGTGAATGGACTCCTTTTAGTGATTGTTTTCTGTTCCTTTCGCCCGAAAGAATTGCATTTTTCTTTTTCTCTATTTATATATATATATATGAATCATAATTCAGCAGAAAAAAAAACCCACCCCTCTTTTATTTTTGGACAAAACCCTAGATATAGTGTTTTTATTGTTACAGGTGGCGATGGAGCATCGGGAGCGGAAGAAGGAACTGCACAAGCGTTATTGGGTGAGTTTTTGGCACAGTTCCAAATGATAAAAGTTGTTTTGCAAAAAAAGAAAAGAAACAAACAAGAAAGTCAATAGTTTTTGATGTTGTAAGTTATTAGAAAACTTCTTTTTTTTTATTAGATAATTATTCTTAAATTAATATGTTCTTTTTTTGGCTTTATTATGTTTTTTTGGATATTGTTGCAAGAGCACGTAGGGGGTTAAGGGACCGTAGAAGTATTTAGATTTAAAAAAAAATAAAAACGAATGTTATTGAAACCGAAGAAAATTTGAAAATTTTTGTAGATTCGAAAGGAGAGGAACTTGCCAATGGAAAAGTCGGAGGCGGAGGAGAAGGTGACGGAAAGAAGGAGAGATCGGTTCTTCAGGCGAAGCTTACTAGATTGGCCATTCAAATTGGATATGCTGGTGGGTTTTTTTTGGAGAGATTAAAGATATGGTGATATTGGAATAAGATATAGTAATTTCATAGATGGTTTGAGTATTCTAGGTACATTTTTTAGGTCCTTGGACGATAATTTTGATTAAAAATGTTATTTATTCCGAAATTGTGTTTTCAGAGGAAGTAGAAATCGAAGTTTCGTTGTTTTGAAAATCTTCATAATCGATTTATCAATAAAAATTGCATTTTAAAGACATTTATATTGAGTTACCGTCCTCTTCCTAACTTTTTCAAATTTTTTGTTTTGTGGTACGTCAGTGAATTTAAGGAAAGGGAGACAATTAAAAAAAACAAATCTTAAAGGCAGTGTACCAGAAAGATTATTCCTTTTTCAAAATGTCACAAAACCATATTTCAGGCTCATTCGTCGCTGGATGCACTGTTCTCATCCTCATCATTCGTTTCTGTATTTCACACTACGCTATCGAAGGAAAATCATTCTCGTTGACCGATTTCCAATATTTCATCAATTTCCTGATCATCGGAGTCACGGTTTTGGTCGTCGCTGTTCCGGAAGGTCTTCCACTTGCGGTTACCTTGTCGTTGGCTTACTCGGTTAAAAAGGTATGTTTTTTTTTGGAAATTTTTGGAAAACCGGCTAATTTTGTTGTTTTGTTGCAGATGATGTTGGATAACAACTTGGTTCGTCACTTGGATGCTTGCGAGACAATGGGAAATGCTACATCGATTTGTTCGGATAAGACGGGAACCCTTACAACCAATCGAATGACTGTTGTTCAATCCTTTATCAATGGTAAGTTGTTCAAAATCTCATTTTTAAATGGAGAATTATGGGAGTCGCGCTTAATTTTGAGCGAACCCGCTTAAATTGGTATAAATTACGTGATGGAAGTTGAAATTTTTGAAAAATGGGCTTAGGACTTTAACAGTCGTAGAAATCATTTTTAAAACCCGAAAATTCAAATAAAAAAGTTCAATTTGGTTTTTAAAAATTTTGAAATGCGATTTTAACAGGTTTTTGCCATTTGATTTTTAAAAATGTGTGAAAATTTGGTTTTTTTTAAATAAAAATGTTCATATGATTTCTTAAAAGCTCAAAACTTCCCAGCTTAATAAGAAAATTTGAAACTTGTCCCAAAAATCGAATAATTTCCAGATTTTCACCACAAGGATACACCAAAAGTTGAAACATTGGACCAGAACACTATCAAACTTATGATTGATTGTATTTCGATCAATTCGAGTTATTCGTCACAAGTAATCCCGGGAAAACTATTAGGCGAACAAGCGACACAATTGGGTAATAAGACTGAATGCGGAATGTTGGGATTTGTTCTAGCTTTGGGAAAAAGTTATCAAGAAGTTAGGGATCGGCATCCGGAGGAGACTATTCCAAAGGTAACTGAATATCTTATTTTTGTGTAGATCAAAAATATATATGTTTTTTAAAGGTTTATACCTTCAACTCGGTTCGTAAGAGCATGTCAACTGTTATCAACCTTCCGGATGGAGGATATCGTGTTTTCAGTAAAGGAGCATCGGAAATTGTCACCAAGAGATGTAAATTCTTTTTGGCGAAAAATGGACAAACCAACAAGTTCACCGGAAAAGATGCGGAGAATTTGGTACGCGACGTGATTGAGCCAATGGCGTCGGATGGATTGAGAACCATCTGCCTAGCTTATAAGGATTATGTGCCGGCGAATCAGAAAACATCGGAGAATCAAGTGGGATACACGTCGGAACCGGACTGGGAGAATGAGGAATCGATCGTCGGGGATATGACGGCTATTGCGATTATGGGAATTCAGGATCCGGTTCGTCCGGAAGTGCCGGCAGCTATTACCAGATGTCAAGAAGCTGGAATTACGGTTCGAATGGTTACCGGAGATAATATTAATACCGCTCGATCGATTGCAACCGCTTGTGGAATTTTGAAGCCTGGAGAGGATTTCATCGCACTTGAAGGAAAGGAATTTAATGCCAGAATTCGAGATGAAAACGGTGAGGTTTCACAAGAAAAATTGGATTTGATTTGGCCGAAACTTCGCGTTCTCGCTCGTGCTCAACCGTCGGATAAGTATACATTGGTTAAGGGAATTATTGACTCGCGGGTGACGGAACAAAGAGAAGTTGTGGCGGTAACCGGAGATGGTACCAATGATGGACCGGCTTTGAAGAAGGCCGATGTTGGATTTGCTATGGGAATTGCCGGAACTGATGTCGCGAAAGAGGCATCGGATATTATTTTGACTGATGATAACTTTACCTCGATTGTGAAGGCTGTCATGTGGGGAAGAAATGTTTATGACTCGATTGCTAAATTCTTGCAATTCCAATTGACTGTTAATGTTGTTGCGGTTGTTGTCGCGTTTGTTGGAGCTTGCGCCATTCAGGATACGCCGTTGAAGGTGAGTAACGAAATGTTGAAAAAAAAATCTTGTTAAAGGCAGTACCTGCTTTAAATGAGAAACAGCTCATTTGAAAGAGAATTTCACGCTGCTAAAGGAATTTCTTTCAAAACTTGCTAATTTGAGCATTTCAAGGTCTGAAAATTAGCAAAAAAGTGAACTTTGAAGAGCTCTAACTTGGCTCGAACTCAAAATTCGGTAATCAGCGTAAAACTCGGTGTCAAATGAGAAAAAAAAACATACCGTAATGCCGACAGAGCACTTCTTCAACATTCCATCAGGAAGATGGGCTCCACTCCACTCGCCACCATCCGTTCATTTCACAATTGTTTTCAATACTTTTGTCATGATGACGTCGTTCAATGAGATCAATGCGAGAAAGATTCACGGAGAAAGGAATATTTTCAAAGGATTGTTCTCGAACCCGATTTATTATGTTATCTGGATTGCGACATTTGCATCACAAGTTGTTATTGTTCAATTCGGAGCGATGTGGTTCAGTTGTTCGGCGTTGAATGTGACCCAATGGTTGTGGTGTCTTGCGTTCGGAGTTGGAACACTTCTCTGGGGACAGGTAGGGAGAGTTTTTGTTTTGGGATATGAATTCAATCGAAAAAAAAGAAGGGTTTTTGGGAAAATTTGCCAAATTTTTAGGAAATTTAGCAAATTTTTTTTAATACACTTTTTTTTCGAAAAAACTGCAACGATTTCAATATTTTACTTAAGTTTTCAAAGAACTGACAGTGTGTCTTTAAGAATTTTTTTTTTACAAATCGAATTTAGATATTTTGGAAAGGAAATTTTTGGGCTTCTAGGTGATTCAGATAAAAATAACGCATATGATCCAGAAACCTAAATTTGCGGGGACAATTTTCTTCCAGAAATGTCCATTTCTATTTTTTTTTGAACTTGTAATAGGGTAATAGGTTACTTTCAATTATTCATCTCAAATTTGAGCTTCTGAGCTCTTCTGCTCTTCAGCCCCCCCCCCCTTGTGAAATTCTCTGAAAAAGTTTCAGATCGTCACATCCATCCCAACTGGATCATTGCCAGCCAACATGACGATCGGAAGCGGTGAAGCACCAGACAATGATCCATTAATGCCAGACTATGAAGATTCTGACACACACGAGAAGAGATCCGGTCAGATTTTGTGGGTGCGCGGATTGACACGTCTTCAAACTCAGGTTAGTCACATCCTTCGTTTTTTTAAAGGAAATTTCGAAAAACCCCGCTTTTTCTTTCTCTATATATTTTCAATAAGTTTATTTTTCCGCTTTGAAATTTTAATTTAAAAAAAAGAAACTTGATTTTAGAGAAACTAGGAGGGGGTAAAACGGTAAATTGGAAAAGTGTAATAAAACATCGACATCTCTAGAAAATGAGCAACATTTGATACGGTTTTTGCAACAAAAAAAAAAAAAAAAAGAAGAAAGTTGTTTTTCTCAAGTTTTGCGGAGGATGGTTGATGAAATTATCGATTTTTTTTTGATATTCTTTGAAAAAAGTATATAATTGGGGGAATAATGGAAAGTGTGTGTGGTGTGGATGTTTTTCTCACTCACCTTTATATATCTTATTTTGATTTTGTTTTGATTGCCAGCAATAATTTCGCATTTTTGAACCTTTTTCAAAAAAAAATTAGTTTCAGACAATAGGATTCGTACTGGTTATTTGGAAAACCTCAAGAGATTAGGAGAATGTTCGATTTTTCAATGAAATTTTAACGAAAATATGAAAATTTTAATACTTTTTGACAATTTCTCAATGAAACTCCCCATTTTCAGATGTCGGTAACATGCGTTTCGCATTAGTCAGCAGCTTCAAAGGAAAACAAAACTTGAACATTCGTGAGTATATTGATAAGGTAAATAACAACGAAAAATATCAGAATATTATTGATTTTTTTCAGAATTCCGGAAAAATGTTGCCAGGAAAGAAGGGAATCTCAGTGACGAAAGCTCTGTGGGAGAACCTTAAAGATTTGATCCCATAATTGGATAAGAAGTTTTAATTTCGCATTTTCTTTGACTTTTTTTTTGATATCTCAAGATTTATTGTTTTTAATCCGAGTTGTTGAATGAATGTTACCTGTGAAATACAGACATTTGAAATAAGATTTTTGCGAAAAATACGAGTTTTTGACTCTAAATATCTAAAAATTGTTTTTTTTTCATTGTTTTTATGATCTGTTTCAGTATTCACACAAAACGATGCATCAATTTAGAGTAACGTCACCAACCAGTGATGGTGATGAAATGGTCAATTTCGCGGTACGAGTGAATTTTTCTTGTAAATGTGAAAAACTTTTTTTTTCCTGCAGGAAAGAGAAAGAGAAAGTCGAGACAGTCCTCCATGTATGGAACCGATGGTTCAACCGCAAGCTCCGTCACCACCATTTGCACCAATTCATCTGCAAAATTCTAAAGGTAGTTGGCCGTCAGACGTTTTCAAAACAGAATGACAAAATCCCTTCGTTTCGAAAATTTATTTTATCATATTTTGTGTGTGTACGACACTACGCAGTTACGCTTTTTACCATTATTTAAATAGCAAACGCGTAACTGCGGCGTGCCGTACACACAAAAATTTGAGAAAATTGTGTTCGAAGCGAAGAGTCTGTTTTCATTTCTGTTTTGAAGACGTCTCAAAAGATGTTTTTAATGTCTGGAAATATTGAAATATGTTTGAAAAGATATTGCCGGATTGTTCTTAAGACTCAGAGGAGTAAAAAAATTTGAAAAAAAGGAAGGAATTTTTTGAATTTCTAGGTCATTTTGGAATTATTTGGGTTTCTAGATCATTTAAAGGAGGGCCTTACGGAGATAATAAATGTACCTTAAATGAACGTAGACTTCAATCCCATTCCAAATACGTTTTTTAAATTTTCTAAAACCACCTAGAAGCCGAGAAAATGGGCCTGGAAACAATGGCATAGAAAAAGTTTCCTTCGGACTAGTTTTCGCCGGTGGACACTTTTTCTAGGCCATTGTTTTGAGGCGCGTTTTCTCGGCTTCTAGGTGGTTTTATAAAATTTAAAAAACATATTTGGAATGAGAATGAAGTCTATTTTCATTCAAGGTACATTCATTAGCTCCGTAAAGTCCTCCTTTAAATTATTGATTTTCAATCGATATTGATTTTCAACCTTTTTGTCAGGATTCGGACAACCACTTGCCGATGGAAAACCGTTTATGATGAGAAATGAAGAAGGGTATCGAGTTCTTGGAATCAAGTTGAAAGAAGTAACTGATTATACATATTGTTATACATGGTATAAGGATGATTTACGAATTCGAGCGGAGGATAGACAACATGATATTAAATATTATCACCCTGCGTTTTGTGGAAATTATGTTTTGTTGTTGATTAAGGTAAGGCGCGGGTTTTGGGGTTTTGGATTTTCTTAAAGGCAGGGTCTCACTAGGGACACTATCTTATGATTTTTCAAAACCAGAAGTTCAAAAACCTTCTTTGATACATTTCTAAGAAAAAAACGTAGAAACCAAAGTTTTGACGGCCTTAAAAGCCTTTGAAAATTGAACACCAGAGCGCATTTGGCTCATTGAAGATTCATATGCTATCATTTTTCTAGTTTTTCTTATTTTTCGGGCGAATTTGGTATAATTTTTGACTTTTTGCCAAATAATTATTTTTAAAAGAGTTTTTGAAAATGAAAAGGCAGGACAAGTAATCCATAATCAAAAAAAATTTGAAATTACGGAAAAAAGACAAAAAAAAAGTTTTATTTTTGGAATTTTTTCAATTTTTTTGATCATGGTAGACTAATCTCAGGCTTCTTCTTTTCAAAAAGCCTGAAAATTATACAAAATTCGGCTAAAGACTGAGAAAGAAATAGAAAAATGCAAGTTTAATGATATTCAATGAGATAAACTTGCTATAATACGAGTTATAAGCATTTTATGGCCAATATTTTTGTTCCTAAGGTTTTTTGGAGGAAATATTCAAAGATTTGTGCAAAAAAAACAATTTTTAATTCGAAACATACTAAAATTTCTATCTTTTCGGGGAAAAAAATATAATTGTGGTTTGAGCGATTGAGTTTTGAATTCTACGCGCGGGCAAAAATTGAAAATAAAATTGTTTTCGACAGAATTCAACAATTAAAGTATAAAAATGCAAATTTGTTTATTTTTCTTGGAAAAAATTGAGTCTGTTACCGTAATTCAAAGGAGCACGTGTATTTCAGTTATACGGTATTGATGAGATGTCAAAATTCTTTAATAATTCTTTTTTTTCCTTCAGATGTTGTTGTCTATTGGAGGAGAAGTGTGCACAGAAGAGATAAAAGAACATGAAAAATTTACAAATGGAAAAACTGTCGTCTTGAAACTTTTATCTGGAGCAACAGATGCAATACTCGCGCAATGTGGCATGTTTGGAGATATTAAAAAATATAGACAAGTATATTGCAAATTTACACATTCTCAATTGCTTTTTATTGAGTATACCCTTTCCATTCATGCTGAGTCATGTATCGAAAGTAAATTTTTCCCATCTGCTTTGATTCTATAAGATTTATCGCCAGTCGACGGTGTTTGCACACCACCCCGCGTCACTGGCTCGCACTTTGCCGCACTTTTGCAGACTTTACGTTGTTTTCTATTTAGGCCCAAAAATTGGTTTCTTGAGTTTTTACTTTTTCCCATTCTTCTTTTTGTTTATTTTATCTTTGTTTAAAAAAATCTTAAATTATTTCGCGTGTTTTTGTCGTTTAATTAATAAAATCTATATCCAAAAAATAGCGCGTATTTTTTGGACTGAATTATAGTGGATTGTAATTCCACTCGACTACCTTTTAAAACATAACAGTTATTTTTGAGATTTTTTTATATGGTTTTTTTAAAGGCTTACTATTCATATAGAAGCGGTCGAATTTCATTTTTTGTCACAAATTGCAAAAACGACCTCGATTTGCAAAATATGGTTTTCTTGCCATAAAATGCATTTCAAAAGTTGAAAAACCCAAAAAACGCAACGAGCCTCGAATTTTTCCAAAACTTATTTTATTAGGAATGTGCATGAATGTGAAAGTTCATTTTTTCTTCAGATGTGGTGTTTTCAATATTTTCAAACAGGTTTTTTTGGATATTATTAAAAATTTATTTTCTTAAAGAAAAAAACTCTCGAATAAAAAAAATGACAGAAATTTTGTACAAAAAGAGAAAATAAGAAAAAAAAGAAAAAACTAGTAAATAAGACTTTAAAAATCTATTCCGAAGAGATCAATACAAAAAAAACGAAACATAAATTAAAGAAAAAAACATTGATCCGTGTTGTTGTGCTCGTTAGTGACTTGAACGACGACGGTTGGTGAGCTCCGCTGGTTCTTGGATGACTGTTCATTGGCGACTTGTGTCTGCAAAAACGGTTTTCTTAAATATTATATCATTGTTGTATTAAATTGCTTTTTGCTGTTTAGGCATTTTAGAACTTTTCATTAAAGAAACTCTTTCATTCAAACTCAAAAACTAAAATTTTGAAGAACATTCAAAATTTGCCATTTTTTGCAATTTGCAAAAAATTACACTTCTTATAATTAGTTTCCATTATCACTTTCATCCTAATCCCAATCAAAAGCTGATTCATTTAAGCCTAAAATCAAGAATTTTGAAGAATTTTCAAAATTTGTCATTTTTCGATTTTTCAAAATTTTTGAAAATTCATGATTTCTTCTCATAATAAGTTTCTCTTGTCGTTTTTATCCTAATCCCAATCAAAAACTGATTCATTTAAGCCTAAAATCAAGAATTTTGAAGAATTTTCAAAATTTGTCATTTTTTGCAATTTGCAAAAAATGGTACTTTTTTCGATTTTTCAAAATTTTTGAAAATTTCAGATTTCTTCTCATAATAAGTTTCTCTTGTCGTTTTTATCCTAATCCCAATCAAAAACTGATTCATTTAAGCCTAAAATCAAGATTTTTGAAGAATTTTCAAAATTTGTCATTTTTTGCAATTTGCAAAAAATGGTTCTTTTTTCGATTTTTCAAAATTTTTGAAAATTTAGGAAAATTTCAGATTTCCTCTTATAATTAGTTTCTCTTGTCGTTTTTATCCTAATCCCAATCAAAAACTGATTCATTTAAGCCTAAAATCAAGATTTTTGAAGAATTTTCAAAATTTGTCATTTTTTGCAATTTGCAAAAAATGGTACTTTTTTCGAATTTTCAAAATTTTTGAAAATTTTTGAAAATTTCAGATGTCTTCTTATAATTAGTTTCCATTATCACTTTCGTCCTAATCCCAATCAAAAACTGATTCATTCAAGCCTAAAATCACGAATTTTGAAGAATTTTCAAAATTTGTCATTTTTTGCAATTTGCAAAAAATTACACTTTTTTGGATTTTTCAAAATTTTTGAAAATTCATGATTTCCACTCATAATAACGTTCCATTATCATTTTTATCCTAATCTCAATCAAAAACTGATTCAATTAAGCCTAGAATCAAGAATTTTGAAGAATTTTCAAAATTTGCCATTTTTGCAATTTGCAAAAAATGACACTTTTTTCGATTTTTGAAAATTATTGATTTCTACTCATAATAACGTTCCATTATCACCTTTATTCTAATCTCAATCAAAAACTGATTCAATTAAGCCTAAAATCAAGATTTTCATTAATTTTCAAAAAATGGTAAAATTTACACTTTTTCATGGGATTACGAAGAACGAAACGGTATCTCAAAAAATATCGTCTTAAGTGTGTTTTCTTTCATTTTCAAAAGAAAAAAAAATTAACTTACTGAGAATCTTCTCCTAGTGAACTGTTATCCAATTCGTCGTTTTTGAACAATTTCGTCTTCTGCTAGAATTGAAATTTGTTCACTTTTATTTGGCAAACTGGAAATCAGAAACAATAAGACTTCGTATATTATCATAAATCTTCACCTTCTTTCCTTGTATTCTGTTACTTGATTGGAGCACAGACTCTGATCATCTTCTGCACCGTGATGAGTTTCGATAGTTAACTTAAGACAACTGGAAGGTAGTAATTTTACAAATAACTACTTTTAAGATAATAAAACCGATGAGGAAGATGGAATGTTTCGAATTGCCACGGAAAAAATAAAAATAAAGTTTTTTTATTGAAGGAAAGCAGATTTATTTTCCACAAAAAACTGAAAAAGTTCCCAGAGAAAAATGCAAGAAATAGTAACATTTTATTTTTCTTTTAACAATTTTGATGTTTAAAGACAAGAAACCGAAAAAAATCTAATAAAAAAATTAATTAATTCATAAAAATTTAAATAACGAGTTCGCTGAGCGATGAAAAACACCTGACATGGGAGAACGCACTCGAGAGATGCAGGATGCGAGAGAGATGCAAGAGAGAGTGCAGAATGGCGAGAGGTGCCACACACGTCTCTCTCCCTCCTGCGTCCTCTCGCGCATGTCTTTCACTTCCTGCATCTCTCGAGTGTGTTCCCTCGCAATTGTTTACGTTTCTCACAACAACGCGAGTTTTTTTTAAAATCTTATGAATATTTAGGTTATTAATGTATTTAATAGAATTTTTTCGGTTTTTTTGTTTACAAACATCAAAATTGTGAAAAGAAAAATAAAAGGTTACTATTTCTTTAAAAACTCCTTTATTTTTATTTTTTCCGTGGGAATTCGAAACATTCCTTCTTCCTCATTGGTTTTATGATCTTAAAAGTAGTTATTTGTAAAATTACTACCTTCCAGATGTCTGAAGTTAGCCATCAAAACTCATCACGGTTCAGAAGAAGATCCAGATTCTGTGCTCCAATCAAGTAACAGAATACAAGGAAAGAAGGTGAAGATTTATGATAATATACTAAGTCTTATTGTTTCTGATTTTTTGCCAAATAAAAGTGAACAAATTTCAATTCTAGCAGAGGACGAAATTGTTCAAAAACGACGAATTGGATAACAGTTCACTAGGAGAAGATTCTCAGTAAGTTAATTTCTTTCCTTTTCTTTTGAAAATTATTCAAAAAGACACTTAAGACTAACTTTTTTTGAGAAACCGTTTGTTTCTTCTTAATCCCATGAAAAAGTTGTAAATTTTAGCATTTTTTGAAAATTTATGAAAATCTTGATTTTAGGCTTGAATGAATCAGTTTTTGATTGGCATTAGGATAAAAACGATAAGAGAAACTTATTATGAGAAGAAATCATGAATTTTCAAAAATTTTGAAAAATCGAAAAAAGTGTCATTTTTTGCAAATTGCAAAAAATGGCAAATTTTGAAAATTCTTTAAAATTTTTGATTCTAGGCTTGAATGAAAGAGTTTTTGATTGGGATTAGGATAAAAATGCTAATGGAACGTTATTATTAGTGGAAATCATGTACTTTCAAAAATTTTGAAAAATCGAAAAAAGTGTCATTTTTTGCAAATTGCAAAAAATGGCAAATTTTGAAAATTCTTCAAAATTCTTGATTTTAGGCTTGAATGAAAGAGTTTTTGATTGGGATTAGGATAAAAATGATAATGGAACGTTATTATGAGAGGAAATCATGAATTTTCAAAAATTTTGAAAAATCGAAAAAAGTGCCATTTTTTGCAAATTGCAAAAAATGACAAATTTTGAAAATTCTCCAAAATTCTTGATTTTAGGCTTAAATGAATCAGTTTTTGATTGGGATTAGGATAAAAACGATAAGAGAAACTAATTATAAGAGGAAATCTGAAATTTTCAAAAATTTTGAAAAATCGAAAAAAGTGCCATTTTTTGCAAATTGCAAAAAATGACAAATTTTGAAAATTCTTCAAAATTCTTGATTTTAGGCTTAAATGAATCAGTTTTTGATTGGGATTAGGATAAAAACGACAAGAGAAACTTATTATGAGAAGAAATCATGAATTTTCAAAAATTTTGAAAAATCGAAAAAAGTGCCATTTTTTGCAAATTGCAAAAAATGACAAATGTTGAAAATTCTTCAAAATTCTTGATTTTAGGCTTAAATGAATCAGTTTTTGATTGGGATTAGGATAAAAACGACAAGAGAAACTTATTATGAGAAGAAATCATGAATTTTCAAAAATTTTGAAAAATCGAAAAAAGTGCCATTTTTTGCAAATTGCAAAAAATGACAAATTTTGAAAATTCTTCAAAATTCTTGATTTTAGGCTTAAATGAATCAGTTTTTGATTGGGATTAGGATAAAAACGATAAGAGAAACTAATTATAAGAGGAAATCTGAAATTTTCAAAAATTTTGAAAAATCGAAAAAAGTGCCATTTTTTGCAAATTGCAAAAAATGACAAATTTTGAATGTTCTTCAAAATTTTAGTTTTTGAGTTTGAATGAAAGAGTTTCTTTAATGAAAAGTTCTAAAATGCCTAAACAGCAAAAAGCAATTTAATACACCAATGATATAATATTTAAGAAAACCGTTTTTGCAGACACAAGTCGCCAATGAACAGTCATCCAAGAACCAGCGGAGCTCACCAACCGTCGTCGTTCAAGTCACTAACGAGCGCAACAACACGGATCAATGTTTTTTTCTTTAATTTATGTCTCGTTTTTTTTGTATTGATCTCTTCGGAATAGATTTTTAAAGTCTTATTTACTAGTTTTTTCAGTTTTTTCTTATTTTCTCTTTTTGTACAAAATTTCTGTCATTTTTTTTTATTCGAGAGTTTTTTTCTTTAAGAAAATAAATTTTTAATAATATCCAAAAAAACCTGTTTGAAGATATTGAAAACACCACATCTGAAGAAATAATAAAATTCAGCTTCATGAACAATAAAAATTCACGATGAAATAATTGACACTACCGAAAACCCAAATTTTGCGAAAATGGCCTATTTTTGCATTTTTTGGCTCAAATTCGAAAAAAATTTCGGAAAACCCATATTTTGCAAATCAAGGTCGTTTTTGCAATTTATGACAAAAAATGAAATTCGACCGCTTCTATATGTTATTTTTGAGATTTTTTATAGTTTTTTAAAAAATTCCCCATCTTTGTATATTCGTTATTTGATCATTTCCCATTATATTCTTATGAGTTTTTTTTGTATAACAACGTTAGTTTCCCATTATATTCTTATGAAACTTTTCGCATAATAAATAAATGGTTCATAAATGTCAATCGAATATTTTATCTATCATTGAGTTTGGAACGTGATTAATTCATGAAAAGCTAAAACTTTGTTTTTTTTGAATTTTCGGAATTTAGAGCATAATTTAAAAAACTTCTTCTGAATTGGCATTTTTTTCGTGAATGGATGTTTTTCGGCACTTCTCTAAAATAAAAAAAAATTCAATAAAATCTATATCCAAAAATAGCGCGTATTTTTGGGCTAGAATTTATAGTGGTTATCCTCCCACACGACTATAGGGGAAGACCAAACAAAATCCGAACGTACAAAAATTCGAAATTAAACGGCAAAAAAAAGAAGAAAAAACGAAAAAATTCAAGAAAAATCAATAAACTCTAAAAAATCACGAAAATATGCTATTTAAGCGGTTTTCCAACTCTGAACGGCTTCGGCCCCCAAGTAAAGTGGTGTCCCTTGTATAAACTAGGTTCACAGAGATGCGAGTGGATGAAAACCAGCTTTAAACAACAAAAATAAACGCGAATTATTTTCAAGAAGATTTATTAATTATAAAACAAGAATTAATTACGAAAGAAAGGTTAATTATATTGCAAAGAACAAAATAAATACTAGCCGCAGCTAGGCGAATCTAGTTCTCAACTAGAAACAACAAAAACAGCCCAAAACTGGCTAAAAACGAGCTTGCTTGCCTTCTCACAACAAAACTAATGTGACGCCCGAGAAGGTGGCCTAGAAACACATTTTGCGGAAGCTAGTCCCTCTGGGTTGGGTTTCTAGTCCTCGGCCATTTATCTCAACACTATATTAAAAGCATTGTGTTCACCAGAACATAACATTTTGTCTATTTGGTCTTTTATTTTCCTGTCCATTGATAAATAATTCATTAAAATATCGTTTTTGTTCCAAAAATCTCATCGAGTACCTTCTGATCATTGTTGATTTTGTTGAAAATTGGAAATGAACAGCTTTTTAATCTAAGCGGAGCTCGGATCATTAAAAATTGTCAATGGAAAATTATTATCTGGAATTTTTCATCTCAATACCTTAGAAGTAGTTCATTCACTTCCTATTTACTTCGAGTTCGGAACGAATTATTTGTAAGAAATGAAAAAAAAAATATATATATATATATTTCGGAATCGAGATGGATTTCATTGAAGATTTCATAGGAATAGAATTTATCAAGGAATTTGAACAGAAGCTGAAAACCTGCAAGTTTTCATTGATTTACGCTTGTTTGAAGATTTGTTAGTGGAAAAATTTCATTATGCATTTAAAATCTAAGAAGTTAAAGAAAATAGGGCAAAAATCTCAACCGAAGCATTCTCGAGCTCGAAAAGTCTTATGTCAGCTACAAAACATGCGCAGGACGTTAAAAAAATTTTGGAAATTGAAAGTTTTTGGTGATCCAAACAAGCACAAAAATTTGTAACGGAGAAATTAAACATTTTATTCCACCTGTACGTGAAAACGTGGGACCCAAGCTGTTGAAACAGTTGTGAGGACATTTTTATAACCCGCTTGAAGAAAACTACAGTTCAAAAATAACGAGAAATTGCAATGTTTCGGTATTTTATAGGTCCATTAATGATGCGTGATTCTGAACTATGAAGCAAATTAAATTAAATTTTCTAGATTTTTTAAAGAAATTTCATGAAAATGAACTCTAAAAATATGATTTATTGTCAAAGCAGTTTTTCAAGGTGTTTCTTTATGAAATAAAGAAATTTAGCCATGTCTGAAAATGAATTTCAGATGGATTTTTTCCCAATAATTCTTATGGTTTCAAAATTTTTGGTTAGCAAAAACAAAAATTACTGTTTTATAATTTCAGCAAAATTATGGGAGAATACTTTTTTTTAATCTAGCTGAGGGTTTGTTCATTTTCAGAAGAGTCAAATTTGGCGGAAAGCGTTGAGAAATTAGAGAAACTTGTGGAATCTCATGATGTTTTGTACTTGGTGTTGGATAGCAGGGAGGCAAGAATAATTTTCGAGTTATGAGCCTTTAAACAGGACATTTCTACTTAAAGACAGTGTCCCATGAATTATGAACCTTTAAATATGACACAAAAATTCGAAAACCTAACATTTTTTAAATAATGTATTGTTCAGTTCGAAAAGGAAAGTCATTTTCTTCGAAATTGTTATTTTTCAAGAAATGAAATGCGCCTCGCCATTAATCTACGTGTTTTTTCCAGGACGATGTTGAGTTTTCAATGCCGGATGGTCTGGACATCGAAGAGGACATTCATCATTCAATGACGGACATTTTTGTACATCAGGCAATTCATACAATAGAATTTGTGCTTGGTTGTGTTTCGCATACGGCGTCTTATTTGCGGTTGTGGGCGTTGTCGCTAGCTCATGCTCGTGAGTCCATTTTTGGTATGGATTTCCAGTGAGTTGTTATTTATTTACAGAACTTTCGGAGGTTATGTGGCACATGGTATTAATGCAAGGACTACACCTAGCTGAGCAGGTTCCGAGCAATGTTGCTGCTGTTTTGGGGCCAGTAGTTGTTGCAGTGGTAATTCGGGATTATTCCAAAATTGTATAACATAACGTTAATTTTTCAGACGTTCCTCATCTTTGCCGTTCTCTCACTTTCAATTCTCATAATGATGGAAGGATTGTCAGCGTTCCTTCACGCGCTCCGCCTTCATTGGGTCGAATTCCAGTCGAAATTCTATGTCGGTACAGGCCATCAGTTCCACGCGTTCCATCTCAAAGAAAACCTGGAGAACGCTCAACTTGTTACCGAGGAGACCGATAGAATTGCTGATATTACGCGAACAGCGTAGTTCCGTAGTTTTGTACTAACTAAATTAAATAACATTCCATTAGGTTTCAATTTTGTTGTGAATATCTTTTTGTTCTCTTATTATTGCATGAATTAAAATTGTTTCAATTTTTCTTTAAACTATTAGGGTCAAGAGTATTTCAAATATGAAATACATTTTTTTTCTAAAAATCATCAGAAAGTTACTGTGTTTACAGTACGTTCTCCCGTGACCTGTAATGTTCCATTCATATTAGTGACATTTCTTCAGCATGACCTTTGAAATTATTATGTTTTGAAAGTCAAAACGAAACAGTATCGAAGTCCAAGAAACATGGTTCTTTTCGTTTGGTGGAGATGTGTCAACTTTTCAGATTTCAATTGTAGTCTTGATTTTTTTCTTAACAATCGATTCACTTCATTCCATATTTTGGAGGTGTTGCTCATTGTTGGATCTTATGATCGAGAGGCACGGAAGCATGTTAATTGTTTAAAACGTTATAAATTCCTAACCCAATTTGAAAAAAAAAACTTTATTAACTGAAACTCTTTTTTTAGAAATGCAAGAAGTGGTAAAGAAAACAAATTTAAAAATTGGAAAAATGACGTGTTTCTTTAAACAAAGAGCCAATGAATGTATAAAAATATAACACGTGCTCAATATAAATCTGATTTTAGTATATTCTAAAATTGAGTTTAGAAAACGTAATTGTACTGAGTACGACGCCTGTTTTCATATCATTCCCAGGCAAAGTTATGTCGATCGTAAGGTGGAATAAAAACTATCTTAGACTTTGACTCGTGATCTTCTTCCTCGCAAAGTTTTTTCAGAAGAGCATGCACACTTCTTGGCTCAATATCATGAAATACTTCATATGAATACAATGCTACTTGTTGAAGTTGTTCAATTGTTATGTTTTCCAATGCTGCTAACTGTAAAATAATGAGGAAATTATCAGAAAAATTAAATCTGAGTCTCACCTCTAACTTTGCCAAATCACATTTTTCGGCATAGAATAACTTATCGAAATTGGATTTTTCTTTCGTTGAAATTAGGAATTCTTCGCAAGCTACAATCAAAAATTGGACATTGTATCTAAATGCTAACTCCAAAATACATTCGATGTTTTCACCTGAAAAAATCGTCTTTGTTTTCTATGAAACAGAAGAAGACCGTTACTTGTGAATTCCAGTTTTTGTCCATGCAATATACGAAGAAAAGTGACGAAGTATGAATACAAGATTCTGTAGTTTTTGAAAATTTTCGAACCGTAAATATTATTGATCACATATTCATTTTCTTCATTTGGCTCTTTCGACAATATTTCGCGGAAAACTGAAGACACAGAAATCAGCGCCTGGAAACTGGTGGAGTTATGAAAAAAAAATGCTAAAAAAGACGTACGAATTTATCTACGTATAACTTAAAGCCTTCTTTAATGTATTTATTGCCTATAATTCTTATCACAACTTCAGAATCGATATTTTTCGGAATTTTAAGTTCATCAATTGATAGTAAATCAATTCCAACAGTTGATTTCTTGATGTTAATATTTAGTTGAAACGTTAGGTTTTTAAGACCCTCATCCGTAGGCGCCATTGCAGTTCGAATCGCTTCAAATGTTCCGAATTCGAATCTAATGGGAGGCCTCACATGAATTGAACAAGAGCTGAAAAAATAATTCTTTTTGATTATAATTTTTTCTTTTGTAATTCTGTTAAACAGAATGAACTCGATTTCAGTGTCAACTTCCCATAAATTTGATGCATGATAATCGTGAATTGCTTCAATTTCAATGGCTACGTCATCGTTCATTCTGAGTTTTTTGCGAATTGAAGTTGAGTTTAATCTCCTGCAAAAACTTAATTCATTTTAAAGACATGGATACGTTTAAAAGTCCTATTTCTCGTTGGTATTGTCAAGTTAAAAATTTTGGATCATCCATTTTCTACTAAAAGACCGCAGCGCAACCGCTCGCATTTAAAAATAGCATGCTTTTGTGAGAGATTTAAATTTTTAGGGTAGGTCAAAACAAACTTGAATGATCAAGAATATTTGAGTTGACAATAAATGAAATGATAAAAAAAATCGTGCTCTACTGAACTGCGTGCGAAAATAATGACAATTTTTCGTTTTTCGAGAGTTTTGTTATATATCTTTCTACTCAGAGCAATACTTTGGATTAAAAAAAACCATATACTGCTATTTGGTTATAATGATCGAAAAAGAAAGAAAACAACTTTTACAAACCAATACATGTTTCCTATCCTGTGCTTATAAAACGATCCATCAAAACATTCCCAATAGAGGTCTTTTTGTATTTGAGCCATATATCCTTCTTTCGACATTGTGAAAAGAATTGAAATCTAGAAAAACGTATTATTTAAAAAAAATGAATACAAAAGAAACTGATATCCAAAAAAGAATAAATGGAAGTAATATATAACAGCGTCCGAACGCTAATTTCTGAGCGGGGACGCTTATTTCTTGCACCTTCCTCACTATCGCACATTCTACGTGAACTGGCACACTGCCCCGTCACATTTCCCACCACAACTTGCGAACGCTCACCACCGTTCGCAATTGGTCTCGGAGAACATTTGGAGACAGTATGTCTTCATTGAGCGCGTATGGAATAGGAATGAAGAAACAGTAACACTTGAAACTCTTTGTCTCTTCGACTTCTACACTGTTTCGTTTTTATTTTCGACAAGGAAATCGAACGAAATTTCTATTACATTAATATGTTTCCTTTATTGGTATAAACGTACTTCTTGAAAACCCCAATTTTTAGGATTCTGCAAGGAAGAATCCATTTTTTGCGTAGCCCAATAAAACATTATATTTTCGAAACTTCTAAATTCAGTTTTAAGAAATTGTTTTTTTTTCTTTCGCGGGATAAAGCCATTTATTTGAAGCTCATTTTCTCGACTTCTAGGTTGTTTTACAAAATTTTAAAAACAGATTTGGAATGAGTTTGAAGGGTATTTTCATCCCAGACGCAATCATTAGCTCCGTAAAACCCTCCTTTAACAATCGATTCACGTTAGCCCATATTTTGAACCCATATTTTCGAGATGTTGCTCCATCTTGGATCTAGGGATCGAGAGTCACTGAAACATGGTAATTAAAACGTTACAAATTCTTAACCCAAGTTGAAAAAAAAGCAAAAACTTTATTACTGGGGAAACTTTTAGAAATGAAAGGAGTGGTAACGACAACAAAATTAAAAATTGGAAAAATGACGTGTTTCTTTAAATAAAGAGCCAATGAATGTACCTACAATAAAAATAGTACTCGTACTCAATATAAATCTGATTTTAGTATATTCTAACCAAGTAATTCCAAGAAAAATAATAAACCGTAGTTTCTCAACAATTTATTACAAACGAGTTAATAGAACAAGAAAATGTGCAAAAAGCACAGAAAAGGGTCTCAGTGAAGATTGTGAACAATCTTCACCAAAAACAACACCCAAAAATATGGGAAAAATCCCCAAACAAAACAAAAACTGAATTTGTACAATAAAATCCAAGTTCCCTCCCAAAAACTACAAAGCTCCGCCATTACGGAAGTGACCAGAGTTTAATGTAAATCTACATCAGAGACGCAAAGAAAAAGGGGGAAAGGTGGAGCTGGATAAATGGGGGAAAGGGACAACAACCGGTGCAAAGGGATATTAGAACTGTTTAGAAAACGTAATTGTACTGAGTACGACACCTGTTTTGATATCATTCCCAGGCTCTTAAATAAATATAGGAAATCGGTAGCCTATTTCTAGACATATCCTTATGTGGGTCGTACGGTGGAATAAAAACTCTCTTAGACTTTGACTCGTGATCTTCTTCCTCGCAAAGTTTTTTCAGAAGAGCATTCGCATTTCTTGGCTCAATTTCATGAAATACTTTATACGAATATAATGCCGCCTGTTGTAGTTGTTCAATTGTTATGTTTTCCAATGCTTCTAACTGTAAAATAATGAGGAAATTATAAAAAAAAATCTGAGTCTCACCTCTAACTTTGGAAAATCACATTTTTCGGCATAGAATAACTTCTCAAAATTGGATTTTTCTTTCGTTGAAATTAGGAATTCTTCGCAAGCTACAATCAAAAATTGGACATTGTATCTGAATGCAAAGACCAAAATACATTCGATGTTGTAACCTGAAAAAACGTCTTTGTTTTCTATGAAACAGAAGAAGACCGTTACTTGTGAATTCCAGTTTTTGTCCATGCAACATACGAAGAAAAATGACGAAGTATGAATAAAAGATTCTGTAGTTTTTGAAAATTTTCGAACCGTAAATATTATTGATCACATATTCATTTTCTTCATTTGGCTCTTGCGACAATATTTCGCGGAAAACTGAAGATACAGAAATCAGCGCCTGCAAACTGGTGGAGTTATGAAACAAAAAGGCAAAAAAAGACGTACGAATTTATCTACGTAAAACAAGTCATCTTTCATCCAGCTAGCGCCTTTAAATCTAAGCACAACTTCAGAATCGATATTTTTCGGAATTTTAAGTTCATCGATTGATAGTAAATCAATTCCAACAGTTGATTTCTTGATGTTAATATTTAGTTGAAACGTTAGGTTATCAAGATCCTCATCCCCTGGCGCCATTGCAGTTCGAATCGCTTCAAATGTTCCGAATTCGAATCTAATGGGAGGCCTCACATGAATTGAACAAGTGTTGAAAACACAATTCTTTTTAATTCTAATTTTTTCGTTTCTAATTATGCTGAAAAGAATGAACTCGATTTCAGTGTCAACTTCCCATAAATTTGATTTATGATAATCGTGAATTGCTTCAATTTCAATGGCTACGTCATCGTTCATTCCGAGTTTTTTGAGAATTGAAGTTGAGTTTACTCTCCTGCAAAAAGTTGATTTATTTTAAAGACATGGATACGTTTAAAAGTCCTATTTCCCGTTGGTAAATGACATTTTAAAAAACAAGCGTGCTTCACTGTACTGCGTGCGAAAAATAATGAAAACTTTTAGTTTTGTTATATATCTATCACCCAGAACAATAATTTGGATTAAAAAAATATATTCACTTCTATTTGGTTATAATGGTCGAAAAATCTTTTACAAACCAATACATGTTTCCTATCCTGTGCTTATAAAACGATCCATCAAGACATTGCCAATAGAGGTCTGTTTGTATTTGAGCCACATATTCTTTCGACATTGTGAAAAGAATTGAAATCTAGAAAAATGTATTATTTAAAAAATCGAATACAAAAGAAACTGATAACCAAAAAAAAGAATAACTGGAAATAAGATACAACAGGGACGCTTATTTCTTGCACCTTCCTCACTATCGCACATTCTACGTGAACTGGCACACTGCCCCGTCACATTTCCCACCACAACTTGCGAACGCTCACCACCGTTCGCAATTGGTCTCGGAGAACATTTGGAGACAGTATGTCTTCATTGAGCGCGTATGGAATAGGAATGAAGAAAGAGCAACACTTGTACGTATTCCTTTCAACTCTATGACCCTTTCTTCGACTTCGATACTGTTTCGTTTTGAGTTTCAAAACACAATAATTTCAAAGGAAATGTTGAAAAAATGTCACTAATATGACTGGAACATTAAAGGACACGGGAGAACATACAGTAACTTTCTGAGAAAAAAAATGTATTTCATATTTGAAATACTCTTGACCCTAATAGTTTAAAGAAAAATTTAAACAATTTTAATTCATGCAATAATAAGCGAACAAAAAGATATTCACAACAAAATTGAAACCTAATGGAATGCTGAGTGTGCGATAATAGCAGCGTGAGGAAGGTGCAAGAAATAAGCGTTCCCGCTCAGACATTAGCGTTGGGACGCTGTTATATATTACTTCCATTTATTCTTTTTTGGATATCAGTTTCTTTTGTATTCATTTTTTTTAAATAATACGTTTTTCTAGATTTCAATTCTTTTCACAATGTCGAAAGAAGGATATGTGGCTCAAATACAAAAAGACCTCTATTGGCAATGTCTTGATGGATCGTTTTATAAGCACAGGATAGGAAACATGTATTGGTTTGTAAAAGTTTTTTCGACCATTATAACCAAATAGAAGTGAATATATTTTTTTAATCCAAAGTATTGTTCTGAGTAGAGTTGTGAAAGTTATAACAAAACTCTCAATAAATGCATAATTGTCATTATTTTCACACACAGTTCAATAGAGCACGTTGGGTTTTTTCATTTCATTTACCAACGAGAAATAGGACTTTTAAACGTATCCATGTCTTTAAAATGAATCAACTTTTTTGCAGGAGAGTAAACTCAACTTCAATTCTTAAAAAACTCGAAATGAACGATGAAGTAGCCATTGAAATTGAAGCAATTCACGATTATCATAAATCAAATTTATGGGAAGTTGACACTGAAATCGAGTTCATTCTGTTCAACAGAATTAGAAACGAAAAAATTAGAATTAAAAAGAATTGTTTTTTCAGCTCTTGTTCAATTCATGTGAGGCCTCCCATTAGATTCGAATTCGGAACATTTGAAGCGATTCGAACTGCAATGGCGCCAGGGGATGAGGATCTTGATAACCTAACGTTTCAACTAAATATTAACATCAAGAAATCAACTGTTGGAATTGATTTACTATCAATCGATGAACTTAAAATTCCGAAAAATATCGATTCTGAAGTTGTGCTAAGATTTATAGACCCTAATAGGATTAAAGATGACTTGTTATACGTAGATAAATTCGTACGTCTTTTTTTGCCTTTTTGTTTCATAACTCCACCAGTTTCCAGGCGCTGATTTCGGTGTCTTCAGTTTTCCGCGAAATATTGTCGAAAGAGCCAAATGAAGAAAATGAATATGTGATCAAAGATATTTACGGTTCGAAAATTTTCAAAAACTACAGAATCTTTGATACAGACTTCATCACTTTTCTTCGTATATTGCATGGACAAAAACTGGAATTCACAAGTAACGGTCTTCTTCTGTTTCATAGAAAACAAAGACGTTTTTTCAGGGCACAACATCGAATGTATTTTGGAGTTAGCATTTAGATACAATGTCCAATTTTTGATTGTAGCTTGCGAAGAATTCCTAATTTCAACGAAAGAAAAATCCAATTTCGATAAGTTATTCTATGCCGAAAAATGTGATTTGGCAAAGTTAGAGGTGAGACTCAGATTTAATTTTTCTGATAATTTCCTCATTATTTTACAGTTAGCAGCATTGGAAAACATAACAACTGAACAACTTCAACAAGTAGCATTTTATTCATATTAAGTATTTCATGATATTGAGCCAAGAAGTGTGCATGCTCTTCTGAAAAAACTTTGCGAGGAAGATTACGAGCCAAAGTCTAAGAGAGTTTTTATTCCACCTTACAATCGACATAACTATGTTTCTAATAATAATATGTTTTCCTATATTTATTACAGAGCCTGGGAATGATATCAAAACAGGCGTCGTACTCAGTACAATTACGTTTTCTAAACTCAATTTTCGAATATACTAAAATCAGATTTATATTGAGTACGAGTTATATTTTTATACATTCATTGGCTCTTTATTTAAAGAAACACGTCATTTTTCCAATTTTTTTAATTTGTTTTCTTTACCACTTCTTGCATTTCTAAAAAAAGAGTTTCAGTTAATAAAGTTTTTTTTTCAAATTGGGTTAGGAATTTATAACGTTTTAAACAATTAACATGCTTCCGTGCCTCTCGATCATAAGATCCAACAATGAGCAACACCTCCAAAATATGGAATGAAGTGAATCGATTGTTAAGAAAAAAATCAAGACTACAATTGAAATCTGAAAAGTTGACACATCTCCACCAAACGAAAAGAACCATGTTTCTTGGACTTCGATACTGTTTCGTTTTGACTTTCAAAACATAATAATTCCAAAGGTAAGGCTGAAAAAATGTCACTAATATGAATGGAACATTAGGACACGGGAGAACGTACTGTAAACACAGTAAGGACACGGGAGAACGTACTGTAAACACAGTAACTTTCTGATGATTTTTAGAAAAAAAATGTATTTCATATTTGAAACAGGGGTGCCGCCGAAAAAGTTTTTGACCGAAAAAAAATAAATTTTTTCGTCGGCCAGTAAAAAATGCCGAAAAAAAATAAATTTTTTCGTCAGCCAGGAAAAAATGACGAAAAAAAATAAATTTTTTTTCGTTTTATTGGAAAAATACCGAAAAAATTTTTTTTCGGCGTTCCAAGTGATTAATGAATCATATTTCATCAGAAAGAAAACGATTTTAAGGTTTTCTACCTTCATTCAGTTAAAAATTAGTAAAATAGTTGGAAATTGATGTAAAAAAATGGTATATTCAAATTTAAAAATCTGTTTTCCGTAAGACGGAAACACCGAAAAAAATTGAGGATAGAAAACCGAAAAAAATAAAATAAAAATTTACGCGCTTCGCGCAACCCGAAATAAATAAAACTTTTTCGGCGTAAAACACCCGAAAATCACGAAAACCGAAAAAAAATCGAAAAAAAACGGCAACCCTGATTTGAAACACTCTTGACCCTAATAGTTTAAAGAAAAATTGAAACAATTTTAATTCATGCAATAATAAGAGAACAAAAAGATATTCACAACAAAATTGAAACCTAATGGAATGTTATTTAATTTAGTTAGTACAAAACTACGGAACTACGCTGTTCGCGTAATATCAGCAATTCTATCGGTCTCCTCGGTAACAAGTTGAGCGTTCTCCAGGTTTTCTTTGAGATGGAACGCGTGGAACTGATGGCCTGTACCGACATAGAATTTCGACTGGAATTCGACCCAATGAAGGCGGAGCGCGTGAAGGAACGCTGACAATCCTTCCATCATTATGAGAATTGAAAGTGAGAGAACGGCAAAGATGAGGAACGTCTGAAAAATTAACGTTATGTTATACAATTTTGGAATAATCCCGAATAACCACTGCAACAACTACTGGCCCCAAAACAGCAGCAACATTGCTCGGAACCTGCTCAGCAAGGTGTAGTCCTTGCATTAATACCATGTGCCACATAACCTCCGAAAGTTCTGCAAATAAATAACAACTCACTGGAAATCCAGACCAAAAATGGACTCACGAGCATGAGCTAGCGACAACGCCCACAACCGCAAATAAGACGCCGTATGCGAAACACAACCAAGCACAAATTCTATTGTATGAATTGCCTGATGTACAAAAATGTCCGTCATTGAATGATGAATGTCCTCTTCGATGTCCAGACCATCCGGCATTGAAAACTCAACATCGTCCTGGAAAAAACACGTAGATTCTATAGGTTTTCAACATGAAAATGAAATTGAAACCAAAATTCAGTAAAGAGTCCCTTCCTTTAAAGGCGAGGTGCCACATTTCATTGCTTGAAAAATAACAAATTTCTAAGAAAGTGACTTTCCTTTTCGAACTGAGCAATACATTATCAACAAAATGTTAGCTTTTCGAATTTTTGTATCGCCATCCCTTTCACGTTGAAAAAATCCACATTTAAAGGTTCATAACTCATGTGACACAGTCTCTAAGTAAAAATTTCATGTTTAAAGGTTCATAACTCGAAAATTATTCGTTAAAAAAACATTTTTGGAATCCTCATTGAATTTGAAACAAAACAAACTTTTCAAGTCGAAAAACAAGAAAAACCAATAAAATTTTTTGAAAAAATCGATTATTTTCCGAAATAATTTGATTTTCTAGGCCATCTCTCTCTCCGGTTTCCCTTATATGACCTAGAAACCCAAATTGAATTTTTTAAACGCAAAATTCGACTTTTCTTATTTTTTTCTATTGAAAAAACGTTTTCTACTGTAGAAGCAAACCGTTCAATTGAAATTTTACAATTTTCCAGAATTCGGGCTTCAAAATATTGGATTTCGGTCCCTTGGTTAAAAAAATATACAAATTTCATATTTTTTGATAAAAATTTCCAAAAACCCCCTACCAAAAGAGCCAACGGTTCCTGTCCATTCCCCGCCGAATTCCCATTATTCTTCGGTACCATCGACGGCCGCTTCTCAACCGTTCGCTGCTTCTTCAGCCTTCTACTATTCACAAATTTCAACCATAATGGCTTTCCGAGCAGCATTATTGGAATACAACACAATGCTGTGATTATAAGAATTGTTTCAACTGTTCTCTAGAAAATCGAGTTTTTTTTTAAATTTACCATTTTTCCAAAGAAAAAAACCTGATTCGGATACCAATAACCTAAGTGACAGTTCGGATAATTCTCCCCATTCTTATCAATATACCCTTCATTTCTTTGCTTGAACATAAACATATTGATTAATCCGATAAGCAAAGATGGTGCACAATTTGGACCTATAAACAAATTTCGTTTTAAAAATGGTGAAACCTTTCCTTTAATGCCACCTACCTGGATACTCATAACCTAAAACATTCCCCGAAAAAACCGATATATATACCCATTTTAACACAATTTGAACGCAGAGATAGATAAAAAGAGCAGATAGAAATATAACTTGTGGGATGAAGTTGGTAACAATGTCGATATAGGATTTAAAATGTCTGAAAATTTTGGATTTTGTCGAAATTGAATAAAAAAAAACACTTACATATGATTCAAACTCGATAAAAACACACCAAATGTCATTTGAGCGATTCCGAAAATGATAGACGCCTTCATTTTCATCGAATTCAAGAAGACAAGTCGATTTTCAGCGATATTCCAAATTGGATCAACGCCGAATAGGTAGGGACCATTCTGAGAAAAAACTTCGAAATTTCATAACTTTTAGAAAGGAGCTCAAAAATATTTCAATTTTTGAATTTTTTAGAAAAAAATCACTTATTTTCAATTAGAGAAATTAGTTTTTACAGAAATTCAAATATTAATGACAGACTGACACTTTTTAACTCGTTTTTTGTGAAATTTTTGAAAAATCTGAAAAAATCCACATTTTCCTGCAAGAAATGTCTAGAATTTGAGTAAAACAATCATAATAAACGAAAAATATCGTGATTTTTCGGAAATTTTGTTGAAATCACGAAAATGTCTTGTATTTTGATCTAAAAATCAGATTATTTGAAATTTCGAAAAATACAAGAAATTTGTCCAAAATTCATGAAAATCTCAAAATTTGAAAAGAAAATTCAAAAAATCCCAAAATACCTCCTTCTCAAACGCCAATTCCGGCACAAGCTCCAAAAAATACTCCCGATGTCTTCGATAACTTCTATCCGTCAATTTCTCCAATACCGTTGTGCTGAAAAAAAACATCAATAATCCAAAAAATCAATCAATATATTCGACAAACTTGTACGAGTTCTTCCAGGAGCTCCCAAACAAATTCATCGATTTCGCAAATGCGTCATTGTACAAAAAGCCGGTATAAATCGAAAAGATGCCCATCAACATGATAATGTATCGTCCGCCGAAGAACGTGTTGAAAATCTCGTCGCGAATTTTCGCCTTCTCAATTTTCGACTCGTTCAGGATTAGGAAAAGCGAGAAGAGGAGTAGGATCAATCCGTGTGCAGCGTCTCCGAACATCATTGCAAAGAAGAATGGGAATGTGATTATTGTGTAGGGTGCTGAAAAAAAAACACTATGATTTATTAAAGACAGGGTGCCAATAAATATGAAAACAAAAAAACAGGTTATAAATGTTGCTTAATCGATCCGAAATCCAATTTTATAAACCTAGTGAAAAAAATTGAAAAATTCGCGCTATTGTCCAGAAAATGTGATATTCTTAGTTTTTTGAACCCGTTTTTCTCGAACTTACATTGATTTTCGTTTAAGCGTTGAATTCAAGCTATAAAATTTGGAATTAGGCCCCCCAAAAGTCAGAAAATGATTAGTTTTGAATTTAAAAAAGAGGAAAACAAGTTTTTTGATTGAAAAAAATTAAATTTCGAAAATGCTTGGTTAATTTTAAACTTCAAATTTCGTTTGATAAATGTTTTTTTGTTTTTTTAGTGGTACCCTCTCTTTAAAGAAAGACTATACGAAGGTAATAAATGTTTCAAAAAAATTTGCAAAAAACTAGAAAATGGCACCCGGAATCGTACTTGGCTATGTTTTTGAGACCAAAGTTCGATTCCTGGTGCCCTTTCTACTTTTTTTGTACATTTTTTCACTAGTTATATAAAATTGAATTGCAGATCAATAAAGCAACATTTATAACATTCGTATAATCCTCCTTTAAAGACAGGGTGCCACTAAAAGAACATTTATCAAACGAATTTCGAGTTCAAAATTTAATTTTGTGGTTTAAAATTAACCAAGCAATCTATCATTTTCGAAATTTCATTTTTTCAATCCAAAAACTTGTTCCACTCTTTTTAAAATTCAAAACTGGTCATTTTCTGACTTTTGGGGGCCTAATTCCAGATTTTACAGCGTAAATTAAACGCTTAAACGAAAATCAATAAAACTTCGAGAAAAACAGACTCAAAAACATCGGAATATCACATTTTCTGGACAATAACGCGAATTTTTCAACTTTTCACAAAAAATGATGCTCTTCGCTAATATTCCAAGTGAAATCAACTAAACCAAACCTGGATTAATCTCCCGATACTGACTAACACCATACGAATCCACAATACTTTGAAAAACCTGCGTAAATTTGTTCGTTTTGTGTAACGTCGGTGGAACGGCACTACTGAAAATCTCATTAAGGATTGGTTCGACTTGTGTTCCGCTCTTTTCCTGAAAAAACCGTCATGTTCTTTTTTTTCTAAAATTCATAGTGTTAAAAGAAATAAACTAACAAATCCTTCATTCATCGCCTTTCTGACATTCGTCTCCTCTGTCGTCGGAATCCAACATTCTCCAGCCAGGAAACCGTTGGTGTCTACCTGCGATAAATTGGAATTTCAATAAGGATTTCAAAAAATATGATCTTCAGCGCTCGGGAAAAAATTTAAACTTAAAGACAGAGTTCCCTAAATTTCAATTATTTTAAAAACGTTCATGTTTTCAAACCTTAAAGACAGAGTTCCACTAATTTCTAATTTTCAAAACTTAAAGACAGAGTTCCCTTAATTTATATTCTTTTAAAACTTCATATTTCTTTTATTCTATTAGAATTCTTCAAGATTTCTTAGCCATTTTCCCACTCAAAAATATAAAACACGTAATTCGAACATTTTCCCACTGGCACCCTGTCTTTAAGCCCAAATTTTCGCTTCCAAATCCCAGAAAAACCCCCGCAAACTCACCGTAAACATATTCATCACATGATAAACCGACTTCTGAATCTGTATCGATTTCATCCAATCCGGTAGTTGATATGACAAATCTTTCAGGATCTGAATTTTTCAAAAGAAACAATTATTGATTTTTTTTTCCAATTTCCTCTCCAAATTACCGTATATCTATGGGTCTGTGTGGTATCGATAACAATCGTCAAATCTTTCATTCGATTTTCAGCCTCCGCCATTTTCATCTTCCTATCTTTTGAGATTTTCGGGCATGGGTATTGTGTTGCATTAAACCTATCAAATAACTCTTTTACATACTCTTCTTTCATAGTAAATAAAGGTACCCATCACAAACTTTCTCAACAATTTGTCTTAAGCTATCACCTTTGAAAAACACAATGAATACACATTTTTGATTGGGTTCGAGCTGCAAAAATCCATTTTTTAAGTTTCCAACCTTACAAAAACTACCGTAACCGGATCATTAATCAAAAAATACGAATCCGAGGTGTTCACAAACGCCGTCCGTCGACACGCCCTCCACAAAACCCTCTCAAACGACGACTTTTTGTCCCACGGGAGAACACCGGCCACAAACCATGCATTCTCCTCATCCGGCTGTAACAACGGTGTCAATGGTACGTCATTCGAACTTGGCAGTCCGCCAAAAGCAAACGATTTCGAAAATATCTCCAATTCATCACCAGTCGCCGACCGTTCGAGCTTCGCTTTTGTGTCTTCACCTTTGTGCTGAGAAATCTCGGTATTTGCGGAAGAGGGAATTTCAGAGAGAAACGCCTATTACTTACCACATTGAAAAAATCATCAACCATTGAAAGACATTGATAAAATTCACGAGCCGAGTTCAAATTCCTTCTGAGCTGTGTGTCATTGTGGTTTAAATCAACAAATTCTTTTTCGAGTTGATCGAGACGGAGCTGAAAATTCGTGAAAATATTTTTCCAACCCGATTTTTCCAAATTTCTCCGTATTTTTCTGAATTTTTTCCCAAATATCCCGAATTTTCTGAATTTTTCTTAACTTTCACGAGTCGAGACATATTTTTTGATCCATCTTACAATTCCCGTCCGCCTGAATTACCCCTTTAACGACAGACGGTTACCAATAAACATTTTTTTTATTGATAATACTGATTTTTCTATATTTTTCTCAAAATTTTTGATAATTCGACCATTTTCAACATTTTTTGGGCTCATAAATAGGTAATTTCATTCTTTATTCAAATTTTTGTAAATATGTATAATTTTCTAGACTTTTAAAAGGTCTTCGTTAAGAAACCCTTTAAAATTTGCCTATATTCAACATTTTGATAATTTTTGCAAGAAATGTTGGCCTGCACCCGAAATTGATCCCCCGACCTTCAAATTACTAGATTTTTCTGGAAAATTTCCAAATTTTGATGGTATCTAGTGGCTTTCTCCTTCAGAAAATCTTTAAACAGAAAAAATACCTCCAACTGCATAACCTCCGCTTGTGTCGGCGCGTGCAAACTCGAAAAATCAATCGATTTCGGCTCAATTTCCGGACTGCATGTTATCACTTGTTTCTCCAAGAATCGCAGCTTCCTCTCCATTTCCTCCGACCGCCGCATTTGTTTGACAAACGTTCTAGTGTACATACTCTGCTTGCTATTCAGCTGCAAAACAAAAAATCAATATTTGATGCGACGCGTGTGACCGCGACGCGTCTGCCAACACTCACATCCACAAACTGCGCATTCCCATGCTTCCCAATTTCAGCCAAACATTCGTAAGCTGCTTCTTTCACCAGAATCATCTGATACAATTTCATCTCCTCAGATCTGTGTAACGACCCCATTTCGTTTCTATTTTTCTGGAAAAAAAAACCACTTGTGAAATATGAACAAAATTCACATTTTTTTCCTACATTTGTCGCTTCTTCCAAATTCACAGATTCAGTTGGAAAGATGCGATTTCTTCGGCTTCCTCTAAAAAATCTCGAAATTTGAAATAATACGGATTTAACGTACCTATTCCTTTCCGAACTACTCGAGAAGATCTCCGACAAATCAATATGTTCTCGATTATCGTCTCTCGCCTGCTCAACTTCTAAAGAACCTTCGTAACCGTCGTTGATCACAAAATTCGGAGAAGGTGTTCGAAAATTGAGAAATCCGTCGGAAATCGAGTCTGAAACGGTGATTTTTTATAAAATCTTTTAAAAATATGTGCCAAACCGTAAATACGACGCGGAAGACTTGTTAGTTTCGAAAAATCGAGGAGAAAACGATGATTGGTGGATCGAAGTGGAAAGGAGAGCTGAAAATTATAAATTTTGATTTGAAATTCGAGATTGGAACAATTAGGGGGGTATATGTATGCAAAATTCAAAAAAAAAGTCAATATATGAAATTTTTCGATTAATTTGGAGCCCAGGAACCTATTTTCACAAAAATCTATCAAAATTCTACATGAATTACAAAAAAAACACATTTTTGAACAGATCTCTGACAAGAGATCCCTTGTAATCAAAAGTTATGTGAAGCTTACTGTAAAGAGCAAACTCCGGGGAGCAGGAAACTGTTTTCACGTTTTTCGTGATGGGCTTCTGGGCTCAAGTTATGGCGGCTCAAAGTACACCAATCAAAATGCGACATGAGCAGCCATAACTTGAGCCCAGGAGCCCAACGAAAACAGTTTCCAGCTCCCTGGAATTTGTTCTTTCCAGTAAGCTTCACGTAACTTCGATTCATCGGAACTCTTGTCAAAAATCTGTTCAAAAATGTTTATTTTGTAATTCATGTAGAATTTTTAAAAATTTCGCATCTACTGAATCCCCGCAAAAAATTTTAAATATCGTCACCCTTGTTTTTTTTTTTGAAATTTCACAACAACAAAAAACAAACGAAAATGGTAAAAATTTAATTTAAAAAAATAAATGGCCGAATAAATTCCGTTTGGGTTTCTAGGTCATATAAAGAAAAATCACACAGATTTCCTTATATGGCCAAGAAACCCAAATTGAATTTCTCCAGCCATGTTTCAATTTTTTAAAAAGTATTCCTGCTTAAACAATTTTTAAAAACTGTAATTCCCAAAAAATCTAAATAAAATCGATTTAGTTGAAAATCACAGTTTATTGCTCTTTTTCCTCACATTTCAAGTAACAATCATAAAAAATATTTGCGTATTTGAATAAGACCATTTTCTGTGTTCAAAAAAAATTTGTAAACTACGTCACAAGCTCAGAAATCGAAAAACACTCGCGAATTGATGTTTTAATGAAGATAGGATAATGTCTTCGACATATTTATTGAAAACAAACTGATTTTTACAAATACGAGCCCTAGATTTTCTGAAAATCGAAAAATTAACAATTTCTAGGCAAACAACAATCGGAAAAAAATTCTTGTGAGAAAACATGCTTGTTTTGTCATGTTTCCTTTATTTGAAAAACGTTAGTTCTCTTTTTTTGTTAAAGCATTGTATTGAACATGCATTTCATGGGAATTTCACAAAAAAATATGGAAAGGATTGGAAATCAAACTCATAAATGATCATAATTTTGAATTGTTGAAAATTATTGATTTTTCAGACAATTTTCAGCAATTTGAGCACGTTATTATGTAAAATTAAACAAAAGAACTTTTTCAATACTGTTCCCTTATTTCTATTCCAAACGCGCTCCATAAACTGGCACTTTGCCAGCACACCTTCCAAAAAACAAAACGCAAAGGATCACGTGAATAACGTGGATCGTTTGCATTTTGTTTTTTGGAAGGTGTGATGGCAAAGTGTCAGTTTATGGAGCGCGTTTGGAATAGAAATGAGACAACAGTAACTATTTTCACCCAAAAGGCATTAAATTTCAAAAAAAATGTAAAAATGCGCCTTTTTCGCATAAAATTTCAAAAATTGTTAAAAAAGCGCAAAAACACTTGAAAACTATTAATTTCCCATATATAGTTCAACGGAGCGCACTTTCTGACTCCGCTTTCAAACGCTTACCCACGAAAACTAGGACTTTCGCTTAAAAAACTGACAATTTTCGAAATTTTTAGGAAACTTTTTTTTCGCAAACAAAACATATCAAAAAATCAATAAAGAAGAACATCAAAACCAATACTATCCAGAAAAAGCTGAAATCAAGTGTCCTTACGTTTCCGCAATAAAAAAAAATAAAAAGTAAGTTATTGTCAATGCAAACGAATCTCTCTCTCTCTGTCCCCTTTTTCCAAGGGGCCACAGTACTACTAACAACTAAGGTTTTACACAAAATGACTGATCGGAATTGTATCATCTCATCTCTCCCTTTCTAATATGCCTATGATCTGTCTAATTTCGGTAAAAATCTCTCTTCTTTTCACCCATTACATGCCCGGCCCTTATCAATTTGTCTTCTTGTCTTTCTTGACAAATTCTCATATATTTAGATGAAACAAAATCGAATGATTTATTGTATTTTGCTTTTTTTTAGAAAGTTATTTAGAAGAGGTGAATGAGATGAAGACAATAAACAGATGCCGTTTGCAAATGGGTTGTAAATATTGATATAATATCCTAGGGTTTTGGACGAAAGGGTCACAGTTTTATGGTCTATCAATATTAGTTTATAGTTTATAGTTCGCATAAAAATGCATCTAATTGAAATTCTACGCGCTTAAACTTCGCCATAAGTGCTTTCAAACGCGTTGCGGTTGCGATGCGTAACACCTTAGAAAAATAAAAATGCACAGTACTTTAGAAAGTTTACTTTACTGTATTCATTAGTTTGCTAAAATAGAAACTGGATCAGAAAATACAAAACAGCTCTTGAAAACTCTACAATTCACAGAAGTAGATTTCAATCAGCGAAAAATGCGCGAATTGGCACACTGCGAAGGTCAGCGTGGAAATTGGCAGCATTCCAAACTCTGGTGTTCGGTAGAGTGCGCTTACAATTGTTTTCTTCAATCTGTACATTATGTTGAAAAGATGTTGTTTTTTCAACATAATATACAGATCAAAGAAAACAGTTGTAAACGCGCTCCAGCGAACACCTGAGTTTGGAATGTTGCCAATTTTCGGGCACGTGACAGTTCGGGAGAAAGACAGTTTGGGAGAATAAGGACAGTTAGGGAGAAAAAAGTGACAGTTCGGGAGAATTTTTAAATTCTCTTTTTTTTGCATTTTGATTTTTTAAACTTAAATTTTCGGCATTTCGAAAGCTTTTGCACCGAAAAAACTTATGAAATGACGAAACTTTAAGTTTAAAAAATGAAAATGCAGAAAAAAAGAGAATTTTAAAATTCTCCCGAACTGTCACTTTTTTCTCCCGAAGAGAGAAAAAAGTGACAGTTATTCTCCCGAAACTGTCTTTCTCCCGAACTGAGTTTCTCCCGAACGGTCACGTGCCCCAATTTTCACGCCGACCCTTCGAAGTTTGCAAATTCGCACATTTTTCGCTAACTGGAATCTACTGCATTGAATGGAAGAGTGTTCTGTGTTTTCTGGTCCAGTTTCTATATACTTCAGCGACAGCCGGCTCTAGGGAAATACAGAAATCTTCGACAATACGGGTAAACTTGTTCACTGCCAACGCCGTCCTCAAACTAGTTCTCGTGTCGTCCACCTCCTGGAACCCCGTATAAAGTAGACTCGGAGTTATCCGGTCCGCAACCTCTGTGAAACACTAGATCCACATGACAAAGAAAAGAAAATGTAGATTTCTGATGAATCGAACCACAAATCGAGAAGTCCCAAAACTTTAACTTTCGAACCAATCGCTTTGAGACCCAAACAACGTCATGTTCAACAATTCGACGTATGTGTCCAAATTTTTGGAAATTGAACTTCTGATCCATATATATTTCAATAAAAATCACTTGATCACTGAACTTTCCCATCAATCACGTAGCAAATGATACAAAAATTTCAAAAAGCAAAGAAGACATATTTTTCAAAGACAGGTATATTAATATGTTTCGTTTTCTGATACATAACCTTTCATCTTTTCAATTTTTACATTAACTTACAAGGGAGGTTATCTAAAGCGTTTCTGTCCTTTTTTTTTAAATAAGTCACATCTCATTTTAAAGAGAATTTGAAGAAATACGCTGTTGAAGGAACTGCTGCCGTTATTTGAGCATGACATTTTTTCAAGGTCTGAAAATTTGCCGAAATTCGAAGAGCTGTAACATGGCTCAAATTCAATATCGCTGCATAAAACTTTCAGGTTATCATAAACAAATCCATTTTTAGTTGATGTATCGAATTTGGTTGAAATTTTTTAAAAACGCCACTTTATGCTCAAAAACTGGCATTTTCAGAAAATTTCAGCCAAATTTGCTCGCAAATAAACTAAAAAAGATTTTTTAATGATAACCTTGAAGTTTTACTCATCGATATTGAGTTTCAGCCAAATTACAGCCATTTGAATTTCGACAAATTCCAGACCTTGAAAAATCTTGCTGAAATTAACAGTTTTTAAAACCAATTCCTTCATCAGCGTAAAAACTCTCTTTCTGATGAGCTACGTATCATTTAATTGGCCATCGACTTTCTTTTTTAGAAATAATTAAATACCTTGTCATTAAAAAATCGATATCCTTGGCTGTTTTCGCTGGAAAAAATGAGGAATACATATTTTTCATTGATTTTTTAAAAATTCAACCTCAAATCCAGACTATCATTCATTTCAACAACATCATTCATCGGTTGGAACGGTGTCTCATTGGAGAAAAATTGAACAATGCTGAAAATATCAACATCTTATCAGAATTTCTCACAATCCTACTTGTTCCCAGAGCATTTTCGAAAAACCACTCGAGGAGTTGATGTCAGAAGTGGACGCCGGATTTTGTTACTGAAAAGCAAACTTTTATTGAAATCGTGATTTTTTTCAAAACAAACTTGAACAAACGATTTCTCCTTGCTGAACATTTATCCTCTTCTCCCCTCTGTGTGTGAGAACTTCCTTCTGATGATGATGGCGGCGGTGAATCGTCGTCTGGATCGAAGGCAATGTTTGAGAATGAGGTGACGGTTTGTTGGGGTGAGTAGGAGTTCATTCTGAAATTTTATACCTTCACTATCTACATCTGTCATTTATAAAAGAAGCATAAAGGCTGTAAACGCGCTCTATTGAGAAATGTGAGCCACAGGAGTTCGTTTCTCATTGGAGCGCGTTTAGAATCACGCAGGAAGAGTGATAATAGATTATTGCGCGTGCAATGAATGTGTTTTTACAGCTATACCGCATTTTTGACAAAACCTTGCTCATTTAAAAGAGCTCACTCAGTAGAGTAAGATAATGTTTTCAAGAACTGCTAACTAGAGCATGATTTTCTGAACATGATTTTTATTGAGCTCAAAGTCCGAAAACTTGGTTTGCAATTGATAAAAAATTAAAAATAATTGAAGGAAGTCATAATATTGTGCAAAATTTGAAAAAAAAATTGGTTGAGATTTTTCAAAAACACCTTTTTTGAAACATGGCTAGAAAAAAGGGGTTTTCAACAAATGCTCTCAACTTTTTCAAATCTACTAGAAATGTTCTAGGTTTCAAAAAAGTCTTAAAAGTTCATAGAAGAAAAAAACGTAAAAAACGAGCTACATGTTAAAGTTTCCATCGCGGATGAGTTTTGGATTCTAGTCCGGGATAGTTTGGCTTCCTAGGCCATCTATTAAATTTGAGAATTTTCATTGTTTTTTGTTTTTTTTTGCATTGAAAATGTAAAATGTCGTTTTAAACAAATAAACAACAAAAAATGAATAAAAATACACAATTTTAAAATGTGGCCTAGGAATCCAAACTATCGCGGACTAGAATTCAAAACTCTTCCGCGACGGAAACTTTTTTGCAGATAGCTCGTTTTTTTCCGTTTTTTTCTTCTATTGTCAACTCAATTATTCTTGATCATTGCGTTCAGAAGGCTGCTCAACCTCACAGCCGCTCCGCATGCACGCGACGCGGCTGCCGACACTCACACACACTGAAATCGGCGGGAAAATGAATTTTTCAAATTATCCAGTGTGTGAGTGTCGGCAGCCGCGTCGCGTGCGGAGCGGCTGTGAGGTTGAGCAGCCTTCCGAACGCAATGATCAAGAATAATTGAGTTGACAATATGAACTTTTTAAATCTTTGAATCCCATTTATAGGCGTGGTTTTGCACTCGTGCCACGGTTGCAAAACCACGTGGCGCACCATTTGAATCACTTTTTTCGATCAATACTCATTTTCTTTCAAACTCAAATAAATCGCTACCGTAGTCCCAGGTCCAACAGCGAAACATGAACATAGCAGAATCTTGGTTCTACTAATCACATCCCTCGAAAAAACAAAATAATGAAATATCGTTTTTTTAAAAGCAACCCCAAATTTTTTACGTGACTCCCTAAATTCGCGTCACTTTTCAAATCAGCTCAACACAAAAATCTTCTTTCATTCATTACTTCTCAAGTTTCCAAAATTTTTTTATAGACTTGCTGTCTAAAAAGAAATCCTCCAGTCTTTAGCACTACAGGTTAGTTTGTTAGTAATTCCCTAGTTTTTTTTTCGAAAAACAACACGACATTCAGTAGACCATTGAAAATACTATCCTGATTCAACATGGCAGAGGATGATCAAATGGCAAATGTGAAGTTCACAGTTGGTAAAAAGTGAGAGCCGCCTCGATAAAATCTCGAAGAAAATCAATCAATCGATTGTTTGCAGATTCGGTGATTGGACAATCAAAAAACGTTTAGACGAGGGCGGATTCGGTCAGGTTTATCTGGTGGAAAACTCAAAAAAGGAAAAAGCCGCGTTGAAAGCGGAATCGAACGAAGTTGAGGGTGGATCGGCGATCAAGTTGGAGACTATGATTTTGAAGCATTTGAACAAAAATGGTCCGGTTCCACATGTTCCAGTTCTGTATCATTCTGCTAAACGACACAAATACTGTAAGTAAATAACGTTACCAACAAGTTTACCAACTGTTAACAATTGGTAAACATTCGTGAACCCCCCGCCCCCTTGAAATTACCGTAATTTAAAGGGGAATGTCGATTTCACTATAAACCGTATCTTGAAACGAACTGCAATAATTCTAGCCACAAATGAGCGCAAGTAGTGATAATTTGAACCTAGGGTTACTTTTTGGGTCAAAATGTATGGGAAAGGTGCAAAAACCCCGAAAACCAGCAAATAATTAATCTTGTGCTAAAAATGTACGATTCGAGCCAAATTTTGGTAGAGAAAAATGAAAATATTGTTGAATTTAGCATTTGAGCCGGTTTTATGAGCCGCCAGTGCGCAAATACGACGTCGGAAAAAAATAATCATTTTCAGAATTTTTGGAGGCATATTATAACTCAAAACAACCATATTTTTGCAGGTTATATGGTGATGACCCTACTTGGCGACAATCTCAAACACTTAAAAATGGACCAGCCGAAGGAGAAGTTCACCAGAGGAACGTGGAGTCGAATCGGAATTCAGTGCCTCTACAGCCTGAAATATCTTCATGATTGTGGATTCATTCATCGAGATATCAAACCGCAGAATTTCACGATGGGGCATTGTGAAGACGCACCACGAGCCAGAATGGTTCATATTTTAGATTTCGGATTGGCGCGTCTCTACGCGAACTTTGTACGTTTTGTGTGCATTCTCATCGCTATTATCAACAAGGTGTATTGTTTTGCAGAGTGAAAAGAAGAAGAAGTGGATTCCGAGGAAAGCGAGAGGTACTGCCGAATTCCGAGGAACCCTCCGCTACACGTCTCCAAATGTGCACAGCCGAAAAGAGCAAGGAAGAGTTGATGATGTCTGGTCACTTCTCTACGTATTGATTGAACTAAATGGCGGACTTCCATGGCAAATTGAAAAGGAGAGGCAAAAGGTTGAGCAAATGAAAATGAACATGGACAATCGTACTGTGATGCAAAACATGCCACTTTCTATGGGAAACGTTTTACCACATCTCAAGTCGCTTGATTACTATCAAAGGCCGGATTACCAGTAAATTTAAAAAAATAGAAAAAAAAAGAAATTGCAAATTACTTTTTGTAGCCTTATCTTCAAATCTCTTTGGCAAGTGATGGTTAATGAAAAGGCCCAGCCATGGTCGAAATATGATTGGGAAAGTGGGAATCAAGAGGAGAGTTTCGTAAGATTCTTAAGATTCTTAAGGGATGAAAAATAATGTTTAATTTCAGAAAAAGATGAAGCCAGCTGACTGGGAGAAGCCAGAAGGAACATTTTTCCAGGTGAGCGTTTAAAATTTGGAAAAATTGAATACCCATTACTGAATTAGGGATACACATTTCTGTGTATCTCTATTTCTCTCCTAGATGTGCACACAATAATTAGGAGATGTGAGAATTTTGAGGAAATCACGCTCTATTAGAAAATCGTTATTTAGACACATTTTTTTCTTTTGAAGAACAATAAAAGTATAAGAAATTGAGAAAGAACTGGATTTTAGTTTTGAAACAGCTTCAAGACTCAATTTTCACGATCACTCTACGCGAAAATTACAGAAAAATATACAAAAATTATTCAAATGCTTATTTTTTAACGAAAATGCCCAAAAAAATAGAAACTGCCGCAAAAAAACTTTATTTCCCTGCTCTTGCGAAAAAATACCGTAGTTACGATTTAAAGGCACATGCTAAGTTTCGTTTGTGGTAAGCGTTCGTGATAAAACCAGCGAAATAAAATGCGGTGCGCTCCTTTAAACGGTAACATTTTTCTCGGAAAAAATTCATTTTTTCTGGATATTGTTAAAAATTTTTCACCAAATGAAACGAGATTGCATAAAAAATTCAATTTTTCATTTTTTGCGGTCCAAAAACCTACACTTTGAAAAAATATTCAAAATATAGCGTTTCGCGCGTTGTAGCTGTTTTCTCTACCGTAACCCTGAAATTTCAGTCTGATCCCACCGGAATAAACGGACCATTCAAAGACGAAGCGCTTTCCCTCGAAGGCGGAGATGCGCTCAAGAGCAGCAATGAAAAATCAGTGGTTCAGAAGAAATAATGAAAAATATTTGTGTGATCGAAATGAAGTCTTTGTATTTATTCAATTTTTGTATATAAGTATTTCAACATGAGAAATGGGAAATAGTACAAGGAAAATGCAAAAAAAAGAGACTTGAAATATAAAACCAGTTGTGAAATAAATTATTGAGATTCAAAGTGAGGGATTTTTGAAATAAATATTATTTACAATCATGTTCAAGTCGCCAATCTTGGCTGAACTGCTGCTGACGGATGATTTGGCATGTGTCCAACACGAATCTGATGCCGCACAACAATTGGGATGCGATAGACTGGTAGGAGTTCAATGTGTTGCCGGAGAATTGACATGAGGGCGAGATCCGAGCTGAAGAGAGCTGAAAAATAGGAATTTCTAGTTTTTTTAGGTCATTGATATTGGATTCAGTAAGTGCGCTCCATTAAACTTGAAAAAGGTATTCTAAATGCTGAGAAACCATGAAAAACTTTTTTTTGATAGATAAGATTTAAAAATACCGGTAAAAATCTGAAATTATAGCATTTTCGAAAGATTTTCACATTTTTCTTAGTCTTTAAAGGCATGGTGTCAGTAAAAGTTAAAAATAAATGGCACCCAGTCTTTAATAACTTTTTTAAATTGAAAAGTTGTAATTGAAAGCTCGAAAATAGTGAATTATATTTTTTTGAATTTTCGGCCCCAAAAAAATGTTGTTTGTTGGTTTTCGAGCCAAAAAAGGGTGAAAAACATGAAATTTGAACTCTTTTTCAAGTTATTGCTGAAAAATGGTTAAAAATTAGTGGATCTATGTCTTTAAGCCTTCAAATTGTAGAAAAACTACTTTTTTCAAAAAAAAATCATAAAATTTACCAATATTGCATTCAGTAATATAACTCATCGATCGAGCATCCACTTCACATGAAATTATTAAAAACGGTTGATCGGTTTCCACACATTTCGCTGTAAAAATAGAAAAACACTGTCTTTAACATGATTTCAAAGCGAAAATCCTACCTATATACTTGGCCGTCGGTTTTTTCTCAGAAACCTTTCCTCCTGACAGCTCGATCAATTTCACAAGCGTCTGACGATCCGGCTGAACCGACGGTGTGACGTAGAATTCAATTCCGTCGAAAATTTGTCGATGTCTCGCTCGGAGTACACTCCTTTTGCAGCAATATCCCAACAATCGTTCGGATTCTTCGTCTCGAAGGAAATAATCAAATGTGTCTGGAAATTAAGGTTTTAAAACTTCAAAAAAATTAGTCATGGAAAACAGAAGCATTATTTGATGAAATTTCTAAGAAAACAAACAATATTTGAAAAAAAAATCCAAAAATTAGAATTTCTCAGAATTCCAGTTTTCTCTTTTTGTTGTTGTTTTCTTTTACTAGAAATTTGTAAAGGAACGTTTTTCCAAAAAAAATCTAAAATTTACCCATAAACATTCGATTTTTATATGAATCTGCCACCCATTCAGGCGACACAATATTCTTTCCTAATGAAATCCCTTCCAACAACAACGCAGTCCGTTTTCCGCTTATCATAACCAAATGGGTGCATTCTTTGACTTCTGTGCACACTTCTCCTCCAAGATAGTGTAACTTCTGAAGGAAAAAAAAAGAATTATCCAAAAATTTCGATAAAATTTCACTCGTTTACCTTCTTGAGCCCCTCCAACTGATTTTCAACAAGTCCGTGTCCAAATTTCACAACACATTTTATCGTTTTCTTCTTCTCCGCTTTCTTATTACTTTCCTCATTATCGTCATCTACTTCCATTTTCTCATCTTCTTCTTCTTCTTTGACCTCTTTTTTCAATTCCCTTTCTCGAGCTTTTTCAATTTCTTCTTCTGTTGGAGCGGGAAGCGTGTTTCTGAAAATCGGGAGCATTTTGAAATTAAATAACAAAAAGAAAAACTCACGCGAGCCTTAGAATCGGCAAATTATGCTCATCGTTTGACACCCTTGCTCTGCTCTGTGCGGCTCGAGCACAGAGTTCTTCAGTGATTACAATTTGATTTTTCCACGGCGCTGAAAATTGTTCAGTTTATTTTTCACATAGCAGCCTAAATGGCCTAAAAAAATCAAATAATTCCCAAATGACCTAGAAAACCTTAAAAAATCCTAAATGGCCCAGAAAACCAAATAATTCACAAATGGCCAAGAAAACCAAATAATTCCTAAATAGCCTAAAAAACCAAATAATTCCCAAATGGTCTAGAAAACAAAAACCCATCTAAATTTTCTCTTACCCATCAACTGTCTCAGCTCCGGCGTCAATCCTTCGATAATATCCGGTAATGTAGCGACGTCACTCGTCGGTTGTCCCAATTGATATCTCGGACTCTCCACCGGCGGCAGTCCATTCGTCGAGCAATACGTGTCGGCAACCCATTGATAATTCACAACCGGAATTTTCCATTCTCGCGCTTTTTCCACTTTTTCGCAATGCCTAAAAACCTTCAAAATATACTTCAAAAAATCGCAAAATCACTTACATCTTAGCAATCACCAAATCATTAAATTTCGCCAAAAATGGTGAAACTTTCGCTCCCATCGCTTCAACCATAAATCGAATCGCCGATCTTTCACTTTCATCAAATCCAGCCAATGAGAATAACTGCAAATTTTAAGTTTTTTAAAAATCGTTTTCCTTAAAAAACCAACTTTTCCTAAATATGGGCGAAACGAGTCCGAAAAAGGCCCTGGAAGATGTGCCAGCTTCCACGGAAGAGCCATTTTCCGATTCTCGAGAACATCAATAAGCCAATGAATCGTTACCAGTCGTTTACGAAGCTCTAGCGGCTGAAAAATATCATTTTATGCTGTTTTTAACTATAAGAAGCGAAGTTTTCTTAAAATTTCGTTTTTTCACCTTAAAAATCCAATTTTTCTGAATTATAATCTATGATCTTTATTTTCTTCGTAGCTAATGGTAAATATAGTATATTTTGCATATTTTGCAAGTCTTAAAGTGGATTTTTTTGTAGTTTTAGTCTTGTAAGCTAAATTTTTGCATTTTTTTTAATAATTATTACCTTAAAATTTCGTTTTTTTTGTATTTAAACTCTTAAAATAAACTTTTTTCAGTTTCAAGATTTCAAATCGAATTTTTTATGTTAGTTACAGTCTTAAGATGTCTTTTTTTTTTTTTGAAAGTCAAGGACGCAAATTTTTCGTATTTTGAAGTCTAAGCAGACAATTTTTTGTAGTTTTAGCCTTCTAAACACAATTACTCTAATTTTCCACATAAAATTTAATATGTTTTGTAGTTTTATCCTTAAAATTCAGTTTTTTCCAGTTTCAAGGCTTGAAACAACATTTTTTGTAGTTTGTAGTCATATTAAGTCCCCTTTTTCAAACATCACCTATATTTAAATTATTTTCTAGGTATTTTCTAGGGTTCATGCAAACTTTGTTCGTTTACTGTCTGAATGTCAAAAAAAAACATCACATGAGCACCATGTGCCTTTAATTGACACTTTTCAATAAACACCCAAGTTTAAATTATCAGTTCACTTTTTTTTTCTTTGAATTTGAACGTAATCAATCTTGTGATTGCAAAATTTAAATAACTCACTATAGCGGCAAGTGGTGATCTTACAGAATCGATGATAACATGTGTAGCTGTTCCCATTTTTTCTGGCTCTGATTTCGAATTTAGTTCCAGCTCTCCGCCAAAGTACTAAAACAAAAAACATAAGCGTGAATTAAGCGAATCATACGAAAAACTCACCCTAATCGCAAAACAAACGTTCTGAATTTCAACGCGATCATCGATCATTCTCTCCGCATCAAGAATGTGAAAAACTGCGCCCGTTAAAAAGAGCTCCGGATTCGCATGCACTATCGGGAATTGCGCTTCACGGAACGCAAATGCCGGCGATTGACTATGTCTAGGCGGCAGTTGAATTGGAAGCGGTCGCATTTGAGCATCCGGCTGTTGTACAATCGATCGCGGGAGTACTGGATTCACCGCATTTTGTGGCATAATTGTGTTTGGGGAGCGAAGATCGGCGACCGCTTGGGGCACAAAGTGCGGAGAATGGTTGTTGGAAGGCTGCGGACCAGGAAAACGACCTAGAACATGTTTGAGCGTTATGAGATGGAATTTAGTTTGGAAAAAAAATCAATATTTAAAACCAGAGTTTATCGAAATATTTTATCCCCCTGTTTGAGAAGTAGTTGGTTTTTGATAATTTGTTAAAATATTTCTTTAAGCGCATTATTTCACAAATAAACCATTTTGAGATAGAAAAATTGATCGAAAAAATACATTTCTCGAATCTCTTTGAAAATAGCCATTAAATTCACTTAAAGACGCGGTTTCACTTCTGATCAAAATTCTAAAAAAGTTTCTTTTTACGTTTCGGACCGAAATGAGGATCAATAAACTGAAAAAGAGGTAAACTCACTAATTGCTGCAGGTGGTTGATTCGCTTGGGGTGATATGTATTGTCGCATTCCCTGTACCGACTGAAAAATATTGATTTACTCCTAAATTTGCAATAAATGAAACAACTTACCGGTTGCCTGTACATCTGATGGACCGGCGATGCGACATATCCTTGCGGTGGTTGAGATGGATACTGCTGGGCAGTCGGAGTCACTTGTGCCGGTGGGTACGAATAAGGGGGCGGTGGTGGAGCACCAGCACCTTGTGGATAAATCCTCTGCTGCTGAGGGACCTGCGCTCCTTGATTCATATTCGGTTGAGGTGGGCGAACAGGACTTGGACCTTGTGGTGGTACTGGATATGATGGTTGCATTGCTCCTGGTGTCAATTGTGCATTATTATTCATTCCTTGAGGGTACGCTCCTTGAGGATAAGGCACTCTTTGTTGTGTAACTGGATGCATTGGAGATGGTCGTTGTTGTTGTGCTTGTTGCTGCTGTTGTTGCTGGTGCTGTTGCCTTTGGAACATTTGTTGCTGTTGCCAAGGATTGTGAGGGTATCCTTGTGGAAACTGGCCCGGGTGATGTTGAACCATTCCCATCGGTTGTCCCTGAACCATCGGTTGCCCTTGCACCATATGCGGTGGCATCCCTCGATATGGCGACTCTCCTGGATGCACCGAATGCCCCTGTTGATGGATCTGCGCCTGTTGTTGCTGCATTTGCTGGGCCTGATGAAAATCGAATGCGTTTTGCTGTGTTTGTTGTCCAGCGCTTCCCGGTGTCCCTCCAGCTGATCCTGGCGGCACTCCGGCCGTGTTCGGAGTCATTGGTTGTTGTGGTGGCACTTGTGAATGAATTGGACTGTCGTGCATGAATTGCATTGGCATCTGTTGCATGTTTGGCTGTCCGATGAGATGAGTTGGTGTTCCGGTGGCACTTCGTTGACTCCCTGGAGTTCCGGCATTTTCAAGAACTCCTGCAAACATATGTATTTATTTTTTATTTTCAAAACATTTCTCGGTTTCCCTTCATGGCCCAATTACAAATATTTTCATTAAAAAAGCTACTAAATATGAGGTTTTGAGCACGGAAACTGACATATTGAAATCAATATGGCCAATTTTGAACTAAAGGCCATTTTCCGGAGTATTTTTCAGAATCTTCCTCGTAATAAAAAATAGTTGGCTTAAAGATCTGGCTTAAAGATGTCCTAGGAGCTTAGAAATGGGCTTAAAATGAATTAGACGGCCTATTGCAAAATTTATAGAAACAAAAATGTTTGATTTCGAAAAAATTTGGATTTCTAGGCTGTGATTTGGATTTCTGCGGGCTAAATCTCTATTTATTCTATTTTTCAACTTAAAAACTATTTTTTGCTCTCGATTGGTTGATAATCTTCTTCTCGTGCATCTAAAACCCATTCATGAGCTCCTCTGAGTCCTTAATTTAAATAATTCGGAGGAGGGTCCTTTAGAACCATCCGGCAATATCACTTCCAACAGATTTCAACATTTCCAAATTTTTTTCTCAATTTTTTGTGTACTACACACCGCAGTTACACGATTTCTAATTAAATAATGAGAAAAATCGTAACTTCGGAGTGTCGTATACACGTAAAATATGATAAAATAGTGCGCGAAACGAAGGTTCTCGAAAAACAACTCACCAGGATTCCCAAATCCCGTTGCTGGGCTCATCGTCGGCGTCCTTTGCCAATGTTGCTGTTGTTGCCTCGGCTCCGGTATCACAAATGCATCCGGTACTTGTTGTTGTTGTTGCTGCTGCTGCTGCTGTTGATCCGCCAACGGATTCTGAATCCTTGAAGGGTCCAGAAGCCCCAGCGGCGGGCTTTCCGGCCTGCTTTGCTAAAAAAAAAAATGTTTTTCACGTTTTCAAGAAAAATTCGCTCGTTCTTACCATTCCGTCATCCTTCGTTGGTGTCTGAACAGTATTCGGTTGTGACATTTCAATAAGTTCTGAAACAAATCATTAAAAAATGAAAAAAAAAACCATTTTCAGATATTGAGAGCCAAATAAAACTCGTATTTTCGCAAAAATCTAATTCCACGTGTCTCTATTTCACAGGTAACAATTCATTCAACAACTCGGATTTAAAACAATAACAAAATCTAGAGATCTTAGAGATTTCGAAAAAAAAAATAATAAAAATTCAATGAACATGCGAAATTAGAACTTCTTATCCAATTCTGGGATCAAATCTTTAAGGTTCTCCCACTGAGCTTTCGTCAATGAGATTCCCTTCTTTCCTGGCAACATTTTCCCGGAATTCTGAAAAAAATCAATAATTTTCGCGTATTTTCGCTGTGATTTACCTTGTCAATATAATATTCACGAACGTTCAAGTATTGTTTTCCTTTGAAGCTGCTGACCGATGCGAAACGCATGTTTCCGAACTCGAACATCTGAAAAAGGGGAATTTCAATAAGAAATTGTCAAAAAAATATTTAAATTTTCATATATTCGCTAAAATTTCATTTAAATTCCAAATTTCTCCTAATCTCTTGAGTTTTTACAAATATCCCATACGGATTCAATTTTAAGAAACTCATATGCGTTCTTTTTTTTTTGAAAAAGGTTCAAGAAGGCGAAATTATTGCTGGCAATCAAGAAAATGCTCACTTTGAACTTTGAAACGTATTTTTAGCGGGAAATTTTTGAAATTCGAGTTTTTCATCGAAAAATCTGAACTTCTCCTAATCTTTGCCGTTTCCACGCGTATTTCATTTTTTATTTTTTTCTAACTTTTAGTTTAAAAAATCATTTTTTTCAGCAAAAAAAACGGTAAAAAATGAATTTTCCATCAAAATTTGATATTTCGAATGAGCCAAAACTGTCAAAAAACGTCTAAAGCACTTCATTTGTAAGAAAATAAACCTTTTGGATGATCAAAAGATAATAAATCGTTTACAAAACATCGAAGATTGAAAAATCACACAAAATTAATACTGCAATTGTACAAAACCATCAAAAATCAATATTTTTGACTTAAAAACTTGTGAAAACCAAGAAAAATCAAAATGAAACGAGCAATTCTAAATGTCAAAAAACCTTAGAAATTTGATTTTCTAGCTTTATTTTTCTTGGATTTCACTAGTTTTTAAGTGAAAAACTGATTTTTGTTATTTTTGAACAGTTTTGAACATCAATTTTTTGCTATTTTACATTTTTCAATGTTTTGAATGGTTTATTAGCTTTTTATCATTCAAAAGGTTTATTTTCTTACAAAGTAAGTGGTTTAGATGTTTTGATGAGTTTCGAAATATCAAATTTTGCTGTAAAATTAACCAGTTTCGGTGTTTTTGCTTCCAAAATTATTTTTCAAATCAAAAAGTTTCAAAATTTCCAAAGCAAAATGAATTACCTCATTTCCGCTATCATCCTTTGGTCGGCCGGTAACTTCCTGGCTTTTCGCTTTCTTCTTCTCCGGTTTTTCAGCGTCTTCCTCTTTCGCCACTCTCTTCTGGAAAAAAATCAATACATTTTCAATAAATAAAACATCTTTACCTTTCCCTTCTTAGTTTCCACCTTTTTCACAGGCGATTCGTCCTCAGATGATGATGACGCTCTTTTTTTCGACTTTCTCTGTAAATTTTCAACTTTTTCGACTATTTTTCATAAAATCATACCTTTTCCTTCTTAATTTCCTCTTTCTTCACCGGGAGATCATCTTCAGACGATGATGTGGACATTTCGTTGATTCTTTCACTGAAAAAATTAATTTTTGTGGCAAAAAATAATAAATATCGAGGATATAAACAATAAGAAGCGTGCATACCAAGCGCGGACTAGTTTCCAGTGGCGCTCGAAATCCTAGGCCACGGCCATTGTTTTACAGTAGAGGAGGAGGGGGTTTCAAGAGTTTTGTGCATTTTTAAAAGAGAATAGAGGGTATTTTGAAGTTTTTAGGTTATTTTAAAAAGGTTGGTACATTTTTTTATAAAAAAAAAAATTCCCGAACCACCCTAAAATTGCAGTTACCGCTTATTTCCGAAATATTTCTCAAATACTCTCATTTTTAACACTTTCTCGCATTCAATTCAAGCAAATAGTGAATGCAAAACTGGAAATTCGTGAATCAACTGCAAAAGTGTTTAAAAATAGAATATTCTGGAAAAATTTCAGCGTAGTAGTTCAGATTTTTGAAAAACTGTAATTTGTCATATTTCAGCCATAATTTCAGAATATTCGCAAGTAAATGCTTCTTTCATCAATTTAATATAATTCAGCGCACTTGATTATTTCGCATTCAAGTTTGCGCGCGAATATATAGATTTTTAAGCGAATGCCTCTCTTTAAAGCACTGAAAACTGTTTTCTTGTTGATTTTTGTGCTTTTTCAAGCAAAATGTCATTAAAAATGATTTATTTTGAGAATTCGTGAATTTTTTGTTAGAATGCAATAAAAACCAGCAGTTAATGAAACATTTGTACGCAATTTTTGTTGAAATGTTTTTTAAAATTCCATTTTCTGGAGAAAAACCTGTCGGAAGCGTTTTGCTATTTTTGAGACCAAATTTCGATTTTTTTTTGATTTTAAAATTTCTTGCTGATTTTAAAGGAAGGCTGTACCCATTTTGTCGACGCTGTTCAATCAACCTAAAATACAATTCTATATACCTAGTGAAAATTGCAAAAAACAAGAAAAGGGTACCCGGAATCGAAAATTGGTCTCAAAAACCGCAAACTTACGTCCTGAAGTTCGGTTTGATACCGGGTGCCCTAATTTTTTTGCAATTTTTCACTCCCGTGTAAAAAATAGTATTTTAAATAGATTAAACAGTATTTACAAAATGAGTACATTCCTCTTTTAAAATAAGTACCAAATTTTGGCTCAAAAGTCGAAAAACGCTTTTTGACTGTTTTTTTTCTCAGAATATGGAATTTTAAAACATTTAAACAAAAATTACGCACTTTCCGAAAATTTTTCATTAACTACGAACTTTTATTGTATTCTCCATAACAAAAAAAAAATTTTTTTTTCACGAAAAAAACATTTTTATGACGTTTTGCTTAAAAAACACAAAAATCAACTCAAAAAACATTTTTTCCAACATTTTAAAGAGATGTGTTCGTTAAAAATCCAAATTTTTGCGCGCAAACTTTTAAATGTGAAATAATCAAGTGCGCTCTATTGAATTATATGTTAAATTAATGAAAAATGAGCTAATATTCTATTTCTAAACATCTTTGCAGTTGATTAACGCCATGAATGTGGAGTATACCCCTCCTTTAAGCATTTCTGAGCTTAACGTATCTTTAAAGACAGTGTGGCACCTAACCCCATACAGAAAAAGTCGAAAACAACCTTTATTCTGGTTTAAAATTTCATTTTTTGGTTTTTTGAAAATTTCATTTAACTTTTTGTACGTCTTCTCCCTCCTCCAAACCGCATTTTTCCCAAGTTCCCCCCATTATCAATCGGTAATCACCATTTCAATTACATTTCGAGTGACCCCAAAAAAATGTAATCAATGTTGCTTTTCCCCCGTTTTCATAGATCAATACAAAGAGACGATAAGAAATAATTTGCCATTTTCATTGAGTTTCCTCAGAAAATCGCATATATATGTATATATTATTATCTCTAAAATAGAGAACAGTTTTTGTTTCCTTTTTTTCTATTTTTCAATTCAAATAGTGCAAAAAATCATCCGACACAGAGATGCCAGTGTATTTTGTTCTCAACACTAAACCATCAGACCATTCTATCTCATTCTTCGTTCTTTTTTCATGTGTTTCTCACATATAATTTATGAATTATCTACTTTTTTCTCTTTCGACATGTAGCAGTTAGAAAATAGTTTGAATCAGAGAACGCAGAACATTTTTTTTTCTTGATTATCACATAAACTCATTTTTTTGATGATTTCTTGTTTCCTTTTCGGCGGAATTTCTCAAACAACATTTTTTAGTTCTTCCAAAATGAGCATACTCACGATTGTTCTTTTTTCACCGTGTCTGGACTTTAAAAATTATTGTTTTTCCCAAAAACATAATTTTGGAGGTTTATTATTCCAAATCTGTTTCTACATTTTTCAAGCAAAAAAAAGAATTTTCAGTATTGTCAAGTTAAAAATTTTGGATCATCCATTTTGAACTAAAAGACTGCAGCGCAACCGCTCGCATTTAAAAATAGCACGAATGTGTGAGAGACTTAGATGTTCTGGGTAGGTCAAAACCAACTTGTACGATCAAGAATATTTAAGTTGACAACAGCTTTCCAAAAGTTCGAAAAAAATTGCGTGAAACACAATTTTTCACAATTTATTTCAAAAATTGTTATTCCCGCGCATTGATGTGAGTCGGTACGCAGTCAATACGTCTAATGAGTTGATGCGAAGTTCCATAGAGCGCATAAACCACACAGTCGGCGGGAAGCAGAAGAAATCACAATTTTTAACTGATAACGTGCTCTTAAGGCTCATCATTATCTCAAGTTCATTGGAAAATGGGAAAGGATGACCCATAAAACAGTTAAAATCATTTATACGACCGAAATAAAATAAAATACTTCACTGGAACTTTCAAATGACGAATTTAAGCCGAAACCTTAAAAAATTCACTTTTTTCCTCGAGTTCCTCACAGAATTTCTAATTATGAAAACTTGACGAACGACACAGAATCTTTAAAATATGCTAAAATTATATTCCAACCGTTTTTTAGTATGGTTTCGATCTATTGGAACGGAATGTCCTCAATCTGGAGCAAATTTTTTTTTAATTTTTAGGGGAAAAACTTGGAAATAGGATTTGTTCCAGTTTTGTAGATCAGATCAATTCGAAATAGGCCAAAAAGGGGAAGTGCATGAACTCGGTCTAAGCGTGTAATATGCACCATTGTGAGCACGTTACACCATCTCAAATTCTTAACGAATCCGCAAAATTTGAGCTAATTTGATTGAGATTTTCCAAAAATCCATTTTTAGCTCTTGGCACAAAAAAGGATTTTTGTTAAATATCAAAAAAAAATAGCTGAAATTTTACCCTTTGATTGAGAATAGAACCACTATGTACATCGGAAAGTTTCATCCAAAAATATTGAGCTTGAGCCAAGTTATAGTTCTTCGAGGTTCACATTTTCAGACTTGCTTCCTTTTGCATATTTGCAGCTAAATTTCGCATTTTCTTAACTCCTCCTGGTCAAACTCTTTTTAATGAGCTAGGTCTTATTTAAAGCGCTTAGACTGAGTTCGTTCACTTATGCCTATTTCGAATCTACAAATTTTGTACAAGCTCAATTTCCAAATGTATATTTAAAATTAAAATTTGCTCAAAATTTAGTACACTCAATTTCAATAAACCAAAACCACACTAAAACACAAATACAAACCTTATTTCTCATCACACTCAACTTTCCCCCCAAATGACCTTCGTCCCTCATTCATTGGGGGACTTTTTCCCGTCTATACGTTCTTTTTCGAAAATTCCCCCCCTAAACAACACAAAAAAAGAAGCGCCGATATTTTGTTTTCTCTCCAAAGATTTGATTGCTAAGAAATCTTATAAATTCCCCCCATCGCTTTGCAAGAAAGATAAGGAAAACCACCGTTTCTTATTACCGATCAATCAACGACAGTTTTCATTTGGTCAACTTTTTTTTTACTTTAAATTGTGCAGCTTCTTTCGAAAATTTTTTATATATTTTTTTTCGTTTTAAGGTAACCAAAATATCGAAAAAATGGTTCTTCGAGACTTGGACACGGAGACCTTCGATCTCGGATATGAAGATGGCATCATTACCGTTGATGAAGAGTTTCTGGCTAGGCATCCGGGTGGAAGTGCAATTACAACCTACTCCGGAATGGATGTAACTTCTTTCTTATAGTATATATTGTCCAATGAACACTCAAATTCAGGCTACAACCGCTTTCCATGTCTTCCACAGAGGATCTGATAAAGCCTACCTGATGGCGAAACTTATGAAGAAGCGGCGTGAACCGGGAACTCCAATTCGACCAACTTTGAAACAAGTGAGACCTCGTCTTTAAGGAAAGTTAAAACATTTTTTTTTAATTCCAGACCGAAGAACCCAGTGAATTCGACAGCATTAATATAGGAAAATTTGATATAGATTCCGAACGAGTCACTCAAATCAATAGTAATTTCGACAAATTAAGAGCCGACGTTGAGAAACGCGGGCTTATGGAAGGATCAACAATTTTCTATATTCGAAAAGTCCTTGAGGCGATTTGTATGATATTAACTGCTTTTTATTTGCAATATCATCAACAATATGTGTTTTCCGCGATTTTGATGGGTGTTTCTTGGCAGCAGTTAGGATGGCTTGTTCATGAGTTCGCACATCATCAGCTTTTTAAGAATCGTTATTATAATGATCTTGCTAGGTAAGATTTCGATAATTTCAGTTATTAGTAAAGTTGGATCCGATCCGTCACGTTCCCTAAACTTTGGAGAACGTAAGGTTAGAAATAACTCTATCATTGAACCTAAGAATGCAGTTTTCCTGTTTGGGATCCTAATACGGACTCAAAATACAGAAATCTCCCAATGGGAATCCCCCTGGGAGGCGAATTGGAATCCCTGTAGGAGGGATCCTTGTTCACCTCCCGGGAAGGATCGTAAGCACTTACTTGTACTCCAAAGCTTTTCTATCGGAATGCAGCCCCGTCAGAACGAATCTTAATACATAAAAAGATTAAAACGCTCAGAATCATCTAAATCAATTCCAGTTATTTCGTTGGAAATTTCCTTCAAGGCTTCAGCTCCGGCGGATGGAAAGAACAACACAACATGCATCACGCGGCAACCAACGTCGTCGGAAAAGACGGGGATTTAGACCTAATGCCATTCTATGCAACTGTAGCTCATGATTTGAACAATGTTAACCAATTTGTTCTGAGCATTCTAACTTATCAACACGTTTACTGGACAGTCATGCTCCCATTGTTAAGGTTATCGTGGTTGTTGCAATCGATTCTTTTCGTTAAAGCCATGCCAAATCATTTTTACAATTATTACCGAAAGACTGCTAAATATGAAATTGTTGGATTGGCTCTTCATTGGAGTTATGTTTTAATCCAATTATATTGCTTGCCGGATAATTTAACGAGGTATGTCTTATTTGGATTTATATGTGAAACGGAAATTCACTAAAATTACTGATTTGATCCGAAATCCGATCAGGATCGGAACACTTCTCTCTAGTCTCAAGGACTTATCTCATCTGAAATGTACTAGTACACACGTGTTTTGTTTTCAGAGTGAAATACTTCCTGATCTCTCAACTTGTTGGAGGATTCTTATTAGCCCATGTTGTCACCTATAACCATTACTCCGTTGATAAATTCACTAGTACGTTATCTCTAATTCAAAGATCACTCAACTCTTCCCCCCATTTCAGTCAACTCAAACATCATGTCAAGCTACGCATGCCTCCAACTAATGACAACGCGAAACATGCGTCCCGGAACATTTATCGATTGGCTTTGGGGTGGCCTTAACTATCAGGTACGTAAACAACAAACTAAATTTTCAAAAAAAGCGTCCTTTGATTTAGTGTTCGTTGTTTTTTTGAAACTTTCGTGACAAACTCAACAAATTTCTCCTTTATCCGTCAACCCCATAAATTGAACAATTGATAACCTGATAACGGCAGTTTTTTTGACAAAGTACTAACATAATTTCGATTTCCGAAAAGAATGATAACTGTATGGTGTGATTGGGGAATTATTAATCAGGAGAGAAAAACTTTGAACTAGTTTTCGAGATGTACAAAGTATACGATTTTCAGATTGAACACCATCTGTTCCCGACGATGCCACGTCACAACTTGAATACGGTAATGCCGATGGTTAAGAGGTTCGCAGCGGAGAATGATCTTCCATATATGGTTGACGATTATATGACTGGATATAGACTGAAACTTAAGCAGTTCCAAAATATTGCCAACATTGTGCCGGATTTCATTCAGAAGCAGAGTAAAGAGAGTCAGAATGGGCATGTTGTTGAATCGACAGAAATCCCCAATACCGAAGGGAATAACAACAACGTCAAGTAAAAATGTTTCAAATTTCACGATTGCCTGAACTTTCCGAATCGGAGTTTTTCTTATTTTTTTCAAATTTTATTTGTTGTTGGAATAAATTCATAAGATGTGTTTTGTTCATTGAAAAGAGCGTTCTTCGTACCGATAAAGGAAGTGATAAAAAAGTGTACAATTCTCTTTTACAACACCGTGGGAAAATTTATTAGTTTTACCAAAGAACCGGAACTTTCAATGCTTATGGAATACAGTACCAACTTTTGACAGGAAAAAAAATCCTCCTTGTAGTAGAGGCAGAGTACAAGTTGTTAGTACAGTAACCAGTACCAGTTCTCGACACTAACAAAATCCATTTAAGATGAATTTAGACGCCAAATTCTTAAAAGATGGGATCCGAGCAGAATAGTGTCCTTTTTATCAAGGGAATTCAGGTAGTCGCGGAGGATTGACTATATCTACCGGTTTCCACAAAAAGGAGAAATAAGATAAAAGAGAAGCCTTCAAAATAGCCAAGACGAGATTTCAAGCTACAGTAATCCATAAAGGAGCATGCAAATTAACAATTTTCAAGAAGGCATCTTTATTGCCAACATAATTGAATCTTTTCACATAAAATGTATGTTTTGTACGTTCTTGAAGGTTTCCTGTAGATTTCTCTACTTAGAATCCATCCCAGAAACCCGTCAAAGTACGTCACGAACAATTTGAAATATGCACCAATAAACTAATCCAGTAAATTAAAGTATACCCCCAAAAGCCAACAACTCTTATCAACTTTTCTGAGGTTGAAATCGAAATTGTCAAAAAAAAGCGCCAGCAGTTAAAAATAGACAGCGGATGAGGACGAGACGCAGAGTGCAAAATATTGGCGAGATACGGAACAGATAGTTTGACACGACCGGGAGGGGGGTTTTTTTGTCATTTTATTTTAGCGTCGGCTACCCCTTCGCCACACCACCGGAATGACTATTCGGAATGGAAGTGTGAAGGTGAGGCTTCATTTTTGGGAGATTTTTAAGCTCTTGGAGTAGGGAAATTTTGAAGAAAAACCGCCTGAAAAAAAACCAATATCGGTTTTTTTTCATTTTTACATTTTTTTTCAAAACTGATAATTACTTCTAATTAAAATATTTACAGCCCAAGAATGAGGAGGTGCGATACTATCCCATGAAGGTGAGTATATACAATTTTTCCGAACTTAAAATTAATTTTTGGGACGGACGTTTTTTCAATATCACTGAATATCTCTAAAACTGTTAAATAAATCCAGTTTTATTTTTTTTATATTGAAAAACTGAAAAAATTCGGAAAAAGTACGTAGTTTGCGCGGAAATCGATTAAAAAAAACTAAAAATAAATAAAACTGGATTACTGTAACTTGAGAATTGTGCATCACTATCCCTTTGGTGTTTGCAGAATTTTGTCTACCGTAACCCGAATAAATAATTTTTAAGGCCTAAAAATGAATAAAATAGGATAAATGAAGTAAAACCAATTAAATTTGAAGCATTTGGTTAAAATTAATCAAAAACAATTTTTTTAATTGTTTTTTTTATTAGATCATGTGATTAATACATTTTCAATGAAACAATTAAGATATAAAATTTTTATGACCAAAAAAAGGAATACGATCGTTAAAAATACATTTATGGCTGTTTTTTTACTGGAAAAAAATGGCGGAGATCAAACGCTTTTTGAAATTTTTAAAACTTAGATTTTTAAATTTTTAAAAGATGGGTTCAGACAATTCATTTTTTAAGCTAAGCTTTATAAAGACGTACAGTTTTTAGATACAAATTCATTGTAATATCGATGTACCGTGTCACTGATACTTTTCTCCGAGTTGTCCTTTCATAAAATTTACTAGAAATAACAAAACAATTTCCCATAAAATTTCGTTTTACGTCATTTCGAGTTTTATAAAAAGTCGTTACTTGATTAAATACATGTTCTCGATCTTTTGTAACACACGTTCTTCAGTCGGTTATCAGTAAACCACTAGCTAGACTCTACGTAATTTTTGTTGCAATTTATTATCATTCAACTTTTCTTTTTTTTTCAATATATACCTAGTCGTGAGAAAAAAGAACAAAGTGAACCAACCATTCCGAAACGAACAAAAAAACATCACACCACCCCAAAGAATTGTCGTATTTTGACCTGCGTCTTTTAAAAATGTTGATCTCTGGCCAAAAGTGATTTTTGTTTGAAATACTAACCCGTCAATCAGACCTTTACTATTTCTTTTTGTCTGCGTGCACTTTGTTCCGTTTGTGAAAGGTCAAACAATAGCGAAAAATTAGAAAAATTGGATAAAAAATTGAATTTGCACACAAAATTATAGGGAATTCTAATTTTTTCTGGAAAATAAACAACAAGGATGTTTCAAGTGCGCTCCATTGCAAATCAGGCCTTTTCCACTGGTTTGAACTATTTTTTTCACTAAAAAATAATTTTTTATATTTAAAATGAAATTTGGGAGATTTTGAAATACTAAATAAACAAAAATAACCTACTTTCAATCTGAGTCGAGTGTTTTTTCAGCATTTTTGTGATTTTTTTCAGTTTCCGGTTAGAAAAACGCGAAAAAGGTCAAGAATGACATATTTAGATCTTTATCAGTCCATTTACTGTTAAAAAAGAGGTGCATTTTTTCATTTTCGGATAAAATTAGCCGTTTTTACGCTTGCCTGTTCTTTTCGGTGCATTTGCGCGTAACTGTGGGCATTAGGACGGTGTTTGCAGATTTTTTTGACAAAAAGGTTCGTTTTTAAGTACAAAGTTAGGATATTCATGCAGGGAAATACGAAAAACAACAAAAATGCTGAAAAATGTATTAATGTATTATTTTCATTTAAAAGAGGGATCGAGACCTAATTTTCAAGAAGGTAATCTTTTTTTGGTTGTATTTCTGTCATTTTTGGTCCTAGAAGATATTTTAAAATACCAATCGATATATAAATATTTTCTCTTTCGTTTAAGATTAAGTTCGGCCCAAAAAGGCTCCAAAAACAATTCGAAAAGTGGCATTTAAGACAAAGTGCAATAGGGCGCAATTGCTGACCCCAGGAATTGAAATCCAAAATTCATTGCAGATATCAGGAAAATGGTGGAAAATTACGGATTCATTTGTTGACAACCATCCAGGTGGTCAAGTCATCAAAGAGTATTTTAATATGGACGCAACTGATATTTATGACGCGTTCCATGAAGGAAGTGTAGTAGTGGATAAGTATTTGAAGGTTTTTAAAACATTTTTGGTGTTCCGTTCAAGAAAATCAAAAATTTTCAGCTGTTAAAAGAAGTTCCAGAGGAGGAGGCAAAGCGTCTGGATAAGGAAATGGAGATCCGCGAGGATCAGGAAGCGACAAATGTGTCAGCTTATGAATTTAGTCCAGAACGTGAACAAAAAATGATCGAATCGTTTAATGATCTGAAAAAAGAGATTGAAGCAAAAGGATTGATGGAAGCGAATCATATGTATTTCGTTTTTAAATCAATATCAACCCTCTCGATTTTATTCTTCGCACTTTATCTCCAATATTATGAATGGTACTACCTAGCGGCCATTGTTCAAGGCCTCGCCTGGCAGCAGTTCGGTTGGCTGACCCATGAGTTTTGTCATCAGCAGCCGACGAAGAATCGCCATTTGAATGATGTGATTTCGCTATTTTTTGGAAATGTTCTTCAAGGTTTCTCGCGTGATTGGTGGAAGGATAAGCATAATACTCACCATGCTGCTACCAATGTGATTGATCATGATGGTGATATTAATTTGGCGCCACTTTTTGCTTTCATTGAGGGTGATTTGAGGAAGTATATCAATGGATTTGAATTGTTTATTCTTAATGTGAGTTCAAATTAATATTCTTTTTGCTCTCTCGAAAATCAAACAATCATTTTATTCAAAAAACGCACAAAACGCGCTCTTTTAAAGCCATGGCGGATTACTGTAGCCACTTTAAAGGGACATGCTGTTTTAAAAAAAATTAATAACTCGAATTAATTTTTTTAAATCGGATTTTTCAACTAAAAATTTTAGAAATCATTAAATTTTTGATTCTTTTTAAAAAATTTAGAAGTAGCTGGGCAAATCGCGCTTTTTTCAAATCCTTCCGGATTACTGTAGCCTCTTTAAAGGGACATTCTGTTTTTGAAAAATTAATAACTCACATTAATCTTTTAGAAATTCGATTTTTGTGAAAAATTGTGAAAATTAGGAAAAGAAATTAATTACTTTAGTTTTTATCTTAATTTTCTAGTTGAAAAAATTATGAAACATTTTGAAAATGGAAATTCTGAAATACTTTTTTTGCAATTTTTTAAAAGCTGCTACCGTAATCTGCAATGATAAGTTTTGTTTTAAAAAATCAACAATCTAATGATTTCTGAAAATTTTAGTTGAAAACTTGATTTAAAAAAAAATTAAATTCCAGTTTTCTCACTTTAAAAACCTCATGTCCCTTTAAAGAGGCTACAATAACCCTGGCGAATTTAAAATAAATAAAATAATTGTTAAAAGTTTGATCGCAACCGATATTTTGTCAGACGCGTTGCGGTTGCGTAAAGAATTTAGGGAGCAGTACGTTTTGACAAAATGATATCTAGGGAAATGATTCCGGATTACTGTAGCTCTTTAAAGGGACATGTGGTTTTTGAAAATCATAAAATTTTGAAATAAGGCAAATTTTTGTGAAATTAAAAACGAGATTTTTTGGTTTCTTGAAACCTTGATCCGAAATCCTCCTTCCTTCCAGTTCATCCCCCTTCAACACTACTACTTCACCCTAATGCTGCCCGTTCTCCGCTTCAGTTGGACGAGTCAATCGGTCTTCTTCGTTCTCAGCGAGAACTCCTCCAACTTCAAAGTCTACCGCAAAAACGCCCTAGCCGAACAGTCAACCATCCTTCTTCACTGGATCCTCGTCTTCTTGCAGCTTTATCTCCTCCCAACTTGGTCGATCCGTATCGGATTCTTTTTGGTTTCTCAATTGTTGGGCGGTTTCTTAATCGGTCACGTCGTTACCTTCAATCACAATTCTGTCAATAAATATCCAAAGGATTCGAGAATTTTGAACAATTTTGCAGCTTTGCAAATTTTGACGACTAGAAATATGACACCTTCTCCATTTATTGATTGGTTGTGGGGTGGTCTTAACTATCAAGTGAGTTTTTTTTCCAGGATATATTTTTTCAATATATTTTTCTTCAGGTTGAACATCATTTGTTCCCAACAATGCCACGAAACAACTTGAATACTGTTTCCCACATGGTCAAGAAGTTCTGTGCCGACAATGATCTAGAATACCTGGTTGATGACTTCTTTGTTGGGTATGGTAAAAATCTGGAGCAACTTAAGAATATTGCTCATATTGCTGTGGAAGAACGACGGAAATTTGAGAAGAAATACCAATAATGAATCCGCCACTTTTTATTATTTCCGATTTTTTCTCATTCTCTGAATAAAAACACATTTTAAACTCTTGTCGGAGTCAGATGTCCTTTTGGATCTAAGTTCAATCGATTCACTTCTTGCGCGGTTACTGTAATTTCTACTTGAGGGATTGGTGACGGTGGCGCTGGTGAAGGGCTCCGAGGTGTGTGACCACGACGGTTCGCGAATCTGAAATTTTTGAATAATGGTGATTTTCGAAAAGAAAAATCTAATTTTGATAGATAAACACTTAAATGCCTCGCCGGCTTCATAATAGCTAGAAAAGTGTCCCGTAAATATGGGGGACAATTGGGGGAGAATTCAAAACCACGAAAATTGATTCGGGTGAATTAGCAAAGACTTTTTTTTTTGAAAAATGCGGTTTTACAGCTGGAAACATGATTTTCAGTATTAAAAAAATAAAATTGTGCTGAAATCATATATTTGAATGTAAAACTGTCATTTCCACCCAAAAGTGTAATTATTGCAGAAAATATACTTTAATGGTCTCAAAATTTGTCAAAAACGTTTTTTATAGGGTTTTCCTCAGCTTTGTGATAGAAAATAATGTTAAAAATGTGGGGGAGAATTGCGGGAGAACTCAAAACGTCGAAAATCAATGCGGGCGAATTGTTAAACTTTTTTTGCAGGAAAAATACGATTTTTAGCCTGGAAACACGATTTTCAGTATTAAAAAAAGGTACATTGTGCCTAAAACATAAATTTGTGATGACATTTCTCTCCAAAATTGCACTTTCTTGCAAACTAATTATATTAAAAGGACTAATTATATTAAAAGTCTCGAACTAATTATATTAAAAGTCTCGAACTAATTATATTAAAAGTCTCGAAAATGTGTAAAACTTTTTTGTTGGGGCATTTTATTTGGCTATGTGATAGAAAATAGCCCCGAAAATATGGGGGACAATTGCGGGAGAATTGAAAACGTCAAAAAATGATGCGGGCGAACTGATAAACTTTTTTTCGGCAAAAGCATGAAAAAAAAGGTTTTTTGGATAAAAATTATAAGATATGCCTCATTTTTCTCCAAAAATGAAAGTTTTAGCTAATCTTCTTTACCTTCGATACGAATTAGGCCGTAATCTTGAGATCAAAGGTCGAATCGATCGAGTCCGCTTAAGCAACGACTCCCCGGACAAAAATCTCGACACAAATAAGTTAAGACCGCTCTGTGACGCCTGCATCCTCTCAATCTGAGCATGAAGACTCAAAATCGACACCAATATGATGACCAAGAGCACAATAGCGACGAAATTGAAAGCGATGAAAAGTCGAGAGTTTGGCGATGTTGTTAATGTAAGTAATAGGGGAAATATCACATTTCCTGAACAATAACCGGATATTAGAAGAAATGTGTTGTTTGCTGCAAAAATAAAAAGTTAGATTGAAAGATAACAAAAAAAGATTATTTACATTTAAGGGATAATCCCTGATTAATGTAAGTCACAAGGGTTGGGAGAAGTGGCGATAGGAAAAATCCAAAAACCAATGAGCCGACGAGCAGCAGCTGCTCGGAGGCGATTAGACAACATCCGAGCATACATCCAAACTGAAAATACACTTATTAAAGACAGTGTACCAGTCGACAAAATGAATTTACAATCGATACTCCGAGCAAGAAATAAGGTGCCATATAATCCGCGAAAAATACTGAAACCACTCGACCCCATAAGTAGAAAATCGGAAAAAGGGTTATTTTTATACATTTTCAAATTTTTGATCTCACCGAAAACATCTGATAATGGAAAATGGAAGTTCCCGGTTGAGCCAAGATCAAAAAAGGGAATAAGGTGTACATTATATTGGCAATTGATGCAACTAGCGAACATAGAAGGACTAGTTTGAGAGATGTGACGTCACTGTGTTGGGTCAGGCCTGAATTAAAATGAGGGTTTTTTGAGGCCCATTTTCTTGGCTTAATGTTCATTAACTTTTAGTAATTTTTAGCTCATTTTAAAGCTGATATACTGAATTTTTGAAATGTATTAGAATTTGGTACTTTTATTGGAAAAACGGATTGAAAAAATGTGTTGGAAACCGCCAGGAATTCCATTTTCTTAAATTTTCAGACTTGGTTTTCTTGGCTCAAAATCAATAAATTTTGGCACTTTTTAGCTTATTTTGAAGCTAAAAATGTGATTTTTCGAAATATATAAAATATATCTGGGTTTCTTCACAAAAACATGCGAAAAAAATCGGTTGAAACAGTCGCAAATTCAATTTGACGAAATTTTCAGACATGTTTTTGAACCAAGTTTGCTTTTCTCAAAATCCATCAAATGTCGTGGGTTTTAGCTCATTTTAAAGCTGAAAATGTGAATTTTTACATTATTTAAATTTTAAGGTACTGTTTTTAAAAAAATCCGTTAAAAAATTGGTTGAAACCGTATCGAATTCAATTTTTCGAAATTTTCAGGCATGTTTTTGAGCCCAGTTTTCTTTGCTCAAAATCTGTAAATTTTGGCACTTTTTAGCTTATTTTGAAGCTGAAATTGTGATTTTTCGGCATATATAAAACATATTTAGGTTTCTTCACAAAAACACGGGAAAAAAGTCAGTTGAAACAGTCTCAAATTCAATTTGACGAAATTTTCAGACATGTTTTTGAGCCCAGTTTTCTTTGCTCAAAATTCATCAAATTTCGTCGACTGTAGCTCATTTTAAAGCAAAAATTGTGATTTTTCGAAATATATAACATATATCTAGGTTTCTTCACAAAAACACGCGAAAAAAGTCGGTTGAAAAAGTCTCAAATTTAATTTTTCGAAATTTTCAGACATGTTTTTGAGCCCAGGTTTCTTTGCTCAAAATTTATCAAATTTCGTCGACTTTAGCTTATTTTAAAGCTAAAATACTGGGTTTTCAGAATTGCGTGTACTATTCTTGATAAAACCAAAGAAAAATAATTTGATGATTAAATTTAGATTTTTCAAAAAAAAAGTTTTTTTGAAAGTTTCGATTTCTTTTCTAGATTTTCACAATATTTGTCTCTGAGAACATTTCAGTTTTTTTCAAAGAACAATGCGTCGCGGTCGCGGCGCGTATAGCCACATACTTTGAGCATTTTCTTGGTGCACCACTCTCCGATTGTTATTGTTATTATTTTGCTCAATATCACTGTAATCGGACCGTCGAATCGAAATCGACGATTTCAACGGAACACTAAAATCCGCTCGACAAATAAGAACCAATAACGGAATCTGCAATAAACCGACGAAATAATGAATATAATCCGGATTTAATCCAGGATTCATGTAAAATTTCTCAAGACTCGGGATATGAGGTCCAGTGTGGAGTAGAGGATTTCTCCGACTTTCACAATTATTTCGGTGCTCTGGAAAATTCAATTTTTATTTAAAATAAATTTCAGAAAAATGGGAAGAACCTTCAGGACTGGATTGAAAAATAATCGCGGCGATAATTGATCCAAACGCTGCGGTGAAGTGCAGAAAATGCACAAGAAGATAGCTCTGCTGTTTGAAGTGCGTGGTGAATGATACGGTAATCGATGAGATGGAAATCCCGATGGAAATTCCAAGCACTGTGAAAATTGTGCAAAGTAGGATGAAATGTCTACTTGCAAATGGTAAAAGTGAGAAACAAGCGGCGAGTAGAAGGTTGCTCGAAGCAATCACATATTTTATTGGTAGTCTGGAAACAAGTAATGCGGTACGCGACGCGGCACGCAACGCGTCACATACCTTCGAGACAAATTCGAATGAAAAACGGCGCCGATGAAAATTGAGGCATTGAATGCAAAATGAAGGTTGAAAATTTGGGAAGGCTCGATTTTTGAAAAACATGCAGAGTGCGAATATCCTAGGGATATTAAGCTGATCTGAAATTGAAAATAACTTTGCTCAATATTCTCGAATTTGTACAATTTTTAACTTAAGATGTTGGAAATTTTCCATATTTTCTGAAAATATCGACAAAATCCAACATTTTGAACCAGAAATTATACAAATCTGAGAATTTTTGAGAAAGTTATGGAATTTTGAAATGTCAGTCTTTCAAAATGTCAAAAATTCATAACTTTCCTCAAGATTCTCGGATTTTGACATTTTTTGGCTCAAAATGTTGGAAATTTGCCATATTTTCTGAAAATATAGACAAAATCCAACAGTTTGAACTAAAAATTATAAAAATCTGAGCATTTTTAAGGAAGTTATGGAATTCTGAAATTTCAGCATTTCAAAATCTCAAAAATTCATAACTCTGCTCAGAATTCTCGGATTTTTACAATTTATGTCTTAAAATGTTGGAAATTTTCCATATTTTCTGAAAATATAGACAAAATCCAACATTTTGAATCAAAAATTATAAAAATCTGAGAATATTTGAAAAAGTTATAGAATTTTGAAATTTCTGTCTTTCAAAATTTCAAAAATTCATAACTTTGCTCAAAATTTTCGCATTTTTACAGCTTATGTCTTAAAATGTTGGTTTTGTTCATATTTTCAAAAAATATGGACAAAACCCAACATTTTGAACCAAAAATTTAAAAAATCTGAGAATTTTTAAGTTATGGAATTTTGAAATATCACTTTCAGAATTTCAAAAATTCATAACTCTGCTCAAAATTCTCAAATTTTTACAGTTTATGTCTTAAAATGTTGGAAATTTGCCATATTTTCTGAAAATATGGATAAAATCCAACATAAAGCGAAATAATTGCGTCTTACGGATCTCGCAAAATAATTACGTCTTACTGTAGCTCTTTAAAGGAACATACTGCCTTTTTCAAAAAATTAAAATTTTAGAAATCCTGTTTTTTTTCTTACCATGCAAAAAAAGTGAATTTATTAACCATGTACCAGTTTTGAAGAAAAATAAACAATTAGTAAAACATCATGTCCCTTTAAACCGCCTACAGTAACCCAAAACCCGCTTACCGAGAACCCAACAACCCCATAAATCCACAAATGAATGAAGAAAAACGTTGGATTGAGTGAAGCGGTGGCTTTCGCCTCACAAAGCCGATTGAAAATTGGTTCCTATTAATAAAAAATCAATAAAAAATTTTTTAAAAAACAAATGATTACCACCAAAATTTTGAGCCGCTGTATCATGAACGCATCTGGAAAAAAAGTATAAAAGGAGAAATGAACGAAGAAGCTAATAAATCTTCTATAAAAAAGGAATTAGCGGGGAATGAAAAAAAAATCTATTGCCCTCTGGTATTCTTTTTATCCGATTGTGGTCATAGCAACCCACGGATTTGTGATTAAAAAAAATGAATATCGGTTCAGAAAAAACACTTTTTTTGTTTTGTGAAACCCTGTTTCCCTGAAGACAAAAAATGAATGAAAAAGTCGACGCTTGCGGGGGGATTAAAAGGTCTTAAATTAATACAATTTTCGCATTTTTTTTCTTTTTTGATTGAATTTTTGTTGAAAAACAAGTGGTAAGGGTGCAGAAATCACAAGTTGGTTAGTACCGCCCATTTTCTCAAGCGTGAATTAAGCGTGACACACATATTATTTAAAAAAAATGGCCTCGCGCTTAATCCACGCTTAATAAATACAATTTTCGATTTTAAGCGGATGGATTGAACCAATATTTGCTGATAAAAATTGAAAATTTCTGAAATTTTTCAATGCATCGCGCTTAATCCACGCTTAACAGTGATAATTTTCGATTTCAAGCAGATGATAAGCATGTGATTTCTTAAATTTATGTTTCTGCCAATTTTCAGATGGATTGAACAAATATTTGCTGATAAAAAGTAGAAAATTCTGAACATTTTCAAGGCCTCGCGCTAAATCCACGCTTAATAGATATAATTTTCGCTTTTGAGCGGTTTTAAGCATGTGATTTCTTAAATTTATGTTCCTGCCAATTTTCAGATGGATTGAACAAATATTTGCTGATAAAAAGTAGAAAATTCTGAAATTTTTCAATGCCTCGCGCTTAATCCACGCTTAATAGACATAATTTTCGCTTTTGAGCGGTTTTAAGCGCCTTTTTGTTGAAAATCGGTGTTTTCGAAAATATCAATTTTCTGTACCCAGAAATAATTATGTGTATTCCAATGAAGGGGGCTTTTTAAATCTTAAAGGCAGCTGGTCAGTTAACAGGATCCAAATTCAAAATCAAAATTCGAATGGGAGCCCAGGTGGTTCCAAGAACATTACCAATATGTAGCCACATTCAAATAATTGTGTTTAAAAAAGTTGCAAATTCCGACCGCGACGCACGGACACGCGCGCATTCAAATTTTGACTTGTTCAACTTTGGACCAGTGCTGTGACGCGTGTATTTATCGATGTGACTTCGCATAAATTGCATTGTACTAATGAGAGAAAGCTCTAATTCTTGAAATTAATCAGGTTGGGTCAAATTAACTGACCCACTGTCTTTAATTTTATTACATATCTTAAAATCTGCACTTTTGACCTGATAAACCATCAAATATTTTGGGGGATGATTCTTTTTTGTGCATTTGAAGTTTGCAAAGGAATCAACGAAACAAGATGAAACAAGTGAGGGCTGCGTAAATATTTGAGGAATAATGTGAAATGTGTACTCGTTTTACACGTACTTGATGTCAACTTTTGCGACATTTTATTTGGCCATTGACTCAGTTTTCTTTGAAGTTTTGGAGCCACCGTATTTCACAATTTTCGATTTTATTGCAAAAATTGTTATTCCTCGCGGATATACGCATTTTTAACTAACAGTCTGTCTTTAAACCAAAAAAACATTTTTGAAAAACCTTAGTTATTTTATTTGACAACAAGTTACTAGATACCTCCCATTATGATTCATGGTGGTCTTATTCTTCTCATTCTCTCTTTAACTACCATGTAAATATATAAATACACTACTTTTTGTGGTTATGTTCATTATTTACCTATTTGGTTCTTATTACCCAAAAATGCCACTTTTTAAAACGTTGAATTTTCAGGAAATGTCCTACCAACCTGGTTACCCACAACAGCAAACATACACCGTTCAGCCGGGTTGTGCGGTAAGATTGGGGGTTTTTAAAGAGCATTTTGCAGCTAATGTCATATGGAATCAGAAAATTCATGTCCCGAGCTTTAAAATAAGACTAAAATCCAAAAAACAAATCAATTTTGAACCTTTTTATGACACTTTGAAAATTTAACAAATTTCTCGATGTCATCACGAGAAAAATTTGAGCTCTCGCAGTGAACACGAGAAATTTTTGCAATTTTCAAATGTTCATAACTTTGTTCAAAATTCTTCAATTTTCTTAGACCATTTTGTAGCTAAAACATTACAGAATCTGACAGTTGATGTCCCGAGCTTTAAAATAAGACCAAAAACAATAAAATCCAACAAATTTGAAAAATACGTTATTTTTCAACTTCTTTCCATTTTTTAATTGAAAAGTGTCAGAAAATCAACAAATAAAAGCCAAAAATAATGACATATGCAATTTAACAAATTGAAAGGCCTAAAAAACAAACGGGTAACTAAAAATCCAGGTTCGGCCACCAATTTTTGTTAAATTTTTAAAGTGTCATAACATGGTTTAATATTGCTGGATTTTATTGGTTTTGATCTTGTTTTAAAGCTTGGGATATGAAGTTTCAGATTCTTTATGATTTTAACTACAAAATGGTTTAAAAATCATGAAAATCGAAGAAGTTTGATCAAAGTTATGAACATTTGAAAATTGTGAACATTTCTCGTTGTCACTGCGAGAGCTCAAGTTTTTCTCGTGATTGTAACGAGAAATTTGTTAAATTTTCCTATGTCATAAATTTGTTCATAATTGATGGATTTTTTTGGTTTCGGTCTTATTTTAAAGCTCGGGACATGGTTTTTCAGATTCCCTATTGCTTTACTTGCAAAATGCCCAAAAAATCATAAGAATAGACAAATATTGAGCTAAGTTATACATTTTAGAAAATTTGCTAAAAATTTCTCGTGTTCTCTGCGAGAGCCCAAATTTTTCCAAAATTTAAAATTTGATCAGTGGCACTAAAAAATGAAGATAAAACCGTCTTGCCAACGATGCTCCGCAATTCCGCAGGGTGGTACTTTATTCAACTTTGATAGAAATTATTGAAAATAAACAGAAACAAAGAATTTGTCTCAAACTTTCATTGAAACAGAGAATATATTTTTTTAAATGCGGAAAAACAAAAAAAAATCTAAATTTTTAAATTAAAACCATTTTTTTTTATTTTCAGGGCTACATGCCAGCTGGACAACAGCCATACGATCCATTCCAACAGCCGGAAGTTGTGTAAGTTGGCCGAAAAAAGGGGAAAAGAAAATCTTATATTATTTTCAGGGTGGTCCAAAATCCACGCCCGGATCGAGGAGGAGGAAGTGATTGCTGTCTTTGGTCGCTGTTCGCCTGCTGTGCCGGTTGCTGTGCTTTTGATTGGTGTGTCGCTGATTGTTGTTGCGACTGTTGTTGTTGAGAAACAATTGAGATTTTTTAAGCGGTTTTTGATTCAACCCCCTCCTCTTTATTCTGTGGAAAACTGCTCATATTGTGCTATTATTTCATAATTTTTTAAAAATGTTGTGTATAAATAAACAATCTAACCAATACACCTCGGATGGGTCTAACTGGATAGGCCTGAAACCATATCTGGATAGGGGGTTCCATCTACCATATCTCAAGATTGACACATAGGATTTTGATATTGTTAGTATCAATGGATTCGTTTTTCAATGTAGATCTTTAAAATATTTGAAATTTTGAATTTACCTCAATTTTTAAAATTTTGGAGGCATTTTAAAAACTTCAGTTGATTACAGCTGAGAAAAACGGTTTATTGTAATAAATCACATATAATTGAAGGTTATCCATTCGATTTGTTTTGCAGAAAAGAAAAGGAAAAATGTTGATGATTTTAATCACAGCAATCAGCAATACAGCAACCCGCACAACATGCCAACAATGCATAAAGACAGCAATTATCACTTCCTCGATCCTGCCGCCGTTGCTCAACCACACTGCAAAATTTTTTTTTTGATTATTCCGATGATTTTTAGATGATTTTCCTTATGAAAAAAAAAAGAAGATAAACTCACACAACTTGAGGTTGTTGGTACGGATTGTATCCTGGCTGTCCTTGTGGATAATATCCAGGTTGTTGTGGGATGTAGCCCTGAAAAAGTGAAATTTGTGAATTTTTTTGAAAATTCCGCGTTTATCTTCAGTTTGTTCTTCTTTTTGATTTATTGCTAAACCTTAAACGTTTTTTTAGTTCAGCGAAAAAATTTGAGAAAAAACTCACTAAACCTGAATTTTAGCAATTTTCAGAAAAGTTTAATAAATTGCAACCCCGTCGGAATTGCGGAGTGTCGTTGACAATTGCATTAGATTTTTTTTTAATTTTTAATTTTTTTAAAAATATATAAGAGACATAAAATTTGAATTCTTTAGAAATTTTCAGCAAAAAAAACTTGGATAAAATATAGCCCAACGGAATAACGGAGTGTTGTTGGAAAATTGTATCAATTTTTTGATTTTCAATGTTTTTTTGAAATTGTTTTGTAAAATTTATAAGTATTTTAGAATTTTCAGAAAATTTCCTTCCAGGTGATACCAAATTTCAATGTGTTTAGAAATTCCAAATTTTGGAAATTTTCAATTCAAAAATGGTTTTAAAAAATTTCGGTCAAAATTTAGCTCTGAAAAATGAGCAATATCTCGAGAAGACAACGCGGGACAGTATTGACTTTGATATTTTTAGAAATTTCAGAAAATTTTCTTTTAGAATATACTAAATTTTAACATTTTAAAAAATTCCAAATTTTGGAAAATTTAGATTAAAAACATGGTTTTGAAATATTCCGTCAAAATTGTTTGTTCGGAAAAATGAGCAATATCTTAAGAAGATGACGTGATACAGTATTGAGTGTAGTACTTTTAGAATTTCCAGATATTTTCCTTTCAGAAAATTCTAAATTTGAATATTTTAAAAATTACAAACTTTTGAAAATTTTCGATTCAAAAATAGATATAAAATTTCCCTTAAAAATTTAATAGGGCTCTGAAAAATGAGCAATATCTTGAGAAGACAATAAGATACGCCAACGAAATTAATATTTTCAGAATAAGAATAAAATTTCCTTTCAGAAAATGCGGAACTTACCGCCGATCCCGCTGGTGGATATCCAGGCTGCTGGGTGTAAGGTGGTGGCTGATTATAACCAGGTTGGTAGGACATTTCTGAAATTTTCAGCCTATTTTTTTAAATAACGGGGTCAAAAAGTGATGGGAAAAAAGTTACAAAAAGGTAAAATAGAATCCAAAAAAATCGGGAAGGTGTGTGTTTGCGTATTTACATTGTGGTCGTCATATGAATAGAGAGTGAGAAGGGGGGGGGGGGGGGGAAGAATAATGGTGCGCGAGTAGGTAGGAAAAGAAAAAATGAAAGGGCTAGGTAGACAGATGAGTCATAATAGAGGAAACCGAAAACCACAAAAAATAAGTAGTTGTTATGAAATATCTAGATGACAAAAGGTATCTGGTTTCATGGAAAATTTTGGTCAAAGACTGGAAACTTGTTTTTATGAAAATTTTATTATTTCAATCGTAAATTTCCAAAATTTAGAAATTCTAAAAATGCGAAATTTTGATATATTCTGAAAGGAAATTTTCTGAAATTTCTAAAAATACTAAGATCAAAATTGTGACTTGTTGACTTCTCAAGATATTGCTCATTATTCCGAACTCCATTAGAATTTTAGCGAAATTTTATATATATTTTTGAATCAAACATTTTCAAATTTTGTTAATTTTAAAAATATTCAAATTTAAAATTTTCTGACAGAAAAATATCTGAAAATTCTAAAAATTCTACTCTCAACACTGTATCACGTTATCTTCTTAAGATATTGCTCATTTTTCGGCATAAACAATTTTGACGGAAATTTTCACAACCATTTTTTGAATCGAAATTTCCAAAATTTAGAATTTAAAAAAATGTTAAACTTTAACATATTCTGAAAGAAAATTTTCTGAAATTTCTAAAAATATTAAATTCAATACTGTTCCTTTTTGTCTTCTCGAGATATTGCTCATTTTTCAGAGCTAAATTTTGACAAAAATTTTTAAAACCATTTTTTTAATCGAAAATTTCCAAAATTTAAAATTTCTATACATATTGAAATTTGGTATCTTCTGGAAGGAAATTTTCTGAAATTTCTAAAAACATAAAATTCAACGTTGTATCTTGTTGTCTTCTCAAGATATTACTCATTTTTCACAGCCCTATTAAATTTTTGATTTTTTAGTCGAAAATTCCAAAATTTTTGGTAATTCTAAAAATATGAAAAATTGATATTTCTGCAGATTCTATAAATATTGATTTTTATAAAAAAAACATGTAAAAACCAATGAAAATCGAAAAATCAAAAAATTTCCCAACGACACTCCGTTATTCCGTAGGGGCTATATTTTATCCAACTTTGCTAAAAATTTACGAAAATTAAAAAAAATTGTTTTCCCAGTTTTCAGTTGTACAAATATTGTGGGAAATAGACCGAAAAGCAATGAAAATTGTTAGTTTGGAAAAAAAAAACAATGGCCTAGAAAAAGCTCCCGAAAACTAGTCCGCGGGCATTATTATGTGAAGAATAAAGAAAAATTCAACAAATGTTTTTACATTGACCAAATTTAAGTATGTTGCATAAATATGACAAAATATAATATGCAAGAAGTTCAAAAGAAAAAGTTAGGCCAGCATTTTCTAGGCCATTGTTTAAAAGCTCATTTTCTCGGCTTCTAGGTGGTTTTAGAAAGGTTTAAAAACAGATTTGGAATGTGAATGAAGTCTATTTTCATTTAATGTGTATTTATTGACCCTCTAAAGTCCTCTTTAAATTTTTATAAAACTTAAAACTTCCAGAAATCGACATTTTTTTAAATTGTTCTAAAAATTTTAAACCACTCCAATTTTCTTTTTTGGTACGAAATTCGCAAAATTTGGAAAAATTTGAAATTAAAATTCGTTTGAAAAATACATGTAAATCGGATTATATTCGGCAGAATAGATAGAAAACCGGTTCGAAAAATTGAAAAGATCAAAAATCGTCAAAAAGTGGCGAAAATCAGGAAAAATCGGAGAAATACTTGAATAATAAAAAATATTCCCGATTTGAAAATTTTTTTTATCGAGAAATCTCAAACATTATTGATTTTGTTCTAAAACAAAAAAAAGTAGCAAAAAATTGTTTTCCAGAAAGAATTGCAAAATTCAGCGCTTAACTCACGCTTATGAAAAAGTTATGAAATTTTAAGTCAAAGAAAAATTTACAAAAAAAAAGCTACCTAAATTTGGCTGAAAATAATAGCTTTATACCCCCATTTGTAAATCGAAGGGGGGGGGGGGGGGTTGCCTAGGAACAATTCGGCGCTTTTTTAACAAATTGCTACACAACTAGATATTTTTCATCAGTTGTAAAATAAATATCAAAAGTAACAAGTAAAGTGGAAGAATTTGATAAGCAACGATGTCCATTCTAACAGTACAATTCGAAATTTAAAAAAATTAAAAATCGATCAAAAAGTAAACATCGAAACGACAAAAAAAACACTGAACATAGGCGCACCCTCTCTCTCTCTCTCTCTCTCTCTCTCTCTCTCTCTCTCTCTCTCTCTCTCCGAATCAAAAACTGGTTGTTTTTCGCAACAAAAAAAACACCAAGCAAACGACAATAAACATTTTGAGATGAGTCACCATTTTTCGGGGAATTTTCACGAAATTGCTGTTTTCGTCGATTTTTTAATGAAAAGTACGGGAAAATTAGAATTTTTCAGAAATGTTGAATAAAATACAGCTTCGTCGGAATTGCGGAGCATCGTTCGAAATGGAATTTGATTTTTTTTCTAATTTTTCATTGTTTTTTAAACTTTTTTATTTTGGAAAAAAAATTTGGGATAGAATGCTCACAAAATTTGAATTTTTTCGTAATTTTCAGAAATGTTGAATAAAATACAGCCTCATCGGAATTGCGGAGCATCGTTGGAAATGGAATTTGATTTTTTTCTAATTTTCAAACTTAAAAAATTGAAAAAAAAAAAGCACAAAGGGCACGAAATTTGATTTTGCCGCAATTTTGCAGTTAAGTTTGATCTAGTGTATCCCGGCGGAATTGCAGAGTGTCGTTGAAAACGTTTAAAAAGATTTCTTGCGATTTTTAGCTTCGTTTTTATTTTTCTAACTGTTTTTATTAATTACATCTAAAAAATACCGAAGTAGCAATTTATAAGTCCCCTAGAATTAAAGTTTAACTTCCCGCCAAACTTGATGTTGCAAGTGCGCCCTAATGCAAATCGATCTAATTTAAGCATTCTCTCTAGTTTTTTTTAGTTTTAAAGATGATATTTTTAGACAAATAGGATTTTTGAAACATTTTTGAGTAGAAATAAGTATTCTAGAAATCCATAAAAAATGAAATACCTAGTAATAATCTAAAAATGCAAGAATTGAAAGAAAAAAAGATAAAATTGGCACAAAATTATATTTTTCAGCAAAAATTGAATGTGGTCCTACGGAATAGCGGAGTGTCGTTGCAATTTTATTCGAAAAAAAATTTATTGGATCTTAAAAACCGAAAAATTAGAATTTTTCAAAATTGAGGCCTAAAACTCATCAATATCTTCGTCAGTTTAAATGGTACAGAGTTGATATTAATATTTTCAGAATCAGCAAAAAATTTCGGGTCAGAAAATGGTGAAATTGTGAAAAAAAAACATGAAAAACTAAATTCATGTCGGAGATACGAACCGGGACCCCCATGCCGACGAGGGATCCCGGCTCGAATTTGTTTTGTATTTTTTGTCAAACCCTTCAATTCCCCCCCCCCCCCCCCCCCCCATGAGCACGAAAGCGTGAAATTAGAAGGGCGGTCGGCCGAACTTCCTGGAAAATTTTGAAAAGGCAAAAACGTTTTGTCAAAATATTTCCCCTCGTACATTTCATTTCATATTTTAAATAAAAATGGGAAATACGTCTTCAACTGTTACCGCTGGAATTAAAGATCAGGTTAATGCAAAATCGAATGCGATCAATAAATTGGCTGATATGACGGGAAAGGGGTTCTTGGCCGAGCTGGCGATGGATGCGGTTAGAAGTGGATGTAATGAAGAATTGGATCGGATGATTGTTGAGGTACGGTTTTTTTAAACAGTGACCAGATGAAAATACACTTTATTCTCATTTCAAATCTGTTTTCAAAATTTTCTAACACCACCTAGAAGCCGAGAAAAAGAGCTTCAAAACAATGGCCTAGAAAAAGCTACGTAAACTAGTCCGCGGGCCTTTTTTACACGAAAAATCCGGAAAAATGCAAACAAGTAAAGACAACTTATTTAATCTAAGGATTTTACATAAATATTCATCAATATAACACGCAGAAAGATCAAAGGAAAAAGTTAGGCCAACTTTTTGTAGGCCATTGTTTTGAAGCTCGTTTTCTCGGCTTTTGGGTGGTTTTAGAAAATTTTAAAAACAGATTTGGAATGAGAATGAAGTCTACTTTCATTTAAGACACATTTATTGGCAATATCAGGTCCTTCTACAACTCCTTGAAGTTGTTTCAAAACGGTTCTTAAATTTTTTTTCATTTTTTTTCGTTAGCATACAATTATTTTTGGTGTATTCATATTCCATTTTGTATTTCTCTATTGCTTACATTTCAAAAGAGCGTGAATAATACTGTACAAATAATTTTTTTGAGTCATGGTAATAAGAATTTGCGATTTTGGACTGATTACGAAAAGCCTATCGACATTTTGTTAAATTTCAACCTCCAGTAATCACAGTTCAAAATTAATTAATATCAAGAATTTAAAAATTTTTCAGGTTAAAATTTTCTCACCTTTCGAATGAAATCTCAAAATGATGATTTTTTAATAATTTATTTTTTTCGGCCCGAGAAAAGCCCGATTTTCAGGCCTTCAGGCTTTTTGAAATTGAAAAATTCTTACTGGATCTCTTTGCGCGTTTTCGTAGTTTTCGAAAAATATATAATTTCTACTGAAAGTTAATGAAATTCAGCTGTAAAAACGAGTTTTTATATTCAACTTTGAATTCAGTGCCACCTCGCACATGTGCGATAAGAAATTTGAACAGTTCGAATATCCGTGAAAACTGAAAATTCATTTTAAACAACCAATTCTGAACCATTTTAAAAATATTTACATATTTTTAGGAAGCTTGGAAAATGCGCTGAAAGGATTAAAAAAAACATCAAGTTTTTGAAAAGCCTGAAGGTCTGAAAATAGGGCTTTTTTCAGGCCGCAAAAAATAAATCCACGAAAAATCAATGATTTAAGTTTTCATTCGAAAGCCGAGGAAATTTCAAATTCTCTAAACTAAAAATTATTAATTTTTGTTCATTTTGAAATGTAATTACTGACACTTTTAAAAATTTAGATAGTGATGCAACTGAAGAGGTGAAAAAGAGGGAGAGTGAAAATGAGAGAGTGTGGGGAAAGGTGGAGACGTGGTTATTTATTAATTACTGAAAAGCGCCAGTAATCATGATTCAAAATTGATAAAATCAAGATATTTTTAGATATTTGTGTATAAAAAATTCTCAGCTTTCCAATGATATCTTAACCATTTGATTTCATAGAGATTTATTTTTTTCGGCCTGCGAAAAGGCCTATTTTCAGGGCTTCAGGCCTTAAAATATCTTAATTTTGTTTATGAATAATCTTGCGCATTTTCCCAGGTTTATGAAAATATATAAAATCTCTTAAACCTAACGAAACACGGCTGCAAAAATGAAGTTTTAGATTTCACGGAATTTTCGACTGTTCAGATGTATGCTCGCACATGTGCGAGGTGGCACTGAATTTGAGGTGTATATGAAAATTAGTTTTTACTGCCGAATTTCTGTCACTTTTTAAAACAATTTATATATTTTTAAAAACGTTAGAACAAGCGCTAAAATGTTGAGAAACAATTTTTAGATATTGAAAGGCCTGAAGGCCTGAAAATCGGCCTTTTCGCAGGCCGACAAAAATAAATCTCCATAAAAACAAATGGTTAAGATGTCGTTAGAAAGCCTAATTGTTTTATTACACAAATATCTAAAAATGTTTTGGTTTTTTCAATTTTGAACCGTGATTACTGACGCTTTTCAGTAATTAATAAATAAGCACGTCTCCACCTTTCCACACACTCTCTCATTTTCACTCTCCCTCTTTTTCACCTCTTCAGTTGCATCACTATCTAAATTTTAACGAGAATTTAAAAATGGCAGTAAAAACACTTCAAAATTAACGAAAATCGATAATTTTTAGTTTACTGAATTTCAAATTTACTCTATTATCCAATGACGTCTTAACTATGTGATTTTATGGAGATTTATTTTTTCCGGCCTGAGAAAAGGCCTATTTTTCGGTCTTTAGGATTTTCAAATCCTTAAAAATGCTTCTGAATCTTTTAGCGCACTTTCTAAGGTTTATGAAAATATAAACTTTTTATTGAAAATAATGCGATTCAGCTGACAAAAATGAAGTTTCAGATTAAAAAAAAACTTTTGGACGATTCAAATGACTGCTCGTACATGTGCGAGGTGGCACGGAATTTAAGAAAAAATGAAAATTTGTTTTTACAGCTGAATTTCAATAATTTTTTAAAACAATTTATATATTTTTAGAAACTTTAGAACATGCGCTAACAGGATCAGAAAGAATTTTTCGATTTCAAAAGCCTGACGGCCCGAACATAAGCCTTTTCATGGGCCGAAAAAAATAAATCTCCAGAAAATCAACATTTTCAAATCGCATTTGAAAGATGTTGAAATTTGAAACATAAAAATCTGAAAATTATCAATTTTTATCAATTTTGAAATGTGATTACTGTCAATTTAAGATTTGCAGTGAGATACTGTAATTGTTTAAAGGGACACGGCATTTTTCATATTTTGCACCGAGCCATGGACGGTTTTCAATAATTGAAATTTTTAAAATGTTCAAAATTTCAGAAAATTATAGTTTTATTTATTTAATTATATGTGCTGAATATGAGAAAATTTGCCAAATTTAAAAAATATCATAGCTTGCTTCGAAATTAGCCAAAATTACTGATTTTAATCTTATTTTGAAGCAGGAAGCTTGAATTTTCAGAAAATTTATGAATTTTTCTACAAAATGCATTAAAAACCATAAAAACCGATAAATTTGCAACAAAGTTATGACATTTTGAATTTTTAAAAATTTCTCGTGTTGACTAAGAGAAAATTTTCACCATTTTCAAAGTTCCATAACTTGCTTCGAAATTCATCAAAATTATTGATTTTATTATCATTTTGAAGCTGAAAGCTTAGATATTCAGAAAATGTATGAATTTTGCTACAAAATGCATTAAAAAACATAAAAATCGATAAATTTGGAACATAGTTATGACATTTTGAATTTTTTTAAATTTAAATGTTCAAAATTCCATAACTTGCTTCGAAATTCATCAAAATTATTGATTTTAATATCATTTTAAAGCTGAAAGCTTAAATTTTGAGTTTATTTATAAAAATCCGGAAAAATGTCTTACAAACCATCTGAATTTCCATTCCAGAAAGTCCAACCAATGCTCTACAACAACGGCGAAGGCACTATGCTTCCACTCTCCGACTTTCTCATCCAACGACACAAAGAGCGTACCGGCAACAATTTCGTGATCACAACACCGTCGACAGAGCGTCGTTTCGTCTGCTGGGATTTGAATTGTCGCGGAGCGGTCGGCGAGACCCTTCTTCACACTTGTTTTCTAGCCGGCTTGCCGAAACATATGAAATTGTTGGCCGAGCGTTTGATCAAATGTTTCCCGAAAATTATCAATGATTTTTATTTAAGCGATGAGTATTATGGTTGGTGAAAGTGATATTTTAGACCCCCACCCGCAAAAATGTTTAGGAGAAACATGTCTTCACATGGGAATCGTGTCTGAAAATGCTGAAATTGTCCGATATTTGCTTAAAAGTGGAGCGGACGTGAATGCGAGATGTTCGGGGAATTTCTTCACTTGTGATGATCAAAAAGGTTCGAGGACTGATCATCCAGACGTCGAACATGCGATTATTAGTAAACATACCAAATATCCGGGGTAAATTTGAAGTGAATCGGTGATTTTAGGGCCCCAGAAATATTGAAAAATCGATATCGATTGTTTTTCCTTAAAGATAAGGTGTTAGCAAAGATATTTCAGTTTTTTTAGGTTCATTTGAAAAGAAAAATATAATATTTTTAAAATTTAGAAAACATTTTTCAAAAAAATTAAAAAATTGTATACCGATTCTTTTCCTTAAAGACAACGTGTCAGCACTTTTGAAAACAATTGATTAATGTTTTATTTATTGGAAAAGAAGCAAAAAATCTCAAAAAAATCATAAAAAATTATATAACGATTTGTTTTCCCTTAAAGACAAGGTATCAGCAAAGATATTAGAAAATTTTTCAAAAAATCTAAACAAAATTAAATATTGATTTTTTTCCTTAAAGACAAGGTGTTAGAAATTTTAAAGATATTTATTTTTTATTATATTAATACTTTATTTAAAAGAAAAAAGCAAAAAGCAAACAATTTCAAAAAACACTATATATCGATTTTTTCCCCTTAAAGACAAGGTGTCAGCAAAATCTTAATCAATATAAATTTTGTAGTTTTGAATTCTGTTGAATCGAAAAATTTAAAAATTCCGATGAGTTTCGAAAAAAAACTATTTTTATGCCTATTTATGCCAAATATCGACTTGAAATGCTCATTGAAAACTAGTGACACCATGTCTTTAAGAAAAATCACCATGTCTTTAAGAAATCGCTGAAATTTTTAAATTTAACGAAATTTTGTATAAAATCGAAATGTTTCTTTTATTTTTATGATGCTTACTTTATTTCTAAGCTAGAATATGTAAACTTTTTTCGAAGTGACACCATGTCTTTAAGAACAGAAATTGTTTAGAAAATGCGATTTTATGCCCCAAATTCGACGTTAAATTACTCGTGAAACTGGGAAAAACACTCAAAGTGTTCAGTGGATTTTCTAATTTCCAAAACCGTCTGAAAATCCTATTAAAACCCCCATTTTTAAAGCCATATCTACTGGGGTGAATACCCGCTCTCATTCGCCGCCTGTCTCTCTCAACCGGAATGTTTTCGAATGTTAGTTGCTCACGGAGCAAACTTGAATGCTCAGGATTCGAATGGGAATACAGTTCTTCATATCTGTACCATCCATGAAAACTGGGAAATGTTTAAACTTGCTCTCACAATGGGTGCAGATCTTCATATATTGAATCGACAAAATTTGACGCCATTGACTTTGGCGGCGTTTTTGGCAAAGAAGGAGGTGAGGAGGAATATCATTTGAAAATGAAAATTTTGATAGTCGCGCTTAATTCACGCTTGGACGCGCTTAATGGACGCTCGATATTTGACGCGTTATTTTTGAATTTAATCAATAATTCAGTCCAAAATCTAGTGATTTTTAAAAGAATTTAAATTTTTTGCAGATGATGCAAAAAATTGTTGAAGAAGAAAGAACGGTAAACTGGACGTATGGCAAGACCCAAAGTGCAGCTTATCCTTTGGAACACGTGGATTCAATTGAGCCAACGACGGGGAAAATCAACCAGAAATCGGTTTTAACAATTGCAGTTTATGGTGAAAAAGCGGAGCATTTATCGCTTTTACCACATCTTTTGGAGCAGTTGGTGCATCATAAATGGATTGCTTATGGCAGGAAAACGTGAGGGATATATTGATTTTTGAGATGGAAATTTGAAAATCTAGAAATAGGGCTTCAAAATGGTCTAAAAATTATAAAAATCCATCAATTTTACGAAAAGATATGTATGTTTGAAAAATGTAGTTTTAAAATTTTTTTTTCAAAATTTCAAATTCTCATAACTTCTTCAATATTTTCTCAATTTTTAAAATCTAAACACCATTTTGATGCTAAAATTCTGAATTTTTAGAATTTAAGCTTTAAAATAAGCTGAAATTTGAAAAAATCGATAAATTTCGCGAAAGGTTATGAATCTTTGAAAAATTAGTTTTAAAAAATTTCAAGTTTTCGTAACTTCTTTAATATTTGCTTAATTTTAAAATTTTAATACCATTTTAAAGCTGAAATTCTGAATTTTAAAGTTTTTATCTTTTAAATAAAAAACTTCATTGAAATCGGTAAATTTTTCACAAAACTATTATCTTTTGAAAATCGGGAATTTTTTGAAATTCATAAATTTTCAAAATCTTGTAAAATTCGTCAAATTTCAGCTAAGTACATGATTTATAGCTCATTTTAAAGCTAAAATTCAGAATTTTCAAGTTTTTAGCTTTTAAAGACAGCTGTTCAGTTAATTTGACCCTACCTGTTCTTAGTTTCAAAAAATAGAGCGTGTTCTCATTAGTACAATGCAATTTATGCGAAATCACACCGATAAGTACACGCGTCATAGCAGCCGTCCAAAGTTGCAAAAATAAAATTTTGAATTGCCGCGTGTCCGTGCGACGCGGTCGGAATTGGCGCGAAACACAATTATTTGAATGTGGCTACACGTTGGTATTGTTCTTTGGACCACCTGCGCTCCCTTTCCAATTTTGATTTTTTGCCTAGAATTTGGATCGTGTTAACTGACAAGCTGCCTTTAAATAAAAAAAGTTCGTAAAAATTGGTCAAATATTCACGAAACTATTACTTTGAAAATCGGGAATTTTTGCAATTCCTAAATTTTTAAAATTTTGTAAAATTCTTCAAATTTCAGATAATTACATGATTTTTAGATCATTTTAAAGCTAAAATTCTGAATTTTAAAGTTTTTATATTTTAAATTAAAAAAATTTCATAAAAATTGGTAAATTTTACACAAAATCGGAAATTTTTTGAAATTTCCATTTTTTTCAGAATGTTTTTCTTTTTTTTAAATTTTCCATTTTTTTTCAAACTTTAAAAAAGTTATGGATAAAAATAAAAATAAATTCTAAAAATTCTCAATATTTTTGAAGTAATAAGCAAAAAAAAAAAATGAAAAATAACAAGTTGCGTACAATGCACCATATTTGACGACATTTCCCACAAAAATGATGTTCTTTCCAGACTATTTGCCCAATTATTCATGTTCTGTATATATTTTGTCTGTGTGACATCTTGCTTCCTTCTTCGTCCAACCCCATTCGAAAGACGTCAACATATTGCCAATGATCTTTTATGTTTCGATGATTTGAAGTCAGGAAGACTTGGACAATCTTCGGTTGCCGCAATTGTGAGATTTTGGACTTCATTGTTTATTTGAAAGCTGATATTCAAAATGTTCAAGTATTTATCTTTTAAATAAAAAAAGATTAATAAAAATTGGTGAATTTTTCACAAAACTATTTTATTTTGAAAATCGGGTATTTTTTGAAATTTGATAAATTTTTAAAATCTTGTAAAATTCATCAAATTTCAGATAATTTCATGATCTTTAGCTCATTTTAAAGCTCAAATTCAGAATTTTCACGTTTTTATCTCTTAATTGAAAAAAAATTTCATTAAAATTGGTTAATTTTTTACAAAACTATTTTATTTTGAAAATCGGGATTTTTTTGAAATTGATAAATTTTTTAAATATTGTAAAATTCTTTAAATTTCAGATAATGTCATGATTATTAGCTCATTTTGAAGCTGAAATTCTGAATTTTCACGCTATTGTTTCTGAATTGGAAATTTTTTTATAAAAATTGGAAAATTGTTAACAATTATTTTGAAAATCGGGAATTTTTTGAAATTTGATAAATTTTTAAACTCTTGTAAAATTCTTCAATTTTCAGATAATTACATGAATTTTGGCTCATTTTGAAGCTGAAATTCAGAACTTTCAAGTTTTTGTCTTTTAAATAAAAAACAATTCATTTAAATTGGTCAATTATTCACGAAATTATGTTATGTTGTAAAAATGTTCAGATTTATCATCTTCTCTACCTGATTTGTATTATTGGTGCAACCTTATATTTGGTGCAAGCCCTCCTGCATATCAAAAATGTGGGAAGAAACTTGTATTTTTTAGGATTGGTAAGGTTACACCCTGTCTTTAAGAAACAAAATTTCCAATTTTTCCCAGTCCGGATTCCCAGCCAAAGCGATTTTCCTCTTCTCATGTGTCCTAATGCTTCTCACATTCTTCCTCCGCGTTTTTTGCCTAGATGAAGCTGAGGATATTGTCTGGGTGGTTATTGTTCTCCTAACTTCGCTGAAATTTCTATTCTTTTGCAGGTTTTGCAAAAAAATCTAAAAACTAATCGATATATTAATTTCAGGGGCTTCAAATCCGTCGGACCGTTCGTTTTAATGCTCTACAAAATTATCATCCGAGATTTGATGAGATTCTTCCTCATCTATTTGGTGATAGTTGTTGGATTTTCGCAAGGTTTCAAAGAAAAGTGCTTTAAAATAATTTTCAAAACATTTCCAGCATTTTATGTGATTTTCCTTGGGTATAAACGTAACGATGAGGGCGGGAAAAAGGAGTCTATTATGAGCAATGTTGCTGAAAGTTATGTTCGGATGTTTATCATGTCTTTGACAGAGTTTACCGTCTTTTTTGAGCAGTTGGAGGAGTGTGAGCATACTGTAATTGGCAAGGTATGGGGGATGTGAATTTCCGTGCGGTGGAATTGCAAAAAGGGGCGGAGCTAGGCAAAAATTGAATTATTTTAAAACACGCATAACTTTTTGACAAATTGGTCGTTTTTTCTGATTTTTTGGTATTCTCTAGCTAAAAATCCTAAATTTCAGATTTTTAGCGTCAAAATGAGCCATAAATAAAAAAATTTGCTCAATTTTTCATGTTAGAAAATCAGGTCTCAAAAAAATTTTCGAACGAAATTTTGTCAACTTTTCAAGAAAATTTAAGTTTTCGAGAAATCGGTTCTGTTTGGTGGTTTTTATATCATTCTGGAGCTGAAAATCTCAATTTTCAGATTTTTAGCAGCAAAATAAGTATTTGAATCAAGAATTAGGTCTAATATATCGATAAATTGGACCCTGAGCCGGGTCCCGAAATTTTCGATGACCTCATTTTTAAACAAGTATAACTTTTTAACAAATTGGTGGTTTCTACCGATTGTTTGATAGTTTTAAAGCTAAAAATCTCAAAATTCAGAATTTTAGCGTCAAAGTGAGAAAGAAATCAAGAAATTAGCTCAATTTTTCGAAAAGTTATACTTTTTTCAAAATATGATTTTCAAAAAAGTATAAGTTTTCGAAAAATCGGTTCTGTTTGGTGGTGTTTATACCATTCTGGAGCTGAAAATCTGAATTTTCAGATTTTCAGCATCAAAATGAGCTAAGCTATTAAAGAATTGATAAAGTTTACGAAAAGTTATGAATATTTTAAAAATCTACGTTAAAAACATTTTTATTTCAAAATTTCAAGTTGTCGTAACTTCTTCAATATTAGTTCAATTTTTAAAATCTAAAGACCATTTTGAAGCTGAAATTCGGAATTTTCAGAATTTCAGCTTCACAATACTATAATAATCAAAAAATCGATAAATATTACGAAACGTTAGGATAATTCGAAAAATATAAGTTTTCTATGAATTTTGAAATTTTAAATGGGTGTAACTTTTTGAAAAATTGTTTAAACTAGCTGTATTTAATATCATTTTGTAGCTGAGAATCTGGAATTTTCTATTTTATAAATTTCAGATCACATTTGTGGTCTACATGCTTCTGGTGACCCTTCTTCTGATCAATATGCTTATCGCTATGATGACAAACACTTATACAGAGGTTTTCTAATTTATTTTCATATTTTTAGACAATTTCAGCCTTTTTTTTAGGTCTCTGGAAACTCCCTCGAATGGCTACGTCAATGGTCCGCAATTATCCTAATGATGGAGCAGAGTTTCGACCCGGCCACCCGTCTCAGATATCAAAGAAGATATGGGATTCGTTTCGACGGCGGCGAGAAATTGGTGCTACTTTTGAAGGACAAAATGACGGAGGAAGAGTTCGAGGCGGGACGCAAGAGAATGCACGAGGATCGACGAAGGTTCCGCGAGGAGTTACGCACAAATCAACGACGACGGCCGGCGTTTACCTGTAAACAAGGAGCTAATTATTTTAAGCCGAAAAATCGCGCACCTCAACTTTTGACAACTATTTGAAATTCTTAAAGACAAGGTGTTACTTCGTTTTTTATTAAGAAAATGGCCTAGAAAACCAATTTTGGTGAAAATAGTCTAGAAAACCAATTTTTGGGAAAATGGCCTAGAAAACCAATTTTGGAAAAAATGGCCTAGAAAACCAATTTTTGGAAAAAATGGCCTAGAAAACCAATTTTGGTGAAAATGTCCTAGAAATCCACTTTTGATGAAAATGGCCTAGAAAACCAATTTTTGGTAAAAATGGCCTAGAAATCCAATTTTGGAGAAATTGGCCTAGAAAACCAATTTTGAACAAAATGACTGAAAATGGCCTAATCCAAATTGGTTTTTTGTCCATTTCCAACAAAAATCTGGTTTTTAGGCCACCACATACGAAATGACACCCTGTCTTTAATAATAATACTCGTATTTTGCCAAATTGATTGTTTTTGTTTTTTGTTTTGAAAAAAAAGATTAAAAGGTTGATTCCTATATATATACAACGTCATTATCGTGTCAAATTCTCCATGTACATTCTTCTCCAAATAAATCATTAACATTTTTTCATTCGAAACAATTTAGTAATAACATTACCTTGGAAAGAAAATTTCGAAACAATGATCAAAACTAATGTTTCTCGTAAAACGGTGAGGGTTTTTGCAGATTTCAGGGGGCATGGAAATATATAGAGTTTTTCCAGAAATTAGAATTTCAAATCGATTCCGAAATCCGGCAGTTCACAATTATGCTCGAAGAAGCGTCGCCGATTCTCAAGTCCACTGCAATTCACTACTTTCGGAGATTATTTGCAACTGATCGGAAATTGACGAAAATACCGGAGGATTCGGAGTTTTATCCGCGAATTGTGAGTCTTTTTTGGGTTGTTTGGTTTTTTAGGCCATTTTCTAAGAAACTGGGTTTCTAGGCCATTTTCGCAAAAATTGGATTTCTAGACCATTTTTTTCAAAATTGGTTTTCTAGGCCATTTTCCCAAAAATTGGGTTTTCGACAATTTTCACTAAAATTGGTTTTCTAGGCCAATTTCTAAAAAATTGGTTTTCTAGGCCAATTTCTAAAAAATTGGTTTTCTAGGCCAATTTCTAAAAAATTGGTTTTCTAGGCCATTTTTCCAAAAATTGGTTTTCTAGGCCATTTTAGGCAAAATTGGTTTTCTAGGCCATTTTCGCAAAAATTGGATTTCTAGACCATTTTTCCCAAAATTGGTTTTCTAGGCCATTTTCCCAAAAATTGGTTTTTAGACAATTTTCACTAAAATTGGTTTTCTAGGCCAATTTCTAAAAAATTGGTTTTCTAGGCCAATTTCTAAAAAATTGGTTTTCTATGCCATTTTTCCAAAAATTGGTTTTCTAGGCCATTTTCACTAAAATTTTTTTTTAGGCCATTTTAGCTAAAATTGGATTTCTAGGCCATTTTCTAAGAAACTGGGTTTCTAGGCCATTTTCACTAAAATTGGTTTTTTAGGCCATTTTCTTCAAAAATTGGATTTCTAGGCCATTTTTACCTAAAATTAAAATTTCAGGCAAAAGAAGTAGTGAAATTCCTGCGCGCTGGTGTCAATCAAGAAGACATCAAAACGGACGCCATCTGGGTGATAACGAACATGTGCTGCCTCAGCCAGAATGTGAATCATATACTCGTCAACGAGGGATGCATCGAAATTTTGATGAAAAACCTAAATTCGCCGCTCAAAAAGCTGTCGAATCAGTGCATTTGGGCGCTTGCTAACATTGCTGCCGATTGTACGGAATGCAAGCTGCGGTGTAGGTCTCTCAAGCTTTATCGGGTAAGAAAAAGTTGAAAATTATAATTTTGGTGTTAAAAGAAACCGAACATTGTGTTTTAGATCATTTTAAAGCAAAAATTCTGAAAATTTAGAATTTGAGCTTCAAATTGATATAAATTTTTTGGAAATTGGTTAATTTTTCGATAAATTATACTATTGTGAAAAATCAGATCATATTCTTGAAACCAGATTTTGAAAAATCGTAATTTTCTGAAAATTTTGTCATTTTTTATGAATTTTATCTTATTTTAAAGCTAAAATTCTGAAAATTCAGAATTTGAGCTTCAAAATGCTATAAATTTTATGGAAAGTGGTTAATTTTTCGATAAATTATCCTATTTTGAAAAAGCTTCGAAAAAAAACATATCGCCCTTTTTTTACCCAGAAACTCGTCCAAAAACTAACCAAAGACCCATTCTTGGAACGTACCGATCGAAAGAATCTCTTCTGGTGCATGAACAATCTAACAGCTGGCGGACGCGTCACCGTTCCCAACGATTTGGCGCGTAGTATGATCACGGCGTTGGCGTCGAATCTCTTCTCGCCAATGACGGGCGAACCCGACGAATCGGCGCCGAAGATCCTCTGGTCGTTGGCGAATATCGCTGACGATATTGACAATTTACTGAAAATCGATATGGTGTTGGAGCAGCCGGGCTTGGTGGCGAATTGTATGCTCTATTTCCTTGATCCGTCGTATTCGAAGTTGCATACGGCCGCGTTGCGTCTCATTGGGAATGTCGCCGTCGGGAATGATGAGCAAACCGATCGATTGCTCAATTTCCCATATTTTCGGATGGTTTTGGAGCATGGGATGAGTCGAAGTCAGCATTGTAGTGAGATTGCGTGGATATGTTCCAATATTGCGGCCGGTGAAGCCAGACACGTGGATTATTGTTAGTTTTTCAGTTTGCTAGGGGGCACAGAAATGTGGGAGGGTCTTGAAATTTACTTTCCAGAAAGCTTGATTTCTAGGCCATTTTCACCAAAAATTGGATTTATAGGTCATTTTTATTAAAATTGGTTTTCTAGGCTATTTCCCAAAAAATTGGTTTTCTAGGCCATTTTCCTTAAAATAGGATTTCTAGGCCATTTTCTCTAAAAGTTGGGTTTTTAGGCCATTTTTATTAAAATTGGATTTCTAGGCCATTTTCACCAAAAGTTGGGTTTTTAGGCCATTTTTATTAAAATTGGATTTCTAGGCCATTTTCTCTAAAAATTGGTTTCCTAGGCCATTTTCATCAAAATTGGGTTTCTAGGCCATTTTTATGAAATGTAGGAAAAAGTGGGCGTGGCTTTTTTTTGGGATTAATTCTTTTTAACTGCTCCCGCCATTGTAATTAAAATGTGCCTTGATTGCAAAAAAGGGGCGTGACCAAACTAACTTATTCTCAATTCTTCAGTGCTCGATGAAGAGTTTTACGCCTGGATTCTTAAAGGAGTGCATTCGACAGAGCGTCGACTGAGAAAGGAGTGTCTATGGGTGATTGCAAATATGATGGCGACTGGAGACGATAAGCAGATGGAGATATTGATTGATATGGTATTTTCAGATTTTGGGAAAAATAACCTGGCATTTTTTTTTCAAGGGAGTTGTCCATCAATTGCCGGAACTTTTGGCACATGAAGATGTTAGATTGAATGAGAAGGCGTTGAACGCATCGATGCAAGTTGTGAGAGAATTCCCGTGTCAACATAGATTATTTTATGAGCTGAACATTTTGGAGCATATAAATGAGGAGCTGCTCGACGAGGACGCTCCGCCATATTATCGGACACAAAAGAGGCAGATTGAGATGATGCTCGAACAGAATCGTCGATCGGCACGGATTGTAGAAAATGGCGTGAAAATGATTCGATATACTAAATTTGATTTTTGAGAATTGGATTTTTTTTGGTGTTGAGAAGAATTTAAGCGCATAAATATGAGTATTGGAATTTTTTTTGTTGTTACTTTTATGGTTTCTAGACCGTTTTTAACAAATCTTGAGCAGTTTTCCCTTTTAAAAACAAACTACCGTAATTTAAAGGCGCATTAGAAAATCTAAACTAAAGTTTTATAAAAAATTATGAAATTGTGAAAAAACTCCGCATTTCAGATGAATTCTGAAATTTTCAAAAATTGTGGAATTTCGGACAAAAAATCAGTAAAATTAATAATAAACCTAAAAAAGACTACCGTACTTTAAAGGCGCATGGAAAAATAAATCCGAATTTCAGTTAAATTTTCGAAATTTTCGAAAATGGCGGAATTTCGGACAAAGACTGAGTACAATTAATAATAATCCTAAAAAACTACCGTACTTTAAAGGCGCATGGGAAGATAAATCCGAATTTTCGAAAATCGCGGAAGTTCGGGAAAAAAACTGTAAAATTAACAATAAACCTTGAAAAAATCTACCGTACTTTAAAGGCGCATGGAAAAATTGAAAGTTCAGTATTGTAAAAATAAGAAATAGTCAATAAAATTTGCAAATTTCAGTTGAATTCTGAAAATTTCAAAAGATTCAGAGAAATCTGAAGGTTTTTCTTGTTTTCCTTTTTTTAGCTACAGTAATTTAAAGGCGCATGAGAAAATCTAAACTAAAGTTTTATTTAAAAAAAAAATAATGAAATTGTGGAAAAATTCCAATTTTCAGTTGAATTCTGAAAATTTTGATTTCCGTGATTTTCTGAATTTTTCGAAAATTTGAGAATTAAAAAAAAAAATTTTTTTTCAAGTAATAATTGTAAAATATATGATTGGAAGTAATTTTTGCTTTTTTTAAAATTCTGACATAATACAGATTTCTTAAAAACCACAAAATACGAAAAAAAGAATAATGTGGCCTAGAAATCAAAACTCGGCGACCTAGAAACCCAAGTTCGGAAAGTTTTAACCTGGTATATTTTTAAAAAGATTTTTGGGAAAATTGCAAGAAAACGTGAACTTTTCACATTACTGAAGACGATCAACAAAACAAAATCATTTTGGTTAAAATTTTCCTATAGAAAAAATGAAAAAAGTGCACGAAAAAAAGGAAAAAAATAAGAAAGAAGCGAGAGAACATGGTGATGACCAACGTGACAATAGTGACTATGATGAGGATTTGGATCTTGTGCTTTTTTTTTGTAAGATGAAGGTTATTTTTAATTTTTAAAAAAATCAAACGAAAATCTGAGAATTTGCCTTTTTTCGTAGATTTTTTGGGTTCCAATAGTGATATTAGATCATTTTAAAAATTATTTGAAAAAAATCACAGGAAAAATAAGTTGTACAGCCAAAAAAAACGGAAAAACGGCAGAAATAGGGCGATTTGCATTAGAGCGCACTTGAAACATGGAAATTATCCTATTGCAATTTTTTGCATGGATTTTTTTTGTAAAGAGTTAACTAAGAATTTTTAAATTAAAATTACTTGCAAGGTGTCTAAAAAATAGCATTTTTTCAAAAAATCTGCAAACACCGTTCTAATGCATCTAATGCTACGCGCAAATGCACAAAATGGTAAAAAAAATGAAATCTAAAAGCGTATAAATAACCAATTTTAACCGAAAAATGATAAAAGGACGATGAGGGTACAATACTTCTTGATGGTTTTTTGTTTTTATTTTTTTGGTTGCTTCCTGCATCCTGCATTCTCATGTCATCATTTTTTGCAGACATGGATGTATTCCTTCCTAGCAGCTTGTATCTCTTTGACGATTTTTTTCATCGTATTTAGTGGTTATTTTCTCCATAACGACCAGTCTGATGAAGCGGTTTTTTGTTTTGGAGGTGGAGCTTTTACGATTCTGACGGGAGCGGTTATCTGGTGTTCGATCGAATTTGGACACGAGGGGTTCTGGCTCATTTTTATTGGTCTCGACGTTAGTTGTCTGTTCATTTTTTTGTAATTGAATTCCCATTGAATTTCAGCTTCTTTGCTGCGTTTGTGCATTCGCTTATGCGATTTTCAGCGTTCTTTTAAAATCGGAACCTACAGAGGAGGAAATTAATCGAATTGCTTTCACAGCTTTTCTCAGTGTTTTCGTTTTCACACTTTTGCTTATTTGGACATTGACAGCGGCAGCTTTTGCGTTAGTTTTTCTCAAATTATATTCTGAAAATCGGTGAGATTTTTCAGATTTTGGCGATTTCGAAGAAGCGACTGGAAGAGGTTCGACGAAAAGACCACCACAATTGACGAAGTCTAGAAATTATTATTGGATGATTTGAAATAAATTTTTAGAATTTTCACAGTTTTTTTTCCTTTAAAATAATTTAAAAATACCGTAATTTAAAGGAGCATGGGAAAATCTAAACCGAAGATTTAAAAAATAGAGATGTGGAAAAAATTCCAAATTTCAGTTGAATTCTGACATTTTCGAAAAGCCATTCAAAAAAAAGTATAATTTCTCGATGTTTTTCTGAATTTATGCCAATTTTTTAAAAATGTTCATCAGATTTTTTCTGAAATTCCGTGATTTTCTGAATTTTTTTGAAAAATTTGAGATTTAAACGCGGTCAGCGAAGAACTTTCCGAAATTTGGGTTTCTAGTCCGCGTTGTTTGGGTTTATAGGCCAAATTTATTTGTTTTTTTTTCCAAGTAATAATTGTAACCAAAAAATACGAAAAAAATAATTTTAAAAAAAAATTATGTGGCCTAGAAATCAAAACTCGGCGGCCTAGAAACCAAAGTTCGGAAAGTTCTTACCTGGTTATTTTTTAAAAGGATTTTTGGGAAAATTGCAAGAAAACGTGAACTTTACGCATTACTGAAGAAGATCAGCAAAACAAAATAATTTTGATTTAAATTTTTCGATAGAAAAAAATGAAAAAAGTGCACGAAAATAAGGAAAAAAAGAAGAAAGAAGCGAGAGAACATGGTGACGGCCAACGTGATAATAGTGAATATTATGTGAATTGGGATATGGTGGTTGTTTGTTGTACGCTGAAGGTTATTTTTAATTTTTTTTCATCAAAAACGAAATATTATCGAAATTTCCAACATTTAGAACCGAAAATCTGAGTTTTCCTGGATTTTTTGGGTTGCAACAGGGATATTAGATAATTTTTAAAATTATTCGAAAAAATTAACCAAAAATAATGATTTTTATAACCAAAAAAACACGGGAAAACGGCAGAAATATGGCGATTTGTATTAGAGCGCACTTGAAACATGGAGATTTTCCCATTGCAATTTTTTTGCATAGATTTTTTTGTAAACGGTGAACTAATAATTTTTAAATTAAAATTACGTTCAAGGTGTCTAAAAAAGAGCATTGTTTCAAAAAATCTGCAAACACCGTTCTAATGCATCTAATGCTACGCGCAAATGCACCAAATGCTAAAAATGAATCTAAAAGCGTATGAATAACTAATATGATAAAATACATCGGATTTTTAACAGATAATGGACTAATAAAATATATCCCAAATTTTTTCGAATTCTCAAGATCATAATGTTTTGCAGACATTGATGTATTGCGTTCTGGCAGCTTTCATCCTTTTGACGATTTTTTACATCGGAGCTGGTGGTTGTTATATTCATGAAAACAAGTATGTCGAAGCGGTTCTTTGTTTCGGAAGTGGAGCTGTTATGTTTCTGACGGGCGTGGTTATCTGGTGTTCGATCGTATTTGGACACGAGGGGTTCTGGTTCATTTTTATTAGTCTCGACGTTAGTTGTCTGTTCATTTTTTTTGTAATTGAATTCCCATTGAATTTCAGCTTCTTTGCTGCGTTTGTGCATTCGCTTATGCGATTTTCAGCGTTCTTTTAAAATCGGAACCTACAGAGGAGGAAATTGATCGAATTGCTTTCACAGCTTCTATCAGTGTTTTCGTTTTCACACTTCTTCTTATTTGGACGATGGCAGCCGCAGTTTTCGCGTTCGTTTTTTCAACCTATATTCTGAAAATGGGTGATATTTTTAGATTTTGGCGATTTCGAAGAAGCGACTGGAAGAGGTTCGATGAAAAGACCACGACAATTGAAGAAGTCTAGAAATTGATTTGAATTGAATTTTTTAGGAGAAATAAATCCGAGTTTCAGTTGAATTCTAAAATTTTCGAAAATCGCGGAATTTTGGACAAAAAATTAAAAATAAATCTAAAGAACACTACCGTACTTTAAAGGCGCATGGAAAAATAAAGAAAAATTTCAAGGGAATTTTTAAATTTTCGAAAATCGCGGAATTTTGGACAAAAAATTAAAAATAAATCTAATGGACCTATTCAGTTTGAAAAAAAAATACAAAAAATGTCGAGAAATTCAATGCAGAAATTGCAGAGAAATGTCGAGAAATGCAGAGAAACTTCAATTTCTCCGCATTGTTTGAACTGGTTTTCTTCGAGACCCAAACGATTTAATCTGTGTCCCTTTAAACAATTTTATGGAAAATGTTTGTTTTCGTGTCTATGATTGTGGAAATTATACAAAAAATTCAGTAGTGAGTCCCAATGGCCCTTAGATGCCCAAAATATCTGATTTATACCCAAAAAGACCGTCTGGGTCGAAAAAAAGACATGTCGAGAAATGCAGAGAAATTGCTATTTCTCTGCATTTCTCGACATTTCTCTGCAATTTCTGCATTGAATTTCTCGACATTTTTTGTATTTTTTTTTCAAACTGAATAGGTCCATAAAGAACACTACCGTACTTTAAAGGCGCATTCTGTAAAATTAATAAAAAATAAACCTAAAAAAGATTACAGTACTTTAAAGGCGCATGGAAAAATCGAAGGTTCAGCTTTGTAAAAATATGAAATTGTGTGAAAAAAATTGGTAATTTTAGTTAAATTCTCTAAATTTTCAAAAGATTCAGAGAAATTATTGATTATTCAGAAAATCGTGGGATTTCAGAAACAATCAAATCGTTGACTGCCGCACAGATTCATGTGGGCGGGGCATGTCTGCAATTTGTGCGCACTTTCGCGCCAAAACTTGATGGTTCTGAAGCGATTGAATTTTTTTTCCTTAAATTTAGGTATTAACCATAAAAGTTCAAATATTATGGGCAAGGATACAGCTCAATATAAATTACAAATTCAAAAAAAATTAATTGTTTGAAAATGTGATGAATTTGCAAGAAAACGTTAACTTTACGCATTACTGAAGGTAATCAGCAAAACAAAATCAATTTGATTAAAATTGATTTTTTTAAATTGAAATTTTTGATTGAAAAAATGAAAAAAGTGCAAAAAATAATGAAAAAAATAAGAACGAAACATGGTGATGATCCAAATCAACGCCCGCTCCATGAGAATAGTGAAAATGATGACGAATTGGATGAAGAGGTAAAATTTTTATAAAAACATGATTTTATTAAAATAAACATTGTATTTTTTTTGAAACATAAATGAATTATGAAGAAAAGAAAAAAACATGAAGAACTTCGTCACTGAGTCACAATGAAGACAACGATTCAATGAAGACAACGATCCACGATAACATAGGGAACCCGCTGGACAAGGATAGTTCCCGTTGCAAGACGAATTTGTACTTGGTTTCCCAGTTGGACATATTTGTACATCACAATTGATTGTTGGAATGCAAAACAATACAAACGCTATGATTGTGATGTAATAATATTTCATCTGTAATATCCTCGTTTTCATTAAATGGTTCTGAGAATTGAATGGTTCTTACCCTCATCGGTCGCAATTGACAAATTCTCTAAGCGACGAATTTATATGTGTTGAATATTCCGACTGATATGATGTTTCTGATCATTCGCATCATTTTTGGTTCAATCAGAGGTCATGTTGACGTTTTATTTTTTTTTGCCATGCTGGAAAATACGATTTTATTTTTTATTCTTTTTTTTTTCTAAAAAAAAAACAGGATTTTCAAACAGAAAAATGGGATTTTTCACTTTTTCAAAAGTCGATAGTTTTTTAAATAATTGTATACTTTAAATCTTTAAAAAATCAAGTTGAATTTTAAAATTTTCGAAAATCGCGGAAAATCATTAATAATAAAGCTTCAGACAGGGTGCCAGTTATTTTTTACTCTATATGGATTTAATTGTGAAACGTTCGTCCAAACCGATGTATTTTTCGGCGAAATGATAATTTAGTTGCTAAACATATATCGATTCTCTCTGCTTTCAAAATTCTGGCGAAATTTTCATTTTTTTGTTTTGAAAAAATTAAGAAAAGCGACGTTTTTCCCGTATTTTATGAAGTATCCCTTTTAGTTCCTGTAAGAAAAATTAATTTGACACTTACTAAAAATTATTAAACAAAAAAACGCTGAAAATCGGACAAAAATGAAAGAAATTTGAAAAAAATACACAAACAAACTGATAAATTCAAATTTCCGCACACACACCTCACTGCTGTTCGGTGGAGCGCACATGAAAATCCATAAAACGCGGTAATTTAAAATATTATCGCCGCAGCGGCGAAATTTTTAGCTAGCACCCTGTCTTTAAAGGCGCATGGAAAAATAAAGGAAAATTTTAAGTTAATTTTTAAATTTCCGAAAATCGCGGAATTTCGGGAAAAATCTGTAAAATTAACAAATAAACCTTAAAAAACTACCGTACTTTTAAAGGCGCATGGAAAAGTCGAAATTTCAGTTTTGTAAAAATATGAAATTGTGCGAAAAAAATTGGAAATTTTAGTTGAATTCTGAAATTTTCAAACGATTCAGAGAAATTATTGATTATTCAGAAAATCGTGGAATTTCAGAAACAATCAAACCGTTGACTGCAGCACAGATTCGTGTGGGCGGGGCATGTCTGCAATTTGTGCACACTTTTGCGCCAAAACTTGATGGTTCTGAAACGGTTGAATTTTTTTCCTTAAATTTAGGTATTAACAATAAAAGTTCAAATATAATAAGCAAGGATACTGCTCAATATAACTTACAAATTAAAAAAAAACAATTTTTTTGTGAAAATGTGATGAATTTGCAAGAAAACGTGAACTTTTCACATTTTAAAAGACGGAATGATGTTGAAGAAATTCAGTTTGATTAAAATTTTTGATTGAAAAAATGAAAAAAGTGCACGAAAATAAGGAAAAAAATAAGAAAGAAGCGAGAAAACATGGTGATGAGCCACATCAACGTCCGCTCCGTGACCATAGTGAATATGAAGAGGCATTGAATGCGGTTTGCTGTTGTTGTAAAGTAAAGGTTATTATTTTTAAAGTAAAGTTTCAAAAAAAAACCAAACAGGAACGAAAGGAGTGAATTATGTATATCACGTCAAAATCTGGAAATTTTGAACTTTGAAGAGCTCCAACTCGACTCAAGCTCAATATTTCTGGATGACACTTTCAGATAAGCATGTTGGTTTCATTCTTAACCATTTTACCAAATTTGAGCACATTTGGTTAACCTTTTTTTTAAAACACATTTTTTAACGTTTTACAAAAAATGTGTGTTTTTTTAAATCTCAACCAAATGCGCTCAATTTTGGCAAATCTGTTAAGACTAGAACCATTATGCCTATATGAAAGTTTCATTCAGAAATTTTGAGTTTGAGCCGAGTTATAAGGCCTCAAAATTCGAAATTGTGGCAAATTTTCAGATTTTGACGCGCTATAACTTGCTCCCCTGTGCATATTATCACCTAAATTTTGTAGTTTCTTAGTCTTCAGGATAAGCTCCCTCTAATGGGATAGGTCTAAGGTAACCCGAGTTCGTGCAGTTCCCTTGTGAGACCTTCGAAAAGCGGGTGTTACAATTTTTTAAAAATAGTCTCCAATTTTGAAAATATTTAATATATTGGTTTGGTAGCTTTTTATCAGGCTCCTCCCACATTTGCAAATGTCAAAATTGGGGGAAAAAACGCGAAAAAACCGATTTTTGGTGATTTCCTATTGTCAAGACAAGAATTTCTGTCGAAAAATGTCAAAATCAAAATATTTGAGAAAGTCGATAATTTTTTCAGATATGGGCATTTAGCGGTATCGGAGTTTTTTTCTTTTTGGCGATTATATCTTTTGGATTCGGTGTTCTTCTTCTCCATGACGGGTATCATTTTGCGTATTACTGGTTCACACTTGCAGCTGAAATTTTTATATTGTCTGCAAGTATCTGGTGTATTGTCGAATTTGGTCATTTTTTGTTTTGGTGCACTTTTCCTCTTCTCGGGGTAGGTTGTTTCCGAGTTATTTTTGAGAATTTGAACTCCCATTGAAATTCAGATCGTTAGCTTTGCTTGCGTGTCCATTTTCGTGATTATTAGAGCTCCGTCGGTGACCGACAGGGAATCTGAACTTTACAAAATGCGAATTGTTGAAACTGATAGAGCATTTCACAATCTTTTAATCTTTACACTTCTTCTTATTTGGACGATGGCAGCCGCAGTTTTCGCGTTCGTTTTTTCAACCTACATTCTGAAAATGGGTGAGATTTTTCAGCTTTTGGCGATTTCGAAGAAGCGAATGGAAGAGGTTCGACGAAAACACCGTCACAGGAAAACGCCGCCTTGAAGAAGTCTAGAAATTATTATTGATTGATTTGCAATAAATTTTTAGAATTTTTATTGCTTTTATTTCTTTAAAATAGTTTTAGAACACCGTACTTTAAAGGCGCATGGAAAAATGAAACCCAAATTTTAGTTGAATTTTGAAAATTTCGAAAGTCTCGGAATTTCAGAAAAAAATCTGTAAAATTCATGAAAACCGTTTTAAAAAACTACCGTACTTTAAAGGCGCATTGAAAAATCTGTAGTTTAATAAGAAAATTATGAAATTGTGAACAAATTTCAAATTTTAGGTGAATTTTCGAAAATCGCGAGAAAAATCAATAAATCCCGCCCGTTTTTTCAACGTAGAAATTAAAAAAAAACACGTTTTGCTGTAATTTTCAATTTTTTTGTTAAATATGCCTTAAAGACACCATGCCAGTGCCATTGACAGACACGATCCAAATAAGAGGCGAAAAATTAAAATTTTAAAGGGAGCCCAGGACAATGGCCCTATTCAATAATTGTGATTGGCGCAAAAAATCGACCGCGTTGGACGAACCGGCACGCATTCAAAATTTGTCAAATTGTGAACTTTAAACAGCTGTAATTTTACTCAAACTCAATATTTCGGGAAAAACCTTTCAGATATACACAATAATTGCATTCTTAACCAATTTGCAAAATTTGAACTAGTTTGGTTGAGATTTTTTTTGCCTTCAATATTCAAGAATGTGAAAATTCTTCAGATTTTGACTTTGAGCAGCTATAACTCGGCTCAAGATCAAAATTTCTATATGAAACTTTCAGATCTGCATAATGGTGCCATTCTTAACCAATTTGCCAAATTTGAGCAAATTTTGTTGAAATTTTTTTAAAACACATTTTTTAACGTTTTACAAAAAATGTGTGTGTTTTTTAAAAATCTCAACCAATTGCGCTCAATTTTGGCACATAGGTTAAGACTAGTATTCTTATGCATGTCTAAAAATTTAATCCAGAAATATTGAGTTTGATCCGAGCTACAGCTCTTCAAATTTCAAATTTTTGGCAAATTTCCAGATTTTGACGCGCGGTAACTTGCTCCCTTGTGCATATTAACAGCTGGGATTTGCAGTTTCTTAGCCTCCTTGATGAGCTCTTTCTAATGAGATAGGTCTGATGTAATACTCTTCGGCCGAGTTCGTGCACTTCCCATGTTAAAACATACCTGCATATGGGGTCGAACTGCTATCAAGATTTCACACATTTCGATACTTTTGGCATCAATCGATAAACTTTTTGGTGAGTTTTTTTTGTAAAATTTATTTCTTAATTAAAAAAATGAATTTATTGTATTTTTTCAAAAAATCTCTCCGAAAAATCCAAAATCTCATGAAAAAAACACAGAAGAATAGGAAATTAGCGTTTCCAACTACAAAAACCAAAATATTTTTCTTTTGAAAAAAAAATATTTAGAAAAAAAAGGAACGAAGAAGACCGACTGCTAAAATGAAGTGTGTGTTGAGCTATTAAATAATTGAGATGCGCACCTGTTTTTAGCAATACAATAATAATACACCAAAAAGACACGGAAAATGTGGAAATAAGAAGAAGAAGAAGCGAGAGAAAAAAAATAGAATATAATCGGGCGTGTCGAATCAATTTTTTGATGATTCTTTTTTTTAAGACATTTTTTGGCTGGGGGAAAATTTAAAAAAAAACAAACATTTCGAGGCACTTGATATGACTTATATAAAAAATATATGAAAAATATAATTTTTGAAAAAATAGCACCGTTTTTATAAATTTTTCTTTTGGAAAATTTTAAAAAATTACTTTTTTTGTTATTAAGAAGAGAGAGAAGGTAAGTACCCTGGTCAATAATGTACTTTTGGGGGGTGGGGGGTATTAAGATTTTTTTTTTGACGGGGGGTTGGAAAATCATGCGAATTTTATTGCGGATGTATCCTTCGTTGTTGGCTCCGAAGAATGTACCTGTCCACTGGTTCGTAGGCCACCAGACCCTGTAATTAATTTGTTAATAATTTGGCGGGAAGATAGTTAAAGTTTTCGGGGAAAATGGGGGAAAATTCAGGTTTTTTGGGGCAATTTTCGGGGTTTTTCTAGAATTTTCACATAGAAAAGAATTTCTAGAATCTTATGAAGTTTTGGAATCTAGAATTTTTAGATTTTTTCCGAATATTCAAAACTTTAAAAAATTGAAAATTCCAATTTTTTTCCTAAAATCCACATTTTCCGCCCAAAAAGGGATTTTCAGCCAATTTTTCTAATAATTTTTAAAAAACATCGGAGTATAACGAATACTAGAATTGTTCAGGTTTTTTCAGAATTTTTTTTAAAGGAGTAAACTGAAATATTGAACATTTTCCAAAAATCCACATTTTCCGCGATAATTTCTGAATTTCGACTTTAATTGAAATTTCAATTTTTAGAGTATTCTCCAAAATTTCAGACTTAATCTAAGAGATTGTCAAAAGGCAATTTTCGGAATTTGTGGAATTGTTCTGGTATCCCAGTTTTTAACGGATTTTTCTGAGTTTAAAAGCTCATCTGGATAATGTGGATTTTTGGAAAATTTCTACAATATCTTAGTGAAATTCTTTAAAATGTCGCTTTTTTAAAAATGTTCAAAAAATCTGAAAAAAAAAACTGAGCAATTCTGAAAACTTCTCGATTTTTTTGAAAATCTCCGAAATTATAGCGGAAAATGTGGATTTTGGAAAATCTTCAATATTTTAGTGTACTCCTTTAAAAAAATGTCTGAAAAAATCTGAAAAATTATAGCATCTATAAAACTCCGAAATTTTCTAAAAAAAAGGGAAAAAATCCTAAAATGTTAAAAATTGTCTGAAAATTTAAAATTTTCGCGGAAAATGTGGATTTTTGGAAATTCTTTAATATTTAAGTTTAATTCTTCAAAAATTGAAAATTCCTTTTTAAAAATTGTGGAAATTCCTGAAATTCCAAAAGTGTCCAAAAATTTTTGAATTCTAGGCAAATCTTAAAATCTTTGAATTTATCCGGAAACTGTGGATTTTTTGAAAAATTTCAGTTTTGAAAATCGGAAAAATTGAAGAAGTCCGAAAAATCGTCCTCTAAAACCCGAAAAATGCTAGAATTCTCAAAAATTTTCATATTTTTCTTTTTCACTCCCAAAAAAAACTTACCATTGGCCAAATTTTCAATTAAAAATATCATATATTAATATATATATATAAACTATATACAAATAAGCATCATCTGGGGTGTGCATAATAAATAAATAATGTGAAAATATATATAATTTCAGAATTTTCTACAAAAAAACCGGTTCCGGCTCATTTTGTTTCAATTCACTATAAGTGTTCAAATATCTAGCATGTATAGACCCTGTAAATGAGAATTCTAAAAATTTTCAAAAAAAAATTGAGCTGTCAAAACATAAAAAAAACGAGAAAGGACACGAAAAATAATCAAGCACACAAACTTTTCTGTTGCTCCAATTCCCGCGCGATTTTCAGCCGTCGATATGAAGCCCGAAGTCGATCGGCGGTCGAAGTTGTCAGCGAATTTGGATGCGAGTCGTCATTCACCGATTGGAATGCTTTCACAACGCGAATCTGTAATCACGGGAGGGACGTGGTGAACGTGTGCTTTTGCTGGGAAACGCGAAAAAATTTTCACTACGAAATTTCCAGGTGAGAGAGATATTTAGAAAAAAAATAGTACCACATTTCTCACTATTGTCATGGATTAGAAACATCAATCACAAATGAAAATGTTAATTTTTTCGAGAGAGATTTCAGGATAGAAAGGTGACAAAACACAAACACACCAAACAGAAGTGGTTTCTGACTTGCTTCGAATCGATTACTGTAGTTTTTCGTGTTTGAGTTTTGTGTACGCAAATTTGCGTCGTGGTGTATTGCACCTTTTCCCCCTAGCTTTGTCACTATTTTTTTTTTAAATTAAAGTTAGATTTTTTCGATGAAATTCCAGATTTTCAACAAAATTCTTTTTTAAAGTTTCAGCAGAATTTTGCTGAAAATCTGGAAAAATTTCGAAAATAACAATTTTTAAAATAGTTTTAATTATATCTCGAAAAATTTGCAATGTTATAACTTGTAACTATGATATTCTTGCTCTCCAAGTTACTAGCTTCAATTTGACATACAACATGACCCACTTTGGGTCAGAAAACTTTTTGTGCCAAAAAGATCCTAATTTTCTGAAAATTTTTAAAATATGCCATTATGTATCTCAAACGAATGCTGGTGATCTGGGGAATACGAAAATGTTAGAGAAACGGCGAAAAAATGTGAAAATCATTCATAATTTAATGAAAATTTGTTTTAAAACATTATTTTTTACTTCTTATACTCAAATTCAGCTTCCTAAATTCTGGGATTCCATTTCTAATCTGACAATAGCAAGAACCGGGTGCCCTTCTTCATCTTCTTTCAATATAAAAAGCAAAAAATCTACCTACTATTATTTACTATGAATAAAAAACCAAAAAAAAATTCATAAAAATATGTCAAACCTGTGTCTGCAACCTGGTCAATCCCAACAACCAAAGAACCTGGCCTGGCCTCTTCTCATCCGATGTTCCGTCCGGTTTGATTGGAAGCGCACTCGTCGTGCTCGGTACATCATATTCCCCGGACAACAGAATCGACGTCGGTTGGACGTCTCCTTTTCCAAATCTAAACGATTTCGGCAAAATCGTCGATGGAATCAGGTTGATGATCTGGAAATGTGTGCAAAATGGTGCATTTCTAATTTCATGAATCGATTAAAGCATGCCATTTCTATATGAATTCACATCTTGTACCGTTTGTGCCTCTCACAACGAAGAGACATGTTTAAAATTACTACTACGAACATTCTAACACGCTGCGTGACCTTTTCAAGACATTTTTGTGAAAAATAAAGGTGATTTTCTGTTACTTTTGGTATGATGCGTTTAATTTGCAAATAATGTGTGCACCAATTGCAAAAATGGGCGTGGCTTAGTAATTTAAAATATTTTATTGATATTCTGGAGTCATAAATTCGCATAAATTGCGAAAAACTTTGAATTTTTTGCTAAAAATTAGAAAAAGGGGCGTGGCTTAGTAATTTACTGGAGCCAATGCGTCGCGGTCCGCGTTGCGTATCCTTTTTACACTCAAAAACACCAACCTGTCCCCAAATTAGCTCTCCAAGTCCACATCCGATACAAACAAGCCATTGGGTCAAATCCAAAGGAGCCGTCGAGAACCACTGGCCACCAAATTGCACAATAAGCACCTGGGAAATAAGTGTCGTAATCCAAATGACGCAGAAAATCGGATTGGTGAAGATTCCGGCGAAAATGTTGCGTTCACCATGGATTTTTCTGGCATTGATCTCATTGACAAGGGTCATTAAGACGAACGCGTTGAAAATAATGGTGAAATGAGCACTTGGCGGTGTGCCAAGTTCGGAATTTCGGCCGGACGGCGTGTTCGGGATGAATTTGTCACCCCAGAACATGATGGCGAAGAGGATGGTCAATTGGTAGACGGCGTGTCCGACGATGTTTTTCACCATTGTTCGTGAGATGAGGGATTTTGTTCGGCCGTACGGTTTTCGCTTGAGTAGGTCTTCGGTTGGCATTTCGGTGGCCAAGGCAAGAGAGGCCAAGGTATCCATGATAAGATTAACCCAGAGCATTTGAACGGCTTTAAGTGGTGAGTCGGAAATTGCACATGCTCCGATGAAGGCGATTGTGACGGCGACGACGTTGACGGTCAATTGGAATTGGAGGAATTTCGCGATAGAATCGTAGACGTTTCTTCCCCACATTACGGCTTTCACGATTGAGGTGAAGTTGTCGTCGGTAAGGATGATGTCGGATGCTTCCTTTGCGACGTCAGTTCCTGCGATTCCCTGGAAAACATATGATTTTTTTTTGAAATTTCAGAATTTTACTTTTTTTTTTAAATTCAATAATTTAAGAACAAAACACCCGTTTCCTAATTTCTGATTCTTTAGATGAATCTATCTAAAGAATCATGTAAGACGCTACTTAAAATTTTCAGAAAAATTCAGGAATTATTGATTTTTCAAAAATCGATCGATAATTTAAATAAGTTCTGAAAATTATTGATTTTTCTAGATTTTTAGAATCTTCAGCATTTTCTTTAATTTTCAAAAAATTCTGAAATTATTGATTTTTCCGATTTTTGAAAATTTCAGAAAATGTTGAAATTATCGATTTTTCCAATTTTTTGAAATTTTCTGAAAATTTTGGAATTATTGATTTTTTGAAACTTTCAGAAAATTCTGGAATTATTGATTTTTCAAAAATCAATCGATAATTTTTTTGAAGAATTTAATTTTTTTAATTTTCAGAAAATTCTGAAGTTTTTTTTTAGATTTTTGGAAATGTCGGCGAAATCGCCTTTTTTTTTATTTTCAGAAAATTACTGATTTTTCAAAATTGATCTATAATTCAAAAAAATGTGAAAATTCCTGAATTATTGATTTTTCCAATTTTTGGAAATTTCAGAAAATTCTAGAATTATTTATTTTTCAAAAATCGATCGATAAATTTCTAAATAGTTGAAAATTTTAATTTTTTGAAAAACTCCGAATGTTCATTTCGAATTTTCGATGATTTTGAAAACTTTTAACATTTTTTAAAAATTTCAGCCAATTTTTGAAAAATTCCTTAAATTTTCTAGATTTTTAGAAATTTCAACCTTTTTTTTTAATTATCAGAAAAAATAACGACTTTAATTGTGAATAGAATACTGAATTTAGCTTAAAATAAATTTAAAAAAAATTATCTTTGAAACTGTAAATTTTTTTGAAAGAAACAAACCATTGCAAATCCGACATCAGCTTTTTTCAAAGCAGGCGCGTCGTTGGTTCCATCTCCGGTTACAGCGACGACTTCTCTGGAAAAAAAGTGGCATAGAATTGGGTTACTAGAAATTTTAAAGAATTCTAAAGACAGTGTACCACCAAAACCATAAAAAGTCCCACTTTTTCATATTGTTGGACTCTATCTTTAAAATAAAAATAATCAAAAATTCTCACCGATTCTTCGTAGCCTTACTATCAATAATTCCCTTCACCAAAACATATTTATCCGACGGTTGAGCTCTCGCCAAAACCCTCAATTTCGGCCAAATCATATCCAATTTCGCTTGATTCACCTTCCCATCAGCGTCCCGGATCCTAGCGTTAAAGTCCTTGCCCTCCAATGCGAGGAAATCTCCACCAGGTTGCATGATCCCACACTGGGTGGCAATCGATCGAGCCGTGTTGATATTATCCCCGGTGACCATTCGAACAGTAATTCCAGCGTTTTGACACTTGGCAATCGCTGCCGGCACTTCCGGTCGCACCGGATCTTGAATCCCCATTATCGCAATCGCCGTCATTCCCTCTCGAACCTTCTCCTCATCCTCCCAATCAATATCCCCTTCATATTCCTCCTCATATTCCTGCTTCTTACTTCCCGCCGGTACCAAATCCTTAAACGCCAATCCAATGGTCCGCAATCCATCCGACGCCATCGGCTCAATCACATTCTGCGTCATCACTTGCACCTCTTTCGGCCCAAAATTCTCAATTTTCGCGCCCTTTCCGAATATATGACTGCATCTTCCCAAAATAATCTCCGATGCTCCTTTCGCGAACACTCGATACTTCTTCTCGCCCAATTCAACAACCGTCATCATCGATTTTCTCGAAGAATTGAACGTATAGACCTTGAACAGCGATTCTTCGGGGAATTTCTTTCGAATATCCTCGTAGCCTTTTCCCGAATCCATGATGAAGCCGAAAAGCGCGCATTCCGTCTTATTTCCCACTTGTTGACGTTGTTCTCCCGGGTTTTTCGGCAGGATTACGGTTGAACTGTAGCCGCTGTTCACGACGATTCCGTTAAAGAGAAGGTCACGGGTTACTGGGTCCAAGGATTCGTATTTTGGTACTTCTCCTTTATAGAATTGGTCTGGAAATATAATTTTAAGAGCATTTTTTAAAAAAGTGGGCGGGGCTTGACTGGGGGAGCAAGCCCCGCCCACTTTAATCTTCAATAATCTTGTTTTTAAATAAAAAAAACAGAAAAATACAAACATTTTCAAAATATCGATTTTTTGCTTAAATTAAAAAATTCCACTTCTTAAAGACAAGGTACGACTTGAAATTTTTTCCCGATTTTTTGGTCAAAAACAAAAATTGACGGAAAAATAGTTTTTTCTAATCGTTTTTTGCTAGAAAAATCGGTGTTTTTATCGAAATTCAGAAATTCAACTTCTTAAAGACAGTGTACCATTTGCAAGCTGCATAAATTCACATTCTTAAAGGGAGGGTACCACTTGAAATTTTTTTTTCGATTTTTTTGTTTTTCAGTTCAAAAATCTTTTAAAATATTCGACTTTTATGAAATTCAAAGATTTTACTCCTTAAAGACAGGGTACCACTCAAAATTTTTAATTTTTGTAAAGTTAATTTTTTTTTTTCGCCAAATTTTCTAAGATCCATTAAAAGTGCGCGGGGCTTATCAAACAAAGCCCTCAAACTCACCATTAATATACTGTTGAACACATGTCATTCGATTCGTCGTAAGGGTTCCAGTCTTATCAGAACAAATCGATGTAGCATTTCCCATGGTCTCGCAAGCGTCCAAATGCCGGACCAAATTGTTATCCTTCATCATTTTCTTCACCGAATACGTTAAAGCGAGGGTGATAGCCAATGGAAGTCCCTCGGGGACAGCAATAACCAAGACTGTGACTCCGATAATGATGAAGTTGACAAAGTGCGAGATGTCAGAGGCCTGAAAAACTAGTTTTTAATACACACAATTTATCGGGAGTTCCCCTCCCCCTACCTCAAAAGAGTGCCCATCGATTGCATATTTCGAGATACAGTGCCGAAGGATGAGAATCAACACCGTCGCCGCGGCCACAATACTTCCAATATAACCGATTTGAAGCGCCAAGTTGGACAATTTCGCTTGAAGTACTGATTTTGTGACATGTCCCGCGTCGTCCTCATCAACAATGGCTGGTTGTTCCGGTGCTCCTTTCTCGGTACCATTTGGTAGTCCATTTCCGACTGTTAGGTGTGGTGCTTGTCCTGGAAAAATGAGCGATTTTTTATGGGTCTGAAAATCAATGTCAAAAATGCGAGGTACGCAATTTATAAATTGGAGGTGCGCTGACGACAAATTGCGTATCTTGACGAATCTACGCAATTTATCGTCGGATTCTGGTTTTTGGGAGTCAAAGTTTATTTTAAACATAATTTTGCAGCAAAAGTCATTTTTTCGAGATTTTCAGATATTTATAGGGCCTACTCACCATTAGTAATATGTTCTTCCTTCTTATCCTCCTTCTTCTCCTTGGCAGCACCCAACAAACTCATAATAATACCCGTCTGACTGTTCAATCCAACAGCTGTTACAATAAATCTTCCAGAACCTTCCATTGCGTGTGTTCCTGACAAAAGGATCGGATCAGTGTCCTCTGATTTTCGGATCAGATCGGATTCTCCAGTGAGGGAAGACTCGTCGATTCGCAGGTCATTGGATTGGATCAAAATACCGTCGGCTGGCAATAAATCTCCATATTTCACACGTGCGATGTCTCCGACGACTAGCTCGTTGACAACAATGTCAACTGGTTCGCCGTTTCGGATAACGGAGAATTTGTGCTCGGTTTCGATTTTTGATTGGAGGCCTGAAAAAAATCCAGATTCGTGTTTCAAAGGTTTTTTGCGGGATATACCTCTAAACTGTTTTTCTTTCGTCCAATCGTTCAAAGCGGTTACCATGACTACAACAATAACTGCGACTAAAATTGCGACACCTTCGATCCATCCGGCCTCTTGTTCTGATGAGTCGTTGCCTGGAATTTTATAAAATCAATTTTTTAATTAAATTTCCGAACTAAGTTAGGTAAATATAATTTTCTTTTTCTCCAAATTATTAGCTTCAATTTGACATACAACATGACTCACTTTGCGTCAGAAAATTTTTTGTACCATAAAGATCCTAATTTTCTGAAAATTTTTAAAGTATCACATTATGTATCTCAAAAGAAAGCTTATGATCTAAGGAACACGAAAACGTTAACGAAATTTCAAAAATGTGCTAAAAATAAGTTCAATAATGTTTGGAAAACAATATTGTAATGAATTTCAATCATATTTCGAAAGATTCGAAATTTTAAACGTTTTAAATAGGATATTTTGGCTCTCCGAGTTACTAGCTTCATTTTGACATACAACATGCCCTACTTTTGTACAGAAAATTTTTAGGTACCGAAAAGATCCTAATTTTTCGAAAATTTCAAAGTATGGCATTATGTATCTCAAACGAAAGCTGGTGTTCAGGAGAACATCATAAAACCAGAGAAATGTTTAAAAAATAAAAAAAATTTGAGAAATAGAGAAAAACGATAATTTCAAAATTACTTTCAGTGATATTTTGCAAGAATCAAAAATAAGAACGTTGAAAATTTAAAATAATTATTTGCTAAATTGTTAGCTTCATTTTGACATACAACATGCCCTAATTTGGGCGAAAAAAATTTTGGTACCAAAAAGATCCTAATTTTTCGAAATTTTCCAAGTATGGCATTATGTATCTCAAACGAAAGCTGGTATTTTGGAGAATACGATAAAGTCACAAAAACATTGAAAAAATGAAAAGCGTCGATGAAACGTTCAAAAAACTCACTCTGATGAGTCACCGGCGGCTTATAAAACGACAATCCCAACGAGACCAGTGCAGCCACTAGTAAAATAACGAGCGTAATATCCTGTACCGCTTCCCATGCGAGACGAAAAAACGACTTGGATGGCGCCGGCGGAATTTCATTCTTCCCGAACGCTAAGCGTCTTTTGTGCAATTCGCCGTCGTCTTTCGGCAGTCCGTTTATCGGATCAGTCTTTAATCGACTGCAAATTCCTTCTACTCCTCCATATGTTGAATTTATCTGAAAATTTCCGCTAGTTTTTCCCGAATTTGTTGTTCTTAATTTTCGTATCGAATTTCCAACAACTTCCCCCCTCACACACACACACAAAAAAGAACAAAACCAAGGTCATACTTCTAACAAAATTGATAACATATCGTTTCGATGCCCTTTACACAATTCTCGCAACATTTCTCCACTTGTTTACACTATTTTTATGGCAATCAATTGAAAAAAAAAATGAAGGAATGAACAAGGTGAAACCTCCCAAAAAAAGGATCCTGATGACATTTTTAATTAAATTAGAAATGGTTAATGAAAAAAATGAGTCATGGGGGAATTTTTTGTAAAAAGTTATTACAAAAAATTATTTTTTTCAACATACAAAATTTAAAAATATTGATTTTCTATTATTTTTGGAAATTTTGCGTTCCCACTTCCTTATCGGCAACAACCAGCGCTCCGTCTTCAGTGCACCGATGGCTTAGTGGTAGCGCGTCTGCTTACTAATCTCAAGGTTGTGAGTTCAATCCCCCTTGCTCAAAAACCGCCAGTTTTGTTCTTTTTTTTCCAGAAAAAAGAATAAAACGAATGACGTAAAAGGTCCGAGAGACACAACCGCCTTCCCGAAATCCAATTTAAAAACATCGTCAAAAAGAAGGGAGGAATACGTACCTTGTCAAGCGCCTCGGCACCCCTCAACTCCATCAACGAGCGTAACTCGGCCGTTGAGCACTCATAATCATTATTATGTGGCATCGTCACGCCAAGTTGGGTGGATGGCTGAAAATTTCAAAAGTTTTAAGAATGAAATTTTGAAAAGAAATATTTAAAAGAACAGAAAAAATTGTTCATAGGGCAAAATAATGATTGTGGTGATGGTGGTAGGGGGGAGAAAACTAAACTAATTGTTCGAGAGTGATGATGATTGATACCAAAAAAAGAAATACCCGTTTTTCTTCAAAGATGTGTGGAAAAATTCGTGGGCGGGGTTTCGTTAAGGATTGTCTCAAGAGAATAAAATTATTTAAAAAATTTTTTGGACATACGTAAGTTGCTGTTATTTTTAGCTTCATTTTTAGATGATTCTAGAAAAAATTGGAAGTTCGTTTTTTGAGACCTTGGGAACGAGGGATAATGGGTACTTTTTGGTTTTAAGTACCCAATTTTAGAAAAACTGAAAAAAAGTGGTGTTTTGTCAATTTTCAGGAAGCAAATCTTATCGGTGAAAGTAAAATGGGTTGAAGTTTGATACCCCGAAAAGGGATCTTAAACTAAGAGTTTTGCCAAAATTTAGATATTATTTTATAAACTAAACCTAGGAAAATCTAATTGCAAGTTTTTAGGCTAATCCGGTCAAAAACTTCTGAACTTTGGACGTTTGTTGAAGCTTCTATATTTTTCTGAAAAAAAGAGCTGGGTAGTTTGACACCCCCAAAAAATGGTTTATAGTTAGAGTTTCGGAAAAATTCTTAGATAATTTTTTGAAATAAATATACGAGAATCTAAAAACAAGATTATAGAATTATCCGACCAAAATATTCTGAAATTCGAAAGTTTTTCGAAAACCATCCTTTTTTCAACAAAAAAGCGATAACTGACACTTTGGCACACCAGAAAGTTAGGTTATTCTTTGAATTTCAGAAAAAAAATGATATCAATTAATAGAAAAAATCTAGAAGAATCTACGAACAAATTTTTATAATAATTGGACGAGAACTTTCTAAATTCTAGCCGTTTTTTTGACACCCATCCCGTTTTCTGTCAAAAAAACGAGGAGTCATTCCGACACCCTATAAAATTACATTTTCTCAGACAATCCCTATTTTTTTGACAATAATCGATAGCAGGCATCTCATATAACAAAATACATAAATTTTCAGACAAATCTGAAAATAATTGACTGAAATATCGGACTTTAACACACCCCAATTATTTTGCCTAATCTCAAAAATTAAAATAAACGAGCAGTTCAAAATCCATATCTCTAAATCAAGATCAATAACCCAAGTAACTTATTATTTCTATAAAATCCAAAAAAAAAAATTAATTCCCAAAAATTTTCTAGGATATTTTTCAACAAAAGGAGAAAACCAAAATCCCTCTAGAATATTGCGTGCTAATCCTGCCACCCTTATTCCTAATCCCTCTTTGAAAAAAAAAGCACACAATTTTTTTCGAAGATTATCAGAAAATCAATTTTTTTTCCATAGGTAATCTGGTATTTAATGGATTTTGGATGAATTTCAAAATTGCGGCTGAATTCCGGGACAATTCCAAATGGATCTAAAACAACACGAATTTTAAATCAGAAAACTGGAAAATTATAGAGGGAAGGGGGAATCAATTTGTCGAGGAAATGGGATGGGACTCGTGACACCAATTTGAGAATCAGGGAAAAACTAATAAATAATTGAGGTTTTGTAGGTTTTCGTGAAAATCACGTTGAAATTTCAGGTTTTTTGAAAGGGGGGGGGGGTTAGAGATCAAAGATCCGAGAAGATCCAGGTGTTTTAGTATCAAAAATTTAGAGATTTGATTGTCCTTTGAGAAAAAAAGAAAAATGGCATAATATAATCCACAGAAGGCTAAAAATTTTGAAAAAAAAGTAAATAGGTGAGTTATTGAGTGCAATTTTGAGGGCTTTTAAAAATTTTGAAAACATTTTTTAAAATCCAATTATTAATGAAGTTTAAAGAACAAATTTTGCTTTTTAATTTACAAAAAAAAGGATGCAAAAATATTGATTATTAGCTTAGATACAGCCTCTCAAAGTTGAAGGAAAATCATTTTTGGTCAAAATTTTTTTTTCAAAAAAATTTAAAAATCTAGCATTTTTTAAAGTTAAAGATATTGAAAAACAAAATTTCAGACCTTATGATCAATTATTGTTTGAAAAACGCAAACAATTTTGAGATTTTCACCAAAAAGGAATTCGAGAAAAAAGTTGTTATCGCGTGTTTTGGTGTATTTTCGAGGGCTCGTAAAAATATTAAAGAAGCTCATAAAAACAAAATTAATATATATTTCATAGAAAAAACTTTGTTTTTTTGATTTATAAAAAATGATTCATGAAATAACGTTAAATTGGTGAGATACAAGTCATCAAAGTCGAAGAAAAATCAGTTTTCAGGCCAAAAAATTTTTTTCGAAAAAACCTACAATTTTCGGGTTACTGTAGATTTTTAGCAAATTTAAGACAGGTTTTTCAGTCTCAGGATCCAGTTGAATAAAAGGATTTATGGAAAAATTTCAAGTTTGAGGAAAAAATCAAGTTTTTTAAAACACGAAAAAAATAGTTTTCACGTGTTTTGGTGCATTTTTGAGGGCTCATTAAAATTTAGGATATACAGCTACATTCTTAATTATTTTTAATTTTATTCAAAAAAATTTTCTAAATTCAAATTGCAAAAAATTGTCAAAAATAATAGTCACGAGCTGAGATACACATCCTCAAAGTCAGACGAAAAAAATTTTTTTGGAAAATTTTTTCTGCTTCTAAAGCTTTTCAGGTGACATTTTTAAGACAAATTTCTGATTTATAGCCCCAATGTTCATATGCCAAAATAATTTCGAAGATAAAAATAAGAAAAAGCTCAAAATTTCAGAATTTGGGGGTCAAAAATGGAACATTCCCTAAATTTCAGCCAAAATCAGAAAACTTTAAGAATGTAAAATACTAAGTCAAAACTGGAAATCACATCGATTGTTATAAACGAATTTGAAATCATATCAATCACGTTAAAAACCCCAAAAAACAAAAATTTCCCAAATTTTCACCAAAACTGACCAAAAATCGGCTATATTTTGACCTGAAATGACTCATAATTGACTTATAAATGACCTGAATTTAGCGAATAGAGTAGACCCGCAAAAAAACAAACAAAATTTTTTAAACAATATCAAAAATATATTGAAAACACTCCACAGAACCGCAGATTTTTGTGTTCTCGACATGAGAGTGTGAGAGGCGAGAGATGGAGAGACGCCAGAGAAAAAAAGAAGAAAACTAGAATCTGTATATACATTTATATATATATTATGAATCTGTACGTTTCATATCTATGATTTGTCTCTTCTTTTCATTTTTTTGCCCTCTACGCCGCACGTTAATCGGTTGTCGGAGAAAGAGAGAGAGGGGGGATGGATCATGATGATCCAATACGGATCATCTTTTTTTTCAGGAATTGATCCGAAATTGGCCCGAAATTTTTTTTAAAAATTTCGGTTATTTCAGACTTCCGGTGGTGGTCTTTGGTTATTGTTGCTGGAGGCCAAATTCAATTGTATTGAATTGGAATTTAAAAAATTAGATTATTTCTACATTTTTTGGTCTTGCCACGTCATTTTTGAAAAAAAGAGAAATTTACAGAATTGGATATTGTCACGCCAAGTGATTTTTATTTGAAAATTGCGTCTTTCCACGTGATCGTTTAGAAAAAGCTTTAAATTTGGGCTTGTCACGTTAATTTTTATCAAAAAAATCTCAATTTTGTATCCTGCCACTTTAATTTCTAAGAAAAATCAAAATTTTGGGTCTTGCCACGTCAATTTTCAAAAAAACCTAAGTTTGGGCACGTGCCACGTCATTTTCAAGAAAATTAGAAGTTTTATGTTTTCTCACGTCATTTTTCACTGAAAATCCAAATTTTTGGCCTTGCCACGTCACTTTTAGGGAATTTTGAAATTTTTAATTTTGCCACGTCATTAGCAGAGATGAAAATGTAGTTTTTTAAAGGTGTTTGGAAATTTTCACAAAAATTGGGTCCTGCCACGTCATTTTTGGAAAAACCATTTAAAATTCGCAAAATTGGGTCGTGCCACGTCATTTTTCAAGAAAATTTGAAATCTGGAATTTTGCCACGTCATTTTTCAGAAGACGAAAGTTTTAGCACGTGCCACGTCATTTTAAAATTTCCATGAAAATCACAAAAAAGGAAAGGCAGGTGATTTTCCAGGGTCAGACATTGTCAGAAAATTAAAAGTTACCACAGCAAAAATAAACTTTTTTTTGAAATTTTTGCAAAAAAAAAACATTAAACACGTAGTTTTTGATTCCAGTGATGCTGGAATCGGAAATTCGAATTTCCTAATCAATGTTGGAAAAAGAGCGAAAAATGTTTTTTTTTTCCTCGATTTTTCACGCTTAGAAAATGCGCCACAAATTGCCCCATTAATCCCTTTAGGCAAACGAGAAGAAAAAGAAGAACAAGGAGAAGAGGAAAAAAAACGGGAGGAGGAAATGGGGTTTATTGGAAAATTGGAAGAATGCACTTTTAAGATGTATCTTTGAGTCTGGGGTCTAATAAGTGGGGGGGGGGGGGGGGGTTACGTTGGTGGACCATTTCTCGGGCTGGTGATGAGATTAGCGGTTGGAATTTGGTATTTTCAGATTTTAAATTATTTGAGCTTTTTAAAAATCTATATTTCATTGGAATTGATAAATCTTGGGTCGAGATACATTGGTTTAAATTGAGAGTGTCGGCATGAGAGTATGGGTCAGTTTGATGGACGATATCTTGAAGAAACGTTAAGATGAGTGTTAATTGTTTATATTTTCCAATTTTAAGATATCCAAGATTTTGAAAAATATTTATTTCGTAAATATAAACAAATATTTCGCGGGGATACATTGGTTTCAAAAGAGTGGTAGAAACAATGAGGGGGGGGGGGGGCTAACATGAGTCACTTTGATGGCCCATATCTCAGACAAATATTAAGAAACAGTATTCACTTTTTATATTTTCGAATTCTATGATATCTGGGCTTTTCAAAAATATTAATTTTATAAAAATAAACAAATTTTGAGCGGAGATATATTGGTTCAAAGTGGGTGACATTTCGAAAAATAAATTATTTTTAGAAATTCAAAAAAACACCGAATTTATTGAAAATTTTAATTAAATTTAAATTTATTTTTTATTATATTTTCATAAATTATTTTTTTTAATCATAGAAATTGGACGATTTTGGCCCAATCAGGGGGCCGACAAAAAAACAGCCAAAAATCAACGGTAGGGTCAAGTTTAAAGGTTGGTGCCTTTTAGAATTTTCAGAAAAATGATCAATTTGATATAAATTTGTAATTTAAAATATTTTTTCTTTTAGAAAATATAAAAACAATACCAAATTGACTATTTTTAGCCAAGATATACCACCCCAAACTTGATCGAAAATCAAAACATCAAAAAATGTCTGATCTTTAAGCTTATATCTTTTTTGGTCAAAACCCCTACTTTTTAAAAATTCGACGTATAATTAGTATCAATTTTTTATGCTCTTTTTAAATATCACAATAATTTTCAAAAATACTAAGTTTTTGCAAAGTTATGATGCTTTAAGTGTGTGACCTTTCTCGGAAAGAAATGGGGGAATCACTGTCAAAAAATCGATATTTTAAAACTATTTCGGGCTCAATTTTCAATTTTCAGACATTATTTTTTTGCAAATCAAACAAGAAAAGTGTCTTAAAAGTAAAATTGGCAATGACAGTTTGTAAAAAAAAGAAAAAAAAAGGGAACAAAAAAATTTTTAGAATATTTTTTAAGAATGAAAGAGAAACCGTTCCAATGTCAATGAATCATGCGTTTTTGTGAAATATAATATAATAATTGTTTGACAACATTTTTTGAAATACAAAAAAGTGTTTCGAACGCATTTTTTAACTATTAAAAATTATTCTGAAAACTTCGATTTTTTTGTAATATTTTTCTTCTGAAAAAAAGCTGAAAATACAATTTTCAGAAGCTTAAATGAACAAATATTTGTAAAATTATTCAAATATTGGATGAGTACAGTAACCTATGAATTTTTGAAAAATATTTTTAGAAAAAAAATTTTCAAAAAAATTTTTTGGCACAACTTTGAGATACAATTTCTCTACGCAGACTCATTATTTATGGCTAACATTTACCGGAAATGAAAGATAAAAATTTTCGTTGCCAAATTTATCAAAAATCAGAAAATTACACAATTTTTGAAAATTGTTGTACGCCACCGGAAACGCGAGAAAACACGTGAAAGCGAATGTGTTACAAGGGGCGAGAAACTGTCCAAAAATACTGGATTATTTAAATTTTCTTCACATAAAATTTCGATTTACGTCAACGACTATCATAAAAATTATCATAAGTATAAAACAGGCCGCTTATTTTTTCATATTTTGCAACAATTACTAGGTAATTAAAAATCGTTTTAAAAACCTATAAAAATACACTTTGTGTGTGAAAAAAACAATGATAAGGTGGTTATTTTTGAAAAAAACTGTTCGAATTGATAACAATAACAAATTTGGTTTTGAAAAATGCAAAAAAAGGGTCCATTCATGTCGAAAAATGGGGATTTTCCGAATTTTTTGGAAATTTTCTCGAAAAAAATTTTTTTCGAGAAGAACGAAGCTATATTAGGGAGCAAGAGGTATGTATATGTGTGGTAGAGAGAGACAGCTTCTCTCTTCTCTCATTCTCTCGAAACTCACAATTGATTTCTCTCGTTTTTCAGCCTCTTTTTCAGCACCACTTTTTTTTTGTCTCAGTTCTCAACCTCCCTCTCCTCCTTTCTTGTCTGAAAAAAAACGCCAAGAAGGAGAAGAAGAAGCGAAGAAAAGATATATTTTCTCCGAAACGTGTGATAAATAACTTTGAAATGGGGGAGAGTGTTTGAGGTGTTGCTCTTGGATACCGTGAAAAATTGGAGTGAGGTGGCAAAAGATTATTATTATTGTTGTTTTTTTTCTAAAATTCATTTGCGAGACTTTTTTCCTCATCAAATAGAGATAATGTCTAGGTTTTTTGGGGGTTTCGTCATATTAACTTATCGAAAAAACAAAAAGCAAAAGAAAATTTAGCATGAGGAATCGAACCAACAACCTATAAAGCTTCAGAATTGCGAGCAAAAATGCTAACCACAATGACATACGTGTACACCCTGCAAAAGAGGAAATGTGGTACACACTTCCCCAACTTTTTGTAGTTTGCAACGCCAAATTTTGTTTTCCACCGTAATGTTAAAAAACTCATTTTTTATGAAAAAATTCAAAAATGCATGGAAAATCCGAAAAAAATGAGAAAACCTCACAAGCACACCTTGAAGCATTGCCATAAATTTCTAATGAGAATTTCCTCTTATCAACTTTGACATAATGTGAGCTCGCCTTCGGCTCATTGAGCTTTTATGAAGAAAATTGAATTTTTTTTTTTGAAAAAAACATAAAGAATACCTACGAATCCGTTTTTGTTCATTCCACTTGAAATCAAATGAATTTTTAAGTAGAAAAAAAACGGGAAAAAAAACAGGGGTGAAAGAAATCAAAAAGAACCCCCCTACATTCTATACAATTTTTGGCAAAAACAATAAATTTTTGTTCTTCAAAATTCAAAATGTAACAACACATTAGAGGGGAAGGCCCAACTAATTCGATTAGCGTTTACTACTACAGAATTCTGAAAATAAAACATAAAAGAGAATAAAATATGAATTTAAAATAGTTTTCAACCGACCATTTTATACTGCCACTTCTGTCTCGACTTTGCATAATTTCAAACTCACGATGACGATTGAAAAATGGTGCGATTGCGTCAAAAATTCGGGTTTTTGCGGGAAATAGATTTATAGAGAATTTTAAGCCTGAGTGCATTGGTACTTTTTTTTACGAATCGAAATAGGCGGGAAAAAAATCAAACTACGCTGTATTAGTTGTCTCGGTGAAATGTCTTTTTTCGATGCAGATTTTCTATTATTTGTTGGAAGTGTTTCTTAATAAATTGTAATAGATTAGATACAAAAAATCTCGAGCTTTCCAAAAAACTAAAAACAAAGTCTAAATTCTAAAATTCCACAGAGTTATGATCATTTTTGTGGGACGCCCATCCAAAATTTTCTGAAAAATAGACATCACTAAAATGACTATATATTTGCGGCATTTGATCCGTTTTTCTAAAAGTTGTTATAATTAGAAAGGTCAAGACTTTTGCCTCCTGAAAAATAAAAATCAAGTCTAAATTCTAATTAGTAACCGAGATACGATTATTTTTGTAGGAACTTTTTTAAAAAATTCTAAAGAAAAATAGACGTCTCTAAACTCATCATATCTCGGTTCAACTTTTACTTTATCTCAAGTTCTTACATTTTTTGAAACAAGCTAGTTTTTCTATTTCCAAAAATATAAAAATATTTCAAAAACATTGAAAAATCAAAAAGTTGTTCGAGTTTGAAAATTCCTCTTTTTTGTGTTCTCCCAAAAATGCCCTAATTTGATAAAAAGTCATACATTTTGAATCTTCCCAATTAAAAATTATTTTTATAATCAAATCAATTGTTAAATTATTTCAAATTCTAACTTTTTTGACAAAATCACATGTTTTTCAACATATAATCAATGCCTTCGTTCGTTAACTGTAATTCCACGCGCACATCAACCATATAAGCTAACTTTCCCAGCTGGTCTCGATTACACCATTGGCGCAGTGGTAACCCTCTCGCGCGCAAATCACAAAGCCCCGGGTTCAAATCCGCATGCTGATCCTTGGTCCCAAAACGTGAAAAGAAAAGAAATAGAAAAACATAAAACCATCACAAAAGAGAATATAAAAGGCAAAAACTTCTTTTTCCTTTCTTATTTTTTCCTTTTTTTCTGGTAAATGGAATGAAATAAGAAAACATACACATACATTCCCACCTCACCACTTCATGTTCTTTCGTTTTTCTTTTTTTTTCAGCAACTCCCAACCCAGAAAAAAAACCGCGAGCGGGGCCACCGAAAATTTTTCTTCGTTTTTTTTTCTTCGTTTTCGAAAGGTGGCGCATAATCGCAGGAAACACTTTTTTCTTGCGTAATTCTTTTGAGGACCTTATATACGTTTTCTGGAAACTTTTATGTTTTTTTTTGGGGGTTGGGGGTGATAAAAAGAGTGTTTTCGACATTCAGATGGGGTGGTGCGGAGTAATTTTGATACCCGGAAGTAAAAAAAAATAGTCAGCAAAACAGAACGTGGGAAAATTGTTTTGGGTTGCAGAAACTTGAGAATGGGTTGAAATGTAGCTGGGCCTAAGGGGCCTTCTCAATCCTGAAATTGGCCTGAAATAAAACTGAAGAACCTAAATTTATAACTTTGAAGTTTTGTGGATATTAAAGACAAAGTCTCAGAGGTATTTACATGGAAAATGAAAGGTGCTGTTCACGTGTTTTGTCGCAAATTTTGACGTGTGCCAAAATTTTCAACAGCGCTTAATATTTTCGATTTTGAATACGTTTGGTAGAGAAATTTTTTATCTTTCATTTTCAGCTAAAAAATGCCGAAAATATTGATTTTACGCTTAGATACAGTACCCCAAAGTTGTGACAAAACTCGTTAAAAAAATTTTTCGGGCTTCAAAATGTGTTATTTAAAAATTCTTTGGGTTACTGTAGCAATACGATATTTATATGAATATGTTAATGGAATCTAAAAATACTTTAATGGAATCTAAAAAAAATGATACGATAGTTTCAAAAATGACGATTTTGGCAAAAATATGTTTTTTTAAAAAGTTCATTGTTTTAAAGAATCATAACTTTTCTGAAAATTGAAATTATTGAAAAATGTTGCGATATTTGAAAAGAGCATGAAAAATGGATGGTAATTATATGTTAAACAATAAAAAACGAGAAGTTTGGAGCAAAAAGAAATAGGCTTAAAGTTTAGACAATTTTGATTTTTTTTTTCATTTTTGGTCAAGTTTGGGGTGGTATATCTTGGCTAAAAATGGTCGGTTTTGGATGGTTTTGGTTTTTTTTGAAAGAGAAAATATTGTAGATTATAATGAAATAGATAAAGTTTAGATTTTCAGGAACAATGATGGACAAAAAAACGATCAAAATCCTAGGGTAATTACAAAAAAAATGACAAATTAAATCGGGGGGAACGTCCGTTCATTAAAGAAATCACGACGAACGACGATATTTCCCTTCCATTTCGATTGAAAATACAACCTCCTGTGCAAAAAAATGAAGACGGTGGGGGAAAAGAGCGCTTACGGTGATGAGAGTGTTTTACCAGCCCCATATTTGTGCACCGGATCATCTAGACGACGACGGCGGAGGACAGCAGAAAAACGGTAAAGAAGACGAAGAATACACCGGAAAATAAACATAATTTTTGTTTAGAATGCGAGAAGAAAAAAAAACATACAGAAATTTTCTTCTTCGGCCCCCCACCCGGAAAACTGGTTCTAATCACCATAAATTATCAAATAATCAACATTCCGGCGGATGGGAGTTCAACCGGAACTAATTGTAGTTCCCCCCAACGAACAAGAAAAAACACACAGAAAACAAATTTCCGGAAAACTGATCCATTTTTGAGAAATTTGAGACCTTTGAAAAAGAAATGGGGACACGGAGAACAGGAAGAAATTTCGTTCAATTTTCTTCAGCTTCAATGATTTTTGGAATCGGCGGATGTATAGTAGTTTTAAGTGCATTCGCAACATTATTAATAGCAAAAAGGACTACTTTTTTGGCAATGATCCGAAACTATGATGTTTTATTCTTTGGAATATGGATTCCTTTAGTTTTATAACATTTTTTAAACAAGAAAAAAAAAGTTTTTTGTTCACCGGAATTGAACCCCCGACCTTCAAAACGGTGAACACTCATGCTAACCACTAGGCCATGCATGCAACACCTTAATACGGTCTAGATAACATATATGTCGCAGCTGGCGGCTGGAAATTCAAAAAAATCAAAAAATAAAGTTTTACAAAGAAATTTAAGATTTCACAAAAATTTAAATGTTCATAACTTTGAACCAGATCTAACTAGAAGACTAAAAAGTTGAGAGCAAAAAGCCGGATATCATATCTAAAGCCCTACAAATTTTTGGCAAGTTTAAAAAAGATTAAAGGTTCAAAAAGGAATATTTAACTTTATTATTAAAATGTACAAATAACAAGAAAAAAAAAACCAAAGAATTATTCTCCGCAGAGTCTAGCCGAGACTTTTCCTAACCGCCCCCCTGACCAAATTTCCAGCGTACGCTTCATCGAGCTTGAAATATGTGGCAACCTTCAAATATCTGTCGTGGAAGCTGAGTCTGAAAATTTCATTTTTTTCCTTAGAATTTTGAAAAAATAACAAATTTTTACAAACTTTGGACTTTTCAGTATGACACCCTGAAGGGTTGGCAACGCGATGCCCATTTGGAGGATTTCGGTGAGGAGTTTTTCGAGGAATTCCGCTCCGAAAAGACCGAGATCGGAGAAGGAGTCCTGGTCGACGTCGTTGATTTTGGTTTCGATGAGCTAATTAAGGGATAATTAGTGATAATTGGGGGGAGTGGTTAATTACCTTAAAGTCGAGATTTTCAATGGTTGAATTTCCGACAATTACTGAGCCATTGATCCAAAGATTTACGTTTGCTGTCATTGTTGTATCAGCACGAAGGATCTGGAAAAATTACACTAATTATATGTCTAGTTAATTATAAAACGAATCATAATTAAGTCTAATTATCTCACTAATTATTGAAAAATTTATAAGCAACCAGTTGGTCTAGAATTTAAAACAAATTTTTTTATTATATAATTATTGACCAATTAAGTACAATTATTCAATTAGGTTCAATTTGTTCTAGAGATTTGATTAATTAATAATACCGCCTTAATTATAGTCTATGGTTTTGAATTATCATAATTAATCGTGAAGGGTTGATTATTGATAATTATATAAAAGAATGAATAATTTAATTAACCAATTAACCAATTAACCAGTATCAATTTTATCATATAAATCATTAATTTTAAAACAGCTTAAAATAATTATTTTAAAATTTCTATTAAGATTTGTTGTTTAGCTTGCCTTAATTATCATAATTAGGTCATAATTAGTCCTTAATTAGGCTTATTATCCACGATAATTACTCTAAATTATTATTTTTTTAAATTGTACCTAACAAATAAAATCACTCACCATCTGCTTAACCTGCGTCGCAACCGCCGGCCTCACAAACATATTCAACCCGCCATGAAGCCGAAACCTCGCGCGATTCTCAATAAACACAATCAACGGCGCCTTCTTAGCGCTGAACTCTATCTCAACCTGTCGATCGGGAAACTGTTCCCCCAGCGTTCCCAAAAACTCCCCCAAACAGAAGCCGGCCGGCCCACAAGTGGTCACCAAAAGACCCTGAAGTTGTGGACTACTCTCCGGCCCGATATTCACATCCAGAAATTTCTGCTTATACGAATGATAAAGCATCGAGTTGGCCAGATAATCACTGGCGTAGAACTCGATCATATGTACTCCGTGCGGCGCAGGAATCCGAATGTTTGGCGGATAGAACGGTGTTCCGCCATGCCCTCGCCACGAGATCTCACCCTTCGCCAACATGTTAATCGCCCCGGTTTGCACAAATGGTGACGACATCAACTGATAATCCAACACTAGTTCCTTGTCCCTTAGTCTTTGCACAAAATGCGTTAAACTTATATTTTTAGCTCCGAAATCTGAGAGCTTCTTAGGTCCTCGAAGAGCCTGAAAATATTTTCATTCTCCCACTGCTATCTCCCCGCTTTTACGCACCTCACCTTTTTTGGCACGATGCCAAAGGTTTCACCAATTATATCTAGATTGTTCTCGTTTATTCGAACCTAAAAGATGTTACTTTTGGAAGAGAGTCCTTCTATCTAATTGTAAGTACAACCGTACCTTTAACGGCATGCCTTCTAACAATAGATTCATGTCCCTATCGATTATTGTTTCTATCATTCGACACATTCTTTGTTCCACTTGTGGCTTGAAATGGCCGATGAGAAAAGCTGAAAATTTTGGACTCGTTAAATATTATCGATTGGTTTATGTACCTTTAAAAGCGTTGATGAAAAAATCGGTAATTACTCCAGTATTCCGGACATTTAGGTCAACGTAGCCAACGGTTGAACGACATTGAGATGAACGCACTTGAGGCGCACCGTTGGAGTTTCTGGAAAATTGCAGACTTAGAGAGGGATTTTCTTTTCTTGCTCTCGAAATTTTGGTGAAAAGTATAGAGTTTGAGCTGATTTATCATATAACTTAAATATTTGTTCGTAAAACTTGTGAAACTTGAAGCAATCAACTCAAATTATCAGATTAAGCGAAAAAAGTATTTTTCATGGTTTTCACAAAATTTGAGCCAAAAATACTTGGTTTTAGTCAAGTTATGCAACTTTTAAGTTACTCATTTACATCAACTGAGAATTAAAAATATGCCTAGCTTTCAATTGGTTAAAAAATATGGAAAAATTAGTTAAAATATACCTAAAATTTGTAGACTGATAAAGAATAACTTGGAAATAAGCATCTCAAAATTTCAACTAAAAAAGTGAAGTCTGAGACGAGTTATGATCTTTTAAATAAAACCAAATTTTTCAGCTACTTTCATTTTTAATTTATGTTGCTTCAACCGCCGTCCGCAGCCGTATTAGCGCTATCAAGCATCCGCCGAAATGTGGACGAGTGGCCTAGTGGCTACTGCTTTTGCCTATCAATCTAAAGGTCGCGGGTTCGATTCTTTTGCACTCAAAACCTTTTTTTCTTTATTTTTATTGCTTTAAATCAACATTTTAGACACATTTTGACTTTTTAAACAACTTCATTGTCCCAAAAGCGGCGATATTTTGATTTTTTTTTCCTAGTCAATATTGTTACGGAAATCGCAAACCATTTGCGGAATTGAATGAGAAAATGAGATATTTTTGGGAAATGTTCGGTTTAAAAACAAAGGAGAAATGCAAATACTCAAAAAGATGCTGAAAATTGTGGTAGTTATATGTATTTCCATGGTAAGATTTTTAGGTAAAGTAGTATTTCGAGAAAGGTTTTTTCCAGGCCCGTGCTCATGATGACTCACCACAAGGCGCGTTGGCAGGATTCGCTTATAAACTTCGCGATGAAGTTGTGAGTGGCGAACGATCGAGATTCGAACATTCATTCAGTTCACATCAACAATCATCTCAAATTATGAACATGGCTGGCGGCCAACTGTTTACTGATTCAAGAGCTCGTAACACTTTCGAAGTGAGGCTCAAAATATCATTGACTGAAAAATTCGAAATTTACAGGTTGATCCAGTACCTGGCGCAAAATTCTGGGGTAATCCTGGACCTAATCAAAAGGTCACAGGACAATTGGACGTTAATGTTTACAATCCTAGACAAGATAACTACGTCGAACAACGTTTCAGTGTTACTTTAGAACATGTAATATTTCAGAACACACAATTTCTATTTTAAATAATTTTCAGACTGGGAGAAATACTGCAGCAGATTGGAGGGTCAATGCTATGCAAGGAAATGGGTTGTTCGGGAAGTAAAAGTTAAAATAAGAAAAAATCTTAAATTTACAAAGGAAAATCGTTAATAAAATATATTTAAAGAAATTCGTTCACAAAGCTATTAGAATTCAATCGATTCAGCTAACATTTTACGAGTTAATAAATAAAATATTTAGCTTGATGCTCAAACAATTCTGGATCAAAATATTTGGTTTGAGTCGAGTTATCAAACTTTTAAGATCACCTTGTAAACCTCTTGGGAATAAGAAACTGCGTGATTTTAATTTGATTAGAAAACATGGAAGATATTGAACAAAACTTATATAAACTTGCAGATTTTTTAAAAATAACTTGAACATATTTTCCTCGAAATTTCAAGTCCCCTAATTTAGTTTGAGCCGAGTTATGATCATTTAAAAATGACGGAATGTGAATTCCAACGGTTGCTGCTATTACCACCGACCTCAGCAGTATATGCGCAATCTAGTGTCGTTCCGCTTGTTGATGTGTGGCCGAATGGTTAGCATTTTAGTCTCCCATTCTGAAGGTCGCGAGTTCGATTCTTTCGCACTCAAAACTTTTTTTTTCTTTTGTTTAATGCTAAAAATCAATATTCAAGGAATTTGGATTTGCAAATTTCAGGCAAATTTTTGTTTTAAACACCGTAACTTTCCCAAAAGCGAAATTTTTAAATTGGGGGAAACCTACTCAAATTTTGGATGAGAAAATGCGATCAATATTTTAGGCAAATTGAACACTTTCGTCGTTGTTTCCCAAACCATTTTGTTACGGAAATAGAAAATATTTGCTGAAAAACTCCCAAGATACATCTTTAACATAACTGAGAAAATGAGATTTTCGGGGGGAAATTTGTGGTTTAAAAATGAAGAAAAATGGGGATGAAAATCATTTTTTTCAAAAAAAATGCTGAAAATTGTGGTGCTTTTATGTATTTCGGTGGTATGATTGGATTTTTGATAAAATATGTTTAAATTGCGGAAACGTTTATTTTTCAGATCTACGCCCGTGATAATTATTCACCACAGGGTGCATTATCAGGATTCGCGCAGAAACTTCGTGAAGAGGTGAACCGGAATGATCGTTCGAGATTCGAACATTCATTCAGTTCACCTCAACAAACGGCTCCGATTCTGGATATGGCTGGCGGTCAACTGTTCAGTGACCCGAGAGCTCGAAACAGTTTTAACGTGAAGCTCAATATTTCAGAGATTGAAATCTTCGAAATTTGAAGGTTGAAGCAGTTCCTGGAGCACAGTTTTGGGGTACTCGTGGTCCTCATCAATTTGTTAAAGGGCAATTGAACGTGAATGTTTACAATCCGACACAACATCGCCAAACCGAACAACGATTTAGTGTTATTTTGGGACATGTAAATAATGGGAACAAAATATTTAAATTTTGATAATTACTTTCAGACGGAGAGAAATGGCCCAACAGATTGGAAAGTCAATTCTATTACCGGAACTGGATTGTTCGGGAAATAAACGTTGAAAATTTTAATTTTAATAAATAATTTTTCACTTAAAAATTGTTCCAAAAAGCTATTAGAAGTCAAGAGATTCAGCTCAGATTTTCAGATTTAGTGAAGAAAATATTTAACTGGATGGTTACAAAATTTTGGGTCAAAAGAATTGGTTTTGGGAAAGTTATCAAAGTTTTAAGACCTCCTTGTAAACTTCTTGGGAATAAGAAACTGTGTGATTTTAATTTGACTATAACACATGGAAGACGTTGAAAAAAACTGAAATAAACTTGCAGGTTTATTAAAAATAACTTGAACTTATCTTCCTCAAAATAGCAAGTCCCCTAATTTAGCTTGAGCCGAGTTGTGATCATTTAAAGATGATGGAATTTCACTTTCAACGGGAGCTGCTATTACCACCGACCTCAGCAGTATAAGCGCAAACTAGCCTAATCTTCTTCAGTAGCTGCATGACTAAGTGGTTAGCATTTTTGTCTACCATTCTGAATGCCGCGAGTTCAATTCTTTTGCACTCAAAAGCCTTTTTGTTTCTTTTTTTCTTTGTTTTTATTGCTTAAAGACAGCTGTTCAGTTAATTTTACCCCATATGCACGATATACCAAAAATTAGTACTTTCTTTCAGCAATCTGATACGACTATTAAAAAATTTTTTTGTCAAAAAGCCGATTTACAGCAGCCGGTCAAAGTCGGAAAAATAAAATTTTGAATTGCCGCGGGTCCGTGCGGCGCGGTCGTGGTCCGTGCAACGCGGTCGACAAATGGCGCGAAGCAAAAAAATTCAAAAAATGATGATTTTTCAGAAATTAATTATTTTTCGATTTTTTTGGTGAAAATTATAATTTTCTGAATGGAAACAGTTTATAATAATCATTTTTTGATTAGGAAAAATTTTCAACATGAAATTGACAAAAATAGTTATAAATTAAAAACATTTTTTAATCAGATTAACAATTTCGTGAGAAAATGCACCGATTCAGCAAGAACTTGTGAAATGGATATAGCTCTGGCATTATTAAGTAGTAAATTTTATTCAAATTATAAAAAATTATACAAAATCACAAATAAAACACATTTCAAACACATTATTTATCATCGAGGCCATTTTATTAGGTAAATAATAATGTTCTTTTAATTATCATCGAAGAAAGTTAATTTATTTGCCTAATTTATTGAAATGTATCATTTGAACGGCATCTAGCAGACGATTTGGTGAAGTTGATGTCGGTGGCGTGATAGATTTGATCATTTGAAACGGGACCGAAATCGACTAACTGAAAACGATAAATTAGATATTTTTCATAAAATCCCAACTAACCAAAATCTCTAACATTCATAGCCTCCATTTTTAGGCATCATTTTCGAAATTGAAGTAAAGGCGATGCGAAATTCGAACAATATTGAATTTTCGTATCCTTCGATGATCTTCCAGATTCTTAGAACATTTTATTTCGATAAATAAAACTTAAAATAATCTCTTACAACTTGAAGTCGTTAAAATTGTCATCGAAGTAGTCTAACGCATTGATTGAAGAAGTTTTTTCATTTTTTCACGGAACTCGTGTTTCCTAACTTTTCCTGCTTTTTGTTTGTTTTCTGAAACTTAAAAAAATTAAAAAACGAATATTCACCATAAATAACCAAAAAAATTAAGTAAAACCATCGAAAATTCAAGGAAATCGGAAAAAAATTATTAAAAATAGTGAAAAATTCAAAAATAGTTATTTCCCGCGCACACCCACATGACTGATTGTCCGTGGAGCGCAGATGTTTACTGAAAAGCGCGCAAGTTCAAATTTGCACCCCTGTATATCGGATTTTTTTATCTGAACAGCTGTCTTTAAAATCAAAATTTCAGACAATCAATGCAAATTTCGTGCAAATTTTGGATTTTTAAACACCTTTATTTGTTCCAAATTTGATTTTTTTTAAACCTGTAAAAAAATTATTCGAAACTATTCGAAATTTGTGAGCATGTGAAAAATTGCTTTAAAATTGCCATTTGCAAAAGTTGACTAGAATCGATCTAATTGTTTTACAATAAAGATTGGTGACCATTTTCAAGCGATCAAAAAAGATGGAAAGAATGTGGTACACTTTTCAAAATAAGTATGTTGATTTGAAAGAACTTGAATATAACTCCCACAAATTTTCAAGTCCCACAATTGTGTTTGGGCCGAGTTATGGTACTGCAAGTACTAGATGCGATTTTTAATTTTATGCCACCTGCCCCAGCAATATAAGCGCACTTATGTAGTTCCTGCGATGTGGACGCGTGGCACATCGGTTAGCATTTTAGTCTACCATTCTGCAGGTCGGGGGTTCGATTCTTTTGCTCTCAAAAACTTTTTTTCTTTATTTTTAACGCTATAAATCAATATTTTATGCAAATTCAAGGTTTAAAAAAAAACATCGTCGTTGTTGTTTCCCAAACAATATAGTTACGGAACTAGAAAACGATAAGCGGAAAATTTCCAAGAAACACCTTAAATTTCACTGAGAAAATGAGACTTTGGGGGGAAATTGGTGGTTCAAAAACGATGGAAAATGAGATGAAAATAATATTTTCAAAACAAAAATGCTGAAAATTGTGGTACTTTTATGTGTTTCCGTGGTATGCTTTGATTTTTGAGAGTATTTCAAAAAAAAAGCTATTTCAGACCTATGCTCATGATGATTCACCACAGGGTGCATTATCAGGATTCGCGCAGAAACTTCGCGAAGAAGTTGTTAATAACGAACGCTCGAGATTCGCCAGCTCTTTCAGTTCAATCCATCAAGCGGTGCCTATTACGAGTATGGCCAGTGGTCAATTGTTCACTGATCCAGCAGCTCGCAGCAGTTTCAACGTGAATCGTATCAAAATGAAAAAAAAAAAACTTTGAAATGTTGTTTGCAGGTCGTGGCAGAGCCTGGTGCAAAATTCCGCGGACCACCTGGACCAAATCAACAGGTTAAAGGAAAACTGACAATAAATGTTTACAATCCGCCACAACGTGTCTACAACGAACAACATTTCAAAGTCGTTTTGGAACATGTAATATTCCAGAGCATATCATATTTTATTTTTAATCATTTTCAGTCTGGTAGAAATACTGCAGCAGATTGGAGAGTCAATGCAATTCAGAATACTGGATTATTCGGGAACTAAGCTTTAACTTTAATCTAAAATAAAGGTGTTTAAAAGATGAAAATGACTTATGAATGCAGCTGGGATGAAAATGGACTTCATTCTCATTTCAATTCTGTTTTTAAAATTTTCTAAAACCACCTCGAAGCCGAGAAAACGAGCTTCAAAACAATGACCTAGAAAATGCATTGGAAAACTAGTCCACGGGCATTATTACGTGGAGAATTTAGAAAAATGCAAAAATAAAAGTTAAATTGGCCTACATTGAGTACTTTACGTGAATAGTGATCAATACAACTCGCAAAAATCTCGCTAGAAAAAAATTCGACCAACTTTTTCTAGGCCATTGTTTTGAAGCTCGTTTTCTCGGCTTCTAGGCATTTTTAGAAAATTTTAAAAACAGATTTGGAATCAGTGCAAACTCTATTTTTACTTAAAATTGTTTAAAATCTTTTTTTTTGGTTCCATAAAATTACCCTTTAAGGCTTTAATTGACAAAAAAACATGTAAGAGGAAAATAGATATTTTTCAAACTCCGATAAAATTTTTCAAATTCAGTGGATTTGGCTAAAATTTGTAGAGTGAATGAAGAAAATCTCAAGCTTTATGATCACAAAATTCTGAGTCAAAAGAATCGGTCTAGGTCAAGTTATGCTATTTTTAAGACCGGCATTACGAAAAAAGTGCTATTTTCATAATTTTTTCAAAATTGACGGATTTACATGATTTTACTACCAATAGAAAGCTCAGAATCTGAATTTTCGGATCCACGGTTCTAATTTGGTTTAATCGCCATGAGAAGAGGGTTATTTTTTGGGAAGTTATAAAAATTTGAAAGTTTCTATAAATAACGCTTTTTTTTAATTAAAGAAAAATTCACAGATTTTCATGATTTTAATCTCAATTTTTCTTATCTCAAGCTTCAGTGCTAACTTTTTTTTGAAAATCCCTCGAACACCCATCGTTTCACAATTATTTTTAACTTGGTCAATAATTTTGCAATTCACACCGATGGCAGCAATATAAGCGCTATCCACATGGGTACATGCTATGTGGACGCATGGCCTAGTGGTTTGCCTTTTAGTCTATCAACCTGAAGGTCACGGGTTCGATTCTTTTGCACTCAAAACGTTTTTTTTTCTTTATTTTTATTGCTTTAAATCTATAGTTCAGACAACAAATTTCTTAAAAACACTCACCTTTCCATTCCAACAGTAATAGAAAGCGCAATATGCCCCAACAATGCTTCAAAATGTCCAGTAATCGGTACCGTTGGCAAAAGAAGCGGACTGTTCAAAGAAGCTTGAAACTCTCCAGCCGCACGAATGTGCATCTTGCTCATACTCCATTGAAAAATATTGGGCTCCGACATGTCTAACGCATATTCCTGCGGCGCCCAATATTTCGACAAATACGCGTTGTAAATCGACACTTCACCATTCTCAATCGCCTCTCTTATGGTGGGAAGTTGAAGTTTCAAAATTTGCTCATTTATCACTTTCATTCCGACTTCTCGAAGATAGGCCAAACCGTTTGGCATGATGCGTAAATAGATGCCGGGATTTGAAGCTGATGTGTTTTTCTTTTTGGAAAAAAAATTGCGATAAGAAAAGTCGGGAAATGTTTGGAAATTTGAGAAAACTTACATCTAGAAGCGGCGAGTATTCTTTATTGATTTCTTGCGAATTTATTGATAGGAAAATTATTAGGCATGAGATTAGGCACGTCCATATTCGGACTGATGAGATCATCTGGAAAATGTGGGATTTTTTGGGGAAAAAAGGAATAAAAGAACTTTTATATAAAAATTTAAATTGTAAGGAAATTCTTAACTGCACATATTTTCAGCAGATTTTAAGATTTAAAAAAATTTAAAAATATTTGAAAAATTCCCTTTAGTTTTTCAGACTAACAATAGTTCTTAAATTCGTTCCCAAGATAGAAATAGCAAGAAAATAGTCCCAAAAGATTGGGGGACAATTGCGGGAGAACTCAAAACTCCAAAAAACGATGCGGATGAATTGTCAAACTGAGAAAAATAAGATTTTGTACTTGAAACAGGATTTTCTGTCTGAAGAATGTTTTTAAAAAATTATAAAACTGTAAAAAAGTGTATTTATGATATCATTATCCTCGGAAAGTGTAATTCTTGTTTTTGGTGGAAATATTTTTCTGATCACCTCAAAAAGTGTACGAATACTTTGATCGGCTAATTTCTTTGGCTATATGATAGAAAAATGCCACGAAAGGGAGGGGGACAATTGCGGAAGAACTCAAAACTCTAAAAATCGATGCGGGTGAATTGTCAAAGTGAGCCTTTAAAATTTTTTTTGAAAAAGTTGATTTTCGGTCTAAAAAATGTTTCGAAATAGAATAAAATTGCAAATATGGCTATTTATAATCCCATTTTCCTCGTTTTATATTCTGAAAGTGTAATTTCTGTAGGAACAAATTTTTAATCACCTCAAAAATATAATTATTGGCTAATTTCTTGGTCAATATGATAGAAAATTATTCCTAAAACATAGGGTACAATTGCGGGAGAATTAAAACCTCCGAAAATCGATGCGGGTGAATTGTCAAAGTGAGCCAAAAAAAATTTTCCAGAAAAAGTTCAAATTCTCAGCGATTTTCAAAGAAAATAAGAAAAGTGATGTCATGTGGATAACTTTAGCTTCACAGTGGATTCACCAAAGAGATAATAAGCCGCTTAAAACAGTACACAGAACCAGAAGCTTTTCGGCTAAATGACCAATTTGAAAACCGAAAAAGCCACCCGAAATTAAATGGCATGGTTTGTTTCACTGTGTGGAGAAAGAATTTCGAAACAAAAAGCGAAAACTAGACGATAATGCCAGAAGAAAATGAAGTGTATACATTTATACATATATATATATAAATCTAAAATGTTCGATATACAACATAAAGTAGGCTTATAAATACAACATTGTAGGAAAACGAAGAAGAAGATGTCTTTTTTCAATTCTGCGGTTTGCCGAAGGATGAATTGGGGAAAAAGAAAAAGAGACACACAAGATGAATACAGGTTCTCTTTTCGCTTTTTCTTCGAATGTGCGGGGGGAGGATTCGAAACAACAACCATATTCTCTCCTCCGTGTCAATTGAAGATATGGGGGGGGGGGGGATAAATTGATAAAGAAAGTGTTCTGCTTGAATATCATATGAAGTTTTTGATACTTTTAGGATCTTTCTTTGTTTGGTGTGTGAAATGATCTAGACCGCTTTTTTTTGAACAGGGGGAGAGGGAGTGAAAACATGGTGGGAATGCATTAGAGATTAGTTGTGTTGTGTTTTGTGAGGAAAATTGTTGTTTACCTTATTGAAACCACGGAGAATCTGAAATTTGACATCATATTCATTAAATTCTTTGAAAATCGCTAAAAATTTGCAGTTTTTTCAAATAAAATTTTTTGCTCACTTTGGCAATTCACCCGCATTGATTTTCGGGGTTTTTAATTCTCCCGCAATTGATCCCCATATTTTCGGGGCAATTTTCTATAATATACCAAAAGGAAATTAGCCAAGCAAAAGATTCTCACATATTTTTGAGGTGATTAAAAATTAGTGTCATTAAAAATCCGGTCTAATGAAAATTACACTTTTTTGAGGAAAATGAGATCATAAGCACATATTTTTACAGTTTTCTTATATTTTTATATTTCTTAGAAAGAAAATCCACTTTTTTCAAAAAAAAAATTTTGGAACACTTTAACAATTCACCCGCATCGATTTTCGGCTGTTTTAATTTTTTTAAAAATTAAAAACAAAAAATTAGACTTTTGGATTAGAATGATATCATAAATACATATTTTTACCATTTTATCATATGTTTTCACGTTTTTAATCAAAAAATCCTGTTTCCAGGTCGAAACCTCATTTTCCTCACTTTGACAATTCACCCGCATCGTTTTTTCGAGTTTTCAGTTCTCCCGCAATTGTCCCCTATAACATTGGGGCGATTTTCTAACTATTTTAAAAATCGGAAAGACATTTTAAGCTTCCACAGGGTAAGAAAATTTAAGAAAACTTTTGAAATTTAAAGAATTGCATGAAAGTTAGAAAAGCGAAAACTTGGCAAAAATCCACAAAAAAGCATGAAATTTTATTTGTCAAAAAAAAGGAAATAATTCACATAATCGAACAACAAACTCTATCGGGCGCTTGCAAGTCACTCGAAATCACAATCGTATTCTTTCGAATCGCCTCCTGGATCTGCTGAAACCGCGTCGGTTGTTCAATATCAGAAAGTGTTAGATCTTCACAATTGTCAAAATTATTAACAGTTATGTTGAGGCCTTCTAGGAAATCTTCTTCCTCTTCTGCTTCTTCGTCAAGCTGAAAAATTGGAAATTTCCAACAAAAAAATCAAAATTTCAGAGCTTACATAAGCTTTTAACGCATCCTTATCAATCAATGAATTCTTAATCTTTCTATTTTTGTCACTCGGATCGATAGAAGTGATGTGAACGTATGGTGACTCATTACAATCAATTTGTGGGTATCCGTAACGCTGAAAATCACCTGAGTTTCGGCTACCGTAATCTCCTCCACCTACCGTAATCTGCGGCCGAAATGTGAGATCATTCATCTCATCGGCTAGTGTTTTTTCGGTACTTCCGTCAGAAATGAACGTGTGATTTGCGAGTCGGTTCAAGACCATTGAACTGGTCATTTGGTTGCCTGGAAAATTGAGATTTTAAGATTTTTAAAACTCGATTTTTAGAAAAGGTCTTAATTTGAGAACCCACAGCGAAAAAAATATTTTTTTGAGTTTATTGAAAAAAATTAAGGTCATTTTTTATAAAATCGCGAAAAAATAGATTTTTGGACATTTTTTGGACATTTGAGCCTTTGTCAAAAAATTTTGTAATAACGCGTCGCGTGCGTGCGTAGCTGTTTAGTCAATTTCAAAAATTTCTGAATTTTGTGAAAAGTTATAACTTTTTGAAAGTTTGGAAATTTACTGGTCTTAAGGTGTCACAAATTGGTTAAAAATTGCCGGATTTTATTGGTTTTTGTCTCATTTTAGAGCTTGGGATATGAATTTTCAGATTAGTTATGATGTTAGCTACAAAATGCACTAAAAACCATGGAAATCGAAGAATTTTGAACAAAGTTATGGACATTTGAAAATTTTGAAAATTTCTCGTGTTCACTGCGAGAACTCGAATTTTTCTCGTGTTCAATACGAGAAATTTGTTAAATTTTTAAAATGTCATAAAATGGTTCAAAACTGATGGATTTAATTGATTTAGGTCTTATTTTAAAGCTCGTGACTTATGTTTTCAGATTCTTTATTAATTTAGCTACAAAAAGCACTAAAAATCATAGAAATCGAATAATTTTTAATTTATGAATATTTGAAAATTCTGAAAATTTCTCGATCAACTCAAATTTTTCTAGTGTTGACTACGAGAAATTTCGAAAATTTAAATTAAACTAAATGTTAAATTAAACTAAAAGCGTAAACGCGTAACGTCGTAGTTAAACAAAAGCGAACTCACCATTAATCTCATTATCCAACGCCTGGAGCTCCTTATTCGCCGTCCCGGAAATGGTCTCCTTTGCCACCTCCAAAATCCCATTACTCGGCACCTCATAAGTCCCATTCTGATTCGCATTTTTCACCGTCTCGTACAGGTAATCATCCCATTTTTGAAGCTGCTGATTAGAAAGGTCCGGACAAGACCCGAACTGATTTTTAAGAACCGAATCCTCATCCGACGTGATATCCGCATTTGGATCCGACGGATGCGATGAACATGGTGAAATCTTGAAGCGTGCCATTTTTCTTAGAAATACAACAAAAAAGAGAACAATCTCACCGAATGATTGAGATTCTCGTTGACCATTTGCTGCTGCTGCTGTTTTGATCGTCTTTTTCTCTTCTTCCTCAACAAAATGGCTGCAATTGGCGGTCCGTTGGTGGCTGGAAATTTGTGCCAATTTGTATAATAATAATAATAATAATAATTCAAAAAAAATAAAATGAACGTTTTTGTGTGAGGAGAAACGAACAATATTTCCCTCTCTGCAAAAGATAAGGGGGAAAAGATGGGATATGATTGTGTAATGGCGAATGCATGTTTGTGACCCTCGAGATAGAGAGAAAAGTGCTGAGAGATGGGATTGAGGGTCGCCCACACCTCAAGGTATTGCGAGAAACTTTACTTTGAAGTCGAGTTTTTAGTTGAAAATAGGAAGCAAAAGAAAAATGAGGCCGAAGGAATCGAACCCTTGACCTTGTGCACGATAGGCAAAAGCGTTAACCATTGCGCTACACGTATATACTGCTACTTCAGCGTGATTAGCGCTTATAACCTCATCGCAGGTCAGCAATTCTTATGAAAAAAAAAGTTTGAAGATTGAAAATTGAGAAAACTCAACAGACTGACAAAACGAGGGTAGGCCAAGTGTTTGGGGGCACATGTGTTCGTTTTTTTATAAATCATTTTCCATGGTTGAAAAAAATAGTCGAAGTAGAATTCGATTTCCCATTTAATGATTTTATTTTATTTTTCGGGTTGCTTCAGGCTAAACGCTTCTACAGGGTGCGTGGCCTAACTTTTTCAACGCACGAACACTTGTGCCTCCAAACACTTTTCCTACCCTCGACAAAACCCTAGAATACAGACTGACAAAGACCAAGACATGGAAAACTGATCATTTTTGAAAAAAAATTGAATTTATACGGTAGAGGATTATTTTCCTATCTTGCGGCCACTTTGAACCTTCATCGATGTTCGTTGAGTATTTCGGAAGTCATTAATTGCTTGTCCATTCGAAAAAAATGGTCAAAAAGAAGAAGTAAACGCAAAATTTCGATTTTTTCACTAGAATAATCAGTTTTCCTTGTCAAAATACGTTACAGTTTCTTCGTAAAATAATATCTGCAGGAAATTATTAGTGAAATTATTTAAGAAATAAAATAATCTTAAATTTGTTTTAACTTTTTTACAAAATTGGTTTTTTTGAGATTACAAAAAAAGAATTCCCAACCTAACGTGGGGTTATAAGCGCTAATCTCCACATTACATTAGGTTACTTTGTGGCGATGTGGATAACGCTTTTGCCTGTCGTGCAGAGGGTCAAGGGTTCGATTCCTTCGTGCTCACTTTTCTTTTTTTTTCTATTTTCAACTAAAAATTTGAATTAAAAGTAATGTTTTTGACAGTATTTCCCACCTCTCAAACATATATTTCAATGGATAATTTGATGAGCCCATCCAAATTCGAAAAAAATGGATATGAGTCATATTTTCAAGCCCAAAATTTTGAAATTTAAACTCACGATTAATCGTCGTCATATTTGCGGTATAACCCGGTGGAATACCATCCAACGGTGGCACCATGGTGTTCCCAAATGGAACCAATGGCGGCGGGTACCCAATAAACCCCTGATTCGATGATTGCGGCACCACAGACGCCGGCGAATCAAACGCGTCTGCTAAACGCTTAGACCTTGGCACGAATTCCGGAGCATTTAGCCATTCTGGAAGAAATTTTTGGTAAAATGTGCCAAAAAAGTTAATCAATCAATACTTTCTGGATCTGGCGTCTGAAAAGGGACGACTTTCAGCGGAACGTCGTTTTTTTCAAAATAACCGGGAGGTGGGCGGTCAGCGTCTTCGAGGAAAACACGAGTAGTTGTCATTTGCACGGAGGGTCCTAGAAAAATATTTTTATTGAGGAAGGAATGAGGATTTATTATGATGAGAGGTCCTTCAAGTTCTTTGAGGGGATGTTGTTGTAAGGCTATAAAAAATCTAATAAACATTTTTTTTTCTGATGAAGGGTGGAAGGTTGAGCCACCATTGCAGTTTTTTGGGGATTTGCTTATAGAATTTTGATTCATTTAAATAAATTAATCAAAAAATGCTTGAGTTCTCGCAGTAAACACTAGAATTTTCAAATTTTTCTAAAATTTGTAACTTTGCTCAAAACTTGTCAATTTTAATGATGTTTGGACTATTTTGTAGCTAAAAACACAAAAAACTGACAATTCATGTTCCAAGCTTTAAAATAAGACCAAAAACGATCAAATCCATCAATTTTTATCCACTTTACGACACTTTAAAAATTTAACAAAATTCTCGTTGTCAACACGAGAAATGTTCACAATTTTCAAATCTTCATAACTTTGCTCGAAATTTATCAATTTTAATCATTTTTGGACCATTTTGCAGCTAAGATCACACAGAAAATGAAAATGTATATTCCAAGCGTTAAAATAAGACCAAAACCAATAAAATTCATCAATTTTGAACCATTTTATGAAATTTTTAAAATTTAACAAAATTCTCGTTGTCAACACGAGAAATTTTCACAATTTTCAAATCTTCATAAATTTGTTCAACATCTTTCGATTTTCATGAATTTTAGATCATTTTGTAGCTAAATATATGAAGAAACTGAAAATTCATGTTTCAAGCTTCAAAATAGGACCAAAATCGATAAAATCCATCAAATTTGAACCAATTTACGAAGCTTTAAAAATTGTCAAAATTTCTAACATGCGAAATTTTCACAATTTCAAAACTTCATAACTTGGTTCAAAATTATTCGATTTTCATGACCATTTTGTAGCTAAAACCATAAAGAATCTGACATACCATGCCTCAAGCTTTAGAATAAGACCAAAACCAATAAAATCGATCAATTTTGAACCAATTTATGGCATTTTAAAAATTTAACAAATTTCTCGCAAAAACTATTTAACGCAAAGAAATAGTATTACAAATATTGCCTTTTAAACAGTTGGCCGAACCTGGATTCCTAGTCCCCGTCGGTTTTTCTAGGCCATTTTTTAAATTCATTATTTTTAGCTCATTTTTTGTTAATTTTCAAATAAAAAAATCGTGAAAATTCCCCTAAAATTTAAATTTTATCCACCCTCATAAAAATCCCAAAAAAAGTGCAAAAAACAACATATTTTTTAAATAAAAAAAAATTCAGATGGTCGTCTTTTGCAGAGAGAGATTGAGAAACTCAAGAGTTTCGCAATAAACTCGTATCATGTGTATGTGTGTGCAAGAAAATAAAATGAGAAGAGAAGAAATTGAGGCGAAAACGTTTTTACACACTCTCTTAAAACTAACACAACACAAGGGGGGGAATGGATTCTGATGGCGATGGTGGTCAATTTGAAAAAGAGTTTAAAGTGTAAAAATGTTCATTTTAAAATGCAAAAACGAGGAGGGTGTGCGAATTTATTGATTGATTTATGAATAGTGATTTGATAGTTTTTATTTGGTTTTGGTGGGGTTCAAGAATATGAAATTCCGTCGTTTTGGGATTCTAGGCCATTAATTTAGGATTTCTAGGCTATTATTCTATTATTTTAGGATTTCTAGGCTATTATTTTAGTCGTTTTAGGACATTTATTTTGGAATTCTAGGTGATTTAGTTCGATTTCTAGGCCATCGATTTGATACCAAAGAATTAATTTCGTGTTTCTAGGCCATTATTTTAGGATTTCTAGGCCATTAATTTGAAATTCTAACCCGTTTATGTGGGCCTAATTTTTGGGATTTCTGGGCCTTTAATTTAGGATTATAGACCATTATTTTATGATTTCTAGATCATGTCTTTGGGATTCTAGGTCATTAATTAGGGATTTCTAGGCCATATTTTTTTGATTTCCATGCCATTTATTGTGGAATTCAAAGTGATTTAGTTGGATTTCTAGGTCATATATTTGATGTCAAAAAATTAATTTGGGATTCTAGGCCATTATATTACGATTTCTAGGTCATCTTCTTTGGATTTCTATGGGAGTAATTTGATGTCAAAAAAATAATCGGGGATCCTAGGTCATTAACTTAGGATTTCTAGGCCATAGATTTGTGCTTCTCGGCCCTAATTTTTGGAATTCTGGGCTATTATTTTTGGGACTTCTAACCCATTGATTTAGGATTTCTAGGCCATTTTTTTTCGGTTCCTAGGCCATTTATTTGGTATTCTAGGCCACCTTTTTTGGGTTTCTAGGCCATTATTTAAGGATTTCTAGTTTTAAACTTAATTTTACATCAATTCTTTCACAAAACAATAAAACAGCTCAATTTTTAAGAATTTATTCTTGACTTCTCAGAACTACTTTTCGAAAAAAACTAATCCAAAAAAAGTAATTAATTGTCTTCAGTTAAAATATTCACGTCTTCTTGTGTGGAAGAGCAGTCTTTGGCTCTATTTCCGTCGGTTGATTCGAACTTTTCTGATTTGATTTTTTCAGAAAACTACGCCATTTATTCTTCGCCTTTTGGTTTGCCTTGTCACTTTGGAGCTTTTTCAGTTTCTGGAATCAAGAGAAATTTGTTAATTTTTGAAAATGTCATAAAATGGTTCAAAATTGATGGATTTGATTGGTTTTGGACTGATTTTAAAGTTTGAAACATGATTTTTCAGATTCTTTGTGTCTTTAGCTACAAAATAGTTTAAAAATCATGATAATTGAAGAATTTTAAACAAATATATGGTCATTTGAAAATTGTGAAAATTTCTCGTGTTGACTACCAGAAATTTGTTAAATTTTCAAAATTTCATAAGTGGCTTCAAAATTAATGGATTTTGCTGGTTTTGGTCTCTTTTTAAAGCTTAAGGCCTGAATTTTCAGATTCTTTGTAATTTTAGCTACAAAATGGTACAAACATCGAAGAAATGGGGAAGAATTTTGAACAAAGTTATGGACATTTGAAAATTGTGAAAATTTTCAAAATGTCATAGATGGCTTCAAAATTGATAGATTTTGCTGGTTTGGGTCTTATTTTAAAGCCTGAAACATAACGTTTCAGATTCTTTGTGATTTTACCTACAAAATGGTCCACAAATCATAAAAATTGAAGAATTTTGAAAAAATGTGGAAACTTCAGATAAACTCACACTAGATTCCTTCCTCTTCTTATCCGTCTCAATCATCTCCTTAACTCCTTGCAAAATATCCGTATCCGTCCGCTCCCGACGAACTTTCGGTCCCTTTTTCAGCTTCTCATCCCCGGGTGCAGTGCATTCTTCCAATTGATTTGAATTCTTACCAGGCTGTGAGGCAGATTCCTCAATCTTTTCCGGTGTTACCAGGATTGGATCAGATGGTTTCTTCTGGTTCTGCGCGGGGCTTAATCCTGGACTCGGACTTAGGGCTTCTTCATTCGGAGACGCTCTTTGGTGTCCTTCCTTGGCTTTTTTGAGCAATGGGTTGCTGAAAGACTATTTTTTACAATAGATTTTAATGGGTGCTTATTTTTGAAGTTTCAAAGACTACTAGTGTATGAAATTCTTTCAAATAAATAATAACATTTAGAAAAAAACTTTATAAAATTATTTTTTAATTAAACTTGAAAAAAGTCGTCGGCCAATTTTAAGTTCTCGCAGTGAACACGAGAAATTTTGAAATTTTTCAACAATTTATAACCTTGCTCAAAATTTGTCAATTTTCATAATTTTTTTAACCATTTTGTAGCTTAAATCACAAAGAATCTTAAAAATTATGTTTCAAGCTTTAAAATAAGATCAAAAATAATAAAATTCATCAATTTTTAACCATTTTATGACACTTTAAAAATTTAACTAAATTCTCGATGTCAACACGAGAAATTTTCACAATTTTCAAATGTTCATAACTTTGCTCAATATTCATCCATTTTTATGATTTTTAGACCATATTGTAGCTAAAATCACAACGAATCTGAAAATGCAAGTTTCCAGCTTCAAAACAGGACCAAAACCAATCAAATACATCAATTTTGAACCATTTTATAACACTTTAAAAATTTTACAAATTTTCGTAGTTTTAATTTACAAAAGCACATTTAAGGTCAAAATAATTTGAAAATATAAAATATTTACTGCTTTAAAAATTGATGGCACATTTCAATTAAAAAAAGAAGAAATAGAAAAAAAAATCAATTTTCAAAACTTTTTTCCTTCGTAAAATGGCTCAAAATTGATGGATTTGATTGGTTTTGCTCTTATTTTAAAGCTTGAAACATGAATTTTCAAATTCTTTGTGTTTTTAGCTACAAAACGGTCCAAAAATCATAAAAATGGGTGAATTTTGAACAAAGTTATGAACATTTGAAAATTGTGAAAATCTCTCGTGGTGACAACGAGAAATTTCGAAAATTTTTAAACTGTTATAACATGGTCCAAAATTGATGGATTTTATTGATTTTGGTTTCGTTTTAAAGCTTGAAACATGCTTTTTCAGATTCTTCATAACTTTAGCTACAAAATGGGCCAAAATTCATATAAATTGAGAAATTTCGTTCGACACCATACCCTTTTTCTTTCTTCTTCCTTTTGGATCTTTGCGACATCCCACCTCTGTCTGACTTCTTCTCCGGTGTCTCTACCCCACTACTTGCCCTTACATGGGTCTCGAAAGCTGGCGAAAGTGCCGGATTAAGATCAAGTCCTATAGAACTCGCATCCGACTTGAAATCCTCATGCTCACTGGATTTTCTGGAAAAAATTCGAGAATGTTAGCTATTTAGGATCTGTTGAATAACCTCTGGTCAGTTTCTAGATCATTCGTCACGTGCCCAACACACAAAAACGTTGAAATAAATGCGAAAACGGTGATGAATATAATATTAACTAAATTTTTGTTATTTTTGCCTTATTTTTTCGTTTTCTCACCATAATACTTTAATATTTGTAACCAAAGTTTGTCAGACTCGTTTTGCATTACTGGTTCTTTATGTTAATGAATCGAAAAATAACCTTTTATTGTTTATTTTGCAAAATTTTGTTTATTTTTAATTTTTGCGTGGCATTTTAAAATTCCGCGCAAATAAAAGCGACAAGTGCGCTCCATTGAACAAGATTTGTACTTCTCGAGGAGAAACGAGCATAATTTTTATTTTTTGAAAATTTCTCGTTTTTTTTTAAATTTTCGCGATTTTTAGGGTAAATGTTGCCAACAAAATCAATTTTTGCCTTCCGGACGCTGTTAACAAGACCATTCAGCACAACAATTGACCCAAAAAATGAGGTTTTTATCGAAAGATTGAAAGGAAAAGATGAAGGAATCACATTTATTAATATGAACCGTCCGGCGAAGAAGAATTCGCTAGGAAAGGTGTTTATGACACAGTTTCGACAAATTATCGATGAGCTCAAATTTGACAACAAAACCAGGGTGGTGATTTTGAAGTCCAGTGTTCCGGGCACATTTTGTACTGGGGCGGATTTGAAGGAAAGGAAGGAAATGTTGCCGGAAGATGTGCCGAAGTTTGTAGACACGTTGAGGAACTCTTTTACTGATGTGGGTTGATTTGTTTTATCTAAATTTTAAAATTCAAGTAAAAAATGCAGGTTTTCAGATTGAACGCCTTCCACAGCCTGTTATTGCAGCAATTGATGGATATGCTCTCGGTGGAGGGTTGGAGTTAGCATTGGCATGTGATATCAGAATTGCTTGTAAGTTAATCTAATAACTCCCTAAAAATCGATTATCTATTGCAGCAAAAGCCTCAAAAATGGGTCTTGTCGAAACAAAATGGGCGTTGATCCCAGGAGCAGGCGGTACACAAAGAATGTCCCGAATTGTAGGGCCATCAAGAGCTAAGGAGCTTATTTACACCGCTGAAATCTTCGACGGAGTTCAAGCAGAGAAACTAGGAGTTGTGAATCATGTAGCCGATGATTCGGTGGAAAAATCGTTGGAAATTGCAAGGAAAATTATTCCGAGGGTATATTAACTTTGATTAAAGGTATTTCAAATCAAAGGTCCAGTTTCTAGGGTCCACTCGCAGTGAAAATGGCAAAAATCGCTATCAGCTTAGGATCACAAGGTGATATTACCAGTGGGTTGAGTGTAGAGCAGCAGTGTTATGCGCAGGTATTTAAAAAGTTGGAATTTCTTTTAAAAAATGGATATTTTATTAAAGATCGTACCTACTAAGGATCGTTTGGAAGGATTGAAGGCATTTGCGGAGAAGAGAGAACCACAATATAAGGGAGAATAATGCGGAATTTCACTTTTTTGGAAAAAAATCGGATTATTGTGATATTAGGAAAAAATATAGAATAAAAATGTATTTATTAGATTTTTTGTGGTTTATTTTTGTTTAAAAAACTCGTTTTGAAGCGATTTATATTTTAATTTACAATTTTTTTCCGAAAATTCAATTTTTAAGTTTTTGTAAAATTTAAACAAAAACTTTTTCAAAAATGTGATATTTAAAATTTTGGGTTTAGAAAAATGGTGCATTTTGAATAATTAATAAAAAAAAATGTTCTGCCAAACGAATTTCAAAATTTTTGCAATTTTTTAAATGAAAATTCAATCGATTATTCGAAATTTTAAAATTTCGATATTTTCATCATTTTTTTCTTCTTCAATTGCATTAAAAACAGAAAATTCCTTTAAAAAAAGGAATTTACAGTTTTTTTAGTCGAAAATTTGGGAAAAATTTGAAAAACAGTGATTTTTGAGCCAAAAATTTTGAATAAAAAATTCTGTTTCAATTTTTAAAATTAAATTTTCTAAAACTTGATTTTTTGCTTAATCTATAAATAATAATAATAATATATCATGCTTATCTGATTTTAAAAAATTTGAAAAACTGTAATTTTTAAAGCATAAATTTTGAAAAAATATTCTGTTTCGATTTTTTTAAATTAAATTTCTTTTATTCAAATTTTTGCTCATACAAGGGTATCCTGGATTTAAAAAATACTATTTCGAAAACGTTTTTTTGCGGATTTCATTTTTAAAAAGTTGAAAAATAACAATTTTTGAGCCAAAAAGTTGGAAAATAATTTCTGTTTCAATTTTTAAAAATTAATTTTTCTAACACTTGATTTTTCGTTCAACTTTCGTTTAAAAATTTAAAAAAACACTGTATAATTTTTTCTGATTAAAAAAAAGTTGAAAAACGGTGATTTTTGAGCCAAAAATTTTGAAAAACTGATTTTTGAGCCAAAAAATAATAAAAAATTCTGTTTCAATTTTTTTAAATTAAATTTTCTAAAACTTGATTTTTCGCTCAACTTTCGTTTAAAGTGTTTGTTAACTGATTTTCAATTCTTGTTTTAATCGACTCAGAATCACCTATTATTAACGGAATCAACAAAAAAATTCAGTTCAAAAGCTTAATTTTGAGCAAAACGGTCCCTCAAAAATCGAAAAACGGGTGGTGGCACCTCCCGTTTTGCACTGACACCGCCTGTTTTCGGCACTTTTCCGGGAGCTGTTTTCGACCCACGGGCGCCCGAAAAAATTTTTTTTTGACAAATTCATTAATAATAGATTAAATTTCTTTGATTCAAATTTTTGCTCATACAAGGGTATTCTGGATTTAAAAAATACCTATTTTGAAAACGTTTTTTTCGGATTTAATTTTTTAAAATTTTGAAAAACTGATTTTTGAGCCAAAAAAAATAAAAAATTGCTTTTTCAATTTTTTTAAAATTAAATTTTCTAAAACTTGATTTTTCGCTCAACCTATAAATAATAATAATAATATATCATGCTTTTCTGATTTTAAACAAGTTGAAAAGTAGTAATTTTTGCAGCATAAATTTTGAAAAAATATTATGTTTCAATTTTTTAAAATTAAATTTCTTTTATTCAAATTTTTGCTCATACAATGGTATCCTGGATTTAAAAAATACTATTTCGAAAACGTTTTTTTGCGGATTTCATTTTTAAAAAGTTGAAAAATAACAATTTTTGAGCCAAAAAAATAAAAATAATAATTTATGTTTCAATTTTTGTTTCTGTTTCAAGTTCAAGTTTTAAAAACAATTCTTGTTGACGAAATTCGTAAAATGTTGAAAATAAATGTTATGTTTCAATTTTTTTTTAATTCTGAAATTCTTTTCATGCCTTGATTTAATAATCTTGGAACTATTGTCAAGATAAAAATTTCGATAAAAAATTAAAAACAAAAAAAAATTTCGAAATTTTGCAGAATGGTCCACCTTTCGACACGATTTTTGAGTCAATTAGCCCCGAAATGGGATATTATTGCATCGGTGGTACTTTCAAGACCGCCCGTGATTGCGCCAGCAATGTCGGAAGTTGAGAAAAGGTATATTTTTCACCTAGAATCTGGTTTTTTAAAATAATTTGCTGAATTTCAGATTTCAATCACTTCAACTTGAAGAAGAACGGGAGAATAGTTTGATGTGTAATTTTGAGCTGAAAAGCAAGCAGGATGAAAAGTGAGGATTTCAAAAAAGAGAAACAAAGGAAGTTTCTGAAAATTTCAGATTAATCGCCCGACGTGATCAATTGTTGCGTGAGGGAAAGGAGCTCTCGGAGCTGGATGAGGAGATTGGCGTGACGAATGCGGTTCTTCAGGATGAGTGGAAAAAGAAGGCGGAGAATTTGGATCAGAAGTAAGATTTTGCTGAAAATCTGAATATTGAGAATATTAGCTTCAAAATGAGCTAAAGAACGTGATATTTTATGCCAAAAAATCTGAAAATTTAGAATTTCAGATTTAAAAAATGCTACGAAACATGAAATTTAGAAAAATATTCCATTTTTTATGATTTGGTTGATTTTAGAACTTGAAAATCTGAAAATTCTGAATTTCTGCTTCTAAAAATGTGCAACGAAACATGAAATTTAGAAAAATCTGCCATTTTCTATGAATTTCGTTCATTTTGGAGCTGAAAATCTGAAAATTCAGAATTTCCTCCGCAAAATGAGCTAAAAAAAATATCACATTTCGAAAAATAAACCAATTTTTATAATTTTGTTAATTTTAAAGCTTAAAAGCTGAAAATCCAGAATTTTAGCTTGGAAATAAGCAAAATAACATGAAATTTCACTAATCTACATTTTTTTATATAAAAAATGCGAAAATTCAAATTTTCAGCTTCAAAATGAACCATTTTTAATGTAGTTGGTTCATTTTTAAGATAAAAACCTGAAAATTGAGAATTTCAGCTTTAGAATGAGCTATAAAACATAAAATTTCGAAAAATACACAATTTTTTATGAATCTGGTTTATTTTGGAGCTGAAAATCTAGAATTTTCGATCAATCTATCAATTTTTATAAATTTGGTTCAATTTAAGGCTTAGAAGCTAAAAATCCAGAATTTTAGCTTGGAAATGCGCGAAAGAACATGATATTTGATTTTGGTGCTGAAAATCTGAAATTCCAGAATTTCAGCTTCAAAATAAGGCCTGAAATTCATGATTTTTGAAAATTTGAGCAATTTCCAGAAAACTGAATATCGGATCCTAAAAACAAGTGTATTTTTTTAAAATCATAACCAAAATTTTGGAATTTCTTTTTAATTTTTAAGAATTTAATCGAATCCTAGCCTCGAACTTCAATTTCAGTTGGTTTTTAGATTTTTTGAAACTGTAATTTTCGAAATTGAACAAAAAAATATTCAGTATAACCATTAAGAAATCAAAAAATTAATTCATTCATTGAAACATACCATTTTTTTCAATTTTTTAGAAATATTCTGAAATTTACAAAAAAAAATCCCCCCGAAATTTCAGGTACCAATTCGAGTCATCAGCTGCTTCATCGATCGATAATTTGAAAAGTCTAGAACGTCTTCTCGACCGTAAATTGGTGTTAATTGTTAAACAAAAATTTGCCGATACAAAAACGACCTCCCCATGGATCCTACCACAAATCAAGAACAAATCCGGAGAGACGTTGAGGCAAAGTGCGGAACGATGCGTTGGTGAAATTGCGAAATCTGATATATCGGCAAGTATCGCTGGAAACGCGCCGTTCGCTGTTTTCACGCATAAATATCCGAAACCGGTGGCCGAGAAGACGGGCGCCAATGGAGCGAAGATTTTCTTTTATTTGGCGAATTTGGCGCAGAATTCGACGGATTTTGAAGCGAGTAAAGAGGAGGTATGTTTATTTTTAGAAATTGGATACAATTTGGTTACTGTAGGATTACTGTAGTTGAGGAAAGGGAGAGTTATTAGTACTTAACTCGATCTTATTGAAATTTTTGAAATTTTGAAATAGAGAATTTTTTAAAAAATTGATTTAAATTTTCTAGAAAGTTCTGAAAAATTGAAAAAATTGAAAATTCATTTTAAAAAGCGAATTTTTTACTAATTTTTTATTTTAATTGTGGTTTTAAAATTCTGAAATTCTGAAAAGAAACGAAAAGGAGCAACACGAACCCGTAATTCGAAAATTTTGATTTTTTAAAGAATTTCTGAAACTGTGAATTTTGTGAAATTTTAAAAAAATTGAAGATTTACGGTAAATCTACGGAAATCGCCTGCGAGACCATCAAAGGTTCTCCCGCGGACCCGGGGACACATTTTACCCGGTGTACGTGCCCGTAATTGCGGAAAATACATATCTAGAGCCGCGGGTCTCGCAACGATTATCGTAGATTTACAGTAAATCCAAATCTGCTTTGTCATTTCTTGCAATTTTGAAATTTTTGCTGAATTTTTAGTTTCTCGACATTTAGGTCCATGAATTTTGTGAAATTTTTGAAAAAATATTCCAAATTATTAAAATTTGCGATATTTTTTCTATAATTCAAAATATGTTTCTAATAATGTCTGAAAATCTGAAAAGAAGTAAAAACGTGAGAATTTTTTAAAAATGTGCTGAAAATTGGGGTTTTTGGGAGATTTTTGGCTAGAAAAGTGCTTAAATTAAAGAAAAGATGAGTTTGAAGCTGAAATTTGGAAAAATATTTTATTTTTCGACTGAAAAATGAAAATTTTAGATTTTTGTAAAGATTTCTATAACAATCAATAAATTCGAAATATCACCTTTTTCAAAATGTCTTAGAAATCTGAAAAAAAAGTAAAAACTTGAGAATTTTTTAAAAATGTGCTGAAAATTGGGGTTTTTGGGAGATTTTTGGCTAGAAAAGTGCTTAAATTAAAGAAAAATTGAGTTTGAAGCTGAAATATTGAAAATATTTTATTTTTCGACTGAAAAATGAAAATTTTAGATTTTTGTAAAGATTTCTATAAAAATCAATAAATTCGAAATATCCCCTTTTTCAAAATGTCTTAGAAATCTGAAAAAAAAGTAAACAATTGAGAATTTTTTAGAAATATGCTGAAAATTTGGGTTTTTGGGAGATTTTTGGCTAGAAAAGTGCTTAAAATAAAGAAAAGTTCCATTTTATGCTGAAATTTTGAAAATTTTAATTTTTCGACTAAAAAAATTACAATTTTCGATATGTTTTCTATAAAAATCAATAAATGCGAAATATGTTTTTGAATGGTTATTTGGAATTTATTTGAAAAAATTGAAAATTCATTTTAAAAAGTGATTAGGATTGTAAATTGACGATTTTTAAAATTTTTATTGGTTTTTTTCGAATTCTAAAGTTTTGAAGTTGTTAAACAGGCAGTAGGCCTTTCCGTACGATTTTATGAGCTGAAAATCTGAGAATTAGTTTGAAAAGTAAACTGTAATTCGAAAATGTTTGAATTTATAAAGAATTTCTGAAACTGCGAATTTTTCAAAATTTATTTTTCAGAATTTTAGATTTCTAGGAAATTCTTTAAAGTTTTGACCTCAAAAACTTGAAAATATTGAATTTCGAGAAAAAAACGTGTAAATTTAGAGTTTTCAGAGGAATTTTTAGAAAAAAAACACAGTAGGATTTTAATATTGATAAAAAAATTTTAAAATTAAATGTATATTCAGTTTTTTCTCCGAAAGTTGAGAAAAACAGTTCAAAACATAAAAAATTAACATTTCAATGATTATATTTCGAAAAATCTATTTTTTCAAAATTTCTGAGAAAAGTATCCAAACAGAAATTTATAAATTTCAAAAATCGCGGTTTCATTATTTTTAAATTTAACATTTTTCGAATTGCAGATAATTCCTTTCAATTTCGTTTACCTTATACTCAAAAACTTGTTTAGACTTTTCAGAATTCGAAAAAAAGCTATTAAAGTAATAAAAAAGTAGTAAAAAGCAGTTTTTAACACGATTTTTCGATTTTTTTCAATAATTAAATTCAAAAAAAATTATAGAATTCGAGTATTTCGGAAATTTAAAAGAATATAGAGCAGTTGACGGTCTCGCAGCGATTTCCGTAGATTTGTCTTAAATCTGCGCTTCCACAGTTTTCACAATCCACAGTTTCAGAAATTCTTTAATAAATTCAAACATTTTCGAATTACAGTACATTTTGCTTGTTTGAGAATTTCAGAATTCAAAAAAAACCAATTAAAATAAAAAATTGGTAAAATTCGCTTTTTAAAATGAATTTTGGATTTTTTCAAATTTCTAGAAATTAAAATCTGTAAATTGCAGTATTCAAAATTTCAAAAAAAAAATTCTGTTTCAGAAATTTCACAAGTTTTTTTAAAAATATATTTTAATTTTTAGAAAGTTCTGAAAAATTTGAAAAATTCATTTTAAAATGCGAATTTTCTAGTTTTTTTTTAAGTTTAATTGGTTTTTTTTGAACTCTGAAATTCTGAAACAAGAAGTATGATTTTCTGGGCTGAAAATCTGAAATATAATAGAAAAAATGGACCGTAATTCGAAAATTTCGAATTTATGACGAATATCTGCGAATTTTGTGAAAATGCTGAAGAAATCGCTGCGAGACCCGCGACACATTTTACCAGTGTCCGTTCATAGTTGCGGAAAATACGGCCAAGAGCCGCGGGTCTCGCAACGATTACCGTATGCTGCAAAAATTTCAATTTTTCGCAGTATTTTTAGTTTCTAGGCATGCCCATGAATTTTGTGAAATTTTCGAGAATATATTCTAATTCATTAAAATTTGAGATATTTTTTAATATAAAAATCGATAAATTGGAAGTATTCAAAATTTCAAAAAAAAAATTCTGTTTCAAAAATATCAGAAATTCCAGTGAGATCAAGTTAAAAACACTGCGAATGAAATCTTTAACAAATAAAAATCGATAATTTTTGCAGGTGGACGATTACCAATGGGTGACGAAAGAGGAGTTTTGGAAAATTGTACCAGGATCCGGATATAAGCAAGCGACGAGATTTGCGTTTTTGGAATAAGATAATTTGTTTATTTAGCGTAGAATTTTGTGTTTTTTTTAGGATTTCATTATTTTGTTTTTCTTCTGCTGTTTTTTTTTGAAAACGATAATTTTTTGAAATTTTGGAAATAGAAAGAAATGGGGTAAAATATCCTTAGTATTTGGAAAATCGAAAAGAATTGCAGAATACGACAAGAATTTCAGAAAAATGAACGAGACGGGGTTTATCAAGAGACCTACAGCGGAGGAAAGTGATGAGGATTTGATAAGGATGCAAGAGGAATGGGAGAAGGGGAAGAAGACGTCGGTGCAGATTAAGAGGATGAACAGGAAGAAGGAGGAGAGGAAAGGTAGGGGTGTTGAGGGAAAATGAGCTCGATATTTGGGTTTTGGGGAGTTTTTTGGCCGGAAATGGATAAAAAGGTTTAGGCTGAAATTTTGAAAAATGTTTGATTTTCCGACTAGAAATTATAATTTTAGACATTTTGATAAGAGTTCTATAAAAATCAATAAAACTGAAATATTATGGGTTCTAACAATGTCTAAAAATCTGAAAAAAAATCAAAAAATTGAGATGTTATTAGAAATATACTGAAAATTGGGGTTTTTGGAAGATTTTAGGCTATAAATGTGCTTAAATTAAAGAAAATTTGAGAATTTCGACTAAAAAAATGAAAATTTTAGATTTTATAATAAGATTTCTATAAAAATCAAGAAATTCAGAACATTATGAGTGCTAAAAATGTTTGAAAATCTGACAAAAAATAAAAAGTTGAGAATTTTTAAAAAATGTGATGAAAATTTAGGGTTTTGGGATATTTTTGGCTAGAAATGTGCTTAAATTAAAGAAAAGTTCAACTTGAAGCTGAAGTTTTGAAAAGAATTTGATTTTTCGACTAAAAAATGAAAATTTTAGATTTTGAAAAAGATTTCTATAAAAATCAATAAATTCAGCATATTATGTGTTCTAAAAATGTCTTAAAAATCTGAAAAAAATAAAAAATTGAGAAGTTTTTAGAAATGTGCTGAAAATTGGGGTTTTTAGTGAGATTTTTTCCTTGGAATGTGCTTAAATTAAAGAAAAGTTCCATTTGAAGCTGAAATTTGGAAAATTTTTTGATTTTTCGACTGAAAAATGAAAATTTTAGATTTTTGTAAAGATTTCTATAACAATCAATAAATTCGAAATATCACCTTTTTCAAAATGTCTTAGAAATCTGGAAAAAAAAGTAAACAATTGAGAATTTTTTAAAATGTGCTGAAAATTGGGGTTTTTGGGAGATTTTTGACTAGAAAAGTGCCTAATGTGTGGAAATAATGCGAGAAACGAAGAGAGTTTGTCATCCTTCTGTTTTGATGAATTTTGGATTTAAAAGGAATTTCTGAAACTGCGTAGATATTGAAGCAATAACTGGATTGTTTTAGAATTACAGAAAAAAATTAAAATTTGAAAAAATTTGATCAAATATTCGAAAATGTTGGAATTTGTATAATTAGCAGCCATTAAAAAATGCGTTTTTTTCAGAAACGGCTTCAAAATCGACAAAAGAACATGCTGGAAGATTTACAATTGATTTGGATGAGATTAAAGAGGAGAGTGATGCTCAAAATGTGCTCTTTGGGGTTCAGGTATGTTATTTTTCGTCAAACCCTATTTTACAACCGTAAATTTTGAAAATATACGTTTAAAACCGTATTTTTAGCACATTTTTTCTGAAAAAAAATTAAAGATCAAAATTTTTTGCAGGAACGCAACGAAAATTGGCTTAAAAACGACATGACGGATGAAATTCTCAAATCTGGATTTTCGACAGTGTTCTCAAAGGATGATGGATTCCCGGAACCGTTGGATTTGTCGGCTTATTATAGGTATTTTTAATTTTTTTAAAAAATCCGTTCTTTTTGCCGATTTTACTTGTAAATTGAAAATTTAGGTATTTCTCTTGAAAATTTCGTTTTGAAATCGAATTTTAAAAATTTTATAATTTGAAAAATTCACAGTTTCAGAAATTTTTTTAAAAATTCAAATTTTTTTGAATTACAGTACCTCCTTTCACCTTTTCACCTTTAGTTAGCTAACATGGTCGTCAAACAATTAAATTCTGCTATTGTCAACTCAATTATTCTTGATCATTGCGTTCGGAAGGCTGCTCAACCTCACAGCCGCTCCGCACGCACGCGACGCGGCTGCCGACACTCACACACACTGAAATATCGGCGGAAAAATGAATTTTTCAAATATATCGGCGGGAAAATGCATTTTTCAAATTTTCCAGTGTGTGTGAGTGTCGGCAGCCGCGTCGCGTGCGTGCGGAGCGGCTGTGAGGTTGAGCAGCCTTCCGAACGCAATGATCAAGAATAATTGAGTTGACAATATAACATGCATTTTTCAACGATCTCTATCGAGTTTTAGATAATTTCTAGCTTCGAAGTCCTTTTTTGTCAAAATTTGAGATTTTGAGCACAGAAAATCGATATTTAGCAGTTTCGAAACTTCAAAATCCTTTCTTAAAATGTTTTCAATGGTAAAATAGGTCAAAACTTTCGAATTAAAGTTTATTTTCCAATTTTTCAGCCATCAAACGATTTCTATCAGGTTTGAGCCAATTTCCCAATTTCAGCGCTTTATTTTCACAATTTCCGATTTTTTGAAGTCAAAAAATTAACATTTTGCACTTTTTCAACGTTAAAATTCCAAAAAAAAAATCAATTAAGAGAAAAAATTCACAAATTTATAAACGAAATTTCAATGATCGTTTTCAATGTGAAAATCGCTTAAATTTTCAGTGAAAAACGGACAAAAAAGCCGCCACCGCCTGGGAAAAGCTTCTTCGCTGCGGAATTTGATCGAATTCACGGGAATTTGGATGAGAATTTAGATCAGGCGGCCATGGACAAAGAAGACGATGAAATTCTGGCTCAAGGGACGTCAGGAGACGATTTTGAAGCGGAAAATGAGAAATTTCTGAAAAATTTGGACGAGGAAAAGATACGAGAACTTCGCGCGGAGATTGAAGAACGCATTGATCCGAAATTGTTGGAGTTTTTGGCGAATCGATCGAAGAAGCAGCCGGAAGAGAAGGAGAAGGCGAAGGTTTCGAGATTTAAGGCAAGGAGGCAACAAGAAGGTGGAAAAACGGCTGAAAATCCGGCGAAAATTGAGGATGAGAAGAATAAGATGGAGATTCAAGAGATGTTGAATGAATTGGAGGTTTTGGATGAGTTTAAGAATCGGGAGGATCGAGAGAAATATGATCGATTGGCTACGGTAGGTGGAAAAGGGGGAAGGGATTACTGTATCAGATCTATCACTGAAATTTGTGAAATTTTGAAACTGGAAATTTTTTTTTTCAAAATAAAAATTAAATATTTGCCATTTTTAAGTAATTTGTAGATTATTTTTAAATAATTACGGAAATATTTGATTTTTCTGACTAGGTTAGTTTTTTTTTAATTCTGAAGTTTTATTTAGAAGAGGTCGGAATTTGAAAAAACCAAAATTTGAAAAAACTACCAAAAACCGAGATTTTTCACGGAAAATTCGAATTTTCGCGATTAGTACAATGCTACGGAATTACGGAAGGTTGCTATTTTAGCAATATCGGAATTTTTCGAGTTTTTCAAGATTTTTGGATTTAAAAATGTGCAAGAAGGCTTTTTATAGTGAAAAGGTTACAAAAAATTGGAAAACAGGCCTTTCAGAATGATTTTCTGGGTTCAAAATGTGAAATTGTGAGAAAAATTGATTCTCAGAAGAATTTAAGCGTGTAAGGGCTAGAAAATTGGGGGATATTACCTGCAACCTGTAGATTCTTATAACTTTCAAAAATATCTTTTAAAAAATTGGATATCTTGAAATCCGCAAATTTATTGATTTTTTTGTGCAGGACGCCATTCAACTGGACCTGACAGCGAAATTTGGCCGAAATGTGGTGAATAGACAGCAGAAAAATGCGGTTAAATTGTTCGATTCGTGTAAATTTACGTTAAAAGGGTAATTTAGATGTTTTTAAAAGAATTTCTGTTTCAAAATAGAGTTTTTGCAGATATGATGGAAAAGATGAGCTGCGGGAAAAAGCGCGTGAGAAAATTGAGGAAATTAAGCAATTGTATCTGGAAGAAGTGGATGTTGGAGGGCATCGATCGATGGAATTTGCAAAGGGGGTTAATCCGATTTTGGATAATTGTTGGTGTTTGGTACCGGCGAGACGGGTTCTGGATGCGGTGGAGAAGAGACAGGGGTAAAGAGGGGGATTTCAGCAATTTATTGGAAATTTTGAAAAATTTTCGAATTTTGAAATTTAATTTTAATTAATACTTAACGATTTTTGATTAAAATAACTGAAAACCAGTATTTTAAGAAATTTGAACGAATTTTCAACAAAAATTATGGAAATCTGAGAATTTTGAGCAAAGTTATGGGTTTTTGAAAACCCTCATTTTCAAAAATTTGTAACTTTTTTCAAAATCCTCGGATTTTAACGATTTTTAGCTCAAAATGTAGGATTTGTTCAATATATTCAGAAAATATGGACTTTAGTCTGTATTTTAAGCAAGAAATCAATAAATTCGGAGCATTTTGAGCAAAGTTATGAATTTTTGAAAACCCATATTTTCAAAAATTCGTAAACTTTTTCAAAATTCTCAGATTTTGATGATTTTTAGTTGAAAATCCTGGTTTTTTCAATATTTTCAGAAAATATGGACATCTGTCTGCATTTTAAGCAAGAAATCAATAAATTCTGAGAATATTGAGTAAAGTTATGAATTTTTGAAAACCCATATTTTCAAAAATTCATAACTTTTTTCAATATTTCCAGATTTTGGGAATTTTCAGCTCAAAATGTTGGATTTTTTCTACATTTTTAGAAAATATGAGCAATTCTCAACATTCTACCCTAGAAAGCATCAAAATCTGTGAATTTTGAGTAAAGTTATACATTTTTGAAAATATCCAACTTTTCTACCTAAATTTCCAATTTTTTTCTTTTTCAATAAAATTCTTTATTTTCAGAAATTAAAATTGTTTTAGACAAAACTTATCTGAAAATTCTGATTTTCGGAAAAATAACTCTTGAATTAGGACTGTTTTAAGAATCTGAGAATTTTTTTTTAAAAAACGGCAAAAAAATTTGCTGTTTCGAAATTTTTTCAAAAAAATGTTTGACTTTATCTTACTTGATAGAGATGTTTGATATATAGATGAAAAACGCATAAAACTCGAAGAAAAATGGAAAAAAAATGTCAGAAAAGGGAAATTTCTATAAAATTATGAATATTTTTCACTAGCGAAGTTCAAATGGTTAAAAATCGATTTTTTCTGCAGAAAAGTACTGCCGGACGACGTGGAAATTGTCAGATTGGCACTGTTTTGGACGATTTTGTTGTTTGAGGAGAGAAAGTCGGCGTTTTTTGCATTTGCACAGCCGAATGATTTTTTGGTGCATTTGAGTGAGGTAATTTTCAAGTTTTTGATTTTTATTAGTTTTTTTTTGTATTTTTTCTTTGAAATCGTAAAATATGGTCCGAAAAAATGTGAATTTCAGATTTTTGTTAAGAAATATGAAATTTTCTGAAAATTCTGAAATTTTTTTCGAAATCTGGATTTTTTCTTAACATTCTGACTTATTTTTTAAATTCTGGAATTTCTCCGAATACATTTCAATTTTCACATATGATTTTTGAAGATTATCAAAGTATTTGATTTTTTTTAATTGAAATTTTAAAATTTTGGTTTGAAAAAAATGGGAATTTCAGATTTTTACTTAAAAATATGAAATTTTCTGAAAATTCTGGAATTGTTATTAAAATCCGGACTTTTATCATATTTTTGTAGGTTTTATTTGAAATTGTAAAAGTTGGTTTGAAAAATGATATTTTTTTTAATTAGAAATGTCTGAAATTTTCAGATTTTCCTCATTGGTTCTGAAATTCTGGAAGATGATTTAATTATTGAGTCGGTTGGGCGTTTAATTAATAACTATGTGTTGAAAAGTGCAGAAGAGGGGAAGATTTCGATTCGAATGGGTACAAAAGTGGCCGGATTGGATGCGTTTATGCCATTGTGAGTTTTTGAAGACAGACTTGAAATTTTGGATTTTTTTCTGAAAATCCGGATTTTTCTTTAAATTTTTTGAAGATTCACCTTAAAAACTGAATTATTTCTAAAATCCTGAATTTTTTCGTGAAATCTGGTTTTTTCCTGAAAATTCTGGAATTTTTTTGAAAAAGTCGGCAATTTTCATAAAATCGGGGATTTATCTGAAAATTCTGAAATTTTTCTAAAAACCTGAATTTTTTCGTGAAATCTGGTGTTTTTCTGAAAATATTGGAAATTTCTTTAAATCTTGGATTTCTCTGAAAATTCGAGATTTTGTTTTTGAAAATTTTGAAATTTTCTAAAACCTGGAAATTCACTGAAAATTCTGAAATTCTGAAAAATCCGGAACTTTTAATAAATTCTGGGATTTTTCTGAAAATTCTAGATTTTTTTTTGAAAATGCTGAAATTATTCTGAACAATCAGGAACTCTTAGTAAAATCTGGAATTTTTCTGAAAATTCTGGAATTTTCTAAAACCTGGAATTTCTCTGAAAAATCCGGAACTTTTAATAAAATCAGGGATTTTTTTGAAAATTCTGAAATTTTCGAAAAACCTGGATTTTTTGTTGAAAATTATGGGATTTCCTTTAAATTTTGAAGAAATCTGGAAATCAATTTTCAGCTTTGAAAACCTGCTGAAATGCTACGAACAATACTCACTTGGAAATGTCCAATTTGCGCGGGCTATCTTGATAAGTGCCTACTTGAATGGACCGATCGGAGATAGGTAGGTGTTTATCTGAAATTCTGGAATGTTTGATCTGAAATTAATATATTTTTCTCCAGCCTAGAATATCGATTTGCGTTATGGTCACCAAAAAGGAATATTGTTCGGCAGATGACGATTTCAAAGGATCATGGGGTAAATATAGAGAAATGAGGGGGGGGGGGGGGGTTATAAAAATTAAAAATCTGAAATTTTCAGAGAGATATTCTGGAAATGTTCAAGAAACAACATGAAGAAAGGGAACAAGTGATGGAAGAGCAGCATTATGTGCAATACGTGTCAGTGCTGGGAGCATATGTGGCAGCGATAAGAGATGAATTGGTGAGATGTTTGGATTTTTTTGAATATTGCTGAAAAATAATGAAAGGTCAAAAATATGTTTAATTTTTCCGGAAAATTTCTTCTGCTGACGCATGCTCCGCCCACTTTTGCAAGTGCGGCACGGCGAAAACAAATTCAAGACAAAATGTTTTTCCTGGTGGGCTAAAATTAAAAATTTACGCTGAATAAAGGATCCGTTTTCAAAAACTGCTAAGAAAGGGTTTGAAAATGGTTTTTTGGAGATCAAAACCTGAAAAGCTTTGTTTTTAAAAAATAGATAAAAATAGATTTTTTCAAAAAGTTTAAAAGGGTTCACGTTTCAATTAAAAACTGCCAAAGATAGTTGTGCTTCGTGGTAACAGACAGACAAAAAAACAAAATAAACGCTGAAAATGATTTATTTTATTGGAAAATTCAAAAAATTTGATTTTTTAAGCGAAAAACTGAAAATTTAAGCGAAATTATGGATTTTTTGAAAGTTATTGATTTCTTGTGTTAAAAATGGGTTATTTTATTAGAAAATACAACAATTTTCATTTTTTATGCGAAAAACTGGAAATATAAGTGAAATTGAATGTTTTTCATATTTTTCAATTTATTGAATTTTGATTTCTTATGCCGAAATTTTTCATTTTATTTGAAAAAACAAAAAAAATCTTTTTTAAGTCATAAATTGTGAAAATTTGAACGAAAATTTTAATTTTTAGAAAGTTATTGATTTTCATTTTTGTTAAAAACGGAACGTGCTCACACACACTGCAAGTCCGCAATGAGGTTTTCGGTTCAATTTGGTACACCGTGTAATATTCATTTGTATTCATTTTTTAACAATTTCTTTTTTTTCTGTTTATTATCAAATTAGGACATATTCTTGCGTTTTAAGTAACTTTATTCATCATCATAATCAGCATTACGATCTCTAAAATGAAAGGTAGATATCACCAGCTTCTCTTTTAATTGTATTCTTTTATTCAAATATAATGATTACGGTATGAATGTGTTTCATCTGAAATTATCATATTTTTATGGAATATGTCATTCACTTGATACTTACTGGATACGATCACTATTTTATCCATTGAGGGATGCCATGTGTTTCTTGTTAATATTGAAATAGAACTAATATTTGAATGATTATTCTTAATTATCATTTTGTTGAAGTTCACGCTGAGGTCATATCTATTTTTCAAAGTTTTATGGCCTTTTTGGAAAACGAGAATTTCGATATGATATTCATGTTCTTTATTGTCAAGATAAGAATTTCTGGCCGCTCGTTTTGCGGAGTGTCGTTGGGAATTTCCTCGCAGCGCGACCGCAACGCGCAAGACCAACTGAGAAATTTGAATTTGAGCGCGTTGCGGTCGCGCTGCTAGTAAATTCCCAACGACACTCCGCACAACGAGCGGCCAGAAATTGTTTATCCTGACAATATCAAAAATCTGAAAATCTAATTATTTTTCAATTTTCAAAGGTAATACGATTGTAAAGGGATGATGGAAAAATAGAAAAACATAGTTTTAAGTTGGCAATTAAAATTTTAACGGCAGATTGTGCAATTTACTCATTTTTATAACCGAAAAATTTGAGAAACTTGTCAAATTTGATCGATTTGCAGTAGGGCGCGCTTGCAACATGGCGTTTGGCGGTTAATTCAAACGGGTATTTAAAAATTAGTTACTGTCAACTCAATGCCGCTCCGCGCACACGCGACGCGGCTGCCGACACTCAACACACTGGAAAATTTGAAAAATTCATTTTACCGCCAATATTTCAGTGTTGAGTGGGAGGGCACGGCGTTGCGTGTGTGCGGAGCGGCTGTGAGGTTGAGCAGCCTTCTGAACGCAATGATCAAGAATAATTGAGTTGACAATAGCTTTCTTTAAGCTTTTTTTAGAACTTTTTTTTTAACTTGAGCTTTTTGTAAAATATGAAATCTTTATCTTAAAATATTGAATTTTTTGAAATTTCCATAAATTTTTGATTTTTTCTGAAAATATTGAAATATTTCTTGAAATCTGGAATTTTCTCTCTGAATACTCCACAATTATTCGTAGAATTTGGCGTTTTTCAGAAGATTCAGAAATATGTCATAAAATTTTGGATTTTTTCTTAAAAATTTAAAAAATTCTTGAATTGAGGAATTTCAATATTAAAAAAAAATATTTCCAGATCACCCGTGAACGCAACGAACTTCTCTGGGAAATGAGCACATTTGAAATTGGGCGATTTGTAAGCAGACATTCAGCGAATTTGGGGAAAAATGCTGAAAATCCGGAAAAGCTGAAACAATTTGAAGTTCTTGTGGAGATTATTCGAAAATCGATTGGAAATAAGTTATTGATTTGAATTCACTTATATATTGGTTGTTTTGTTGAATTTGTTTTAAACTGAATGTTGAAAAAAAGATGGAAAATTGTTTTATTTTTATTGATTTTTTTTCCCGAAAAAAAAAGGTTGAGAAAACCTGATGTTATCTGTTTAACCGAAATGTTGGGATTTTTCTGAAAATGGAGTTTTCTGAAATTTTTCAAAAAATTCTGGAGTTCACTGTAAAATCCCGAATTTTCTGAGAGTTATTAAATGTTTGAAATTTTTCTTAAATTCCAGAATTTTCGGAAAATCTGGATTTTTCAGCAATTTTTCAAAAATCTCGAATTTTTTGAAAATTTTCTTAAAAATCTAGAATTTTTCTGAAAATTTTGAAATATTTCAAAAAATCTGGAATTTTTTCAATATTTTTCAGACGAAAAGTCATCAATAATGTCCAGCGACGAAAGGTCGACGGCGGTGAGAATGAGCAGAAGTTTATGCTCGAAAAGTAATCGGGACGTTTCGACATCGCCACAGGAAGAAGCGGAAAATTTGGTGAAAATGGTGGGATTTTTCATGAAAATGGATTTGATATTTTTAGTGCCTTTCGGATCAAAATGTTGGAAATCGTTCATATTTTCTGAAAATGTAGAAAAATACCAACATTTTGAGCTAAAAATCATCCAAATCTGAAAATTTTGAAAAAAGTTATGAATTTTTGAAAATCGGGTTTCTGAAAGTTCCAAAATTCATAAATTTGCTCAAAATTCTCAGAATTTATTGATTTTCGGTTCAAAATGTTGGAAATTTTTCATATTTTCAGAAAATATAGAAAAATACCATCATATTGAGCTTAAAATCATGAAAATCTGAGTTTTTTGAAAAAAACGTTATGAATTTTTGAAAATTTTCAGGAAATCCCCGAATCTCCAGAATTGGAAAACTGCAAACCAATGGAACTTCCAACAAAAACGAGACTGAGAATAATTGTGAAGAAGCTGCACGTGACGGCCGAATGGAAATGGATCGACGGCGGAGAGGACACGTGCGGAATCTGCCGAATGGATTTCGAGGCGGCGTGCACGAATTGCAAGTTCCCGGGTGACACGTGCCCACTGATCGTTGGCACGTGCCGACATGCATTTCATCAACATTGTATTGAAAAGTGGACGGCGGCGCCGACGAATCAACCGAGAGCACAATGTCCATTGTGTCGACAGGAGTGGGTGGTGGATGCGAGCAAGAATCCGGTGACAGACGGTGCTCAGCCGATCGGACAGGATCAGGATAGTAATGCGGAGGAGTGAATTTTGGATATGATCTCGAGAAGAATTCATTATTTATTTACTTTTATATTTTTTGCGGTTTTTTGTAAATAATTTGGGTAAATTTATTGATAAAATATCAATTGCCGCTTCGAACTATTTTTTCGAGAAAAGAGAGCCAAATTTTTACAAAATGTTTTAGAAAATCAAAAATTCTTACTAACTTTCAGCGAATTTCGAAAATAAGTGGATGAAATTTGGGCATTATTCGAAGACTATTGAATTTTTTAAAAATCTACTTTTAATTTCAACAGAAAATTTATCCCAAGACACAATTGGAATAAGTGAAGGAACAATCAAAAAGGGTAAATTATTTTTTCAAAAAAACGTTCAAACGGGTTCATATAAAGAATAAATAATTTTTCGACGACTATTGAAATTTTTGAAAAATCTTAAAATTCTTCATTGACCAAATTTCCACATTTTTCTTAATATTTAGGACGTATTTTGGTACCATCTTGTAGAGAATTTAAAGATGTATAAGTGTGCTAAATTTTCAGCGAAATTTGAAACCAATTGGCTGGAATCGGAAGACCTGTGATTCTTTCGTTTCTGGTCACCGTTGGCTGGAATGGAAGCAATTTTATCAGTTTTTTTTTTGAAAGATTTAAACAAGATATCAAAAATGATGGTTAACCAGTTTTCTAGTGAGATTCCCTGAAAAACTAATGTATAAATGACCTGGAAAACCAAAATTATTTGAAGGAGTATTCATTTGTATTCATATTTTGACAATTTCTTTTTTTTCTGTTCATTGTAAAATTAGGACATATTATCACTTTAAAATCACTTTATTAATTAGAAGCAGGATTACGATTCCTAAAATGAAAATCACGAGCAAGGTGTGGAGGGTAGATGCCACGTTTTCTTAGCACTTCTTTATGAGCTCTGAATAGCTTCTCCCTGAATAGGTTGCCGAAAGATTCATAAATTGCTGGTGTTGTTAGAAAGCGTATTTGATCGTCAGCAGGGAGGTTACCAAAGGCTTCATTTTCGAAATCGAACCGTACTTTAGGATCGAACTCAAATTTTGGTTTTCCATCAGCATTCAAATTAGGGCGTGTTGGTGGTTCGGCTATCTTTGAGAGCGTCCTCGACTTCGACAGACTCTTCTTCTTCGAACGCTTCTTCTTCTTCTTATCCTTCTTCGACAGCTTATTCGTCGTCGAAGATTCTTCTTCGGTTGGCGAAGACGAAGAGCCTTGCTTGGCAAAGTAGCAAACGACTGATATCACAAGAAATACAATTGTGCACCCGACTGAGGCGAACAATGAGTACCAGTAGATGCTAGTGGTTGTCAATTCTTCGAATGCACAAAATCCATCCTTAGTTATAGTCCCGTCCTCTTTTTTCGCTTCTTTAATGAAACAGAATGTTTCAGACCCGTGTGCTGGAGAGCAGTCCGAATGATTGGTGCATCTTATCAATTCCTTATTGTCCGCCTTGATGATAGGCTTCACATTGGTGGATCCAAAGTTTTGGACTGCAAAAGGTTTTATTATGTTTTTCAATAATTCTAGGGAACTCACATTTGTAGCAGAATCTCAAAGAATCACCATTTTCCCCACTTCTATCCAATTCCGGTGTGAATGAAGGGTTAGTTGCTGCTCCACAAAATTCATCATTGTCCTTTTTACAATTCGAATTCATTCTACATGCTTTTGGGTTTGAGCTGGGGTTGCTTGCGTTAAAATCTGGAAGGATCAGTTTTTTTAAACAAAATTATTTTTATCTGACCGACTGGTAACACATTCAATTTATTGTAGGTTCTATAAGCGAACGACATGGGAACCGCTGGAATATTAACTTTTTAAATTTAAAATTGATAGAACATACGGCATGCAATGGTTTCACCTCCCAATTCCACATTGTACCACTTTGCCTTTTCAGCTTTATCAACAGGACCCCACGAATACGAGTTCCGGTCATCTATCGAATTGAAAGCATGCATTTTTGTTGGGCAAAACGCGCCAAGCTCTCCTGAAAGTTTTTAATTTATGTCAAATTAGTAAGAATTTTTATTACCGCAACATAAACGTTCATTATCTTTGCGAAAACACTTTGAATCCAATGGACAATCGTTCAAATTACAATCTTGTGCTCTTGGTTTACCAGTTGGACATGTCTCTTGACCGTATACCGATGAGATGCACAACACAAATATAACAATTCCGCTATAAATGTGTGTCATCTGAAATGTTCCAATATTCATCGAATATTTCATTTACTTGATTCTTACTTTCCACGACTATTTGTATCGTATTAGTAATCAAATTATTCTATGGAATAATATATTTTAACACTGATTGTAAATCATCATTTGATTATTTCGTGTTGGATTGAAGTTCACGTTGAGTTTATATTTTTAAAAAGTTCTTGCAAATTTTCTGAATCCTCATCAAATTTCCAAGTTTCAAAAAAAACCATTTCTGCTACAGAAACAGTATAAAAAATCTGGAATTTTCTGAAAGTTTCCTTAAATTCTGGAATTTTTCTGAACAATTTGAAATATTTCAAAAAACAGGGGAATTCTCTTAAAATTTCTCAGAATTTATTGATTTCTTGCTTAAAATGCTGAAAAAAGTCAGCATTTTCTAAAAAAAAAAAGTTGAAAAATACCAACATTTGGAATTAAAAATCATCAAAATCTGGAAATTTTTTTAAAGTTATGAATTTTTGAAAATTGGGATTCTGAATGTTCCAAAATTCATAACTTTTCTCAAAAATCTCAGAATTTATTTATTTCTTGCTTAAAATGCTGGAATTGGCTCATATTTCTGAAAATATAGAAAAATACCAACATTTTGACCTAAAAATCATGAAAATCTGAGTATTTTGAAAAAAACGTTATGAATTTTTGAAAATTTTCAGGAAATCCCCGAATCTCCAGAATTGGAAAACTGCATTGCCGCTTCGAACTATTTTTTCGAGAAAAGTGAGCAAAATTTTTGACATTCTGGGAATCTAAAATTTTTACGAATTTTGAAAATAATTCTTCATTTCAACTTATCAAATTTCCGCGTTTTTCTTAATTTTAAGGAAGTATTTTATATCATCTTGAAGAGCATATAAAGATGTATAAACGTGCAAATTTTCAGACCAATCTGAAACTAATTGGCTGAAATTTGGGCATTTTTCGAAGACTATTGAAATTTTGAAAAATCTTCGAAAAATTTCCCTTTTTCAATTTCGACAGGAAATTTTCATATTTTGAGAATTTCTTTTTTTTTCTGTTGTTTATCAAATTTGGACATATTATCACTTTAAAATCACTTTATTCGTCATCAGAATCAGTATTAGGATTAATAACATAACATGAAAATCACGAGCAAGTAGAGGATTGCAATTCGGACTTGTTGCTGATTCGGCTATCTTCGCCAGCGTCTTCGTCGTTTGGCGATGAGCTTCGACGATGGGCAACGAAGAAGCTAACGAAAAATACAACAATGCCCACGATTGAAGCGAATCCAATGGACAATCGTTCAAATTACAATCTTGTGTACTTGGTTTACCAGTTGGACATGTCTCTTGACCGTATATCGCCGAGGCGCACAACACAAGTATAACGATTCCACTATAAATGTGTGTCATCTGAAATGTTCCTATTTTCATAGAATATTTCATTTACTTGATTCTTACTTACCACGATCGCTATGTATTTTATAGTACTAGTAGACGAATTATTCTATGGAATAATAAATTTTAACACTGATTGTGTATCAAGATTTGATTATTTCGGGTGGGATTGAAGTTCACGTTGAGTTTATATTTTTTTAAAACATTTTTGCAACTTTTCTGAATCCTCATCAAATTTTCAAGTTTCAAAAAAAACGATCTCTGCTACAGAAACAGTATAAAAAATCTGGAATTCTAAAAAAGTTGAACTAATTCTTGACATTTTGAACTGAAAATCATCAAAATCTGAAAATTTTGAGGAAAGTTATGAATTTTTGAAAATTGGGAGTTCTTGAAAATGTCTAAAATGAGTTGTTGAAATTTTGAAATTTTTTTTTTATTTTCCCAATTTTTGAAAAATCTAGGACTACTTATCTTAAAATTCTTGAATTTTTCTGAACATTTGGAAATATTTCAACGTTTCGACATCGCCACAGGAAGAAACAGAGAAAATTGTGGGTTCTGGTGGGATTTTTCATGAAAATGGACTCGATTTTCAGAAATTTCAGAGAAAATTGGTCTAGCTTAAAAATGGTCCAAATTATGAATTTTTGAAAATTGTGGGTCTTGAAAATTTTCAAAACTCTTGAAAATTTAAAATTTAAAATCGAACATTTTTTATAACATCATCATTTTGGATAAATCTAGGAGAATCAAAAATTTTTTTACTAATTTTCAGCGGAAGAGTTAGGAGAGCCTAGGATTTGTGCATTTTTATTCACTTGTTTTTTTTTGCATTTAAAATGTAAATTGTAAGGGGTTTAAATCGGATCTTTTTCTTCAAAAAAAAGCGAAAAAAAATTAAATTTTTGGTGGAAAATATTTACGCTAAACAACGACCCTCGTCACAGCGTAGCATTGTAGTGACGCGCAAAAGTGGTTCTGAATTTACGGAAACGTGGCAATTTTATCAGTTTTGTGGTTGTTTTTTTTTGTTGAAAGATTTAAACAAGTTATCAAAAATGATGGTTAATTATTATTCTAGTAAGATTCCCTGAAAAACTAATGTATAAATGACCTGGAAAACCAAAAATTTTGAAGGAATATTCATTTGTATTCATATTTTGAGAACTTTTTTTTTCAGTTCATTATAAAATTAGGACATATTATCACTTTAAAATCTCTTTATTCATCATCAGAATCAGGATTGGGATCCCTAAAATGAAAATCACGAGCAAGGTGTCGAGGGTAGATGTCATGTCTTCTTAGCACTTCTTTATAATCTCTGAATAGCTTCTCCTTGTACAGCTTGCCCAAACCTTCATAATTCATTGGTGTTATTAGAATGCGTATTTTATCTTCATCGGGGTCAATGGCATCAGAATCATATTTGTAGTGTTCTCGATCACTGATTGGCTGTTTTACTGGCTTTCCATCCGGATTAGGGCGTGTTGGTAGTTCGGCTATCTTTGAGAGCGTCTTCGACTTCGACAGATTGTTCTTCTTCGAGCGCTTCTTCTTCTTCTTCGTCTTCGACAGCTTCGTCGTCGCCGAAGATTCTTCTTCGGTTGGCGAAGACGAAGAGCCTTGCTTGGCAAAGTAGCAAACGACTGATATCACAAGAAATACAATAGCACAGCCGACTGAGGCGAACAATGAGTACCAGTAGATACTAGTTGTTGTCAATTCTTCGAATGCACAAAATCCATCCTTAGTTATAGTCCCGTCCTCTTTTTTCACTTCTTTAATGAAACAGAATGTTTCAGACCCGTGTGCTGGAGAGCAGTCCGAATTATTGGTGCATCCAATCAATTCCTTATCGTCCGCCTTGATGATAGGCTTCACATTTGTGGATCCAAAGGTTTGGACTGCAAAATGTTTTATTATGTTTTTCAATATTCTTGGGAACTCACATTTGTAGCAGAATCTCAAAGAATCACCATTTTCCCCACTTCTATCCAAATCTTCTAGGAATGACGGATTTGTCGCTGCTCCACAAAATTCATCATTGTCCTTTTTACAATTCGAATTCATTCTACATTCTTTCGGGTTTGAGCTGGGGTTGCTTGCGTTAAAATCTGGAAGGATCAGTTTTTTTAAACAAAATTATTTTTATCTGACCGACTGGTAACACATTCAGTTTATTGTAGGTTCTATAAGCGAACGACATGGGAACCGCTGGAATATTAACTTTTTTTAATTTAAAATTGATAGAACATACGGCATGCAATGGTTTCACCTCCCAATTCCACATTGTACCACTTTGTTGTTTCAATTTTACCACCAGGACCCCACAAATACGACTGTTCTTCCAGCGAATTGAAGGCATGCATTTTTGTTGGGCAAAACGCGCCAAGCTCTCCTGAAAGTTTTTAATTTATGTCAAATTAGTAAGATTTTTTATTACCGCAACAAAAACGTTTATTATCTTTGCGATAACACTTCGAATCCGACGAACAAACAACCAGAACTGTACAATTTCGTGTGCTTGGTTTACCATTTGGGCATGTCTCTTGACCGTATATCGCCGAGGCGCACAACACAAGTATAACGATTCCGCCATAAATGTGTGTCATCTGAAATGTTCCAATATTCATCGAACATTTCATTCACTTGATTCTTACTTTCCACGATAGCCTTCTATTTTGTACCAGTTTTACTCTATGGAATAATATATTTTAACACTGATTGTGTATCAACATTTGATTATTTAGTTTTGGATTGAAGTTCACGTTGAGTTTATATTTTTAAAAAACGTTTTTGCAACTTTTCTGAATCCTCATCAAATTTTTAAGTTTCAAAAAAAAACGATCTCTGCTACAGAAACAGTATTAAGATCTGGAATTTTGCTGAAAATTTTGAAATGTTTCAAAAAATCTGAAATTCTAAAAAAGTTGAAAATTTTGAAATATTTCAACGTTTCGACATCGCCACAGGAAGAAACAGAGAACTTGGTGAAAATGGTGGGTTCTGATGGCGATTTTTCATGAAAATGGACTCGTTTTTCAGAAATTTCAGAGAAAATTGGTCTAGCTTTTTGTTTGTTAGAAAAAATTAAATTTTTCGAAGAAATTTTGGAATTGGTATACGAAATTTGCACATGTTTTGTGAAATCTGAAAATTTCAGTTTTATCGAAAACAATATTTTCACATTGAGTTTGTATTTTTAAAAAACGTTTTTGCAACTTTTCTGAATCCTCATCAAATTTTCATGTTTCAAAAAAATATTAAAAATCTGGAATTTTCTGAAAATTTTGATATTTTTCAAAACATCTGGAATAAGAATTCTTGGTTTTTTTTATTTCTTGCTTAAAATGCTGGAAATAGTTTATATTTTCTGAAAATATTGAAAAATGTCAATATTTGGAATTAAAAATCATAAAAATATTGAAAAAAGTTATGCATTTTTGAAAATTGTAGGTCTTGAACATTTTTTAAATCTGGAAAATCGAACATTTTTTATAACATTTTTGATAAATCTAGGAGAATCAAAAAATTTTTACTAATTTTCATTCCACCGTATTTTGCCGAATGTTTTCGATACAATTGCGTGTTTTACGTCGAGTGTACGGTATACACCCGAAGCGTGTTTTTCTATCTTGGGCGCACACACATAAGCAGCATATCACACCCTTCCTCTGAGTGCCTCGGTCTCAGACAACTGGGGAACTAGTTTTCGGGTGAGTTCGGGCGCTTTCGACTAGCCTGTCGGTCAGTTACTCTCGACAGGCTAGTCCAAACTGCTCGAACTCACCCAAAAACTAGTCGTAACTGACCAAGAACTAGTCGAATCAAAATTTTTTTTTGTGAAACTGTTCAAAGTACTGAAAATGGTTGAAAAGATGTCTTTTCTGTAAAATCATGAACTATGAGTGAAATTTTGAATTTTTTTCCCGAGTTTTTACAAAATTTTGTTATTTTCAACTTTTCTTAAACATTTTCATCTGAAATGTCTTTTTCGCAATAAAACCTGAGAAATCGTAGTTTTGATATAATATCTCGGGTTAAAAAGGTTTTTCACCATAATTGACTGAAAACAATTTACTGAAAATAGGGTGTTATGCAGGAAATTTTTTTTGGTGTGCTCACGATTACAATAATAAAGTAGTAAACTATTTGGAAAAGTCGAAGGAGATTCCAAACCATTGATTTCAAGAAAATCTTATTTTTAAGATATCTATGTTCACCAAATTTTGTAATAAGGGGAAAACTGTTTTTTTTATATTTGTAGAAATATTCATTTGTATTCATATAGTTCACATTACTTTTAAAACTACTTTATTGAGGATTAGGATCAATCCAATTAAAATCACGAGCAAGGTGTCGAGGGTAGATTCCACGACTTCTTAGATCTTCTTTAAATTCATTGAATAGCTTCTCTTTCATTTTTTTGGACATCGCTTCATAAAGTATTGGAGTTATTAGGGCATGTGTTTTATCTCCTTGAGTGGCGTTATTATACCATTCGCAATCGTACAGGTAGAGTTCATCTTGCTTCTTCGTCGCCGAAGATTCTTCGTCGGTTGGCGAAGACGAAAAGCATCGACGATAGGCAGCGAAGCAACTTACTGATATCACAAGAAATACAATAGTACACCCGACTGAGGCGAACAATGAGTACCAGTAGATACTAGTGGTTGTCAATTCTTCGAATGCACAAAATCCATCCTTAGTTATAGCCACGTCCTCTTTTTTCACTTCTTTAATGAAGCAGAATGTTTCAGACCCGTGTGCTGGAGAGCAGTCCGAATTATTGGTGCATTCAATCAATTCCTTATCGTCCGCCTTGATGATAGGCTTCACATTGGTGGATCCAAAGGTTTGGACTGCAAAATGTTTTATTATGTTTTTCAATAATTCTAGGGAACTCACATTTGTAGCAGAATCTCAAAGAATCACCATTTTCCCCACTTCTATCCAATTCCGGTGTGAATGAAGGGTTAGTTGCTGCTCCACAAAATTCATCATTGTCCTTTTTACAATTCGAATTCATTCTACATTCTTTCGGGTTTGAGCTGGGGTTGCTTGCGTTAAAATCTGGAAGGATCAGTTTTTTTAAACAAAATTATTTTTATCTGACCGACTGGTAACACATTCAGTTTATTGTAGGTTCTATAAGCGAACGACATGGGAACCGCTGGAATATTAACTTTTTTTAATTTAAAATTGATAGAACATACGGCATGCAATGGTTTCACCTCCCAATTCCACATTGTACCACTTTGTTGTTTCAATTTTACCACCAGGACCCCACAAATACGACTGTTCTTCCAGCGAATTGAAGGCATGCATTTTTGTTGGGCAAAACGCGCCAAGCTCTCCTGAAAGTTTTTAATTTATGTCAAATTAGTAAGATTTTTTATTACCGCAACAAAAACGTTTATTATCTTTGCGATAACACTTCGAATCCGACGAACAAACAACCAGAACTGTACAATTTCGTGTGCTTGGTTTACCATTTGGGCATGTCTCTTGACCGTATATCGCCGAGGCGCACAACACAAGTATAACGATTCCGCCATAAATGTGTGTCATCTGAAATGTTCCAATATTCATCGAACATTTCATTCACTTGATTCTTACTTTCCACGATAGCCTTCTATTTTGTACCAGTTTTACTCTATGGAATAATATATTTTAACACTGATTGTGTATCAACATTTGATTATTTAGTTTTGGATTGAAGTTCACGTTGAGTTTATATTTTTAAAAAACGTTTTTGCAACTTTTCTGAATCCTCATCAAATTTTTAAGTTTCAAAAAAAAAACGATCTCTGCTACAGAAACAGTATTAAGATCTGGAATTTTGCTGAAAATTTTGAAATGTTTCAAAAAATCTGAAATTCTAAAAAAGTTGAAAATTTTGAAATATTTCAACGTTTCGACATCGCCACAGGAAGAAACAGAGAACTTGGTGAAAATGGTGGGTTCTGATGGCGATTTTTCATGAAAATGGACTCGTTTTTCAGAAATTTCAGAGAAAATTGGTCTAGCTTTTTGTTTGTTAGAAAAAATTAAATTTTTCGAAGAAATTTTGGAATTGGTATACGAAATTTGCACATGTTTTGTGAAATCTGAAAATTTCAGTTTTATCGAAAACAATATTTTCACATTGAGTTTGTATTTTTAAAAAACGTTTTTGCAACTTTTCTGAATCCTCATCAAATTTTCATGTTTCAAAAAAATATTAAAAATCTGGAATTTTCTGAAAATTTTGATATTTTTCAAAACATCTGGAATAAGAATTCTTGGTTTTTTTTATTTCTTGCTTAAAATGCTGGAAATAGTTTATATTTTCTGAAAATATTGAAAAATGTCAATATTTGGAATTAAAAATCATAAAAATATTGAAAAAAGTTATGCATTTTTGAAAATTGTAGGTCTTGAACATTTTTTAAATCTGGAAAATCGAACATTTTTTATAACATTTTTGATAAATCTAGGAGAATCAAAAAATTTTTACTAATTTTCATTCCACCGTATTTTGCCGAATGTTTTCGATACAATTGCGTGTTTTACGTCGAGTGTACGGTATACACCCGAAGCGTGTTTTTCTATCTTGGGCGCACACACATAAGCAGCATATCACACCCTTCCTCTGAGTGCCTCGGTCTCAGACAACTGGGGAACTAGTTTTCGGGTGAGTTCGGGCGCTTTCGACTAGCCTGTCGGTCAGTTACTCTCGACAGGCTAGTCCAAACTGCTCGAACTCACCCAAAAACTAGTCGTAACTGACCAAGAACTAGTCGAATCAAAATTTTTTTTTGTGAAACTGTTCAAAGTACTGAAAATGGTTGAAAAGATGTCTTTTCTGTAAAATCATGAACTATGAGTGAAATTTTGAATTTTTTTCCCGAGTTTTTACAAAATTTTGTTATTTTCAACTTTTCTTAAACATTTTCATCTGAAATGTCTTTTTCGCAATAAAACCTGAGAAATCGTAGTTTTGATATAATATCTCGGGTTAAAAAGGTTTTTCACCATAATTGACTGAAAACAATTTACTGAAAATAGGGTGTTATGCAGGAAATTTTTTTTGGTGTGCTCACGATTACAATAATAAAGTAGTAAACTATTTGGAAAAGTCGAAGGAGATTCCAAACCATTGATTTCAAGAAAATCTTATTTTTAAGATATCTATGTTCACCAAATTTTGTAATAAGGGGAAAACTGTTTTTTTTATATTTGTAGAAATATTCATTTGTATTCATATAGTTCACATTACTTTTAAAACTACTTTATTGAGGATTAGGATCAATCCAATTAAAATCACGAGCAAGGTGTCGAGGGTAGATTCCACGACTTCTTAGATCTTCTTTAAATTCATTGAATAGCTTCTCTTTCATTTTTTTGGACATCGCTTCATAAAGTATTGGAGTTATTAGGGCATGTGTTTTATCTCCTTGAGTGGCGTTATTATACCATTCGCAATCGTACAGGTAGAGTTCATCTTGCTTCTTCGTCGCCGAAGATTCTTCGTCGGTTGGCGAAGACGAAAAGCATCGACGATAGGCAGCGAAGCAACTTACTGATATCACAAGAAATACAATAGTACACCCGACTGAGGCGAACAATGAGTACCAGTAGATACTAGTGGTTGTCAATTCTTCGAATGCACAAAATCCATCCTTAGTTATAGCCACGTCCTCTTTTTTCACTTCTTTAATGAAGCAGAATGTTTCAGACCCGTGTGCTGGAGAGCAGTCCGAATTATTGGTGCATTCAATCAATTCCTTATCGTCCGCCTTGATGATAGGCTTCACATTGGTGGATCCAAAGGTTTGGACTGCAAAATGTTTTATTATGTTTTTCAATAATTCTAGGGAACTCACATTTGTAGCAGAATCTCAAAGAATCACCATTTTCCCCACTTCTATCCAATTCCGGTGTGAATGAAGGGTTAGTTGCTGCTCCACAAAATTCATCATTGTCCTTTTTACAATTCGAATTCATTCTACATGCTTTCGGGTTTGAGCTGGGGTTGCTTGCGTTAAAATCTGGAAGGATCAGTTTTTTTAAACAAAATTATTTTATCTGACCGACTGGTAACACATTCAATTTATTGTAGGTTCTATAAGCGAACGACGTGGGAACCGCTGGAATATTAACTTTTTTAAATTTAAAATTGATAGAACATACGGCATGCAATGGTTTCACCTCCCAATTCCACATTGTACCACTTTGCCTTTTCAGCTTTATCAACAGGACCCCACGAATACGAGTTCCGGTCATCTATCGAATTGAAGGCATGCATTTTTGTTGGGCAAAACGTGCCAAGCTCTCCTGAAAGTTTTTAATTTATGTCAAATTAGTTAGAATTTTTATTACCGCAACAAAACTGTTTATTATCTTTGCGATAACAAATCGAGTCCAACGAACAAAAAACCAAAACTGTACAATTTCGTGTGCTTGGTTTACCATTTGGGCATGTCTCTTGACCGTATATCGCCGAGGCGCACAACACAAGTATAACGATTCCGCCATAAATGTGTGTCATCTGAAATGTTCCTATTTTCATAGACTATTTCATTCACATGATTCTTACTTGCCACGATTGCCTTGTACTTTACAGTACTAGTAGACGAATTATTCTATGGAATAATATATTTTAACACTGATTGTAAATCATCATTTGATTATTTAGTTTTGGATTGAAGTTCACGTTGAGTTTATTTTTTTTAACGTTTTTGCAACTTTTTTGAATCATCACCAAAATTTCAAAAAAAAAAGATTGCTGCAGTATCAAAAAATCTGGAATTTTCTGAAAATATTGAAAAATATTTGGAATTAAAAATCATCAAAATCTGAAAATATTGAAAAAATGTATGACTTTTTGAAAATTGGGGTCCTGAGATTTTTTAAAATTTGGAAAATCGAAAATGATTATTGAAATTTTTGAACATCTCAAAAGTCGTCATTTCAACTATTCAAATTTCCACATTTTTTCAAGTTTTTAGGAATTATGTTGGTACCATCTTGTAGAGAATTTCAAGATGTATAAGTGCACTAATTTTCAGGAAAATCTGAAATTAATTGGCTGATATTTGGGCGTTTTTCGACGACAATTGAAATTTTGAAAAAATTTTAAAATTCTTCATTTCAACTGACCAAATTTCCAGATTTTTCTTAATATTTATGAATTATTTTGGTAACATCTTGTAGAGAATTTAAAGATGTATAAGTGTGCTAATTTTCAGCGAAATTTGAAACAAATTGGCTGGAATCCGGCTATTTTTCAAGGATCCAACCAAAATTAAGTTTTTTTTAAAAGATTATTTCTTTTTGTAGCATCATAGCCACTAATTGTATAATTGTTGTAAAAATAGAAAATGCGTGTGTCATTTTATATGAAAATCATGAAAAAATGCGTTCAAATTGCACTCTATGTCCAAAAATCCCAAATTTTGACCTAATGGAGTGTTTTCTGTTATATCTCAAACGCTAAACAATCAAAATCTCCAATTTAGGATATATTGTACCGATCTGAGCCACAAAATGTGTATTCAAACCCTATTTTTAAACGAGTGCACAAAAACTGCGTCAATATCGAATAGTGCGTCAGCGCCAAATTTCCTGACGCAAAACTCGATATGTATATTTTTCGAGGATTTTTTTCAAACGTGAACTTGAACTTTCATGGAAAAAGTGTGTAAATTTGGAAGAACCCAATTTTCTCTCATCATTTCTGACAAAGCGTTGTTGAAATCTTCCGATCAAACGAAAAAATATGCTTTTGTTTGCGCAGGTACGAAATCCTCGAATATTTTCCAGAAAATGCCAAATTTTCAGTGTCTTCTAGCATTTTTCATCAACTTGATGTTCGTTCTACACCTCCAGGCAAATTGTTGTAAAAAGAAGAAATGTAAATCGACTTTTTTTCGGTACCGAGAAAAAATCAATCAATAATCGAATTTTGCAGCGACTCAAGCGCCGCCTACTTCTGCAGCTCCTGCGGCACCAGCTGGAAAGCCGGCTGGAAAATCGCAAATCGGAAAACCGGACGGTGGTGGAGGTGGTGGTGGAGGTGGTACAACGTCGGCGGCTTCGGGAGCAGCTGCGGCTGATGATGGGAATTATGAGGAGTTGGCAGTGCCGCAATGACGAAAATTATTGAATTTTTGAGAAAATAAACAATATTTTTTCATGTTTGTTTCTAGTACGACACTCCGTTCACGCTAGAAATTGGGGCATTTCACAAAAAAATAAAATTTCAATTCTTAACCATTACGTCTTTTCACCCTACTCGGTAGCGAAAATTTGTGTTGCCCGCAACAATATGTATCGTCTTCCCTCCCTCCGTCACATCTTTCATCGTGGCCTAGTGGTTACCGTTTTGCTTACCAGTCTGAAGGTCCGGGTCTCGATACCTTTGCAATGAAAACTTTTTTGCTTTTTATGTTAAACTTTCAGAATTCGATAGACAATTGAAAATTGGTGGTAAAATTGAAGAAAACACTATTTTTCGCCTATAAAGTCGGAGAAAAGTCTCGAATGTGAAGTTAACTTTGAAATCTGCAATTTTTTCCTAAAGTAAGTGAATAGTGGAAAAAAACGTTCTAGCAAAGAATATTTTATCCTGAGAACTTTTGGGATGTCTCCATTCTGGAAAAGAGAATTTCATATCGGTTACACTCCCGAAAAGAAAATCTACAAAACAAGAAATGTTTTAAATTCATATTTTCAAATGTAAATGAATGAAAATACTTATATTTTGGAATTCTATAGAACCTTATAGAATTTTCTCTAGATAGGTTTTTCAATAGAACCTTCTGAAAGTTCTGGAATTTTCTATAGAAAACTTTCCATGGAAATTCAACTCATATTTTTATTAATTTAAATACGAATCAAAATTTGATTTTAAAACATTTATTGGTTTTTTAGACTTTTTTTTCATTATTTTTGTATTACACCATTATTTCTTCACAGGTGTGAAAATTGGCCGCAACAACATCTACAGACACTTCCTTGTTAAGGACGGTGTGCCGCATGGCGCAAGTGTTGTCATTTTGCTTACCATTCTGAAGGACCGGGGTTCGATCCCCCCTCCTCCAAAACCTTTTTTGCTTATTTGTTTCTTTTGCAAAACTATGTTATAACACTCATTAAATTTCAAAATTGATAATTTTGATTTCCTTTTCCACTCATTTGGAGCTAAATACAAACAAATATTAACATATTTGGTTGTAGTCTTATCAACGATAAGAAAATGATCCTCAAAAATCTAGGATATTTTCAAAAATATGTTTTCAAATTAATTCGATTACAAGTCTAAACTTTGTGTTATGATGATAAATAAACCCCCAAAAAAATGTCTCAAAAAAATTTCGAAACTCCGCCCACTTTCAGGTTCTTATTTATAAATTATTATTTGTCGAATAACAAAATAGTTTCTTATCAACATGCATATCAGGTTATAAAGCGTCCATATGTGCATTATACTATTTTGATATCAAGTGATTCGTTTTTTTGGGCCATTTTTTCTAGATTTTCATGATAAGAGCTGTCATTTTCGGCGTTTTTAGTTGGAAAATTGTGTCTTTTATTGAATTTTCTATAATTATTTAATTGTACGTTTTTGGAATTATCATTCTGGGCTGTTTTACTCCTTAAAATTCGGATCTTGAGGGATTACTGTAATTTAAAGGGACAAAACGAAATTAGTATCGCAAAAGTTGGGTTTTGTCGAAAAACCCGCGAAAAGGTTTTTTAAGTACTTTTAACTACAAAAAAAATTATTTTTCATAATTCGTCCAATAGATACCAAAAATGCATTTATGACTAAAAAAAAATAATTTCAATGAGCCGCGGCCGCGGCCGCGAAATAGAGTAACAACTACGCGGCCGCGCGGCTGCGGCAGCCGCGGCCGGCCGCAGTGCAATCACAAAATTGCGGAAAGCACACAATTTGACGAGCAAAATTGTTTAATTATCGAGATTTTCGAAACTAGTTTTTAATGAATAAGGTAATGAAAATAAAGTAAAAACATTGAAAAATATTCAACATTTCGCAAAATATCATTTTCAACATTTAAAATTTTTTAATAAATCATTTTTAAAGATTTCTCATCCCAACTCCCTGAAAAAAGGGTTAAATCAGTACAATGTGTGCATTTATTAAAAAATTTTCGTGTTTTACAACGCATTTTCTTAAAAATACATTCTCCTATCCAAAAAAAGAATAACCACTTTCAAAAATGCGGCTGCCGCGGCTTTGGGCCGCGAACGCGACGCAACCGCTCCGCAGGCCGCGGCTGCCGCGGCCGCCGGCTGCGGCGGCTTTGATTGGCCGCCGTTTCCCCAGCCCTGCCTTTTTCAACATTCTGATTACTGTAGCGAAGTTTTAAAGGCGCATGATTTTTTAAAAAAAAAACTACAGTAACCATCTCAAAATCTACAGTAATCCTTAGAACTTCTCAATCATACTGTTCGTTCAATTCGATTCCAAACGCGCACCACTGTTTTCGCAAGCTTGTGTGGTCTTTACCGTGTCCTTACGTATTGAAAATATTATTTTTGAGTCATAAATTCATTTTTGGTATCAATTGGACGAATTATGAAAAATAATTTTTTTTGTCCGAGCACCGGAACACCCCAAAAAATCGAGGTTTATCAGTAGAGCGCGTTTGGAATCGGTTTGCTTCTACAGTATAACCTATCTTTCCAGTCCAAAATTCAATAATTCAGGGTTACTGTATTAAAGGCACAGCTGATTTTTCTGATTTTTCGACCTCTTTTGCAAATATAAAACTTTGTGCAAAAATAAGTAGAACTTGTGTTTTAAACCGTCTCTCGTTGATAAAAATAAGTGTAGCAGGAAGTAAAAATAAAATTACCATGTGTCTATTACTGAATAATTTGTTTGTGCTCGATTTTTGGTCGTTTACGCAAATTTTTCAACAAAAAAAAAGATTTTGCAAGGATTACTGTAGTTTAAAGGTGCATGCTTAAGCTATAAAAAAGTTCGCGGGAAAAATAGAGTTTTTTACCGTATTTTTTTTTCCAAAAAAGTAAGACAACTTGTGCATTAAACTGTCTGGTATTGATAACAGAGATGGGAAAAAAACTACTGGGGGCATAATAGGAATATTTTTCAACAAAGAAAGATAATTTTTTATGATTATGGATGCTTAGAAGGTCTGGAGGGGTTATCGCAGATTCTGAGGAGGTTACTGTGCTTTTTTGATGAAATTACTGTAGATTTTAAAGGGATTACTGCAGATTTCTACCGTATAGGCCTATTACGAGTTAATTTGAACCGGAATTTTACATTTTCAGCCGGAATTTCAGTTTTTTTTGTCACAAAATTATCAAAATAGAAAATGGCCACCGTACCACATGTCAATCAGAAAATGTTGACGTTATCTTTAACACCACCTACATTTCTATAAAATATTAGTTCCAGATTTCGAATGAAATTTGTGCTGCTTTTCACGTTTTTTCATAGCTCGGTGGCTTTGAACGTCGTCTTCTATGTTCTGCTGCTTGGGAAATCGCATATTGACTATATTGACTCGTTGATTGATACGCTGGTGGAGAGAGGACACGATGTGGTGGGATTTTTTGGAAGAATTTGAATTATTGAACATATTAGGGGAAAATTTTGGAATATCGAAGTTGAGAAATGCGCGGCCATGTCTATCGACTTTACCTCCCTTTGAACATAGAGGCGGCAGTGGTTTAGTGGTTAGCGCAGTAGTTTACAAATCTGTGAAGTTTTGGTAGCGAAAGTTCGATTTCTTGGGAATAAAAACTTTTTTTTCTTTTTTTCCTTCACTAATATTTCATTTTTCAGGACCTTATTATTGCTAGAATGAACTCGCACGTAAAAGCCAATGGTTCGGAAAAAGTCACACGACGATTTGTATTCGGTTTCGAAAAAGACAGCCCATGGAGCAAGACACCACACTTGTTGAATCCTTTTCAGCAAACTAGTAGAAGCTTTAGCAACTATAAGCATTATTCCGGAATTGCGACGGAGGTTTGTAGGAGTGAGTTCTTTTTTTTTTAATCTGAATGAATTAGAATTGAAATTATAGTTGGTCTTTCAAATCCGTTACTTCATGACTTCATCACATCGAAAAAATATGATATTGGACTTGCCACGGAGTATGATTATTGTCCATTCGCATTGTTTAAACATTATAAAATTCCGTCGATTGCCTCAATAACTTCAATGGCCATGTTAGACCAGCAGAGTGTTAATGCAGGTCTTCCGAATTCTCCAGCAGTTACTCATTGTAAAAAAAAACACCCGGAATTTTTAAATCAAAAGCGAATTTCAGCACTTTTTCATGTTGAAGACCTCAACTCAATCGTTGGAAGATTCTGGAACCTGGCTGTCTGGACGCATATTAATTATGTGATAATTCCCTACTTTGCTCGCTTAGAAAGTGAGGTTATTCACAAGTATCTGAGTCCGGAGATTGATGTTCATGAAGTTATAAGAAATACTGACCTGATTTTTCTGAATTCGAATGAAATTATCGAGAGACCTCGACCAATTTCGCATAAAATCAAATATATTGGGGGTATAAATACCAATAAGCCGAGGAAGTTGGAAGGGATGGTTAGAAGGATTGTAGAGGAATCGAAGGAAGGAGTGGTGGTGTTTAGTTTTGGGACGCAGGTGAGAAAAAAATTCATTTTTAACTGTTGTTAGACATTTTTGAAATATTTTTGAAAACTTCGAAGGAGGGTGTAACATGTCTATCAACCCGACACCATGCGTCTGGTGGCTATTGTGGTCTAGTGGTAGTGCGTTCGCTTGCTAAGCTGCACCCTTTTGCTGGCTAGGTTCGATACCCTTGTCTTGAAACCGTTTTTTTCTTTGTATTTTTGCCATTACCAACTGATATTTCAGGTCAACCCATCAAGCTTCCCCCATGAAATCAAAAAATCCTTCGCCGACGCCTTCGAACACTTCCCGAATCACACATTCATTTGGAAATACGAACTTCAACCGGGCGATGAGAAGATTTTCAAGAATTCTACAAATTTACACGTAATGAAATGGTTACCGCAGACTGATTTGTTGTGTGAGTTTTATTAGTGGAGTTTTCAGAGAAAAAAATCACTGAACTTTCAGATCATAGGCAAACGAAGGCGTTCATTTCGCATACTGGCTTGAATTCTTATATGGAGGCTTCTTATGCAGGGGTGCCTATTTTGGCGGTGCCGCTTTTTGTAGATCAGAGACATAATGCATTCTCAGGTGTGGTTAGGTCTATCTTGTCTCGGTAGATAATCAAAATCGGTGTTAATTATGTGACATTTTTAAAATTATAATTAGTAAATCGAAATTAGCCAATTATACGACATAATTAGCTGTAATTATGATATATTTTTATTATAGAAATTAGTTTATTTATAGGATATAATTAGTTGAGCAAAATAAGTTACCTATATCATGGAATCCGGTGTGATTATGATATATAATTAGTAAATCAAAATTAGCCAATTATACTACCTAATTAGCGTTAATTGTGAGATTTTTTAATTATAAAAATTAGTTAATTATACGTTATAATTAGGTGAGCCAAATAAGTTACCTTAATCATGCAATTTGTGGTAATTATGAAATATAATTAGTTAATTATAATTATTTTTTTAAATATTAGGTAATTATAGCGTATAATTAGCGTAATTATAAAACATTATTTATTTTTAAAAACCTAATTAATTATATTATTTAATTGGATAATTAAAATTAATTAATTGACAATATCGCATAATTTGCGAGTTCGTTATGACAATAATTTCATGATATAATTAGTTAATTGTTGCACATAATTAACGATAATTATATGAAAATTTAGGAAAAGATTTGGGAACCACGTATGTTCTCGACAAGACACATGTTAACAAGGATACTTTAATTGAAGGACTTGGAGCAGTGTTGAGGGATGAAAGGTAGGCCCCATCCACGTTTATCGAAAAAGTTAACGTTTTCAGCTACACCCAAAACGCCAAACGTATCGCCAAAATGCTGGAAACCCGGCCACACCCTCCAAAATCCCAATTCATCGAATGGATCGAATATCTGGGGGAGAACCCACTTCTTCATCGACAATTGAATCAACCGGGTGGCGAGCTATCGCCGTTTTATTATTATTGTCTAGATGTGATATTTTTATCAAGTTTTTTGTTGGTTTCGTCGCTTTTTGTTACTTACAAATTTTTACGGGTTGTTTTAAGTTTTAGTGTAAAAAAATTAAAAGTTGAATGAATATGAAAAAAAACGTTATTTGTGAAGCATTTTTAACTCGAAAAACATGTTTTGCAAAAAAGTTTTCAAGTGATAGGAATCGAACCCCTGACCTTCAGATTGATAGGAGATGGATTTCCCAACTTTACCAAAATGGACATTTTTTGTAATGTTCGTATTAATTTTTTAAATAATTCGTTTTTTTTTGAAAATCTGAAAAAAATAGATTTTTGGGAGAGCATCCAGATTTTCAGACTAGAATTTTAGCTTTTGGTTTCTTTTTTTCTATTTTTAAAAATTTAAATTGTATTTTTAATGTTTTCCTTTAAAAACTACAGTTTTTTAAATATTTTTGAATAAGATCACGTGAAACGTGGCCGTTCCTCCCGGTTTTTCATTTTTTTTAATTCATTCTTTTTTTTTTCAAAATTCCTAAAAAAAACGACCTCATTTTTCCATCATTCGTCTACCTCTTTCACCTGCCTATCGATTTCGAAGCGAAATTCGCGAAAAGTCAACACTTTTCCCCACTATTTTCGCATTTTCCCCCCGCCAACCGCCTGCGTCTCGTTTTATATGCACTTTTCCGACATTTTTGCCCATTTCTCTTTTTTTCCCATTTTGTCGGGCTGTCGGCGCGACGACGGCGAGAGCGACAACACAATTTTGCTTTTATTTCCATAAAATTTCTGCGGTTGTGAGATAAAAAAGCGAAATATGCGGGTTTCGACCTTTTTTCTTAGTTTTTTCTTTCAAAATATTGATTTTTAAATCTATTTTTAAAATTTATGCAGAAATCTTAAATTATTACAATTTGCTTTAAATTCCAATTTTTCTTAGCTTTCTTGCACATTTTTAAATCCAAAAATCTTGAAAAACTCGAAAAAAATTCAGATATTGCTAAAAAAGCAACCTTCCGTAATTCCGTAGCATCGTACTAATCGCGAAAATTTGAATTTTCTATGAAAAATCTTTGTTTTTGATGGTTTTTCAAATGTTTGCTTCGAAAAATCGAAAATTTCGAGTTCTACTAAATAATACGCTTCGGTAATCCCGTAGCATCGTACTAATAGCGGAAATTTGAATTTTCCCTGAAAAATTTCTCTATTTTTGGTGGTTTTTTCGCATTATTTCCGGAGTTTCGATTTAATCTTTAAAAAAAAAGAAAGCAGCGATTTTTAAAGTATTTTTGATAAAAGAAAATCCGATTAAAGCTCGCAAAACGAAAAAATCTGTTGTTATTTTCGAAAAAAATGTTCTCACGAAAGCAAAAACACGTTTTTTCCCGAATTTTCTCTCATTTCTCTATTTTTTCCTCGCAAATACAACCAAACGCAAAAAAATAACTCTGAATAGGACGTTAATAGCATGCATTTCGAGAAAAATACGTTTTTTTTCTGAATAATAGGGGGAAAATTGTGTTTTTCGAGAGAAATTGCTGAGAGTGAGAGAGAGTGTGTGGAAGAGGGAGACGCAGAGCAGTTGGGGAGAGGGGAAAAACGAGTTTTTCGAGGTTTTTTGTTGTTGGGGTGGGAGTATACTTGGAATTTTACTTTATTTATTTTTTCTATTTTTTTGTTTGGAAAATAAATA